>CM062856.1:9176716-10437543 GCA_031772225.1 Eubasilissa splendida | reverse complement strand
TTGATTTATTGTTACTAATCAACTTTCATGTAACTGCCAGAAATAATAGTATCATTTTACCTTATATTACTGTAACAATACTGGGACGGTTGCTCAGTCTAATTTTACTCTTCACAGAATTCAAAGCGGATGTTGCTGATGTATTTTTTTTTATTACTGGCAGATCGGAGGGACTGATTCGAGACCAGCACAAGCTATACAGAATGTTGATTAATATTTACATTTATAATTAAAAACATTGTCAAATTTTTCCTGCGTATATTTTATGATCATGTATATATTATATATAAAAAATAGATTCTTAAAGGTAGTGTCATATAAATTTCCATACTTTATAAACTCTATATCATTTTTATTCGTACATTTTTTTTATTTACTGTATTATATTTACCATATATTTAATGATTTTAACTTTTATCATGTACTTATTGCTTTTATCCTATATTTTTCGTTTTTATTTTTCTCTATTGTATAAGGCTTCATCTATATCTTCATTCACACTTTTTTATGTTTTTTTTGTTATTAGAAGGTTAGAGTAGTTATTTAAAGAACTCAACCATACACTCAAGAACAAAAAGATATCACAATACCTCAAAACATATGTCTAGGACCAGAAAGCACCCACCCTTTCCCGAAACTGTTATAGGAGTGACAACTCTCAAATCAGAAATCCTCTCAGAAAAATATTCCGTGAATTTAGTAACTAATAAATATGAATATAATTGAAAGTCATAATTAAAATTGATAACAAAGAAAAAAAAGTATTTTTTGACTTTACTGTGCAACTAATAATAAGTGTGTCAAAAAAATAGCATGAAAATAGCATTAAATCATCAACACGTAGGTGAGAAGAAAAAACCTAAATATGGTACAAACTGTCGAGATGCTGAATTATAATTATGCCGGACACGTGTCAAGACTGACCCATGAACCTACAATGACGTACATGGTTGGACATAAGAAGTACAGGCCGACTCTATATTCGGCAATGACCACGAATAAGCTTGATGAGAAGAGAGTTATACTTGGTCATTTCAGATTATAATTAAAATAGAAAAATATTCTGTTGTCTTGATATATTATACCATCCAAGTAAACTTTAATAATTTTTACAAATATAAAAAAACACGTTAAAATAAATGATTTGCAAAGAAAACATGTTTTTGTCTTTTTATAGGCAGAAGAAAGCCAACATTAAAAAGTACAATCTAGTTGTTCCAAAGACGGAAATAACTTCGGTAAATATTCACGTTTTTACAGTACCTACTTATAGTCGTTAGCTCACGGAGAGTTTTCAACCCTCCAGCCTAGGAAAAATGCCCCCCCTCGATTAAACGACATTGACAATATTTCAGTGTTAATAATTCAATGATTGGGGTGGGTAGGGTTTTTCAAAGTAAATTTTCCATTTCCTGAAGGAAATTACATTCATTGGTCATTACAGACCCGAAGGTCGGAGGACTAATGAAACAACTTAGGGATGGGTTTATTTGGAAGGTGAAAATCAATATTTTCACAGGAAATGTAATTTAACAAATAGACGTTCGACTTAATTTACTTGACTGAGTTCGAAAATTTTAATAATTTTACGTAATACTTCATACAGGATGTGTCAAATGTAAGTAAACTTACGAAAAAGTTTTTAATTACTTATTTCATCAATTTAAAGTTAACTTTATTCACATTAATCTATATTGTTGGCAGAACAAGGATACAAGGGATAAAGTTAAGATAGAAAACCATAGTTAGAATCGTATTAACCTTTCATGCAGACTTTTGTGATTTTTAAATTGGATAAATATGAATATTTTACATTTATTACTTATATTGATTTAAAATGAGAAAAAAACATTGGTCATCACGAACGACGGCATAAACACGCATAAGGCACATCTGACTCGGCCGGCGCACGCCCCGCCAATAAACTAACGATCATCATCCGGCTTCCCGCGCCCCGCGCACTGCTCGACTCACATACAAATGCATCAGTACCTCTTCACACATACAAATACACGTATTAATAAATTCACGTCAGGTTCTTAGAGAATTTTTTTTATTGTTGTATATGGTAAATACTTATATCTTGTCTTGTAATTATTTTATCTAATGCACAAATATATTACGGAGGAGTACCTAAAATATGAACTCTGTATTTAGTATATTTATAGATATATTCACATACTTAGAGACAATGTCAACACAGTTTAAATCATCGGAGAGGAAAGGTTAACAAAGCACAGGTCACGATTATAATAGTCATTATTAGTATCGCAGTGGGATGCACTAACTGCTTCGTAGTTCTTGAAGTAAATCAAAAACAAAATATATCACCATATGAAAGGAACTCACAAACAATCTTCGTGTATGTATTACTTTTGGAAAAAATAATAAATTTAAAAATAGCATGAAGCATTCTAGTTTACTAGGTCATTTCATAATTATTATTACCGCCAAATCTCTGATACCTGAGACAAAATTTCATGCATGTACACGTATTGTTCCGTATTCGTATTTTTTTTTTGATAAGTGTACACATAATTTTTAAATATATTCAATGACTTAAAACATTTAATTGCTAAAATGTAGTGTTATTGTTATCAGTTATAGTTTTGTTCCTACCCATTAGTCCACTTCCAACCAGTACACATTATTCCTTCAGCTTAACTTGTTTTGATTTTGAAAGGAAGTATCCTCGGGTGATCATTTCGTGTGTTGGAAAACTAGTTCAGTTTACATATGTCTCCCAGCTCGATTTGTTCGTTTTATGTACTTGTAAACTTTGCCGAGAATCGGAGTGGAAGTATCATATATCCCTGTGATTTTAGTGCTCTATAGACGGTGAAGTTTATCAGAGTTTTGCCCTGGCAGTTTTGTTCAGGATAAGCCGGTGACGGCGTTATCACCAGGTGAGTCGAGCTGTCTTCCGTATCCCGTATCCTGGTCCGTCATTAAAGTATTTATTCATTCGCTATTTCCTATTTCAAATTACCTATTCCATTCTCTACTCCTTCCATCAATCCATTCACTCATTTCCTTTTCCCATTCCATCTCGTCCGATTTCATCATCACCATCACTGTGATCGGCGACTTGTGTCGGTCACACGTATCCTAACTATTTTTAAACTCTTCTATAATTTCTATAATAATGTTGATATGAACGCGGATGCTCTAGTCTTGCGTAATGAACATAATTATTGGTGATGGTCACGAAGAGGTGGCTGTATATGTAAATATGTTAAACTGTACAAGTTTAACATAATAACATACACAGAAACATTTATTTAAAAACACTATTTGTCACCACTTTGACCACTGCAGCAAGCCGCGGCCACACGAATCCCGCTGGCCTTGTTTATTTATTTTAATTTTATTTATTCTGTTCATGTTCTTAATATAAGTACATATTATACATTATAAATATTCTTATAAATATACAAAAAGGCGAACAAGATTCATAATGTAAGAGATGTTCACTGTCTCCTTAACTAGACCGAAGTCTGTACTAAGGAAGACGGGTTCATCCGCTGTCTATCATACAAATATGAAAACCATTATTATTATTGATATTTTTTTTTATCTAAACTAAAAATATTAGGAATAAAATTAACAGGGTTTTAAAATAATTCTTATAACATAATAAATATGTAAAAAAAACTCTCGCTACCCCATGATTGAAACACTATGCAAAACAGAAAAATGAATATAAAGAAATAATGTTCTGTTCATGTGATCATTTCCATGAATCTTTGCTCAGTTTCCTTTCTGTCAATACCCAATAACTAGCTCCTTAGATGGTGTTTTGAGTTTGTCCATCGAGAATTGTTTTACACTGCTCGGCAAAATGTTATAGGCTTTGGGAGCCAGAAACATATGGAAGGATTGACCAAAGCTTGTTTTTATTTTAGGCTTCACGGTGAGTTTATTCTTTTTTGATATCGTAGCCGCTGACTGCTGATTGGAGATCATCCCTGGTCCAGGGTGCATACTCTGCTGCTCCGCTCGAAGCCACGCCGCCTCGCCGTATGGTTTCCACGGCTGCGTTCGGCCATTCCGCGTCAGTTGCCTCCAATCCTCTGGTTTCGTGGCGGGGAATATCCGCCGCTTACCTCGCGTCCAGGGCGAAGTCTCCGGATGCCTTTCAGGAGGCATGTCGCAACTTCCTATCGGCTAGATGGAGAGCGAGAGAGCGACAATGAGCCCGGGCTGCGGTCTATTTCGGCCAACGCGCGGGGGAGGGGGTTGCCACCCTTTGTCCATCGAGAATACCTGTTTATGAGCGGGGCGGGGGAGCGGTTAGCGTTTCCAGGCGCGCGGCCGCGTGCATATTATTATTATAACTTAAATTTAGATTTCAACCTTTAAGCAGAAATAATAATAAATTCAATACGTGAACGTCACACATGAGATGCGGCCGTAAGAACGTCTATGGATAAAATGTTCCCTAGCGATACTTACGGTAAAAGTCACATCACAAACGTTAGTTCAGCCTGCTCTCCATACAAAATGACAATATGTAAATGAATGACTTGTTCTTATGGCGAACTACTTTGAGGGAAAAGTTAATCCGATGAACACATCTGCTTTAAAAATAATATTGTTCAAATAAGCACTTTGTTATTTATGTTTGTTAGTAATTACAATTAATCTAAAAGTAAATATAACGCTGAAAAAATGCAAAGGATGAATATTTTTTTTTAACTACTTACCACCGGAACCCGGAATTTTTTCAAAGAGCTTATTTATATTTTTAATCTATATCTTTTTAAAAATGCAACATTTCTCGTTTTAAACTTTATATGTAAAATATATTTACGTTATTAAAATTATTCTCCTTTCAAAGTTAAAATAATTTAGAAAAATTATATAAATTAATACGGTATTAAAATCAAGACGATCATAAATAAAACTTAAAAAAACGTAAACCAATGTACTAGAGTTGACAAAAATATATAATTATATTTGATAATGACGAGGATACTCCATTGGGATAAAATCTAAATATAGAAGGATAAGAATGATAATATTTTGAATCGTTAAAAAATATTTCGTTACTTAAGACAGCAGTACATGATTAAATCCATTATACACAAAGTATTACTAAATAATAATTTAAAATAAAATTTAAATTGGACGTGGTTTCCTTCAGGTGGCTTTGTTGTTTTTAAATGATTTCTTTGAAAGCACATCCGGTCCACGCTTTAAGCCGGAAATACCTTACCTCGGGTTAAGCCCGATACGGATGTGGTATCAAATGCTAAAGCAGATCCGCTTCCTAGGTTTACCAACCACGGAGATGAACGAAGCCTTTGTTTTATCTCCGAAGGCTGCTTAAGGTTGAGCAAACCCAAGACTTAATCTTAAAGACAATAAGCATCGAAGTTTTTTGAAAAGATTATTAAATTGAATTGAATTTAAATTTAAAATCAATTATCCTTTACGTCTAATATAAAATATTATACTTTTTCAAATACTTACTTTACAACTAATTTTTAATAAAATATTATTATAATATAAATACTTCCAATACGTGGGGTAAAATTTAAGTAATACTTAAAAAATAAATCAAAAAGATTCATAATATTATTGCGGTTCTATAAGCCTCACAAACTCAATGTGTAATAATAGAAAACGTATTATTTTATGTAAGGACGTATCATGCTACATTTATTTTATCAAACATATTAAATAAATAACTTTATTTGCACTATAGCATACATTACAAACATGGGTTTTAAATTATGTTATAAAATTATTAATTTTTACCTTTCCCATACGGTGCTAAAATAATACCTTGCGCTCCGGTGCTGTAAACTCAGTGTACATAAATATTAATATTTTACATTTATTACTTATATTAATCATTAAAATAATAGTTGATATATATTATTGTGAAAACGTGCCAAGAATGAGAAAAAAAACTTTGGCCAACGTACGCTCTGCCACTAACTAAAGTTACAATCGGTATCCGATACCCCATGCCCCGCGCTGCGCCTTCTGCACCACGCAAATCGTACACATATATGTATGTATTGACAAATTCACGTCAGGTTCTTTGAAAAAACATTTTTTATTGTTGCGTATGGTAAATACTTATATATTATAATTATTGTACCCTATACATAAATATATTACGGAGGAATACCTAAAATATGAACTCTGTATTTAGTATATTTACAAAGATATTCACATAAAATAGAGGCATTGTCAACTCAGTTTACATCACCGGAGAGGAAAGGTTAATTATTATATTAGTACTAGAAAAACCTCCCAAAAACTATTGGAGAAGGATGTATAGTGTCCCTTAGATAGAACTACACTCGAATACCTTAACCTTGCAACAAATCCAACTACATCAAGCCGTATCTACAGCCGTGAAAAAAAGATTAAACGAAATCTTAGACCATATTTTGCGTCAAATGAATAGGCTAGAAAAGATGATTGTCATGGGTACAACTTTGGTACAAAGAAGATCTCGAATGGTGCCACAATGGTGGATAAATGCTGTGAGTACGACTCAGGACCGGGACTTGTGGAGGTGCACCACGAGTTGAGACTTATTTGATCGAGACCAATGTACCCAAAAACCCCTAAAGCGTATTTCGGATAATTTGAGCAAAATATACAGTTTTGTAGATTTTATTATCAGCTACATACAGAATACATTGTTTCTCGCAAAAGTCACTTAAATCCATTAAAATTGCATGTTCAAAATCAGGGTTAGTTCCAAAATACCCCAAAGCAGACAGAGTAAAAGTCGCTATTTCTCCTAAAATAATATCAGCCAAGCACAACGCTTGTTGATGATCTCGTGATCTAAGATCCAGTATAGCTGTCAGAATGATATATACAAAAAAAAATTGCATTGCAGAATTGTATCTTTAAAAAATGCTGATGTATGGTAAAAACAAATATTTTGTACATTTGCTTTCAAAATATACGTTTTCATTCATTCATCAAAAACACAAAGTTTTTTTAGGGGTTTATGAAATTAGGCGCTACATATGTTAATATTGACGTGAAAGAGGAAAACACAAGAAGTTGCCTTAGCAATAACAATTTTTTTCAGTTTGCAAATCATCATTTAGATAAAGAATGTTTTTAATAAAGAAATATTACACGTAAATAAAGAGACCTTAGTTAAAAAATTATATGAATTTATGGAATTTTAATAGGAAAAAATTTAATGCACATTCCTACCAAACATTTAGCGCTGAATTTTCATCAATGCTTTGTTGTCCCCGCATTGCAGTACAAATTGTCTTGCTATATCCATACGGTACACGATAGCCCAAGTACTTTCCAATATGTTCTCTACACCGACCAAATAATCCGCACAATACAAAATATGCGGTGTAGTATATACGTGTAAAACCGGCGGAATTCCCTGGTCGGAAAACTGTTTGAGAATTTTTGTCGGTTGGGTATAAAAAGAGAACACCGAGTAAAAAAGCGCCGCTTCCAAACGTCCACTGGAATTAACTCGAGTATTCTTTTTTTATTTTTATCTGTCCGACTTAAGTCGGTTTAAAAAATTAGCATAGCTTGTTAATTTTATTCGATTCAAGAATACTACAAAAAACTTTCGAGTTGAATATTTGTATCAATTTTGCTACACTATATAGGTACTCCATTTATGAATGTATCTACTCATGAAAAATATTATTTTACAAAATATGTACGTAATGTTATAAAATTATTTAAACCTGGTTTCATTTAATATATTCATTTAATACACATGTATATTCATTTAATACACATTAAATTAATTAGCTAGAAAGATATACAGAATAAATTCATGTATGGAAATAATATTGAAATTGTTACCGGGATTCGAATTATCTTTTCCTATCTGGGGAAATGCGTTATCGAGTAAGTTGACAAATTTTCGAACACATATACTGCAGCTCTTTCAAATTGATAGATCTATTGTTCTATTTTTTAAAAGCTATCATCTCTGTATTGCGACAAATTTCAAATATCTTTGAGTAATATACACTAGGATACGACAAAATTAATGAAATTTATTTTCATTCATTTTGAAAAAAATGTAACTTTACAATAATAATGTGGTATCGTTAAAAAATAAATTAATTTATTACCAATAATGTGACGAAAATTCATTTTCTTAAATTTTAAACTATATTTACGAAAAAGAAGAAACTATAAGCAATAAGAAAATTATTATCTGATAAGATAAATAAGAAGAAAATTTAAATTAATGATTAGTGCCTGATTAAATGTATTAGTTTTTGCTAAATATTTTTATTAATGTTATATATTATATATCATCATTTTTATCCTAAGAGAGTTGAGGGCCTAATGTTTCGACAAGGCGTATATATCTTCGCCTATCTTGCTAACCATTCAAGACCATATATGGGTATCTAACTAAGATTAAGGAAGAAATTTTTGTGGGTCTTCAAATAAGAACTTTGATAAAAGATTGACAATTTGAAAAACTGTTAAGCCAACTCGAAAAATCAGTGTGGAGGTCATTTAAAAGTGTTTTACATAACGTTTTAGGTCCTCAACTACCGTGACATTGTGAATGAACTATTACAGTAGTACAAATATATGGGATGTAATATGTCCCTCAAAATTAAATTCTTGCATTCACACCTGGATTTATTTCCGGGCAATCTCGGCGCTGTTAGCGACGTCCATGAAGAACGCTTCCACCAGCAAATCTCAGTCATAGAAAACAGGTACCAGCAACAATGGAGTGCGAGAGTGCTTGCAGATTATTGATGGGCGCTATGATAGTTGTTCTAGATGCCAAACATAGAAGGAAAATAACAAATACCACATTTTAGGTAAGTTAAACAGTGACCTAAATGCATGTATAATACATTCTTGCATTTGTATAAAAATTTACGTACTTGTAAAAAAAAAAACGGTGAGTTATGGAGATCTAACTACATATATAAATTCAGTATGAAAAATACTATTAGAATCGCATATTCTATGCTCTGTGCCAAAACAAAAGTTAATTTTTCTTCCTCAGCGTAATTATTCAATAAGAGGATCCTCGTGTTAAGATGTCAAACAAAAAAATTATAGCTTTTTCATTATTATTTTAATATTTGTGATAATTAGTAAGACAACAGATATACAGTTATATTTTTGAAACATAATCATAGCTCATAATAAATATTACCTATACATAAATATTAATGAAAAAATTTCAATTATTAAATTTAAATAAGCTATATATTAATGATTTATGTTCAAATTTTAGTTATCATTATTAAAATGACATTGTGAATGAATCGGCTACAATTAGGTGGCCATGGTATTTTTTTAAATTTATATATTAGGGGACAGACCTTACATAATGTACGCAAGCGAAGGTTGGAATGACAGATGGAGGGTGGGTGAGGATTACGAATGATTGAGTAAGTAACAATGGTATAAGGAAAGAATGTAAAGCAGAGGTCGGCCTAATAGAATTAAGAAATTTTCAGAACACAAAAAAATAATTTCATAAATTAAACAAATTGTGAGTGTAGATGTAGAGAATCCTGGCATCCCAAAATATTATAAATTCTGAAAACGTCGTGAAATTCAAAATATTATTTTAAGGTATTCTGTCTTCTACCTACTTTTATGTTGGTGGCAAATATTTTGATATAATACAAAAACACTGTTTCTGTCATAGATCTGACAGATGAAAACATAATATATTTTGGATTATTTTTTGTTCTGTGTGTAACAAATATATAAAAATATATCGAAAACTTTACGCGGTATTTGAAACTATTTACATTTATTTAGTCAGTAGGTATATCATATAAATAATAGAAATACGCTAAATTTTTTAATTCGTATGAAGCCCCTACTTTTACATATAGGAAAATTGTAATAAAAATGGCTTGAGCACATCTTTCAAATACAAGAAGAATGACTACTAAGATGTATCTTCTTAGCAACTCCAGGGAAGATGGAAGCATCTTGTCGAGTCTACAAGCCCCCGACCCTCCTAGGATAAGGGCATGAAGATTATGATGATGATAGTTAACTCGGTACACTTAGGCTAGGCTAGTTAAGTTACTCACTAATCGAATAAAGTGCATTCTTATTTTAAATTAATCATCTGCGATAAATATCGCAATCTACGCAAAAAGTAGTGTATTTCAAACATGTGTAAAAAATCTATATAAATCATAGAAATTTGTCTGAGCACACTATGATGAAGAAGAAAAGGACAAAAAAGTTTTAAAATACCACATATACCTACATGCACCTAACTAGCCTAGACCAGTGTTAGGCTATTTACTAATATTTTATTTTGAATACTGACTATCTATTTAAAATGCAGATAAATTGTTATATTTTTATACTAATTAATATAATAATGACTATATTATTACGTATATACTGATATTTTATTATAAATACTAAACATCTGCCTATTTAATATACTGACTAAATATGTTTAAAAACACTGAATATTCGGAACGTGTTCAAAAATATACTTTGTGAATAGCAAAATATCGTGTTTCCCTAGAGATAGAATGAATTTATGTATTTAATTGTTGAAGATGGAATGTAGTGTATGCGGGACAAACCGCTCGAATCACAACCAGAGAAAAATAAAATACTAAACCATAAATGGTATAAAAATTCATTCTATCGTTCATCCTGAGAAATCTGCACTAGTTCTTCATATACACTTATTTTTCTTTGAACCTAGGGAGCAGGTGTTAATACAAATACAAATTAAATGCAGCAATTAGAAATATATACATAGAGATGAACTCAATTTATCGAAAAAATATTTTAGCTGCCGCCGAGATTTGAACCAGGATCTCTTCCTATCCGGGGAAGTTTTATAACCATCCTGCAGCTAAAATATTTTTTCGATAAATTGAGTTTATCTGTATGTATATATTTTTAATTGATGCATTTAATTTGTATTAAATTCATTTTCATTAAATCATTCGCAAATAACATAAAATCCAACAAATATTTCCAAAATATTTTTTTTTACGTACTTCCTCTTAGCCGCTCGGAGCGCCACACGCTTCATTTTACATACAATATAAATGGGCTATACCTCGGAAATGAGAGCTCACTAAGCATTATAAATATCATATTCATTTAAAATTAATAAGAAATAAGCATTTTTGTGTCGGTAACATTTTCATTGTTGACCAGTGTAATATTCAGATAATATCGTAAGGATTGACGACCTGAAATTAATACAAGCGTTATACCCTGTGCTGCGGCTAATGCCTTAAAGAGAATTCATTTGTTGCGGTCGTTGTGTGAGCAAATCTACTAGGTATTACCGTTGACACGTGAAAGATGTGGTAACGCGGTATTGTTTTGACAGTTTGTGGTTTACCACATTAATTTTCATCAGTCTGATGACGGCCGCCGAAGCATCGGCCACATTAAAACTGAACCACGGGAGACATAACCCATTAAAATATTATTTTAACCTCACGGATGTTTGAAAATAAATTGAGTTAGAAAAAGGGGTAACATTTTCACCAAATTTATTTTGTATTCTTGTTTAAACATTCAACGAAGCTTGTTGCCATAATGTAATATTTTCTTCAACAAATACTATTTTTCGCAGATTCCATACAATTTACTTTAAAATATTCAAAGACACGCTAAGTAAACCCAGTATTAATGCGAAATCCGCGATATAAGTAAGTTTATGTATATTAAAACTTTGTCTGCAACTGTAAAAAATTCTAGAATTTTACATTTATTTCGACATATTATTACGTCGGCTGGAATATTAAATTATTTTAAACTAATAACTTTTCATCTAATTTCAGATTTTGTATTTTATGCCAGAAATACTTGTAATAATATTTAAAAGAGTAGGTTTAAAAATGAATATAGAAAAATTCGCAGTGCGTTATTAGATAACTCTAAATATAGTCGTGTTCTTTCGCACTATTTTTTTTGTATTTTATTATTGATAATTATTACGCACACAATTGTCTTTTTTCCCAACACATATGCATGTAGTTATATGCAGTATTTTTAAACTCTTTTGTCTGCCCCTTCTTCATCATCATATGCTCAATACTAAGCGTCGTGGTCCCCTGATATATCTAAAACTCGGTGCTCAGTAATACCTCTCTAATCTTCCGTTCACTTCTTTCTGTCTTTGTTATACAATTTTTTTGGATTTTTATGAATTTTTTACAATGTTCGGAATGCGCTATTATTTGTAAAGATTTCGATAGAAATACATACTCTCATTTATTTCCGAAGGTCAATTTCAGCCAGGAAACTCCAAAACCATCTTATATTATTATGTATGTATGTATACAGATTAGGCTAATATGAAAAATATGGGCCTTTTTCGGATTTTTGCGAAAAATATATTTTCTTGTAGGTTTACTTGAGTGCTCTGATTTCAAAAATTATCCTATAATATAAGTATTTAAAAAGTTATTATATTTTGATGTTTCGAATTTTCACCATACATTTTGATTTATGATGAATTCACGGAAAATAGAGACAAGTTATTCATCACATTATAAATACATACTATGTAAATTCATAGATTTTTTGTACAGAATACACGTTTCCTGTTAGAATTTAATTTTTATACTTTTTGAATTAAATTGGTTAGTTCGGTTTGGTTAGGTTAGGTTTTGAATTAAATTGATTAGTTCGGTTTGGTAGGTTAATTTTACAATCCGATAATGGTGTGTGTTTTTTGGATTTTTTATTTGATTGTGGATGGTATTATTATTCTTATATTGTGGTTTCTCTATATGCGAAATAAATTTTTAATATTTTCGATGAAAGTAGTTTATTGGAAACCACACCTTTTTCAGAAATCTTAAATGTCAACGATATACATACCTATAATGTGTAATTATGTAACCTTTTTTATTCATTTCTAAAATTGGGACACTTCTTAGGAAAAAATATTTTTTTTTAATTAAAGAAAATACTACGTCGTCAAGCAAATGTAAAGGAAGCAACTAGTCTTGCTGCTTTTCGTAGGTTAAGTGAGGAATGTGTAGTATTAAATTGATCGCTTATTCACGTGTTAATTCTTTTCTTTTGTATTTATAATTTATTTATCTAATGCTAATTAATATGCGATGTAATTTAATATAAGTATACATTTTAATGTTTTAAAAGTTTCGCGTACTATATGTAAGAACAATTAAATTTATACAACTAAGTAAAAAATATACATATTGTACATATCCTCGATATATGTCTATAGATTATAACGAATCTTATAAGCAAGCTAACTTCCATAGCTTTTTTCAGATTTTGATAAAACTTTTATGTAAAATTAATTTGGTAGATGTGTCAGTTAAATTTGTTAGCCAGCCTGGTCCACCGATTTGTTTCAAAATGAAAGCTGTTCAAAAATGTAAAATGTTTCCGGGAAATAATTCAGAGTATTCAAGAATATTCTAGAGAACAGTTAAGAGTAGGTACCTACCAGGTATTGTAAAACGGAAGATATTGAATATTATGAACGCGCCAGTCTTTAAACATTATCATGCCGAGGGAGCATCATTATATCAAAGCTTATTTAATTTATCAGATTTATCTATGTGCATGAGATTTACTTTATGAACTGGATACCGAATATTATTATTTTTATATTGATAATAATCTGAATTACAACAGTTCAGGAACTCGAGAAAAAACTGCATTATTTTTTATTTATTTATTAAGTACAGGTATTTTATATATTATTTGGCATCTGAGACATGGGTACTATCTAATGAAAATTTTAGGGAGTATCTTAGGACTGATTTTTTTTTTAAATTGGGAAAGACGCTACAATAATAAACTCTTTATATCACGAGATAAGGGTCTTAAGGTTTGTTAAAATACGAAGACTTCGGAGGTTGGCCACATAGACAAGATGACCGAAAAGTAATCATCGATAACAATGCTGAACACATGACGAACAGGTCGCAGAAGAATTCTAAAACTAAGATGGAGGAGCGACAATACCTTAAAAGATATATATATATATCTTAGAAATTCATGACTGGAGAGAAATGGTTAATAATAAAGATTACTGGAGGAAAATTCTTAAAGAGTCCTAGACTCGCCAGAAGTTGTGAAAAAGTGAATTACCTCTTTGATTGTGTATATTATAAAAGTGTATTTTTTGTCAAAAATATTGTCACATTTGAAAAATTAACAAAATAGGTCAAGTCGTGTATGCCCACGATATTTTTGTTGGTCAATCAGATGCCTGCGATGTGGCAGAAGTCTACGGAGAAGATAAAATAGCCGAAATCTGTTACTTCTGGCTGGGAACGAATCACGTCTGATGCGGTCCGCAATCGGGGTGCGGGTCACGATGAAAACGAGAAATAAGAAGAGAATGGCGTGGCTTTCAAGGGTCGTGGCGAGTTGCGCTGTGTTCTTAGCCCTGAGAATGTGAGATTTGGCGACGAGTTTTGTCCCGAAAACCAATGCAAAACTCATGCATGACAGCGTGTTTGTTAGCTCAGTATGGATCTCCAGGGCCTCAGACATAAAATGTGTCATCGCAGATGAAGAAGTATCACGTATAGAAAACCATACGAAGTGAAAAAGGGACACAAGAACTGATAGCAATTACTGTAGATTAGGTATTAGAAGCGGCTGAAGTTTTAGAAATTATAATTTTTAAGTGAACACATTTGTGTATTTTTATGCATTCTTCCATCCCTACCCTGGCCTGGAGAAAACCCACAGAAATGTAAGTACCGTGAGAAGCTAGCCGGTAACATAAGGCCCGGAGACGCCATGATAACCTGGGCAGAATGTGACAATATTTTGGCTTTAGCGTTTAATCTATGTGAGAATAGTTAAATCAATTAATAAATGTTGGTACCCAGTTTATAAAAATATATATTTTTATAAATTTCAATACTTAAAAATAATAACGATGAATGATTTTATATATTTTTTTAAAGTATGTTGTGTTATAAAATTTAAATAAATAAAAATAGAGATACGTGCACGGAATACGTATCACATCAATTTTCTTACTATTTTCAAACTAAGCTAGATGTTTGTGTTATGAACATAGGATTAACATACTGATCTCATGGATTGAGGCTTGAATCTTCAACCACTGGATTACTAAGCGAGTGTCTTAACCACAGAATCAACAAGAACGTCAACTCGTTAATGCAATGGCGGCGTTAATTTACAGTGCAATTGAAAAAGACTATAAATATTTTTTCGATATGTTTTTAGTTTAGATTTAATGTAGGTTTTGGTGAATGAACGGTTGACTAATTTGCTGGTGTTCTGGAGGCGCGAATCCTCGACCACGAGATCACTAGGCCAATGTCATTACTACTATACTACCTACTTTTCTTTTTTCTTATGTATAACGTGTTTTTATTAATGTGAATGACGAATTACAATGAAATAAATCAAATATAATCAATACAATTTAATGTGAGAACTGTCACTTTTGTACGTGTGAGTATGTGTGTGTGTGTGTGTGTGATAAGTGGTGGGGGGTCATGGAATATAAAAGGCCGTCACTAGGGACCATCCCATTGTTCCTTCACTTTAGCAATAATAGTATTAAATATCTGAGTTTTATAAATTGTACATACCATACCGAGTTTTACTACAACCAACTCGAGAAGTACAATAAAAAGGAGAACACCAAAGGGAATCTGTGATAGTATTTTCAAGGGTGCCATACTAGTGCAGGTAAATTGGAAAGTCATTACATTAAATGTATTAATTACAAAGATATACAGATAAAATCAATTTATCGAAAACATATTTTTGTTGATACCGGGATTCGATCCTGGATCTTTTCCTATCCAGGAAAATACATTAACTGAAAAGACACAGGTTGATTTTAACTGTTGTATATCTTTGTGATTGACACATTTAATTTGTATTAAATATCATAGATCTATGTTTTGAAAAATTGTAACTTCACAATTAGAATTTGTTCTCCTTAAAAATAAATATAATCAGTCTGCTGTGATATAGATGTCGCCTGTTTAGAGTAGCGTCATTCTAAAAACTGATTAAAAGTGTACCTAGATATAAGATTATATATTTTCAAAATGCTATGTAATACTGTCTCTCTTGTAAAATTAAAAAAATACACATTATAACAAGCATTAAATAAATAAATATAATTCATCGCCCAATATGTGATAATCTAACTGGAGGTTAAATAACTTGTGACTTTGGAAACGGTATAATGCCCCAAATAACCTGATGCATGTGAAACTAAGTAAGCTACAGTGGGCGGGACATGTAGCGAGAGCAGATGATTTCCGTAACGTGCACAAAGATTTTATACACAAACCAGCAGGATCAAAACTATGGGAAAGACCGAGATGTAGGTAGGCGAACAATGTCAAGACGAGTCTGCAAGATGTAGGTAAGTGCAAGAGTGCTAAAGAAGAAGTAAAAAAAAATATTTTAAAAAATATTGAATTTCTTTCAAAATATGACTAATTTCTTTAACAGTTCAGTGTTGATGTCTTTGTTGTTGTGGAGTCTGTTACCTACACTGTTATTATCACTGCCAATGACTTTGAATGCACCTCGCTTATACCGGTGCGTTAAACAGACCTCTTAACAGCCGCAAAAATGCACCTAATGTCGAAGTCGGGTGCCAATACGAATGCTCTCGCAACCGTCTAGAAAGCCAGCTCTCAAACCTCACTCTTCTCACCGCCGCCTTCTAGACTACGTATAGATTTCATTGTTTAGTTTCAACATTTCTATAAATCTGTAAACAGTGTTCAATAATAAATCAAATGACAAACGTAAGTATTTTTCCTTTTCTACCCTGCTCTAGCCATACATACACAATACACTGCGCGATAAGCTATCGTATACTGAGTGACGGGTAATATTGGGGCACCCACTACTCATCCATAATAGATCCTTCTGATTAAAATTCATCTACATCAACCTACACGATACACATTTACTTCATACCATAAACTTGGTGGTCCATTACCATAAACTTATAAACTTGTTAGTTTACTGTGTGGATGCAGTAAGTATCCACCTCTGATATATAAATCATTATACTGGCTACTTTGCTAAACAACCATCTGTGTTAAAGTAGATAGTTTTTTTCATGCTGGTGTGGTGTTATTTAATTAAAATTGAAAAGAAAGAGTAAGATTCGACAGAAATGTACAAAAAATAGAGACAATATAAAAAATGTAGTGAATGTGTTGTAAATCTAAAGTGAATTATTAGTGTAGGTATTGTGAATAAGTTGGAATATTGGACAGCGATGCTTCTGACTGATCTCTACCCAATTTAATTATATATTAAGTCCATATTTGCGTAATCTTTTTGCAAGTGAACGATTTCCAGTTAGTATTAAGTGTGTTGTACAGTTTCGGGGCTAAAAACATGTTTAAACGTTAAAAGAATGTCGTTTTTATACATATCCGTCAATTCTCCACTCTACAAACTAATAATCCCATCTTTCTTTTATAAACCCTAATGGTTTTATTTGCAATATAAGTTGGCAGATAACATCGAGCCTCGGTAAGATAAAAAACCTATATTTAGCCATTTATACACATATACTATAGTGGTGTGTATAAATTGGTGAGAAAATTACAAAAGCGTAATGTGGTGACTGTCGGAGCTCTTAAATAATACCTCGCCGACATGCCGAGGTTTCTAAGAAGACACAGCCACCGGGCATCTGCTGCTGTCACACACGTGACATGGGTCGCTTTGTGTCCCCTCCCGTCAACGTCAAGATGTCGGGACATATCGAAAAGACAACTTTTGTTCTGTTTTTATTCGGACGCCGCTGGTGAACATAGTGTAGGTATCAGTAAGTGTATATACATATACAATATTATATATCGAATTACAGTTTTGTACTTCTCTTTCTTTTTCTCACTAGAATACAATAATTGGAAAACTTTTACAATATAGGCAAACTTGCACAGCATCTTTTCTCATATTTTATTTTTATAACATATAATAATATTATTAACAATCAATACCATATTATGTCATTCCCACTATTTTTATATTTGTCTCTAAACAAACAAGACATGAAAAAACATTAGATACAATGAATAAAAAGAGAAAAAATAACCAACATTAATAACAAGAATAAATCACTCCCCGAACTCACGCTCCGTTACAAAACCACATTCAAAGAACATAAACTACGGGAGGGATATGTTATTAATCGGAAGATTATATCACATTGTTATTATGATCGATAATACAATCTATTTTTGAAACCTCAAGTACTTAAGTTGTGTTAAAAACTAATTTAATGTATATACATACATGCATACACCAAACACGATATAATTATAACCTATTCCCACTCAAATTAAATCTAATTCCTAATAATATATATATATATATGTATGTACATGAACTTGCACAATTAGATCAGTAAGGGCGCTTTATTGAATTTTTTTATTAGAAGGTATAATGAGATTTTATTTTTATTTTTTCATTTAAATTTATTTTACACCTATTTAATTATAGATATATTGTATATACATAACTTAATTTATTTTATTTTTTTTTTACACAAAATCACTTAACTCAATAGAGAAATCAATTCTCGTGTATTGGGGAGTATTTAAGTTTTAAAATAATGTAAAGGTAGGTATAAAAGTAAGAAATAAATATAGAATTAAATTATTAAATATATATACGTAAACATAATCAATTAAAACTTGTAATTGCTTTGGGAGTTTTCTAATATTTTTTTGATTTGCGATTTGCAGGCTTTATAATTTTTTTCTGTTTTGATTTTATATGGGAGGGCATTAATCAATTTTATACCTTAATAGGGGTAATGATGTTGAGAAGCACTAGTTTTAAATTTTGAGATTTCTAAGTTGCCACGCGATCTTGGTCGGTTACTTATTTTTGTGGAAATTGTTGAATTGAAATGGTTTTTGTGAATTTGTAGCAATACGTTATTTTTGAAGATTTTATTTAAACTGAGATCCCTTAAAGAGTTAAACAGCTGTGAAGTTGGAAAAATTGATGAATTTTGAAAGATGACTTTCAAAACCAGCCTCTGAACCATTTCTACAGGTAAGAGGTTAGTCTTGAAAGTTGCCCTCAACCAATTATACCGTATTGTAAAATAGATTGGGCAAAAGAGTAATACATGGTTTTAATCATATTAGATGATAGGATATTTCTCAATCTAGTGAATATGTAAATAAGTTTTCTTACTGTGGTGACCAGATTTTATACTTTTTCGTTCCAATTTAATTGTCTTTCTACTATGACACTCAGATACTTTATACCATTTTTGCTTTTTATGGATAAACATTTGGCATTGTTGCATTATTTTTTATTTACACACTGTGATGAATGTATCTTGATAATAATATTGTTTTATACATTTATTTTTTTCAAGAGAATGGGATATAATATGTTTTCTCAGTATTTAGTGACAGACAATTTTGATCGAACCGTGTTTTAAGTATGTTTACATTACTATTAGCTATCCCCTAATATCCGCCAACGGTTTTCCATTTGTGATCATTACTGTGTTATCTGCATGAGATATGATGTTTCCAACTATGGGGAGGGAGAAATGATATAACACATTTGAAAAAAAAAACAGTATTATAAGTAAGTACCGTTGGAGGATATTCTTGGTGTAGCACTGTGGATGTGATGTTGCGCATGCGCAATGGTTTTCTTCATCTGTTGACTCACATGCAGCGCTAGAGACATTCACATAGTGTAGCCATCTTGTTGTGAGTGGTTGAAATATTCAAGACAATAGATCAGCCCGCCGACTGTGAGATACTGTCCGTGATTTGTTTCTTGAATGCACGAAACATGAAATCAACTGTAGTAATAATGATGTTGATTTTGTTTTTAAAAAGAAAATCTGGTACTTTTATATATATTTATATTATATATGGTATGAGTGAAGAAATTTGAGATGAGATGAGAGATTTGAGAGAGTGGTTACGATTTTCACGGATACCCAGGATGTGATCAGCTGGTTTTAAATAATTTCGTATTTTTCTCATGATCTTGAATATGACCTTTTATCTTACGTATTACAGAGTTATCATCTGACATCTTCAGGGATGTATGGTAGTTCGTAGACAACTGAAGAATTGCTTTATGCGTCATTCTTTTTATAGGGAGAGTTCATACTTTATATTCAGGCTTCGTGTGCATCATCTGGTTGCATCGTTCAACATAGTAAAATAGGGAATTTGAATTTAAACTATCGTATTTTTAAATAGTTATAATCCACATGAAGTAAATTTGATAAAAAATAATAAATATTTATTGGTTAATAAATAAAATAAAAATAATAAATAAAATTTATGTTGACCAATGAACATACATTAAACAATTAAAAATAAGTATATTTAATAATAAATGATAAATAATTGTATTTTTTTACAACCATTCTTATGGAATGGTTCGAAGCATAAAATTTACAATGGCGCATCACAGATAAAGAAGGTTATTTTTGGATCTTCTACCATGTTACTGCTAGGCATAACGACGACATGTAACTTTTAACTTCGGACTATATAATTTTGTCGCTCTTGACGTTTTTTATTTATCGGCTCATCGGCTAGGAGAGTTCGTAAATTTAATTTTTATTGGTTCTTTCGATTGCCTTAACTGTTGACCAAACAACATTTAAATTTTTTTGTAAATAAAAAAGAAAAATAAAAAGTATAACAATAAAAACTATCATAAATTACAAATTTCCAAGAAAAGATTACATAAATATTTGATATAAGTTTTACTTGTGTTACATCGAAAGTAATAATTTACTGTTTTTCAATATATAATTTTGAAACTTTTCCGACCCGAAATGAATGGATAAAAAATGAAAGCAAATTATGATAATATATTATTATTTTAATCGAAATAACTCGGACACTACGCCCCGAATTGGGAATTTATTTTTCAACTCTGCGACAACGTGGCGATAAAATATTGCAAAAACTACTACAGACTATTAATTTATGCGACATTTTTTAATGACTGTATGTATAATTGTATATTGAATGATTATAAAATTACATTTTTACGAGTATCGCAAAACATCCTCCAAAGTTCAACTCCAAAGATGAAATTGCGCTCGCAAGCTGTCAGGTGCATGGACACATTGTACACATAGTCAGTGGTCTATGACGCGCACCTGAACACGTTGATTTTCGGGGAATAATGCAAACTTTACGTCGTTGGATCAATTTATTAACCAAAGAACATTCTAGACAATGTATTGAGATACTAAGATTGACTTTACTATGTGTGGTATTGGAAATTTAGACCTTACGCGACTGGTTAATATATTAACCAATTTCGGCCTTTGCCCTATAAAGGATTAAAAAATAATTTAAATTTACAAAATATTGACATAAATAATATTAACATGGGCATAGAAATTCATATTAACACATAGTCTTGACATAATTGATATTTATTTTATTTTGTGAAAATTTACTTCTGTTATTTATAGGAACAAATATATATAGATGATTTTTAGATTATCTCAAAACTATATATTTAGATAAATTGTTATTATATTCTCATAGGTTTACTGTTAATGAACTTACCACCGACGATTATCGGTAGATAATTTATTTTATTGAGAGTTGTTAGACGTACAAACTAATTACAAAATTAAAAATTAAAATAAATACAAATTAAATGAATTAATTAGAAAGACAAACATATAAAATCAACTATATCGAAAAATATTGTTGTTGCTACCGGGATTCGAACCTGGATCTCTTCCAATCGGAGGAACGCGCATTAATAGATTGTACATATCTTTCTAAATAATACATGTAATTAGTATTTAAAATATCACAGACCTATGTTCTGAATAATTACAACTTAATAATAAAAATGTATTCCCTGAATAATAATTATTATTAATTTTGAAGAAATCACATTTTATTTGTGAAGTTAAATTTTTTTTACACAACAGTTCTGTGATATGCAGATACAATCTATTAATCAAAAAAATATAGTCTTCACTGGGACTCGAACCCGAAACTTTCTGTTATCGGTAGAGAGCTTTACATTTGAAAAATTATATATAGGGCATTATAGTTTATTCGATTAAAGCTTCTGCCGAGAGCCGCGTGGAACGGCTGTTTCAGAGGTATGATGCGTACGCCGCTGTGTCGTCACGATGTTTGGAGCTGATTCGAGGTACCACACTGTATCCAGATTATTATACATTGTAAGAATATAATACCTATATAAGTTACAAATAAATTCAGAATATAAACAAATAACTTTTAAATATTCTAAAATACACAGAATAGATGCAAAAATATTAAATAACAGAAAATAATATAATTTTATTTAAAAGAAGAAAAATCATTTTCCACGAAAGTAGGAAGTCTGAAATAAAACATCTTACACCAAAATAATATTAAGTTGAACAGCGTTAAATGATTTTAATGAATGTGATAATCGTTTTTATAATGTAACGCTCGAGAGAATATTTTAATTTCTTATTTTTTGTTTCAATGAATTTACGGGTCAAAGACCACAATAGTTAAAAAAAGGTCATGAAATATGGAATAACACATTAATTAAACATTTCTATGGTAAGAGTGGAATAATTTTACCATTGTCATTAGCGAGAAGCTGTAATATTTATCTCTGAGAGCGCACGTTTTAACTCATTACTGCTGTAAACGCTGGGAAGAATTACGCTAGCAAGATTAATTATGCTCTGTTTCACTTTTTTCAATTACCCACTAATGGTCAAAGAAGAAAGGAAAACAAAAAATATTGTTGCTCGTTCGTTTTTTCTACTCTGTAACACGTTATTCCATTTTCTTGGAAATTAAATTTGAAATTTTGAGGAGGTAACGAAAAACTGGAAATTTTGCGTGTTGCCAAATTTTAATGTTTGTGTATTAAATTGACGGAGCTACCTGTAGAAGAAAGGTGTTTATGACATGAAATTCTGATTTGAATACGTATTGGTCCTAGCGCATTGCTTAGATTTTAGAGCATGCAAATTTGACAGCCTTCAGGGGAAGTATATTATACATATATTTTTTAAATTCATTTTAAATTTTAATTTTTTTTTTATAACATGAATTAAGTATTTTACATTATAAAAATTACATGTTTTTTTTTTCGCTAACATATCCAAAGAAGAGTCTAGCTCTTGTGCTTGGAGAGGGAATTACACAATAATAATTTTATATAGAGAGTTATTCATTTGTAGTCTATAATTATTTATTGTATATCTGTGTGCTTCTGAAGTGTTCTATAATATTGTTTATTTTCTAATTATGTGTTTCTGAAGTGTTCATTTAATTTATTACTAAACTCTTTTATATCTTTTATTTTTTTAATTCTTGTAGGGAGGCTATTGATTTTTTTTATCCCTAAGCATATAAAATTTTTCTGATACATTAAGATTATTGAAAGCATCACTATGTAGACATTATGGTCTCTATCCTTCTTAACTTTCCCCCCCCCCTTCTTTACAACTTGCACCCAGATCATGACATTTTTATGCGTGTGTTATATTATCTATAGCTGTGAGTTGATATATTGACGTCCTACTATGGCAGTTGACATTTGAGCGTGTCAGACTGAACTATTGAAGTTGAAGAATTGACATTTGTGGATGTCAGACTTGAAAATTGTACTCTGCTATTGTACATGGTGCATGACTTCGTGCGTACTATAAAAGTCGCCTTGCTATTGTGCATGGTCGTGTTGTCCCTACTTCGTGCTATCAACGAAGTGTGCGTTCAAGAGATTTCGTCAGACGATTATCAGTGATCACCGCAAGCAAGAAATCCAGACAAGGAGTGGCAGGTAGGTAGTGTTCTCCTTTGTGGTTGGTCTTTAAGCTTCCTGTCCTTATTTTAAATTTCTTTCATCCGTCCTGCACCCTAATTCCACACCCCTTGCGTTAACATATCTGGTTCTTTGTCAGAATATTGTACATTAATATTTAAAATAAATATGTATATAATTATGGTATATTATAATAGATATGCAAGATAAATACCACATCAATATTTTTGTGTAAATCAAACTAAGCTAAGCGCCTATCACTAGAAAAAGTCAAAACTTCTGGCCCTTTAAAATGATGATCGATTTTTTGTGCTCTTTGAGAGCGTTTTAACGTTAGACCAAGAAATATTATACATATTAGTTTACTTTATAAGAATCTGCATAGCTCTATATGGAGTCGAAATATAAACTTTTAGAAGACAAAAAAGGACCACGTTTGACGACATCGAGATGTAGTATTGGCATCGCATAAATGTCTTTATTATACAAGTTTCAGGAGCTCTACGGCATGAAGGAAAAAAAAAATTTCATACCTTGGTTATGTTACTAGAAAAGATTGAGAACGGAGATGGAGATAGGAAAGCACAAGGGTGAAGTTCGAGAGATAGATCTCTAATAATATGGACAGATGAAGTCCGAGATATTACCGGAGCCTCACTATACGTCCAATAAACATGCAGTTTAATGGAATAACAAAAAGCCTTATGTTACGTGGAAATCTTAAATTTTATTATGAGACAACTAACCTGCATTGTGGTGACATTCAATTTGACAAAAACAAAGTTACAGAAGGTGTAGTAAAGATAGTTCTAAGGACGATTTGACAATAAATAAGTATATTTGATAAAATATTAAACGATATATGTAACTACTTTTGCTACACGTAAATATATATATATTTTTTAAATACTTATAAATCCTCCCCTAAATAACGTATATTTTTAATTATTTTAATTTCAAATAAATTTTTTTTGTTTAAATTAATATAAAATGTGTGTTCAGTAAAAGAAGACCAAAGATCGCTTCTTAAAGTGTATATGATTGAATCACGATGCTGGTGACTGATAAGTCTGATATATAAAAACTCTACACTTTTGACTTACATCAAAAAATTAATATAATATAATCTTTTTAATAATTGATGTAAATTTTACATTGTGGTTTTTATTAATTTAAATAAAGAAGATTTAAAACTTTGTTTTTAACCACTTAATGAGTTAAATTTTATGAACTGATCGGTTTCGCAAAATACCATTTCATTAATCAGGATGTCAAATATATTAACTAAAACCATATATGTCAATTCAGTGTTCTATTTAAAAAAAAAAAATTAAAATACATATATATATATATTTAAAAAATAAATCTAGTACCTAACTTAAATTGTTACGATCAATATAAATAATTGGTCTCAAATTGAAACATTTATAATCGTTAGAAATAAGTGTAAAATTAATCAAAATATTAATAAAAACAAACTTAAACTTAAAATTCTTAAACATTCTTAATGAATTCGTATTATTGAGTCAATTTTCACAACTTTCATAGCATTGTAAAACATTACAACAATTTGACATTTTTCGATAGATATATTTTTCTGCATAAATGATTCTGCATAATATGATTTTATATATATTTTAAAATGTTCGTTGTTTGTTTGTATATATGTATAAACATTATGCATGCAATGTCTGGCGAGACACAAGGTTCTAAGGGCAAGTAAAGGGTCTACTTATAACATACCGTGGTTATTAACACAGGTCTATAATTTATCTATCAAATAACATGTGCCGTACGGAGGAGGGTGGGGGGAGTTATTAGCTTTCATTTGATGATTGAATCTTGTCGAAACCAGACTGAGATGGATATTAAATGATTTTTTTTAATTTTGGAAAATTAACTATGCAAATTTGTGAGTTTGCTTAAGAAGATGAATTATGTCTGTAAGCTTTAAATTGTCTATAACCTATTTCCTTTACAACAATTTGGCCTTGTTTCATTATTTATTCATCAAAAGAGACGATTTTTCTTTTCAAACTTATTACAAATTCTTTGATTAAACATTCCCAGTGAAAATGAATTTCGAAAATTTTATCGTGGATCAAAAAAAGAATCTTCTTCTATAAGACTTTTAATATAATGCTGATAAAAGCTTTCTAGAATTTAAAATCCAATTGCGAAATACAGCTGTAAACTGTTAAATTTATATTTTTTAAATTTTTTTATTTAGAAGTAGGCAAATAACATACATTTTTTAAATTTCATAATATAATAAATAAAATAACTCCTTCATTGAATTACAAAAATTTATATTGTTGAAATATGACCAAGTTTAATTGCGTAACAGAATGCAAGATTTTGATAAAAGATAAACACTGAACCTTCAGAAGTAGACAAAGAGACAAGTAGATTCTGTCACTTCCAACAAACGCTTTGTCAAGAGTCTAGCTGCGAGGGTGGTTTCTTCAACATTAGTTGTTCAAACGTGGTTTGGCAATCTTCAAAAATGGATAACTTGATCTGAAATTATGCTTTACGTTAGAAACACTAGATTATGTGGTTCATTTCGTGAAATATTTGACAACTGAGTTACGTTTCATTTCAAAACAACATTTCATTAAAAAAATATATAAAATAAAAAAAAAACAATTAATAACGATTGCTTTAAAGTTATTGTATTAAATATATATTGATCATGGAAAAATATATCGCTTTTGTTTTTTAATAACACAAGTTAACATATTTTTGTCACATGTAATCGTATATATATTTGAAGAAACTTTTTCAATAACACTGTATATCGATATTTACAAATTTTTATCGATATACGGAGCTTCGGCCATTTTTAATGATATCCAGTGTTTTTGCTGAGAAGCTCAGTTAAACATGTGTTTAATGGTATTTCTACATATTTAATATGGTTGTTTAATATACCATTCGATGCCTGAGAATATGTACAATGTTGTGGCATTCATAGCTCAGATCTGTCCAAAATAGATATACAGTGTTGTTACAGGGGTGATCCGATTTAATGCACAGGATACCTGGCAAAATTAAATGTTCTAAGATCACAGTAAAGGGCATACTAGGGCTTATTTATTATGGTGGATACCGTAAGCTTATCAGGGTAGTGTGGCAGATGGGGGGAGGGGAGGGGTTGTTCGGTTGAGTGCGAGGGAGGTGATGGTGGGAGCGACAGGTTCAGAGTGTTGTGAATAGTGAGGGGGAAATATTGGCGGAAAGGGGAGTTGTTCCAGCTGGGTGATATAGGGATGGGAAATCATACTTGCAGATTGTATTATAAAAAAGATATATATTTATATTAAACTATGCAACATTTATTTAACCTATGATAGTTAGGATTCACCGACATAATTGCATTTTTAAAAAATTATTGATTCTTTGCATTAAAAACATATATTTTATTACAAAAAATGTTCCCAACATAGCATAGCCGGTGTATTGTTGAAAAATAATGCGCCTCGGTATTGCCGCATTGGAATAACGTATTAGGTTTTTGCATTTAAGAGATATGTCAAACACTCACCATGGATTTCTACGTGAATAAATCTCTCGTCAATGCTTTCAGAATTCCACAATTCTAAAGAATTCAGATTTCTAAATACATATATTGTTTTCAACTGAAAAGTTTCGTGATAATATTATTATGCTTCGTTGTGAAAATTGATATTACGCAAAGTATTCGATTAATTTTTATATTTCAAATTTAATTGCCGTGCGTGTGTCTGGATACTTAATTATCTTGACCTTATACCTATCTATCCTCAGAGTATGACTTTCTGTGATGTCTATGACCTTTTGAACTGTGTAAACGTTATGCTACGAGCTCGTTACACTGACTTGAAGTACCATTACTATTTATTTTGTGTGTTCAGTTTCTTGCTGTGCGTGCCGAAAGTTGTTACAATTGCTATTGTGTGTGGTACAGTATTTCGCCCAATCAACGAAATTTGTTACAAAAATTCAAGAGACCTGTGGCCACAGCTAAAATAAATCTAGGCAATAAATCCAGGTAAGTCGTGTTCTTCCTGGAGCCTGGTTGGTCCTTAAGCCATTACTGTCTTGTCTCTATACTAAATTCCTTCCACCCTTCCTTTATCCCGTTTTCCCAACCCCTTGTTCAAAAAATACAAAAGAATATCTTTCAGTGCTAACCGCATGAATCGGGTAGATTTCGTCTGTATACTTAAGTATATTTCTTAATTTTCTCAAAATTAAGTTACAAGTTTTATAACAGCCGCCATTTGAAATAAGGCAAATCAGACAGGTTAACAAACTTATGCGAAATATTTACAAATTAGTATTTCTACCGAAATCTACCCAATACTCTGTTCCTCATTTATAAAAATATTAATTAAAATAATATTGTTACTATTACACTAGACGAAATGCTAACCATTATTGTTTAATATTTTGTTGACTGATTCTTATTTACATAATTATATACGCAGATAATATTTTTACATTAATTTATCTAGAAGTCTGCCTACATATTGATCATTGATTAAATTGTCTTCGTCAAGTTATTTGTATGAACTTCAATGTCGCTGCATATTATATTAATTTTTGCTGTCCGAAAATTCAAACTGATTTAATATATCTCTTGATTCACACTGGTTAAACGCATTATATTTAATAATACGATAATATAATGTCCATATTGATACAAATTTTGAAATAAAATGGCCGCCATGTAATACGATGTTGATGAATTTAATGGTGATGATATTGCCGTTATCCTGGTATTCATGTACTTTTATTGATTCAAAATCTCTTACCAGTATCAATTTATTATATTGTTAGCAATATTTTAATATATCCAAAGACACACGATTACTGGATTTTCACCTACAAAGCCACTGTTATTAAACAAATAATAGATATATCATAGTGACGAAACTATTTTTTATATTTGAATGGAAAATATATGAAAGTATGGGAAATTACAGGGCTTACGACATGTCTAGATGGCGATGGTATAGTGGTACTCGAAGCGAGTCTACATATTTACATATATACAAATTTCAACAATTTGATAGATATGGATATTGATGGGTGAAAATAGTGAACGTTATATTTATATAAAGTGATCACTTAAGCCAGCCGAATACAGGTCGTAAGCCCTGTAATAACCCATACTTTCATATATTTTACATTAAATATAATAAAAAATATACTTTCTTCTCTATGAGATATCTATTATTTGTTTGATTTAATTTATATTTTATTAAGAATCATCAGGCCAAGAATTTCACAAGATTACAAATGTTTTTGTAATAATACCATTGCAATCTGACTTAAAATGAGGGGGATATCGGATGATATCCCTTATGATTATACTAGGAAAGTATGAAATTACTGAATTATCTTTGAAAAAATGTTTTAAAAAAATATATACATTAAAGTAACTTAATATTTCTAGAGATAAGTAAAGATCAAAATAATCAGTGGTATACAATCAGTACTTCAAAGTAAACCGTCTTTAACTATAATATATGAGAAATAATTCCAATTCAAATATGTATCTCGTAATATTTTTATCACAATTATTATAATTTTAATATTTCAATATGTCCAAATACATATTGGATATATTCAAAATAAGAACATTGAAAATTGAAAAATATTAATTTTTCAAGGGTATTCTAGTACAATGTGTTAAAAACATTTGACATATTAAGAATATTGCTTTAAATGTTTTAAAAAAATAATAATTAGATTCTTATTGTGACATATATGCTCTTTCAGAGAAATGAATTATCTAATTTAGTCCAAAGATGGCGATAGTGCAGTAGTACTCGAAGCGAGTCCACATATTAACATATATACAACTTTCAAAACTTTGATAGAAATGGAGATTGGTGGGTGAGAATGGTGAACGTTATATTTATACAAAGTGATCACTTAAGCCAGCCGAAGACAGGCCGCAAGCCCTGTAATTACCCATACTTCCATATATTTTATATTAAAAATAATAAAAATAGCTTTGTCTCCATGAGATATCTATTATGTGTTTATTATAATTTTATTTAGATTTTAATACATCATAATATTCTATCAGATAAATATTTAATTTCGCTTTAATTCTCAAAATATAAAGTTAGATACAGTTTATTTTAATGTATTGACTGCACGCGCCTGAAAATAATCCAGCAGCAAGAACGTTCTAGATAGGTACCCACTTCATGTGTAAACATTTGAATCCCTTTGTAATTATTGATAAAACCTTATTCGTTTGAAACGCTCACTTTAAGAGGAACCGTGTTTGTCTTGACACTCGAATGTTTTCGATTGTTAAATAAATGTATGTCTTCAGTACTGTGAACTTCACCATTCGCATAAATTTGTAACAAAATAGTGTTGTTAATTGGGGTGAGAGAAAATTAAGTTAACCACTGTAATCGTTACAACTCGATGGAAATTAAAATAATGTTTTAGACTTTTCAGAGTAACTGTAAATAAAATGAAACTATGCAAATACTTTTTTTATATTTTATATTACAATAAAACTTAAATTTCTTATTAACACGCCTTGATCTCTGTCTCTGATCTGTCTTAATTTTTTTTGGGTATAATGGTGATATTGTATTGACATGAAATTAATTTTTATTCTATTATGAATTCTTATGTATTTATTTAAATACAAATTAAATAAATACATAAAATGTGTTATAAATAAGATGGTTTTCAATTAATGGAACGATAGATGTATCAATTTGAAATGTTAGAAATATAAGTTCGGAAATTTTTTCGTCAATGCATTGTGTTAATGTAGCATAATTGGTTAATGCAATTCCCGGTTCGAATTCCGGTAGCAATAACAATATTTTTCGATAAAATTGTTTTTATATGTGTATATTTCTAATACAAATTAAATGTATTAATTAGAAAGATATACATTTAATTTGTATTAAAAACATCACAGACCTATGTTCTGAATAATTACAACTTCACAATAAGAATGTGTTCTCCTTAAAAAACTTATTTACTCTAATATCCAATACTTAACATAACCAGGTACAAGATTTTGCAATATTCAGTTCAAACATTGATATATTTTCTGTTTCATTACCAATATTTAAAAACCAACTTAATAATATTCTTCGATGCAATATGTAAATGAATTTTACTTATTTTTTTAAAACTTTTTATTTACATAGTACTATGTTTTTATTTTTATTTTAGTGTTTGTTTTCTTTTCCATGTGAAATATGCTAGGATATAAGTTATTTGTAACCATTGGTTTCTTCTATGTCCAATACCAACAATAATAATAATAATATTTTCAATAAATAAACCTATAAATAATAGTTCTATTAGAAAAATATTTTTAATTGTTTGTGTTCAGACAAGAATGTAGAAAATAGTTAGCAAACATTTTAATATAGGTTTGACACAAAAACAATAATCTTAGGTAAAAATATCAACTTCAGAATCACGCCAATTACATATAGCTCAATTCTTGGGAAGTTTGTAAAATATAAATTTTGATTCTATGCTTTTGATTTTTGTATTATCTTTACGTAAAATATTTATGTAGTCTTTTCCTTGCTTGACAAAAGGTTTATATATTGACATACGTAAACTAATTAGCTAATTAACTATCGCGTCGTTTCTTGCAGGGATAAGCAGAGAGAATAAATTCATATTATACTTCTATCCTGAAATACCACTATTGTTTCATGTTCACATCTTTTCATTCGTTGGTGGATTGTCGAAGCTTCTAAAAGTGTCGTTCTTTAATATCTTATTTTTCTGTTCATTCCAGGTCTTTACAGACATCATATGTTCTTGTTTCCTTCAGCATTAGCCTCGTACATTTTATTTACGGTAAGTTCAAACTATCTTAAGGTCCGTGTCCACGGAAGAAGACACGGTGAAATAATATTGGATATTTATTGTAGTTTAAATATATTTCAAAACCGTGTTAAAATTTTTATATGAAGACATATTTGCAAATTAGATTAAGATTGATAGAAAGAGATACCTAAATACTCAAACTAGTGTACGTGACATGAGATTTGATACATGCTTACAAATGTCACATAAAACCACTATAGATTCCTACAACTATCTATTGTGTAAGTTAGCATAAGTCATTAAACATTAACATAACGGTTAACCAACTTCCATGTATCTGCCAGAAATACTTGAATTGTACCTTATTGCTGTAACAATATTGAGATGGTTGCTCAGTTTAATTATCCATTATATAAAATTCAATACTTGAGTAACGAGTATGCGAATTTTACCGATGTATGGCACATAGCACTACCGGAATACAGAGGAACTCTTACATGTTTGTTTATGACTGACAGATTAGACGGACTGGTTTGAGACCAACACAAGCTATAAAGAAAGTTTATTATTATTTACATTTATAAACTTAAAAAGCTGGCGTTTTTTTTATTATGTATATTTAATGATGATATATGTACATATATAAAAAATAGATTTTTAGAAATGATGCTTCATAAAATTTCTATACTTTTTACTATGTTTTATTTTTGCCATGTATTTTATAATTTAACTTTTATCGTGTACTTATTGTTTTTATTTAATATTTTTAGTTTTTATCCTACTTTATGTCTTACTGTAATATATTACGTTTAGTGTAAAAGGCTCTATTGGAACAGTTAATTTTAAAATAAATAAATATTTACATATGACGTTAAATTACAAACATTCATTCAGTTTTAACTGCTACATTAATGACATTTTTATGTAATCACTAAGACACAGTGTATACATAGGTATTACGAAAATTGAATGTTGTCTCCAAAGCATTTCATGAGAGCAAAATTCGCATCTCAGAAATTGTTTCATGAGAAAATCTCTTTAAAAATCTCTTTCGTGAATACGGGCTTAGAACGGTTGCTATGACAATACATGATCATCCACTCACTCCGTTCTTCGTGCATTTGATGATGTGGTATTGTATGAAATACGACTGACTATTCCCATTTTATATAATATCATAAATTACCACTATCGGTTAGTTTAGTAAAAAGAACAATATCATTAAAAAAACCTACAGATATCATCTTATTCTATATTGAATGACCCAAATGTGATTTTTGAACTTTAATTTGATACTTCTAAGTGAGTTTCTATCAGGGGAACAGAAGGTGCACCTGGTTCGCTGGGAGTTTTCCTCAGAGAGAAAATGGAAGTTCACCAACATTGTGGCCCCTGAATAATGTATGTGGGGTCGTCTCGCTGAGCAAAGATACAGAATCGTTCAGTGTTTTTTACTAGAGAAAATAAAGCCATCAAGAGCTTAAAAAGAGAAGGGAATTTATAAATATTGGAAGAGACTTGAAATTGTTTTAGAAAGCAAAATAAAATCTTTAGTTCTTTTTACATGTTAATATTAACAATCGTCTTTAAATACGCTTCGGATGTGGAGTTTATCTTTAAAATAACTAAACTTTTCAATTTGTTTTCAATAACGTTCTTAATCTTTAATTAACACTTACTGCACGGTGGGTCAAAACAAAATACGTCCGGCGGTGGTGGGTCATTTTAGACCCACATCAAGTTTTCGGTTTTTCAACCGTTTTGTGAGAGATTTTTTATAGATATTTCATTATAAATATGATTTAATGAAATATGCCGTAATATTTATGATAAAAAATTAAAGTTAAAAATTAAAAAATATTACAAATAATGCACGTATTCTCACGCATCAATAGACGCCCTACACAGCCAAAATACAAACATCCACTGAGCATGTGATCTTCTCGTCGGTTGGCAATTGCACTACCTTCTGGTGTGCAATAGTGGTTATAAATTATTTATTTATTTTTATTTTTATATATTTGTATTTTTTACACCTACACCAGATGAAAAAAATTTAAACAAACTATTTATAGAAGTGAAATAAATATATTTAAAAAATTACATCCTTTTTATACGTAACGCAATCAACAATATTATAAGTAGAAGCAAATGTAATTGACATAATTTTAAAAAATATGTATCAATAGACAACTTAGTCATAATATTGATTGTGTTTTGTGAACTCCGCTTATTATTATGTTTGTTATTGTCAGAATATAAACGCCAAAAATATAAATAACAATTGCCCCATGGCCGACCCACTTCAAAACTGTGTTGGAACTGCATTTTGTCATTTATACTTAGCAACAGCAATACTGAAATCCCGAACAGGTAGTGTCATAAAACTTACAGGTAGGTGCAAAGCCCCTCAAATAGTTATATTACATGCCTTGTTTAGAGGCCGCCAGACGAAAATAATTCAAAACAAATACATGGATTCATACCTGGTATCCTTTGCTTACTCGCCGTAAAAAATATGCTCAAAATATTGACAATATATGTTTCAGCGTAAGCGTTGAGATTCAATCCCGTAAAAGCGACTATCTTAGATCAGCTTTTGAGCGTTTTTCACATTTTTATTAATAAATCGAATCTAACTAATCTCGTCCGATAACATTTATTTGTATCTCAAATTATTTGAAAATATTTAATAAAAGATTAGCTAGAAGAAAAACAGCATTAAATTAATATTTGTAGCGTAATTCATATTTTTACAAACACTCGGGTCAGATCTGATCCATCACCGCAGAGGATGTGTTAAGGCATTTGCCTAGTGATCCAGTGGTCGGAAATTCAAGCCTCATTCCAGGCGATCGGTATGTTAATCCTATGTTCATAGCACAAGCGTCTAGCTTAGTTTGAAAATAGTAAAAATATTGATGTAATACGTATTCCGTGTTCCAACATCTACTTAAAAAAAATATTATAACAGTATCAGTAGTAAAATATTCACGAATAATTTAAAACTAATATTAAATTATTTTATTCGTATACCAAAAAAAATCTTTCTATCGAAAAAAATATTCGATTGCTACCGAGATACGCACCTGGAACATTTCCTAACCGGAGACATACATTATAATAGATAGATTTTATCTGAATATATATCTACATAATTGATTAATTTAATTTATTTTCAATGGCACATAACAATGTTCTAAAGTAGCAACTTCACAGTAAATATATGTATTCATTAAAAATAATTTTGAATAATTATAGAATTGGTTTACTAAGTGTCTTAAAATAAATTATACCTGACATTAAATATAAAGTATTTTACCGCATTATTTTGACTAGATATACTAAAATGTTTCTTTGTTATTACTTATTTAAAAAACCCCTTTCAAATACAAAGTTTTAAAAAATAACAATATCTCCCCAGCGGTTAACATGTTATTAATTTATTAATCCGCTTTATTTATTTACGCAGCCAAGTATTTAAAGAAATTTAAATATTTAGTTGCAACATATAAGATAATGATATCGAGTTTTATAAGTTATTATCGAACTTGATAATATAATGGGTAAACTAACTATTAGGTATAAACTCACTTCGAAGAATCATTGTATCAATTTAAAACTATAACCCTGAATTTTAAAACTTTTAAAACTTTTAAATATTTTGCGATAGAAAAAAATGTTTATTGTCTAAAATTGGTACCATTTTACAATCATAGAACTTTACGACGACAACGACTTTAGTCTATGCATAAAATTAAAGTTATAACTTCAAATTTAAATTTAAATTATTCAAATTTTGGTTAAATATAATAACTAAAAAAATATATGTATATTCAGTAAAATTTACACATATTTTTTAATTTCGACCGACTATTCTAATTCATCTGCAGTCTGTATGTGAAGGCACCTGATGCGGGGAGAACTTATTTTGGGGACCGTACAGTCCAATTCTGAACCATCTAAACCGCACTACCCGCTGAACTGAAGGTTCCTGCAGGCCGATGCTAAGCTTGCCTCGCTCCATGAGCGCTTGCCACGTCTGTGGTTAGGAACTCAAATTTGTCATGTACTCAAACATGCCACGAAGAATAGCGGTAGCTGCTATGCCCAGAGTGAAGTTGGTTTTAGGTGCTACCGTGAGTAGATAGCCGAGTGTGAGTTTTTATGTTACAAGTTTACAAGTTATATGGTATAAGTATATTGGGATGTCTTATAAGTAATCAATGTTGTATTCTCCATTATTGTTCAGGGACTTCATCACATCTTTCAACCAATTTTTCGATGCCTTGTATATAAAAATCGGCTGGTCTGGTATCGAAATAGTTATGGAGCAAATTTCTGAGGTCATCGTGGTTGTTGAACGTAACGCCACGGATTTTATTGGAGAGCGACTAAAAAAGGTGATAATCTGACGGAGCGAGGTCGGTACTGTAAGGTAGATAAGGAAAAATTTCCCAGTTAAGCACCTGAATGACCATTTTGGCATGTGAGGTGAAGTATGTGTTGAAAAAAAATTATTTTTCTCAATTTGACACTTCATTATTTAAGTCCAAAAATTAAAAATACTATAATATACAGGAAAATGGTGACACTGATGTTTTAGAGTAGAAAAAATGCTCTCGAATAGTATGTAATTTTTTGTCACAAAAAAAAATATTGGAAAAATAGCATTTCAAAAAAACCGCAAAGACTTATTGGATGACCCAATATAAAATATTAATGAATAAACACATCCAACAAACTAGATGAATCAATTAGTAAGACATAAAAATAATTTAATTATTTGATTATCTAATCTAACACGTATTTGGTTGCCACAGGGATACGAGCCCGGAAATTTATTTTGCCGGAAGAATGCATTACTATTAGATATGTAGTCTTTTTTGAAATGTGATATCTATTATTTTTATTTCAAAGCAAATGGTAAATAGTAAAGTAAATGGTAAATACTTATTCTTCTTAATATTTAGTCATTTATATTTTACTTCTTAAAAGTAGTATAAAGAACATAAATTATTTGTAAATTTTTGATAATTCTATACATAATCCATTATTATTTTATAATTTAAAGTTTAATTAAAAAATTTCAGTCAAAATAAATATACAGGTACGTATTAAAATTTCATCAAACAAATAAAAAATTAGTAATATTTGAATATGTCCAAGATTTTCAACTAAAAAGGCACTGTTATTAAATTAATAATATATATCTCATAGAGACGAAGCTAATTTTTATTATATTTAATGGAAAAATATGGAAGTATGGGTAATTGTAGGGCCTATTATTCGCTGGCTTAAGAAATTAGCCATGCCGTAAGCCGTGTGATTACCCATACTTCTATATTTTTCCATTAAATATAATAAAAATTAGCTTCATCTCTATGATTATCTATTATTTGTTTAAATAAAAAATTTACTTATCCTTGTTTTTATTCATCTGAAATTTTACTTTCGACTTATATTTCGTTGAAAGTACCTGCTATAAATTTAACGGCTGAACACAAAAGGCTTTGGCAGTATTTCGCCACTTTGATCTTTACCGGTTGATGCGCACTTTTCCACAACTTGAAGAATGGCAGGAATAAATGATGCCGCTGAGAGCCGAATCGGCCCAGCAGTAATGAACTTTCTGAAGCAACTTTCAATCAGTCGATGCCAAGTTACGATAAATAAGGGAGAGGGAGTGAGGAGCAGGAGCAGGAGTAGGAGTGAGAGCGATGATCGCTGAACCGGCTGAAGCAGTTTTAACTTTGTCACTCCGTTACTGTCTCGCGATATCATTAGTTTGCCTTATCCGAGATTTAGGGAGAGATTTCTTTTAAATTGGGAATTTCAAAAGCACGGTGATATTCCGGACTGCAATTTCCGCAATGGAATTGTATTTTTCTTCTGATAAATGACTTTAATATAAAGAATTTATGTATCTCAACACCATCCCAACTCGAGATCTATTCAATCGTAGATTCATTTGTACGTTATTAATTGAAAAGATAAATTAATGCACTACTTAAAAACTACTTTCTTTTTCGTTCAATTTTCTAGTTGTATTAATTAACGTATCCGTTAATCTGAAAGATCTTAATTATATGACCATTAAACAAAAAATATATTTAAATGAAATCGTATTTATTTTTAAAATATTCGCTAAAAAAATATCGACATAATTTATAAGAAAAATAGAAGCAAACATAAGCATGAACATCATACAAGAGAAAGAGATAGAACAAAACTGTCATTCAAGAAGAAAGCTAAAGTACAGTGCGATTAAAATAATATATATAAATTCAAAATTAAACTAAGTAAATATATCCTACATAAGTTATATAAATAGGAAAAAATTAATTAGAAAAAAAATAGATAACTTTCATGCGGAGATTGCAATAGTAAATATATAGGACAAACCTCTAAAAATCTCATATATATTAGATTAAAAGAGCATCACCGTTGCCTAACTATATAGTAACAACTTTTCCGAATTCGCTAACCACATCATAAATTATTCCTTTCATTTATGTACCATTAAACTTCTCCATCCCGTCACGCATAAAGGTAATAAAATTAATAATTTTGAAAGTTTAGAAATAAAAAGGAATTTGAACTCGGTAATTAATTTGTTAAACAATATTACATTTTCTAACTCATCTCCTCTCCTCTCAATATTTCCGTTACAACCACCCGTCCACCTTCCACCAGAAACTCCTCTTCCTGTACCTCCATCTGTCAGTACCTAATTACTTGTATATCTACCACCTAAGCCTTGTCTGTTATGTGTAGTTAGTTTAATACTTCACCTGTCTGATGAGAATGACTTTTTCTCTCGGAACTCGAGTTGTGCTAATAAACTTAAGTGAAATATAAAATTGTTTTATTTATATACATCCAAATAAATATATTTTCAATGGTATCAATGTTAACCACAACTTAGCTGTCCGCAGGGTTTAGAAAGTACATTAAGTAGTGTTTTTTAAAGCCGGACCCACTGGGCATTACCCGTGCTAAGGCAAATGTTTTACAATATTAATGAATGTAGAATATATATGCATATAAGTTCTTAGAAAAAGAAATAATACATTTAAATATTACATATCCTGGATATATAGCATGTCAGATAAAACTATAAACATAAATAATAATAATATGGTCCATATATACATTGTATTGATTTTTCTGATTACAGAATAGAAGAGTGTTAAATTTTGCATAATGAAATTATAAAAATTATGTTGCATGCACGATTGGACTATAACTTAATAAAAGTATATTTTGTATATATTCCTATATTTAAATAGAACAGATAATATATAAATATGATAAATATGACAAAACTTAATATTTTTATTTATTTAAAAGAAAGTATTACTATTATTATAATCATGTAATGCTTTTGTATATCCCTATAGATTAAATTAACCCAACACAAAATAATTTAATTAGAGCGTTTTAGTTTATGTAACTGAAAATATTATTTTTCTTACTTAGGCAACTCTGTGTCAATTCATAATGAATATTAAAAAAAATTAATAAACAAATTTTACTGGTATGTTAAAATAAAAACATTTCACAATTATTTAAGAATTATGTATAGTATATAGTGTTAGCGCCATTTAACGTACTCAGACACATGCACATTCACAAGAATATATTATATATTCGCGATTATCAAAATTGAACATGCGTATATCCTTCCCTTTTTTTCACTAGGCACGAGGAAGAAAAGATTAGTTCGCTGCACTCAATTCATCCGCATGAGCTCAGTGTGCGTCTAAAACTGTGTACGTTTGGAAGCTTACGGATTAAACCACCATCCCATAATACTTAACTGCTAACGCTTTAAATATGTATCTATTTAATTTCGCTAATATATAAAAGCAATTATTATTAGGCTAGTGTTAACAATGCTTGTTATACATATTCTGCGTCGCTTGTCTTGTGCTTGGAAAGGAGAGAAACAATAGAATCAGCATCCAGCATTAGGCAGACCGAAAAAGTAAGTGCCTCCTATCTTCCATTATTTCTACCACAAATTATGGTCCTTCGACACACGGATTCCTAAGTCCTTCTATCCGCAATTTCGAAGTCCTTTTCATACGCAATATTAATTCTATGGCCGCTATTGTATAATATTTAAAAATATATATATAGCATCTAAGTGACAAAGTCTCACGGCTACTATATGACTACTATATGACTAAGAAACATACCGCCTAATGGATGAATGATATAAAATTAAAATAATACAGAAAACAAATGTGTTATGAAATTTATATAATAAAGTTCGAAAAGTTTAATATACTTTAGAACCAACCTTTCGTATTCTCCCAACAAGAGAAGGTTCCGAGGATACCTACATAATTTTCGATAGGTAAATTTTTTATCTTTATCTTTCGAAGTGATTTGTCTTATTAGTATTAAATAAATGTTTTTGTTTTCTAACTAGAAATGTTAATGTTTTATTATAGTATTTAGCAAGTAAGACAATAGTAATTTTTCGTTCCTTGAATTTATAAGTGACTTAAATAGTCCGTTGAATGGCAGAGGTGCCCGCGAACAAACGTTACCGCAGCATCCTGTGAGGGCCCACACTTTATGACGTAATTATTATTTCTTTGTGTGCAGTTTGTAACTAAAACGGACGTATTAAGAGGCGTACACTTTAGAACCCAAGACTCATTAAAATTATTCCCAACTTTGAAATATAACTTTCATAGCGAAGGCTTCCTTGCATATTTTTTGCGTACGCCAAGAGGGCTGTCATATTTCCTGAAACTTATCATCAGGTGAGCCCGCTTTTCGCTACTTTATTAATAAATTAAGGAAATAAAATATGGAAGTATTTTTTCGCAAACAATTTTGGTGATAATTTTAAAGGCTATTCTAGTAAAATTATAAAATTGTAATAAAAAATATATATAGGTTTTACAATTTTAATTAGTTTGGCTAATTTGTGGTACAGTCAAGCCAAGGAACCAATTAAACTTGAGTTTTTTCCTTAATTAATATATGTACATGGTGTAATAGACCTAGTACACAATATTTTATGGTTATATCCCTGATTAAAATACGAGTAGAAAATGTTCAAGATATATGTGCAAAATCTGTACCGTTACGGAAAATATAATTGTTTGAAATTTTTACAAAACTATGTAAAGCTTTACGTTTACGTACTTCGGAATAAATATTTACGAAATTATTTGCTTCAGACCCCAAATCATCTACAAAAAATAGTCTGGAGGCTCGAAATACGATATTTCATTTATCGTCTTCAATATATAATTTAGAATCAATAAGATATTTCAATTAATCGAAATAATTACATAATTACGTTTTTTTTTAAACGCTTATATCTCTGACATGGTACATATTTCTTGAACATTTTTATATTATGAACTGGGTCTGTTACACCCTATATATATATATGTTGTTACGTAACAACTAACCCGGAGGTAGTTGGCACGTAGAGGTGTTAAGTACCATTTTATTATATTTTCAATGATCTGCAGCAGAGTGCTCATGTTAAATGTAAATTTCTAATATTAAGTCTCTAAATCATATATTTTCGGAGACATTTAACATCAAATAAATAAAGCACTTCATTATGAATAATTATTCTCATGAAATGAGTGCAGATTGTTAATATATGTAAGTTCACATGTATTAAAATATAATTTTTATAATTATATAAAAAAAAAACAATAATTAAATAAAACAACAAATATTTACATTATAAAAACGCGGTTACGTGCCACATCTGAATGTAACATATTTTTCTTGTTCAAATAATTAAATAAGTTTGTGTTAAAACACTAATGTTTCATGTAATAATATCAACTGATTACAAAACGTTCGCTCGCTTGTCAGGCAATATATATATATATATATATATTTTTTTTTTTTTTATTTATCAACAACATACTACATATATCTGCCCTGATAAATCCTGATGAATTTTATAATAAAACCTAAATGTTTATTTGAGGGGCTCAGAATATTTGATGAAAACGTTAAAAACTGATAAAATGTATTTAAAAATACTTTTATTTTATTAATAATCGTATTATAGAAATGATGATAAAATGTTTAGATACTAAAATTAAATTATGTAGTAATATTTTTGATTTATAAATGTCAAAATTGATACAAGTTTGTTGATTTAGTTTGATTTTTAGAAACATCACGTTCATTTTCGAACTTTAGATGATGAGACTTCTGCAAAATGGCATTCCATCGTCTCATCGTTTCAAATTGTTCAGCTTACAATTAAAGATTGAAACTTTGACAGGATTAAGAAAGAATCGCTTAAGTGATTTGGTCATATGGAATGGATAAATGAGGAGATAGAAGTAAGAAACATATAACGTAAATGATGATGACACTAGAGATAGAGGACGTCCACGAAAGACTTGGTATGATCAGGTAATCCATGTACTGAAAGATAACTCTGTTAGAAGCCTCAATAATCGATAAGTAGATTTATGAATGAAAATTGTGTCAGGACAGAAAAGTGTGACGCTCTATCTTCTTTGCTTACCCGCACGAGGAAACGGCGTGATGGTTATCACAGCAGCCATCTTATCACGTGACTTTTTTGTATGGGAAAAACTTTTTAAACAAACATTGCTACTTTTGGTTCTAATGATAATATTTAAAACACTTTTTCTATGGTATAATGATAAGATTGCGATTCAAATGTATGTTGAATGACTTGCTCTAAATTTCTGCATGCATACGTTATTTAAAAAATAAATCAACTCATTAAATAAGTAATTTTGCTTTAATTATTTACGATTATAAAATATAAAGTAGCAGACAACAATTATGGCTAACATTGTAGTCCGTGTTTACCGGGAGAATTAATGTTTACACACTCGATGCTGCGAATCTCACTAAAAGCCATCATCAGTTCAAAAGGTAGCCATGTCCCTTACTCGTCCAACTTCAAGAAGACTGGGTTGTGTTTACATTTTATCTCGCGTACAATCTTCAATAGAGGCTGCGCCGGCCCGTCACGAGGCTGTGGAAACGAGATGAGAACTTTCTACGGCGTCATTTTGCGCTTCGTAGCTGACTGTCCGGACTAAGTTATCACACCATGGCGATGGTATTACCATTCAACCGATTTGTTAATATTATTCGTTTGTTGTGAGAGATTATTCTCGCTGAAGGTAGTAACATAAGTTTTAAATGAATTAATTGTACTTAGATTGGTATTGTAATATTACGCTACATACCATAATACAAGTTTTATCTGACATATTAATGAATGACGGGTATATGTCGCATGTCAATATTCACAAAACTTTCACCTTTAGCTATTGTCGATCCACCATCGGATGAGCGCTTCCCCATGACTTTTCATAAATCTGTCCATCAAGACATTGCGCGTCCTCTAGTTCTATTTTTATATCATTCAAGAATATTATTTATCCATCGGTTTTCTCTGTTACTTAAAATATGACTCACTTATTATGATTCACTTTTTTAAGATTATTTATCTTCTTCCTGTACCTTATCCGTTCAAGGGACGTTGGTTATCATCACATTGTTTACTGTGACTCGGAAAAGCTCTACAGTAGACTGCCCAAACCATTGCCTCAGGTTCTTCAGCCATGATGTTCTATTTCTTCCAGGATTCCAACTTTGAGTAATCTGTACCTGCATTATGAGGTGTAAGATCCCACACTTTTCTGAATGTCTCATTACATGTACAAGATATTGAAGTTTTCAGATTTTTATTATTTTAAATAAATACTTATTTTTCTTTATTTATCCGAACCGTAATATCTTCATTCGTAACTCTATACATCTAGCTTATTTTGAGCTTTCTTCTATGGATGCACGTATAAAATGCTACAAGTCGTTATATATTTTTTTTGGTAAGTATTTATGCTTCTATTCCATATAATATCGAGAACACATATCATCTGACCATTCACATTCGTATTGTAAGGTTGGGATCATGGCTGCAGAATATTTTTTCATGTGTTTATAATAAAGATTGCACGAGCTTGCTCAATAAGGTATTTGATTTTAATAAAAGGTTCTCATCTTTCATTTATTTATAAATCTTTTTAGCTGTTAAGGACATCCTTCACAGCTAAAAATATCAGACCATGAAGGACATTCTTCACTTTGGTCTGAGCTTAAAACCACTTATTTTTTGTTGGTCTTTTCTCGTAGTTTTTATAATTTTTTTTTCATTTTGCACTGTCTTATCTAGAGCTTTTAAATAAGGTAAGTATGATGAATTGCGTTAGTATTCTGACTGCGCATCTCTGTAGATCTTATGATTATCCTAATTGTGTTACTCGGTGATGTACACTAATTATTACACCAATTTATAGTAGACGTAAATTACAATAAGTTTAACGTTATGCTAATACAATATCCCTAAGAAGTCCCGAAAGAAAGAGATCACTTCCCGTGATTGCTCTCGCTAATGAGCCTTTCTTGTACCCCTACTCACAGACTCCTTCCACGCGCGCTCTGCTGCGCGGCACACAGATACGCATATATATACACACATTCAACTGACAGACCTCACAATAAGTATTCATATTCTTGATTCCTTTGTATATGAAAGAATTGGAAGAATGTAATGGGTTTATATTAAGCACAGTGGCAAGTTACTTTTAAATATAATATTAAAAAATTTATATGCATTCAGTTTAGCCTTGTTCTTAAGTACATATATTGTTTGTTGTAATTTTTAATAGGGCAGTCTAAAAGTGTCCATTTTACCTGATCATAGTTTGAGGTCATAACAAAAGCATATCTTAATCCCAGTAGCCTGTATCTTATTTTGGAAGTCTTATGCATCATATTTAAAATGCGCCATTTTAAGAATGTAGCCTTATATAAGGTGTCCCAAAAGGCTTCTAAAAAAATGTAATAAAACAATGGATGGGTTTAATAAAAAAAAGGTTATTTTGCATTTAAGTACAGTTCCTAGGAATTTATTTATTAAAAATGATGTTTTATAAATGTGATTCGTTATTTCGTTGGCACTCTTCTAAACGGGAGGCAATATATCTGAAAACTGCTCGGAACGTATTCTCCATAATCGTTGCCATTTCTTCTCTGATACTTTATTTTAATTGGTCCAGAGAGAGAGGATTATTCCTGTATATATTTGATTTAAGGTAGCCCCATAGAAAAAAGTATATTGGTGTCAAGTCAACGCTACGTGGAGACCAGTTTATGTCACCTCGTCGGGATATCAATTTTCTAGGGAAAATTTTACGAACTAATAAGGACACCCTCCATAGCGACTGAGTTCCCAAGGACGCGGCTAGCGTTCAGCATACACTCCGCTCGATGCGCTGGTGCAGCGTATTAACTAAAATAAAACATTTTTGGACACACTCTACAATGAGTTAACCGCAACATAATAAAGAATTTTATACCGTTGTATTAAACATACAATGTGAACATCTTTGCTGGACCGATAATATTTCAGGGCAATATTAGTGTAATATATCTCTGCCTTGACATGATTTGGCTTTTCCGTGTGGTACAATATTAAGTTTACTTTAAAAAAGGTCTTGTATTATTATATTTATTAAGGCAATATATTGTATTCCAATTTACCTGAAAGCTTTATGGTTTTCGAATAAAAAGTACAACCGTAGCTTCAATAAAGAAAATTAAATTGGATGGTTATTAAAGTAATTGATGGGTGATTAATTGAGCGGTAAGTCACAGGGAACGAAAGGCATTACGGTTAGAAGGAAAGTTAAAAATAGAGTAAAGTAAATTAATTTAGCTAGTGTGTAGTATTTAATTCAGCAATAGAATAATACTTTTAAGTGCTATATTTTTAATGAAATCAGAGATTCTTTTGAAATCATTACAAATACATTTTAAATGTAATATATTATTTTAATTGTGAAGAAGTTGTAAATCCTGTGCCGATAGGATCTAACGAACGAATTGCACGATTGGATTATGACGATTCCGGTCATAAATCGGAATTACCGCAGAGGGAGGGGAAGGAAATAAAGGAACCTGGATATAAGGGTCGATGATGGGTAGGGATTCCAGTCGAAGGACCAGTGGTCTCAGGGAACCGAGATTGGAAGGACTGCTCGCCTTACCTTGTGTATGACGCCTCCGTTACCCTGCAGTCGCCGCCGAGACTCACACAAACGGCACGCGGATGAGTTCTCCGCTTCCAATTGAAGACGGCGATATCACAGCTTCACCCGCGGCACGCAAAAAAACAAATATCGCTGTGCACACAAATCACAGGATCACACAATACAGTACTGGTGCACTGTAGCTGACCGTCCACGTCAAGGTGGTGGGTGTGAATTTGAACGTGGAAAGGTGTCAATAACACGGGTCACGGCCGATTCGCAAGACGCGCCAAAAATGTGTTTTACGAATCCGGAACAATAATTAATACTTAATGTGTTACCGATTGCTATCAGACTTGATATATTTAATTTGTATTTAATAAAAAATAATGAGATTGGATAATTTTTTTAACGCTATTTTTGTAAAAATTTTACCTCGAGAGCGTTTTACACGTGTTTTTTTTAGTTTTATTAAGTATATATATATATATACAATGGAAAATTGTTTTCCAAACATATGGATGTAATTTTGGGAAAATATGCGTTTTCAGTAATTTTGTAAACTAATGTCTATGATGCAATGTTCCTTATCACATAGGGCAAAGATTTCGATACTTTTGGGCCTGCTGCCGGAAATACTAATTGTTCACTTACTTAGTCTATTGTTCTTTCTGAGATGAGAGTATATAATATGCTCTAAGAAAAGTAAAAATCCTGACGAGAGATTTTTTTCGACATCAATTTTTTAATGTTATATATTATATAATTTTGATATCATTAATTGACATGGCGGTTACTCTGTGGTGTAACATGATTATTTTAATTTACAAAACAAAACATTGTATTATACACACGTTAGGTTATTTTCACTGAAAGTTTCGAGAGTAGTTATCACCCGATGATGAGAGGTACTGCACTTTTCCAAAACAAGTAGTGAAAAAAAACCGAACATGTGTGCAATACAAAGTTTTGTTGTATAAATTAAAATATATAATACAGCTTACTCTGTTGGTGTAGCATTATCAGTTAATGCATTTCCCCGGATCCAAGTTCCAAGTACGAATCCCGGTAGGAACAAAAATATTTTTCGATAAATTGATTTTATGTGTATATTTTTCTAATTAACCGATTTAATTTGTATTAAAAATATCACAGACCTATGTTCTGAAAAATTAAAACTTCACAATAAGAATGTGTTCTTCTTAAAAATAAAGATTATAAGGTACCGGTGCGGCGGTCTAAAGAAGTGCGCGCATGTTATTAACAACCCTTCCTGCGGCTGAAGTAGAGACTGAGTTGAAAATTTGACGTCTATCATCCAAGATTTCTGGAACGCAGGGTTCTTTAAGATACGGAGGTGTCCTTTTTTGTGTAATTACGTATACAGTATTTGAATTTGAATTTTTCGTTCAGAGTCAATCTCGATTATTTAAATTAGTGTATTCACTGAACATTTATCTGTACTGCACGATATTATAATAATGCGTTTATTCCAGCGTAATCGTTTTTTTTTATCTAGCCATAAAGATTATACCTATAATAGAAAAAATAATATTTATGTTATGAAAAGAAAAGCAAAAAAAAAATTAAAAAGTTCAGTTCATCAAAATATAACTTCAGTCATGGCTATTATTGTATCTGTAGCTTTTCCATAGTTGTTGCTATTCTCTGGTCAGAGAGCCAGTTTTCCATGAGAGCGCCACTAGCACTAGAGAGTTAGTACTGAGCTCCAGCCTCAGCTTTACGCCAATAACTAGATGTCTCAGAAGCGGAACGAATCCATGTACACGAATATGTACTGTACTGAATTTGGAGACGGTTGTACGTCACCTGCTTGTATTTCGACCAGAGCTTGCAGGTGCTGGTGAAGAATGATTTGAACAGGATCCTCTTCAAATCCTGACTGCATCGGTAGAAAAGCCGTGACAGCATATTCGCACGAACGCTCAACTGTCTCCTATGTCATTGTATGTCATCATCGTCTTACCCATCTTCATTGAATATATGGCTAATGTATTATATATTATTTTGAATGCTTAATTTCGTCCCGTCCAGCTATACGGGAAGGACAACTGTAAACTAAAAATATTACATTTCTTCATATAGAGTGTCCAGCAGAAATTTTTCAAGTTTAATATTAAATTTAAAAAAAACTACAATGTTATTCTCATATTTTATTTATATAAAATGGAGTTTAACGATGTTTATAAACAAAATCGTCTAAATGCCGTCCATTTCTATCAAAACACTCTTGTAAACGGTGTCTTAAATTTGCGAACAATGGTAGAAACTTCACGGCAGATATTTTCTTGTAGGGCACGAATTATTTGAGGATTGTTGCTGTGAACTCTCATCTTAAGGTATCCCTACAAACAAATTTGCACGGTTAAGGTCCGGTGACCGACGTGCTCAGAGTATGTCTTTGTACTTGCTGATTAATTTATTGGGAAAAATTCCCCTCAGCTTCTTCATTGAAAATCTAGCTGTGTGTGGAGTGGCCCCGTTTTGCTGAAATTATGTTCTGTTGTTGAAGCTGAGAAAAAGCTGCAGTTGCGGTACCAAAAACTTGTTGATCATTCGGCAATACACGTCAACAGTGACAGTCTCTTGCTGGTCAAAAAAATAAGGGCTAATTATCCTTCGGGCAGAAATTGCACACGGCGCTGTCATTTTTGGACAATGCAAACGTTTTTGATGGCGTTCCCTTGGATTGTCAGGGCACCAATATCTAATTTTCTATTTATTAACATAGCCATCGATATAAAAGTGTGCTTCGTCAGTAAACAATATGTTTCCAAAAGTTCGTGCCGTTTCAAAACGAAACAAAAAAAAATTCATTGAGAAACGGCACGATTTGCAGTTTGTATAGGTGAAGCTGTAGTTTCTTTTTCAAAATAATGTGTTGATTTTTTTGTTTTAGTACAGGCTGCAATCTTCCTTATCGATTAATGCGGATTGCGCATAATTTCACGTCAATCTTGAACCACATGTTTTGGCGTCGCTGACGTTGATGGTCCTGGAGGAGTTTGGTTAACCATTCTCCCATCTTGTCTGAACTTTTGAACCAAACACCAGATAAGTTGCGTGCTCGGCCTATCACTTACTCGTCGAATATTAAAGTGAGTACAAAAAGCACGACACCCGCACGAATCAATGAATCACCGCTCATACGCAATGAATATTGCTCAACCGCGAATGCGCGATGCTCTTCCGGCTCCCGACCAGTGACTCATTGCGACTGGCAATCCCGCAAATCACGCGCGTCAAACAATACTCTTCCCACTTACCTCACTTCGATGGTTTACGAGCAATTATAATTTAATCTTGAAATTTTTCCGCTGAACACTCTATATATAGTTGATAGTGTTCATATATAGTAAATAATATGTATTCCCTTTATTAAAACAAAAACATCAAATTAATTTGAAACTATTCGAGTGCCGAAACATTTTTTCAGAATATATGTGTGTTCATCCAATATCATTCAAGAAGAATGGCCTAGGCAGGGGTAGTCAAATAGCTTGTAAAATTTATATTAATTAACTAACAGCACACTCGGGCTGAAGAATGACAATTTTGCTGCTTTTGACTGTGAACCCATATGTCTTTGTCACATTATGTCATCTTTTGTTTCGTACAAACGCGTTTAGTTCAATTTTTTTTGATTACCATCCCAAAAAATGGAAATTTTTACACGCATATAATATTTGATATTTTGGGTTTTTTTAATTATTTTTACGGTTATTAAATATACAATTATGAATACATAATGTACCTATAATTATAAAGTAAACATGAAAAGGAAATTTCCCATGAAATTTTTTTATTGTAAATTAATAAAAAATGTATAAACCTCACTTCGTGAACAATTTTACACTTATTGTGTACATTTATTTGACATTGTTGACTGATTTGTTATAAATTTAAAATTTGTTTTAAGTTTGTGCCAGAGCGGTTCAAACGGCAGTGCGCGCATCATGTCATGGAGTGGGAATAGCGGTTTCGCAGCGGCCCGCTCTGCGTGACCCATCATTTCTCCGTCTAGATCCACCTTTCCTCCATCTCCACTCCACCTTTTTCTTAATTTGTAGTAGTGTTAAACTGTAATAGTTTATCGATGAGGTATTTATTATTTGACAATGTAAGTACTTATTTTGCTCTTGCCACGCCATTATATCACAAATATTTTTATTTCTCACCGCAAGCCAAGTTGAATACGGAAATACCCAAATACGAATGATGGTCCGAATTGCATTTCTTTTCGATACATCAAGTTTCATAATAACATTCAACCACAGTCATTAAATCGGAAAATATTTAAACATCAATCTACCGTATATTCTAAATATTTGCTTTTGAAATTAACTTACTAACTTAGTTGTAGAAGCTTTTGACAGGACCTTTCTCTAATATTTGTTATCTGGTTATGCCAAGGCTTTCGCGGATGCCCTGTCTTCCTGTTGCTCTCAACACTCGACTCATATATTCTCTTTATCCTTTCATCCTCTCCTCGCACATGGTAAAATAACTATAGTAGACTGAATGCAGTGGAAATATTATTTAGGTGCTTGTGCTGAAAATGTATGTATGATCTAATAAATAATATACAAATAAGGAACGACTGTAGGTCGGTTTGTAGCTTAATTGGTACAATTAAGAAATCATTTCTTAATTCGCTGAGATGATTTGGTCATGTTGACCGTATTTGCTTGTATATAAAACCTATGCTGTACCTTTCTATATTATATATTATATAATAGATCATACAGAAAATGTACATTAATTTACAATATTTAATATTGTTTCTGTTTTTTATACCATTTGTCTCACAAAGATCGAAGGCTTTATCGCTAAAACAGACACCTTCAAGTATCTAGTATACACTATTTCGATGACTTCAGCCGGTTTTATACCTTTTTTAAATATGATTTTCATTTATTAATTATTATTAAATAGTTGAGAAAAATAGATCTAATATTATTTAACTTATATTTTCAAAAAAAACCTAAAAATTGTGAAACGATCATACCTTAAACGAATACTTTTTTCGGAAGGGAAAAGGATATTTTTAACAGTCGGAAGTTTTTCAACGCTTGAATGCTTTTGAAAGGTTCGTTTGTCGGTTCTTGAATGCAACACATATATCTATATTTTATGCTTCTCATTTTGTTATTTAAAAAAATCCTTTCATTTTATTTGAATAAGTCAAATTTCACTTCAAATAAGTATAACTGCGAGATTTTCGTGTACGACATAAGCATTTATATAATATTTAAATATACCCTCCTGATTTTTTTTAAATTTACATTTGCAAATACAAATATTTACATCAGTCGTCTATTTTCAATATCGTATATCTGCACACGTGTAGAAAATAATTCCATAAACGCTATTTTATTCAAACTTCAAAGGCACAAGCACGTCGATCATAAATTCTATCCAACTTTATTTTAAAATATTTAAATTTCTCCGTAAAATCCATATCTATATTTAAATCACAGACCACCAAATATATAGACATGAACTAACGCAAATTTCTTGTCCCAATATTTTACAACATAATGTTACACTGTCAACTATACTTGAAAAAGTGTAATGTTTTTAGTTTGCTATTATATCGTGTATTACAAAAAAAATGCTTATACCACAGACCAACATGAACAGCGCAAATTGCTTGTCACAATATTATCATTTTGGAATTTCACTCAATTGGAACAAAAATTTAAACGCTGACAATATAATATGAATTAATTTTAAAAAATGGTCTTATTTACACAAAGATATCAATTTTCGAAGAGTAAATTCTTTAAATGTTGCATACATGTGTCATAAACTATCGGATTTATGATTCCACCAAGAATATGTGTAGAATACCCCTCATCCCGCAACTAGTGTTCCAAACCCCTCTCCTATATGTACACTTTATTTCATGTTTATTTATTTACTGGTCTGTGATTGAAACCAATTCGACCACACTATTTAAGCACATAAATATTAGTAACAATATTTAATACAACAAACTGATAAATGTAATAAATAAAAACAAATTAAATTAATCAATAAGAAAGATCATAATCATTATCCACGTCGGTGTTTCATGACCGAGTATCGTAATGTATATGAATTCCTGTCTTTTTGACTATGCTCCTTCACTTTTCTCGGCATCCTGCAGATATTGTGGTTATCACCAGAGAAGTGTCTATTGTCTTTTCCATTTAGTCTGTCAAACAGATGGGGAATCTTTCACTTTCTCTTCAACATAGCCTAGCAAATAAAGCTTCTCCAAGCTATCTTTGCTTTCGCGAGATGCCCAAAAAATTAAAGGATTCGTATTAGAAGGTAAATGATTAACAGTCTGTCCATGATGTTCAACTCCTGCAAGGAGATATTCGTTCGCCTCGCTATCCTCAGTAAGCTGAACACCAGCACCACATTTCAAAGGTATCAATCCGTCTTCGATCCCTTACCTTTTCGCCATGTCTACGCGTAGTTTATTTCTGTAATTAGAAAGATATAGAGCGAAAATCTATCAATCGAAAAAATATTTTGTTTCCACCAGAGAATGTACCTCGAACTTTTTCTAACCGGAAAAATGTATTTATTTTAAGGATGAAATTTGAGGGCATGCTTTAAAAAATAATTAATATTTCCACGTTTATTGCGAAAATATGTGTTTGTATTATTCATTTATGTCAGAAATTATACAATAGATTTGACTTTTCTTTAAATTATTACAGGTCCTACAATAATAATTTTCAGTAAACTATTATTATAGGACCTTTACACTAATGTAAAACTTATTAAGTAAATGTTATTTGACATAATTAGGATAATACAAGCATTATGAAAAAGAACGCGATGGTTAAATTCATTTTTTGCGCGCCACAAAATTACCTTTTTATAAAAAATTCTTGCATTTTTTCTTTTCTTATATTCTTGAAGCCAAGATTACGAAGATTAATCTGCATTGAACCAAATTAATAAAATGTTAAAAAAATTAATATCTATCCTATTAATATGTATTTTTTATTGTTTTTTAATCGGCGATTTGAAATAAAAATAAACAATAAACACATGTATTTACATTATAGTAAAGGTTTTATCTAAGTAATTATTAAAAAAAAAAATCAAATCTATTGAGTAACTTCTGATATAAAAGAAACATAAAACCCATATTTTCACAAAAAACGCGGAAATATGAATTACTTTTGAAAGGGAAGCCTTAAGTTTCCGACAAATTTGAGACTTATATTATGTAATTTTTATAAATGATGTATTTATTAATCTATTTTTAAAAGTAAACAAACCATATTGTATATTTCATCTCATATCTAGAGGGTCGTGATATTTATTACGGTAAATAACCTATCTAGATTGTTTTGATGCTTATAAATGCTATGGAAATTGTACAAATTATAATTTGTTTAATTACATACATTTTTTTTATTTTGTACGTGTAACATATTATTTTTCCATACACAGGATACTTGTAATTAATATATGAAGGAGTCTTAACACAGCTTGGAATATATCTTGTCAGGATTTGTTTTAAATAATATATATAACAAATGTTATAAAAATTCATGAAATGTGGATGTACATTTTTGTTCAGCTAAATCTCACAGCCCTGGCAAGCACATATTTTATAAATTCAAATAAATTTTAATTTATTTAAATGAAACCTCAAAGTGATATACGCTATATAGGAGATGCCAGGATAAAACCAATCTATTTCGTTCAATTTGGAAAAACCTTTTTTTTTAAACAGATTACCTATGGTTGCATCTTACGTTTCCTATAATGAGGCTCAATCCCGATCACTAAATCAATAAGCAAGTGCTTTAACTACTGAGTTAATATTATGTTCCAGGCAGATTTTGTTTGGCCGCAATTTTGGTTTGACAGATATTGGTATATTGGTATACATTTGGTAATCGTACAGAATAGTTGATTGTAGTTTATTATGGAGCATCTAATGCCTCAATAACGTGTTGAAGTCAATAAAAGTTTTTATTTATTTACACATGTTAGAAAACTTATTGGTGGCTGAATTAAGCTAATTGGACCTGCAACACATGTGGTTTTAATAGGACGATGCCACCTCACACACAGCCCGAGCTAGGCTAGAAATTTTTCTCGGTCGCATAATGTCATAAAATGGTGATTTCGACTGGCCTTCTCGATCACCTGATTTGACGGTTCCCGCCTATTTTCTGTGAAGGGTACTTGAAAGAAAAGGTCTATGCCGATAAGCCGACAATAATTCCGATGCTATAAGATAATATTTGAAATGAAATTACTGAAATAACACACGAAGTGTGCGAGAATGTTATGAAAAAGAGCACGCATTTATGCCGCTTCCAGAGGCGTCCACTTGACTGATGTGATATTCCATACATAATTGTAATAAACCAAGAAATCGATGAATAAAAACCGAATTAAAATATAATGTTTCATTTCGTACATATTCAAAAACAATATCAGCCTAGAACATAATACTAATAGTATTTACCCTGTACTAGACCACAAAGTACGTCAACGACCACGTTGACCCAACACATATATATTTTAGTGAAAAATTGCAACCTTAAAACAAAAAAAAATTAACTTAAAATATTTTTTTTATTTATATTAAACCAAGCAAATTATGAATGCTATAAAAATAGTAAAATAGACAACAAAAAATAACTATAAAAATATTAACAGGCATAAAATATGTAGATCTTTTAGTGCATGTTAAAATATAACGGACAGTAAAGAAAGCTCCTTCAAAAGCTCTTTAAAGCTCTGACTATTTCCTGCTACGCGATAACAGGGTGTTTCAGCGGAAGTGATAATGTACCGGACATAGTCTCAGTGGTGGCGATAATGTGGACACATGTATCAACTCTTAACTTGCTCGTCCAACGATAGTATTAAATTGATTATTTTACGTAAATACACAGGTATATTAAAATTTGCATTTGTTTGAAAAAAGACATGATGAAATCTGCATTTTTAATTTTGTACTAAGCGCATCGTGCACTAATATCTCTAATTAAATATAAATGCGATATTGATTTTATATTATTTTAATTTTTATTATATGAGTAAATAAAAAAAATTCCTGGTTTTATAATAATATTGGACTAAAATTCGCGTATATATATATGTGACCGACGCAAGTCGCCGGTCACCCAAGTGGTAGGTGATGATGGTGATGGAATCGGAAGGATGGGTTAGATAGGAAATAGTAAATTGGGGAGATCAGGAAATGACGTGATGGAGGGTGGATGATTGGTACCTTCGATAGCGGACCAGGATGGACTCACGGAACCAAAGGACAGCTCTACTCACCTGGTAGATAACGCCGTCACGTAGCTCTTCCGGAAGTTCACGCAGTTTAGTAAATTACAAAACATAAAAAACTCTCATGAGTTTCACGTTCATAATAAAGCATAATCACAGCGGTGTGTGCGAAGTAGTCATTCTACACGAACAATCACATGAGAACACTTCCTCTCCTCGACATCCAAAAGAACAACCAGTTGAGTCAAAGGAACAATATATATTGGGGAGAATAGGCTAAGGAGTTATGAATAAACTATAAACTGGTGACAGTATACTACAGTTAACAATAATATGAATGAATGAATAAGTGTGAAAGTATATGTGTTCACATATAAAATAATAATTCATTTAATTTATTAGGAACACGGAACAATATATTATATATATATATATATATATATGTGTGTGTTTTTTTTTTATATACAGATCATTAACAAGTTTTTAATGACTGATAGATAGTTCTAATTAAGGCACACTGTATTTTTTAAGGCAATTAGGGGAATAAGGTGATACTTTTTGTGGTCGATAACTTAGAAACGCTGAAAAAAAACATTTGTTTATAAATTGACAATTGAGAAAAGTAAACAAGATATTTAAAACTAATTAAATTGAGATTAAACTTAGTTTAGATACTTGATTATATAATCGTATTGTTTTCGTTGCTTTGTAAAAAGTATTTGATTTTTAGTTAATTATGTACCTACTATTAATTACAGAAAAATATATTGATCTTTGAAACAATCTGACAAATTGTACAATTACTTCTTCAATATTAGCAAAATTACTTTGTGGCCTCATTTTATATAAATAATTAGACAAAATACTTTATTTAAACCACTATTTATTGATAATTCAACATGTTTCGATACCTATGGTATCTTCTTCAGGAAACAATGTATACTGAAATTAAAAATACAAGCATATATAAAAACAAAACAATAATAATTTAGAAAAATCAGTAAATAATAGCTTAAACAAAATATTTTGTCTAATTATTTATAATTATATAATTATATTTTTATTTATTATCTTTGTTTTATTAACCACTAAATTGAGTTTAAATACATCTACCGGTTTCGAAAAATAACACAAAAAATGAATTTTAACCACAAAGTTAATATTGCTAATTTTAAAAGTATAATTATATAATTGATAAAAATAATTAATTAATATTAAAATTATTTATTTTCCTGATTGACAGAGCAACTGTTCCAACTGTTGCCTGTTAAGTTGTTTTGTCGTGCGTAATCGAAAAATTAATTGGTACTTATTCAGTGTTATAATTTATATAAAGGTGATATGATTTTAAAAAAGAACACATTATTATTGTGTAGTTGCAGTTTTTTAGAGCAAATAGATGTTTTCTGTATATCTTTCTAATTTTTTCTTTTAATTTGAATTAAAAATGGATTTTTAAGTTAAAATAATTTTCAAAATATGAACAAAAAAAACGAAATAAGATGGAATTCAAAGAACTATATAGTCCAGAAAATATTACACGTACGTGGAATTCAATGTAGTGCGAATCAATTTAGTATAATAAACATTTTATAAATATATTTTTTTTTTGTATTTAAAAAAAATCTAATCCACTTGTCGTAGTTCTGTGGGAAAATAATATTTGCGTCAAAATAAAATGTACCAATAAATTTTTAATGTTAGAAATTCTATATTAATGTAATTTCAAAAACGTTTTAAGAATTCCCATAAGATTAAATGTAATGCCATCTGACAAAAATGAAATAGAGACCGCTTATTATTTTCTCTAAGGAGGACCGTTCAGACATGATTTACATTTTTCACAACATTTTCACGGAGATTTATTGCGTGTGAGGTATTTAAAATAATTCACATTTTTTAATATTTTACAAAACGCCTTAATTAAAATGGGAGTAATACAAACTGTAAAATTTAATTCTCAAGTAAGACTTCCACTACAAACTGAAATTTTAACAAGGGTGTAGGTATAAAAAACATTCAGTGAAATTAGTATCATGTCTTGAATGTTTAATATACAATAAATATCTATATTTAAAAATGGTTGCATGCCCGTTTATGCTCGTCAACTATTTTTAAAATTTTGCGCGCTATTTGTCCCGCGTATACTTTCTTGCAGTCTTGGCGGTGGAGTCTTTGACACCATCCATTTCCATGGTGTCCCGATCCTTTGTTGATTTTAGCAGATCCTTTACTGTGGCGTTTTTCGCGAATACCGTCTTTTATATCTCGTTTTTTGAAGATTCTAATCATTCTGTCAGAGACATTTTGAACAAACCATCTTGACCACGGCTTTATTTTTCCGGGCGGTCAGACTTCGTTCGCATATAGTGCTGTAGGTATATGTCGCCTTTGGTAACCATTGTATTCCAGCGCGTCACACAGTAATTGTATCTCCTCCCGCATATATTCTTCCTGACAAATTCGGTTTTCCCTCGTTGCTAGAGTGTTTTGCCCTGCCCGTTGTCCTACCGTCACTAGGAAAATTTCTTGGTTATCTCTTATTTTAAATACGTATTTTCACACCGGCAGTTCAGCGTTAAATGTATCTCCTAAAAATGGGTGATGAGATTTATCCGAAACGTTGAAACAACAATGGTTCTTCTCAGAACCAACAGACGTGTGATAAGCAATTCATTTTCTCTCTGACATATGAATTTACGAATAATACGAAAAAAAAAAATATACGTATTTATGTAAATGTGTATTAGTGTATTTAAAAAAAATACAAATATATATATATATGTGTGTATATTGTAATGAGACATTACAGTTTGACAAGAATATCTTCTGGATGTATGTCGCCGTGGCTCTCTCAAACTACATTATACTAGTTGTTTGCATTTGCAATATGCGCATCGTGATATAAGGTACTTAACGTCATATTCAACTTCTTTTCACTCAGAAGAACCGACAAAAATCATTTTTACAACTATTATATGAACTTTCCTTCACCTTTGATATACCAGTGCAACTATAATATATTTATTATTATCACACCGGAAGAAGGATCTATTGGACTCACTATAAGTTGTATCAGTGTGTCCAAAATTTAATAAAAATGAATTGATAATTCTGGCGTCTCTAGTCGGTTTACTCAAAGGTATTTGTGATTCTGTAAAAATAATGTAGATGGCTTTCAAAAATAATGGAACAACAGATGTATTAATTTGAAAAAGTGTAACATATAGGTTCGAAAATTTGTCATGAAAAATTGGTTATAACACAATTGGTGGTGTACTTCCCCGGATTGGAAATAGAGATCCAGGTTCGAATCTCGGTAGCGCAAAAACAATTTTTTTCGACAATATTGATTTTATATGTATATATTTATAATTAATACATTAAATTATTATTTAAAATATTTTGAATTAACCATTTTAAAATATCTCGTATGCTATTTATCATGCAACAATAAATCTTACTCTGTTTAAATAAAAACCGCTATTATTATGTATTAGACATATGGCGATACCCTATTGTGGTATTTCAGTTCATTTAGTATGTAATTTTAATTTTCACTCAGTGCTTGTATTTTAAATTTTGTAATTTAATTTTAACTCAGTGCTTACACTCCTAATTTTGTAATAAAATTTTTACTCAGTGCTTGCATTTCGGGTGTAAAAGTTTGCACAAAAGCAATTTACCACCGCTTCAAAGAAACCTCTGAATTGTAATACTTGATCATTTGTTCTATGAAATATCAATGAAGCTACTGTATATTACATAAATGGGTACAGTGGGTGTTCGTGGTTTGATGAGCCCACATCATACATAGTAGAACATATTGAATGATAATTTTTTTGATGGGCCTTTAACATCTGAATGGAATGTTTACAGCTAATTGTTTTGAATATTTATAAAATATATCACATTTCTTCTTCATTCAGAGCACTCATTTTTCTAAATCATTTAATTTCAATTAAATATCGATTAATTAACATTAAAAAACGCATGAATGTAATAAATAATTAATGGATAATGTAAAATATAAAAATTAATTTTACAAATATCACAAAATGTAATATTATTCCAAAAATAATTTTTATTTCAGAAATTATTAAATTACTTTTAATATCTGCAAGTGTATTTTTATTATGCAAGATGTGAAGCGATAAATATTGTTCTGTATTCGTAATTAATTTTTTTGATGATGAACACATAATTTCTACATATATTCAATGAATTCGAATTAAAATTATTATTGTTAAATGTAGTGTTATTGACTCCAGTTTTAGTTTTGTTTCTACCCCTTAGCCCATTCCCAAAAGTCTAAATCTGTTCCTCAGCTCGATTAGTTCGTTTTTGTATGTGAAAAATTCGTCGAGATTTTAGAAAGGAAGTGGTGTTCTCATTGGAGTGGTATTCTCGTTGAACCCACTGGAATGACAGAAGATTTGTATTTGTGAAATTCGGTGAACAGTGTGCGGTGGATTCATCAGAATCGCTGGTTCGAGTCTGCTCAGATTTTGAGGTGAATTTCAAGATAAGTCAGGGAGCGTCATAATCAGGAGAGTCGAGCTGTCTTCCTTATCCTTATGTAAGCCATCTTGGTCTGCTATCGAAAAATTCCCTTACCCTCATCCTATCTACCCTTATTTCCAATTCACTATTCCATTCGCCAACTTCTTCCATCTACCCATCCACTCGTTTTCTCTTCCCATTCCGTCCCGTCCGATTTGATTATCACCCATCACCTATGATTAACGACTTGCGTCGGTCACAAGTATATTTAAACATATTTGGTCTTTAAATTAAATTCATCTAATAATAGTCGGTACATTAGACTACAATATATTTTATTTTTTCATCTTTGGAATTTGTTTGAGATCTCCTATTGAAAATCCCCGAACTGTGAGATTCCAATTATAAGTACCATGTAAGAAATTCGAATTTTTTTATTCGAGTACATAAATATGCCGCCAAATCTGAAATGTAAATATTGAAAGGAAAATTTTTTTTTGAATAATTCCACTCATTTTCATTATGTAATAGCACACATAAAGTTAATCGAAATTCGGAAGAAATAAAAAATTATCTGAAATGATATTTTGTTTCAAATTACTTCTAGTCTGGTAATAAAACTTATTACTTTTTGTACCGTGTCGTCTGATCAGAAGTGACGGAGTGGCAAGAAAAAAAGCAATTTTAGAGGTAAGAATTTTTCGCTTTCTCGGGAAGTTTAAAGAAAGTATAATACTAATGTAACATTCTACAAGTATTATCTCAATATATCTTGTGGAATGAATATAGTTTTAAACAATGAAAATAACTAAGTAAAAATACGCGCTCAATTCTCTGTATTGCGATGCAGACTAGCGAACAACGTCTACATGAAATTCATGTCATTAATAACAATTGTAGTTATAATTTATTTTAATTCTTTATAAGCATAATCTCTAGAATACGGAGCACTGCAGAAATATAGTGTGCGCGGCATATATTATGAATATACTTAAATTTAGTTTTTATAAATTAAATTTCTGTTTTAAGTAGTAGTAAAATGTTTTATGCTACCATTATTTTCCTTTTAGTTCACGTATTTGCAAGACGTGGACTCTACTAAAGCATCGGAAAAACTTTTATGTTTTTAAAATGAAAATACTCCAATAACTATATATGCCAGTGAAAGTCAGGTCAATAGCGTGGCGTGTTCGCAATAATCAAGAGATAAAAGATTTTTACCAAAATTCTGATTTGATTTGATATGGGAAAATTGGGAAAAAGGATAAAATGGGCAGTATATACAAAACGCATGAATTTGGTATGTGTTGTAAGTTGCATTCATCGAGAAATGACTACAAATGGACGGCGACTTCTTGGCAGATCGTTGCAACAATGCAAGGACAGATCTTAAAGCACTTTGTGTTCCTGTCTCCAAGTGGAACGTGTTGGCATAGGGTAAAGATGTCTGACGCCAAGTGGCATCAGTCTAAGGCTCTCAATGGACCGTGAAATCATGGAGTAGTTTAGTAATTCATGTTACTTAAGATAGCTATAAAATAGTAAGAAAAAGCATAACTTTAATACAATTGTAGAAGTAGATTAAGCAGTAGGTCTATGTAGTGTACTTAGTGTATCTTAGAGCTTAAACAATAGCGCAAAAAATATACAAATATTTTTATATTTTTTTATTTATTTGATAATTTTGCATTTTTTTTATAACATGAATTAAGTATTTTACATTATTAAAATTACGTATTTTTTTTTCGCTTAACTTATATTTTACTTTAACTATTATTTATTTATTCATTTAGCCTTTCTCTAATTTAGCCATTAGTGTGGTTTTTCTTAAGTGTGTGCCTATTTGTTTTCATATCTGAACCATATTTTATCATCAACATTAAAAAGCACCGTCTGTTATAGTTTGGTGGAAAACTAGTTTAATAGAAAACGTAATGAATAAATTGATGAATGGCGCTGAGCATTTTTGTCATAAAAATGCACTTATTTGGTCATAAACTAAGCCGTGTCATTTTAAGAACAAGTAAGCACATATGTAGCAGAACATTCTTCTTATGTGTATAGTAACCTTAAGGCATTTGTCTACGATGATCTCTCAATGAGACTTTGATCTTTGAGAGTAAAGGTATTGCGCACTGGATGCATCAGTCTAATCCGCGCGCAAAACATACGGACTGATGATTCATAAATTGCTTCACGCTGAACGATTAACTGTCTGTTATGCTCCAAGATAAATCGCATCCGTGGACACGGGCCATTACGTTCTCCCGTGACTCCGCACTTTTGCATCTACGTGTATCGATTAGCGACAAAATTATATAACAATAATATTTCAATAAATAATTTTAAACAAAAGCAGACTTTGAATCTATTTCAATAATTTTTAATGTATTTACTGATTCCGAGGTAAGTTTGTAGAACTCCATAATCACATATGTGAAATTAAAACACTTTATTTTTTATTCTACTCGTTTAATTTACTTGAGACGCATTTCGCCTTTCAATGGCATTATCAATCTAATAATTTAACTCAACAACTTGTATTTATAACTCTAATGGGGGACAGCTATACAATTTTATTTACATGAGATGAAAAGGGACAACATTATTCATTGGACTTCTGAGGATTTCCATACATTTTGAATGCTTCTAATTATTCCAAGCAACTATTCAGTTCCAACACTAATGTTATTTTAATGGATAATTTGTAGAAAAGGTAGAAATGATAATGGTCCTTGAAAGGCGAAACGCGTCTCAAGTAGACGAAAAAAACAAATGTTATTTGTAGAGAAATTGATGTAATATAAAAATAAAAAATTAATTATCAAATCAAGATTTTAAAAGCTATACATTTTTCATCAGTAATTTAATAATCATTAGTAATTTTTAGTAAATTAATAATTTTATTTTATTAAATAAGTGCAAGAAATTCATGTTACAAAAACTCTGAGCGATTCTCCATTCTATGAATTCAAGCTGTTTTTTTTATTTATTTAAAGGAATAAAAATGTACAAACCTATGGTACCTATTTGAAGCGACTCGCTCCCGAGACCCAAGAGAAATCATTCAACCAAAATGGTATATGCGGTAGACAATGTGTCTTCCTCTTCAACACACGTAATCGGAATGAATGAAAGAATGAGATAAACACAGCTGGCAGTAGTTCCTTTTAGACAAAGCGAGCGAGATAGTATTTTAATAGTTTCAAAAATTTAACAGTCTGAAATAAATTGTTAAGTTCTAGAACGGAGAATCTCTAAGGCTCAATTTTTCTTCTTGGTTATATGTATTACCATCGTAAGTTTTGCATATTTTTAGACATTCACCTTAAGGGTGCGTATAATTTATTATTCGAAGCTTACTGATTGCTTTGAGTATTGAATTTTATATTAGGACCAACTGATTTTACCTATCTGTATCGCTGAATATCTGAGTCTCGAGGGAAATTTTTTAATTGCGTATACGCAACATTATGGTACCTATAAATATTAAATTCAAAGACTTAATCAAAAACTGAATATGATGGGTTTAGAAACAAAACCGCCACTAGCTAAATGATTAAAATAGAAGATGACGTGTTTGAAAATGATCATCTGGCAATAGTAGTAGTTTTAAAATTGATAACTATTCTTAAAAACATCTAAGTATATTTTATTGTATCCAAAGCATATCGATCTTAAAGAGAATGTTAATAATATTTTACTCTAAATAAAAAATGGTTGTTTAACCATATTTTTACAAAAATATGTTCAATATTTATTGTAAACGATCTCCCTCTCTAAGCACAAGATTTATCTCATGTAGAAAGGAAGTACGTTTTTAGGGGATGAGTGTTGTGATGCGATTAAAGGAAGAGATAAGTTATGAGATACGTTGAGGGATTATAAAGATTTGCTTTAGCGTGAGTAAATAAGTACCCCATTATATTTCACCCATTCATCCACTTGTTCATTTGTCTTCAAATGATGAATATGAATGTGTGTATGAGTGTTCATCATCAGAGCTGAAGACTACTTACATGTGTCACGAGTTTATTGAGATTCGAGCACAGTTACAGATAGAAGAACATACAGTAAGAGGTCTACAACGAGAAGCGTTGCTAGTGAACTCATCGGGAAGACGACCATGAGAGAAGTGGTGCGCGTGGGCCGGTCTGCAGATGGCTGCCGGCGCATATTATTATTGTCTGTTGGGGTCGGTACCAGGCGTGTTTTGAGACTAATGAGAGCTCCATTCTACACCCAAGTATATGCAAAATGCGTTTAGTTGTTTATTATGGAAGCAATATACTACACAGTCTTGTAATAATATTGATTAATATTTGTTACATTATTTGTACACATAATTTTAAATAAGATTTAAAATTTAGTCATGGTTATGAAATCAGTTACACATTTTGTCAATTGGACAGTGGTGGTTTTACTTCTGAACCCTTCAAACGGTTTATAACTTAAACTATATGATACAACAACATGTGAAACAACACATCAAATATTAATATCATATCGTTAATGTAACAATGCTTGAAATACCGAAACTTATACACTACATCACTAATGGCGAGATAAAATAGAAGGATATTGAATTCCACAAAACATACGAAAACAGTAATATAGTACAAGCATATCTTAAAACTACCACATTATTTCATTAAAACGTTGCCACATTTCGCTAGAATAAAAATAGACTCATTAGCAGCACATTTAAATTATATAACTACCACACCAGACAAAACAATTTTTAATATAAGTATTATAGTATATGGGTATGTATATTCTAAGACGGGTATATATGTCAATTAAAATAAACTAAATAAATAATAAACTGTAAACCCAATATTTCATTTAAAGACTTCCGTTAATTTAGTGCACCTTTATGTTATTTCTAAAGTCATCCCGAGTGTTTATATATATATATAAAATAATAAACAATACACTCATTTAGCTATTTTTCAAGAAGTATGAGAAATGCATTAAGCATATTCATATATCCAAAATATAGTTAACAAAAACAATAAAATGACAATTTTATAATGTTCATAGATATTGGATGTATATCTATATTCTACCAGATAGAGGTATTAGCAGAGTTAAGATATGAAGGAAGTTCTGCGTGTATAAGAATCAATGGAACATTGACAGCATGGTTTGACATTACAAAGGGTGTCAATTAGGGTTGTGTAATGTCTCCATGGCTGTTCGACTTGAATATGGATAAATGTGTGAAAGAACTGAAATGTATGAATGTAAGAACAAAAAGGGGCGATTTTATTGTATCCTGTTTATTGTACGCCGATGATGCAGTATTAATGGTGAATAATGAACAAGAACTACAGTCTAGTGAGTAGAATGTACGAAGTATGCAAGGAAAGCGACCTCATGATGAATGTTAACAAGTCAAAAGTGATGGTATTCGAGAAGGAGGAAAGCAAGACACCATGCAAAATACTTGTAGGTGATGAATAGTTGGAACAAAAATAAGAGTTTGTGTATTTGGGAAGTATGTTTGATAGAAACAGATAGGATGAGAATGATATCGAAAGAAGGGTAACTGCAGGAAATAAAGTGAACGGCGCTTTGAATGGAATTATATCTAATAGGAATTTGTCAACCGAGGCAAGACTAGCGGTGCACAATGAAGTCTTGATGTATGGAAGTGAGGCCTGGAGCTGGCAGAAGAGGAACGAAAGTAGACTGAATACAGTGGAAATGAGATCACTTAGGCGTATATGTGGCAAATCCATTTATGACTGAGTAAAAAATGAATAAATAAGGAAATAATGTAAAGCTGATGTTAGTATAGTGAGTAAGATTAAGAAAGGATCACTTAGGTGGTTTGGTCATATGGAACGGATAAATGAGGAGAGAATGGTAAGAAAGTTGATGGCACCAGAAATAGAGGACGTCAGATAAACCAGATAATGGAGGATGATTCTGTTAGAAGCCTCAACAATAAGCGAGCTTGTATGAGAATATGTATGAATGTGGATGAGGCGAGAATTGTGCGTCAGGACATAAGAGTGTAGCGCTCTATCATCTCTACCTACCCCCGCGAGGAAACGGCGTGATGGTAAGTAAGTAAGATACATACAAGAATAATACAATAATTGATATGAGAATATTTTTAAAAATAGAATGGAATACATGTCACATCAACTATTTTAAAATTAAGCTGAGCGAGTGTGTTATGAAAATAGGACTAACGTGGTATTCTCCCGCGGCAACATCAAAACTCGATCATTAAGCAAGTGTTTTACCACTAGATCGAGTGAGCATTTTGAATGAATTTTAATAATCGAATTAAAATAAACTCTTAAGGAGAACACATTATTATTGTAAAGTCGCAGTTTTTCAGAACATAGTTCTGTGATATTTTAATACAAATGAAAAAATAACAGATGTAAAGTGCAACATATAAGTTCGAAAATTTGTCGTTAACTTACAATGTTGACGTTGTGTAATAGGTCAGCGCACTTCCCCGGATAGGAAGGGTTCTTGATTCGATTCCGGGTGGTAACAAAAATATTTATTCGATAATTTGATTTTATCTGTATATCTTTCTTATTGATACATTTAATTTGTACTAAAATAAAGATTTAGGTACTATATTAACGCTATTGTTTTAAAAGATTCCGAGATAGTATTACGTACGACCTTCAACAATTCAGATCTTGAATGACCTAAGTCAAACACATAATTAAATCACGAAAACTCAAGTATTAATTATTTTCAATAACGATTTAAGTGGCGACAGCCATAAAGATTAACCACCCTCTAGATTGTTATATGATAGTCTAGAGGTCAAGAGTCTAATCTATTATAAAAGGGTGGATTAAAAATAATCTAACCCTCGAACACCAGAATAACTCTACTATTCTAAATAATTATAGTAAATTTTATTCAAAGTACTTCGCATTTGATGTATGCAGCATAAACGCAGCAAATTCGAATCATGAACTTATTAGAGACAAATAGTTTTATTTTTATTACTTAGATACATTTGTTTAAAAAGTTTTCTTATTAATGCCATGAACCGAAAATGTACGCAAATTTTAATACCGCATGCTTTTAATTACTTTTTTCTTCGTCAGTCAGCATTGTATATGTTTAAGTTACTTCATTCCAGATAATAAAATTTATAAAATATTTTAAAATTTACATAGGGCAGTTGGTAGGTACTTACCTACACATATTAAATTAAATTATTATTGAATACATGGAAAGTGGTTGTCTACTTAGGTTGGATTTGCAGAGCTCAGAAGATTAATTTGAAAAAAATCGAACGTGCAGTATTTATATACATAGGTCAAATGACAGGTGTCAGACGATTATATATATTATTTAAGTATATATGCATATGGCTTGTATACATTATTAGAAATGTGATCAATGTATTAACTTATTTTAATATTGATAATACATTTTCTTACAATTATATGATAAATATAATAATATATAAATACTTACGTCTGTATTTATTTAATTAAGATGACACGATTTTTAAGCACATTATTTAATAAGAGGTATGATTTGTTTCGTTGTTGCATTTAAATTTAGTAATAAAATTAAATTTTATTGCACTAGTTACAACATAGAATAAATAGATGCAAGTGATCTAGGGTTAGTTGCTCAGACATTTATAAATGTATTCAATTAAGATTAAAAATAAGCTTCTTGAGTAATGGAACTATTAGAATTGATTTCTTAAAATTGTATCCTATCTCCAATGTGTATATAAGATATCTACCAATATTGCGTGCTGGTTAGTTGTAGTATGAATATTTTTTTAATGAAAAAGATTTTAGACAAAATTAATCATATACGAATATAAAGAGTTTTAAGCTTTAAAAAACTAATAAAATATTTTTTATTCAATTTCATTTTTTTAAACACAGCGCCTTAATCAATTTTTCCGCATAATCATCTCTTATTTTTAAGTATTTATCATATCTATTCATTATCTTTATCATCTCGTTATTGTAATCATACATCGCTAGTCCATTTAACGTTTTCCACCAGGGAACTCTTTGGGTTTCTTTCAATAAGAAAAATGTTAAAATCACTCGAAGCAAGGTCCGGACTATAGAGTGAATAATTTTTGAAAACCTCCAATCCAAAACTGCCCAAAAAATCAGCTGTTATAGCAAGCAGTGAGAATTGGGATGATGCTGTTGATTGTTGACTGGGTAATACGGTTGACTGTTGTTGATGTTTGTTCTCTGGGGTAAGAAATGAAATAAGACACTTAGGTCTCGTCACCAGTAACAGTATGATTGAGAAAATTATCTCAAAAATGTAAATTTTGGCGCCTGACTCTCGGAATACTAAAAAAAACAGATAAGTAAGACGAAATAATTATAAATTGGGAAAAGAGAATGATCTGTACAGCGTAAAAATGAGACTGCGCGAAAACATCTATATTGAATTATCCTCATATTATTATTATTTTATATTTATGCATAATTATCCGTCGTTTTTTTCGCGACGTTTTGTTTTTTGAATTTTACATTTTATTGACATTTATTATCATATAATTCTTTAATAAGGTTGGGAAATTAAAATGCGCATCGAAAACCATACAAGTAATATGCTGTACTACATGGTTGGAAAGCTGCTGAGTCATTTCGAGATCTCGACGATCTTTTCGGCGACTAAACGATTAGCAAAACAGCATGCCGAGAGTGGTTTGTTCGCTTCAAAGCTGGTGATGCCAGCTTAGACTACAGATCAGAAAAAGTTCGATCTTCATATTTTGATGACCAGGCTCTTCTGGTGGCTGTGGAAGAGGACAAAAGTTGCACCACTAGAACACTGGCTGAGAACATCAATATCGATCAGTCCACGATTGTTCGTCATCTCAGAAAACTTGGGAAGATGTGAAAACTGATCGGATGTGTCCCGCACAATCTCTCACACAGCAACAAGGCTGACTGAGTTCGAATTTTTAATGATTTGCTTCAGAGAAATTATCAAAATCCGTACCTCGATAAACTCGTCACATGAAATGAGTCTTGTATGATTAAGTCTAGTACTTTTCATTTAGAAAGGATAATTGTATTAGTGTGAGTAATACCATACATAAAATAAATAAATTAATTTAGCATTTCAGTAAAAAGTGTCACACAGTTAAAACACTACGAGTGTGTGTTAAATATTATATTAAACTGTCACTAATAAAAGCAATATGCATTCAAACCGCGAGCGTCATCCAGGCACATCATTCGCTATGGTGATGGTTTCCTGCATAATACAAAACATCACGCTTTCAGCTTTCAGTATTTTTTTCATTAATTACACGATGCTGCTCGTATCGCGCTGCTGAAGGTTGGTTTATTAAATATTACTGCAACTGCTTTAAAATATATTTTTTAAGCAGTTGCTATTTAGATTTAATTTAGCTGCTTTAAAAATATATTTAATGTAACTAAATTAAAAATTAGAGCGTATATACTAATCGTGAAAAAAATATGAGTTGAAAAATATAAATGACTCACAGAGACGAAGCTATTATTTTTATTTACGTGGGAAGGTAAGTATGGAAGTCTTGGGCATTACAGAGCTTACGATCTGTCATTGGCTGGTTTATGTGACCACTTTACACAATGAAACGTTCACCTATTTACTCATGCGCCGCGGCTGGCTCGAATAAAGCGCAGTCAAATTTTCGACCAATTTTTGGAGTAGCTAGGGACGTATATCGGTAATAACGCGATGAATGTTGGCTTCTAAATCGTCTATCATCTTTGGTTTATCGGCGTAGACTAGCGACTTCACGTATCATCACAAAAAGTAATCGAAAGGTGTTAAATCACATGATTTTGGAGCCCAATTCACATGTCCATTACGCGAAATCATGCGCTCGTCGAATGTTTCCTTGAATAAATTAATTGTGACGCGCACTGTGCGGTATGTTGCAACGTATTGTTGAAACTGCATTTCGTCCACATTAATTCCATAATTCTATTTAATTGTAGAACGAAAAAGTCAGTAATGATGGATCTATTGCTGTGCACGATGGCGAATCGACTCATTCGGGTCCTCCTCAATACTACGCTCCACTGCAGCAAACAGCTGATTCAGTTCGCACTATACAACACCTTTGCGGATGTGTATTATCAATTAGATTATGTGTGTTTCGAAAAAAATTCTCAGTTATTTGAATTATTTGTTCGGATGGACGATTAGGTCGACCGCAAAATTGACGTAGCTCACTGTAAGTTTCGCGAACTGAATCACAATCTTCTAAATAAATTTGCACAATTTTCAACCGTTGTTCTGGCGTAAGTCTATTAATGGTGAAATGGCAAACCAAATTGAGCACAAATCAGTTTTCAGCTGTCAAATTGGCTGTTGCTGGAAAAAGTGTTGCCAATTTGAAAAACACCTTTTACATTAGATTAAGTAATATTGAATTCGTGTTTTAAACTATGTGATTAGACTGTTGTCAAATTCAACAGGGAACTATTTTACATTGATCTCAAGAAATGTAACGATACCACTATAAGGCGTTCCCTTCCATCAACTCCTATCCCATCCTCCCACATCTACCTCGCTGGTGACATGGACTCCGCCCCATGATGGCCGGGGCGGGTTTCTCGTTAAGGTTCCTTCAATCATGAAGTCTGTGGATATGTATGTTATACATTGGAGGATTTTATAAATCATACATAACATAAATTTTTGAAATGATATATCTGAGAATTTCTTTTAAAATATTAATACGATATAAATTAGTGATAGTAATCGAATAAAATAATTTAATTGAGTAAATAAACAAAGATAAATGAAATACTAATTTAATGTATTAATTATAAATATATACATATAAAATCAATTTTGTCTGGATCTCTATTTTTATTTATCACAGACCTATGTTCTGAATAATTACAACTTCACAATAAGAAAGTGTTCTCTTTAATAAAGATAAATTAATACGAATGAAGTATGTAGAATGTAGTGATGAGCACACAAAGTCACGAACTGTGAGTCAATCAGTGATATCTTTGAATCACACTCACAATCAGTGATTGAATATTTGAAAACATCGTTAATTGGTTTTTTTATAATTATTATTATTATTTTTTAACTTTTCGATGGATAGCACTTTTAAAATTTTTCACAAATTAATGAATGAATGTGCAAAATCTATGATAGAATGACGTCATAATCATGTCCAGCGTTGACTTTGACTGTTTATGCATAAATGTGCGTAAAATAGCAAATGCTGGGAATTTGATCCGATAAATGCAATCTTATTTTATAAAAAGTTTCATTCTCTTCGTAATGATATTTAAATGAGATTTAAATAAACGCAATTGATACTTTAATATTACGCTTGGTCATTTTTTTTGTTTCTTTAATTATTTAATGTATTGTGATATCGTGCAGCGCATGTACAATAGTAATGAAATAGTGATCACAGTCACAATCACAATCACCGATACTATCGAATACCAATCACAATCACACCTGTGAGTCGAGAATAGCATGTTTTCTCATCATTAGTAGAATGTCCCTTGATATTTCCGAATATTAAAAAACAATGCAGATTTGCGATTCAATATGATTTTTTCAAAGAAACTATAACTTTTTCATAACTTGAAATATCAGCCGTGACGTGAACCAATTGTGTGACACATAAACATCGGACATTATCATATATTTTCAAATATTTTTTTATGAACACAATGCTTGAGTAGGTACTGAACTTCTTTCTAGATGTCTGTCTCCAGATTCGGATATTTTATTGAAATTTTTAATATTTCACATATAAAATTTCCAAATACACAGATTCATCACAATGCCATTTGTCTTAATTAATTTATTAGATTTGAGAGAAAAAAAATAACAAATACTAATTTATTAAATAAATAATCTACATTGTTTTGCATAGTTTTTCAATCATGGGATAGCGTGAGTATTTTTCTTATTTATTATGTTATTTTAATTCTTTTTAAACATTGTTTACCTCATTCCTAATATTTTTGGTTTAGATAAAAACAATATATATATATAATAATAATGGTATTCATATTTGTACGATAGACAACGGATGAACGTGTCTCCTTAAATACAGACTTCGGTCTAGTTAAGGAGACAATGAACATCTCTTACATTATGAAGCTTATTTGCCTGTTTTGTATATTTATAATAATGTTTATAATATATAATATGTAAATATATTATGAACATGAATAGAATAAATAAACATACTCCACAAAATATCGATTCACTTAGGTAACCATGATACAATAATGTTACTCATTCAGGTATTTATATAATATTTAACATTACTATAATGTGTCATAATGTAGCGAATGTGTGACGCGCGCATGTTGGCAAGAATGGAAGCGTGGAAGGGATAAAAGGGCGTCGCGCTTGAGTGCGCGCTCTCATCCCATCTAATGAAAGCGAGGTGGAGTGGCTGGCCGAGGTGAAATACCTCGGACTGACACTCGACTGGCGCTTAAATCAGACACGCCATGTGACGAACACACGCCTGAAAACAAACCGAGCGATTGGCGCGCTCCGCCCCCTATTCAACAGGACAGGCGCACTATCCACTCACAACAAATCAATTTTATACCACAGTATGGTTCTACCTACTATCACCTACGCAGCACCTGCCTTCAGCAGCATACACAAAATGAAATATACGCAGCTCCAAGTTATTTAAAATAAAGCTCTTAAAATCATACACAAAACCACACCCAAAACAAATATATCTAGACTACACCACCAGCACAAGGTGAATTCAATAATACAATGCTTTGATAAATTATCGGCAAGCTTCCACAAATCTTGCTCTCATTCTTCTCAAGATAATCCTCTCATCCGAGCTCTCGGCTCGTACGAACACAACATCAGTCTGATGCCTTTCAGATACAAACATAGATTGCCCAGGCACTATTTCCTGAAGCAAAGTAACGCGCTCGATCCTCCGGACTGAGATGCACACAGAATCGGACAGCGTCGACTGAACTCTCCAATAAATGACTCTGTAACAATAAAACAATATTCTTAAGTGTAGTTGTAATTTATTTTAGTTACCTTGTAAGTATTATGTTAGAATAAGGCGGCACTGTACATAAAGTGTCGCGCCTAGTTAATTTGAAGCATTTAACTTCCAGTAAATTGTTTAGAGGGTTTTTTATCAGAATTTTTTACCCTTCCAATTAATATAAAACACATATGATGTTTATTACAATAAGGTAGTTAGTAAAAATATCAAAACGACTAGCGCTAATGCACTTGTAGTAGTAGATTTGGCGGTCTAGCCGCATATAGAGTACTCAGAGTATCGTAGACTCTATGGAATTGAAAAAAAAAAAAAAGTGCGCGCTCTCTCGCACCGGAATCGTAGATCAGAACACATCTAATACATTTGTACTTTTAACTGTAAGATTGTTGTTACATCGAGTTATCACAAGAATTACACGAAGACATCATCCATTGCAGCCATAACAAGCCGGTGAAAGGTCTTTACATTTACACCCATTCATCTGTTTCAACAAAAAATTTCATTGCACAATAAAATGTTTTAAGACTAACAAAAAAATATTTTTATTTATTTAAAAAATACCTATTTTAAAATATATTTAAATTTACAAAATTACTTTCCTTTTTTATGAAAATTCTGGAGTAGGACCAACACATATTTTAGTAGGTATTGATTTGAACTTGAAATGACAGCTAATCGATCTTAGTGTCGCGTTGGAGAAAGCGGTTCATTTGTGAACTTCGTGAGATTGACGCAAGTCTGTACTTTGATTGGAGAGGCGTTCGTGTCATCGGTATTTAATTTATCAAGACTCAGAGGCGCAGCCATGTATCTATTTTTTATTAAATTATTAGTTATTTTACGTTCCTATATTGTATTGTGTTTCAATCGTGAGCAGACGAGAATATTTTTATTTAAACAATAAATGTTATTGAATTATTAAATAGTTTTCGTATCTAATTATAAAATTGTTATTATTTAAAAAATATATAAATAATGGATACATCTATCTCATTTAGCACAAACTTGTCTAGTTAAGTATATAGTGAATATATTATTATAAAAAATATTTTGGTTACTATCGGGATTCAAACCAGGAACTCTTCCTATCCGGGGAAGTGCGTTAAAATTACGCCACATCAACCGTTACACAAAATATTGTTTAGATAAATTGATTTTTTTAGATATATTTCTAATTGATACATTTAATTTGTATTTAAATACCACAGAACTATATTTTAAAAAATCTGCAACAACTTCATAATAATAATGTGTTCTGCTTAAAAATGTAAAGTTAATTGTTTGAATTAATTATTATATCTTACGATAAAGTTTTCGCTGTAAATATTCAAAATACATATAGGTAGTATTATTTTCAACATCCAAGACAAATTATTTCCACCTCGTTTTCTTTATACCGTACCATATAAAAATTACTCATGCATGCGAAAGAAATTCGATTATGCAAAAATGCTTTCTATCAAAAAAAAATTTATAGTTTACCCACAGTATTTAAATCTTTTATTTATTTATTAATTATTAATTTAATATAATTTGGTCTAATTTGGTATTTAATATACTGGATATTGGTCTAATTTAATATTTGTCTGTGAAATGTCTTTATGTGTTCATGTATAAAATACGTTTGTGTAGACGTGAAACAAACGTCTCAAAGTTTATTAAAATAGGAAGACATCAGTAGTTGGCCCATGTGGAGAAGTTGATAACAGCAATCACCGAAGTCATTGCTGAACATAATATAAACATAGCGTAGAAGCTTAGGAAGGCCAAACCTTTGATGGAGCTACAATGTTTTCTTAAAGACTAAGTAGCGCCTAAATATAAAACCACCTAAAATGACTTTATGTGTTTTTGAGTTATAGATGAAAACGTATATTTTGAAAGCAAATGTGCAATATGTTTGTTTATACATAACCATTTTTTAAATAGACAATCCGGTAATGTAATTATCGTTCTGGCACCATACTGGCTTTGAGATCACGTGATCGTCAACAAAGCGTTGTGTTTGGCTGATTTCATTTTAGAAAGGTTAGCAACTTATAGTCGGTCTTTTTTGGGGTATTTTGAAACTAATCCTAATTTTGAATAATCAATATCAATGGATTTAAGTGGCTTTCGCGAGAAACAATGTATTCTGTATGTATGTAAAAGTGTGCAGAATCCCAAATGGACTAGGTGTGGCCAGTAAATTACCAGCAACACGACTGCGCACACCACGTCGGAGCACCACGCTCCTCGGGGTGGACCGTGTAACAAGACTTTACAACTTTCTTAAGAGGAAGATTTACAGCATTCTTAAATAATCAGCATGCAAGTTGGAGAGTTCGTGGGATTATTTTAACACGTGAATGAAGAAATTAAGAATTGCTCATTTTTCAGGCGATATATAATAAATTTCGATTGGAATTGGAATAGTTTACTAAAATCCTCCAGCTATAAAATAAATGTCGACATAGGAAAATGTTTTATTGTTAATTGATCACCTCCGAATGGCTGCGAAAGACCGGAGGTATCCTTCTCCGGCGTTTGATCAGTATCAGTATCAGTAGATGGTCTCGGGACATGGCGAGTTACGGGCCAAATTATTTGACCTGGGACTCATCGCGAACCTGTGGTGTGTCTGTGACCGTGAGAGACTGACACCGGAGCATTACGGAGGATATGCTCGCGAAGATTGAATGTGGCTAGTCATCGTCCGTTTTGGAACGATGATCTGATGAGGAACGAAAGGAATTTCGAACTTTTACGGGTGTTCGTGTATGTTTAGGTATCTCGTTGAGAGATTTTGAGAAGGTCGGGTATTTAGAAAGAGTGTGAGGGCCATCCGCCTTTTCTTTTCTTGCTCGAAAAAACCTTAGGTTTAATATCTATCGGTCCTGGTTTCCCTATGTCGGAAGAAACCTTTTTTGTTTTTGTGTAATGTCTTATTTTTCCATTTAAAGATGAGATTTAAAAAACAATTTATATTTTCGCATTTTTTACGAAAACGTGGGTCTTTATTATTTATTTATGTCAGAAGTTATACAATAAATTTGACTTTTTTAAAAACTATTTTCTTTACACTAATGTAAAACTAATAAACTGAATGTTAATTGGCGTAATTAAGAAAATACAAATATTATTAGTAAAATCGCGATTTCAGCATGCCACAAAATTGCCCTAATATACAATTTTTTACATATACGAAATATATTTTGTAAGAATTTTCTATATTAATGTAGAAAATTGAATAGCAATTTTGTGGCACGGTGAAAATAAATTTAATGGTCGTGATCTTTCTTATAATGCTTGTATTTTCTTAATTATAGCAAATAACATTCAGTTTATTAGTTTTACATTATTGTAAATATTTTATCTAAGTAAGAGTTTTAAAAAAAGTCCAATCTATTTTATAACTTACACATTTTCGTAAAAAATGCGGAAATATGAATTATTTTTGAAAAATAAGCCTTAAGGGGTGTGTGAAAAACTTAGGAACCGCTATTTTATGTCCCTCTCAGTGCCTCTATTCTTATGTATATTTTTTCTATTACTGCTGTGTATATTTGATTTATTTCTGCCTTATGTTATTTTACGAATTCATATTTTTTACTGCACTGTATGGACAGTGAATGGTCATTGTTTGGTAGGCACGCCGTGATGCATTGTCGCTATGCGGAATTGCTTATTCGCATGGTTCACAAGTAGTATTAAAAAATGCCAACCTTGCTTTGAATATGAAGGATCTAAAAGGGAGCTTTGCTCATAAATCGGTCCCGGGTAAACGGTGGGTCACCATTCCTGATAATTCGATTAAGAATACTATTCATGCCGTATTGTTCAATAGATTTAATAGTTTAGAATACTCTAATACAGCCCGAGTTCGGCGGATGGAAACCCTATAGCCGGAAAGCGATGTTTTCTAAGAAATCAAGTTAATTTCACCGTACATTATTTTGTATAGATATGCCACATCTGCTGCTATAAATATGATTTTATTTGGTGTTATTTAATCAGTATTATCCCACGCAACAATAATTACATTACACTAAAACAAATTTTTCATTTATTTTAAAGATATGCAATTGACAAAATATTTAAAAGAGCCCGTATCGTATCGGAATGGTTATAACTATTACATTGCGTACTCAGATATTATTTAAATACGAGGCGACCCAATAATAATGCTCTATGTAGAATTTAGAATGGTGAACTCACAAATTAATCAAAATGATTTGTTTGTTTTCTCTACTAAAGCTAGTACCAAAATCAAGAGACAAAAAAATTAAGAGAGAAACTTTCCACATTGAAAATGCGAAATTGAAAAATCTGTTGACGTAAAAAAATACTAATGGAAATTTCTTCATGTGATATAATAAATTCATTTATACACCAGATGTTGTCAACACTTTTCCGATAGTTCACACTTTTTTTTGGTGTCATTTTCATCTGATCCGGCTGCGTCATTCCAGTGGTGACAGGGAGGGCCGCAGGGCGCCGGGGTGCTGTGGGCGCGCGGGGCTAAAATGTCAAACGTTAATTAACGGCCGTCAGAGGGAGACAGGGCCGGCAATCTACAAAGAAGTAATTACTTAGATGAGAGAGTGCGCCACGTTCGGGAGCGGTTGCATACACATGACTCACAAATTGGGTAAATCTATGGAAGGTTTTTCAATGTTGCTTTCGATTTTTTTTCCACTAATAGATCATTATATTATTTACGAAGTTTTTTTATGTTAAATAGGTAAGTATATAATAAATAAAACAAATCTCATAAATTAAAGGTTTTAATGATCCTACTTTAAAAGAAAACAATTGCGAGAAAATTAAATTATTTGCTTTACATTAATTTATTTATACCAACGCGCCCAAAAATTATATAAAACTTTCTCGTTATCAATAGAGAAAACAAATACATTATTAATTGCTGACGTATTTTCATCATCAAGTTATGCGGACATCTTTAAAAAAATATTTTTGGTATTTATATATATACCAAAAATTATATATGAAGACCTTGGTTTTGGTGAATATTTTGATAATTTTATTTTCATTCGCTGTCGACCTGATTAAATCACCAATACAATATTAGTTCAATTCATTGCAAAACACTTTGATTTGAGGTAGACCAGGGAATGGTGGAAAAATTTCGGGCAATTTAGTACATCACGTACTTCAATTTATATTTTTTAATAAGTTTTTTTTTTTAGTTCTACAACTTCTCTAAAAAGCATGTGCTTACGCAGAAAAGGGGATTACATATTAATAATTATTGTTTACGATAACTAGCTTGTAATAAAATTAGATACAATAAATTAATAGCAACGTTATAAACATTTTATAAATTTCGGGGTACATCTTTAAAGTGTTTATTATTTCACCGTCATGATTAATCTTCCTGATGTTTCCGGGTAAGCTGCTAAAATTATTTTTTCCTATGTGCGTATAGTGGTGTTCAAATGATGTGTTAATTTTTAAGCATGAAAATACAAATTTAAAACTAGTACGATTGTCAGTAATAAAATGATTTTTTTCTCTCTTTTAATATTTGAATAATAGAATTTCCTTTAAGTAGATCGCAAAATGTAGATATTTTGAATTTTTTGAAAAGTAAATTTGTCGGATAATCTTTTGATTTTTTTTAGAATTATTTTTATGATAAGTTTTTGTACATTTTTTACTGGAATCAGGCTAGTATTATAAGCTGATCCCCAAATAGTTATGGAATATTGTAATATCGATTGAATAAATGCATAGTATACTAAATACAATTTTTTTATAGATGTTCTGATTCTTAAAAATATTTATATTTATTTTCTAATATTTTTAACAACATGACAAATTTGATCTTTCCATTTAAGTTTTTTATCGATGATTGCACCAAGATATGTGATTTTTTTGTTGTTTTTAAAATTGAGCAGCTAGAGAGACAATATGATTGTGAGTTGTATTTTGTGTGGAGTGTTCATGAATAACAAAGGTTTTTTCACTATTTAATGATAGTAAATTAATGTCGAAAAAGTTCTTAATTGTTTTTATATCTTGGTGACCTTTAATTTTACATTTTCCCAAATAATTTCACATGTTACTAAGACCCTGTCGTCAGCATAAGATGTAATTAAAAAAAAAGTCGTTTACATATATAATAAACAGCACTGGTCCTAATATGGTGATACCGAAATCTGACGTTTCTTGATCACTGTAGATATTATTATTTTTTACGTTTGAAGAGATTTTTTTAGATAGTTTCTAATCTACGGTGTAACATTGTCTTTTAAATCAATATTATTTAATTTCTTCAATAGTTTCGATGTGAGATATTGTCGAACGCCTTCTTGAGGTCAATGAATATTCCCGCACATTTTTTCCCTTTGTCTAGTGTCTCGTATATGGTTGAAGTTACACTACACTGGCTATTACATCTTATGTGCTAAGTGATTTTCTGAATCCGAACTGATTTTTATTAAATATTTTATTGTTTTCAAAAATTTTATCTATGTTAGAAATTAGGGAGAATAGGCCTATAATTAGAGACTTTTAATGGGTTATCAGATTCAAAAATAGGTGAGATTATTGTTTTCTTGTTGTTCGATGTTAACAGTCCCTTTCGCAAACTTAAATTGATCAAGTATGTTAGAGGTTTTATCAGGTGAAGTTTCATAGATTTTTATATTTGAATTGTAATATTATCGAAGCCAGGAGACGAACCTCCTTTCATGCTTTTTATTATTTTTAGAATTTCAATTTCTGTATTTGTATCAAATTTAGATAATGTTTTTTGATTCTGTATATTTTCAATTATATGATTGTTAGGATTAAGTGGTTTAGGAATATTTTTCGCTAAATTATTTCCGACATTAACGAAAACAATAAATAATGTCATTTTGTAAACCGTTATTTATATTACGCAAGTCAATTAAAAGAGAAATAATTATTGGTATTTGAAATCGATATATTATCAATTTATTAAATTTTAAATATATATTATTTTCATGTACTATATACTCAAGTACATAGTGTTCTATCAAGAAGTAGCCGATTTGTTTTTATAATTACTTTTGGCATCAATCGTTGGGTTAGTTAAATTTGAAAATGAATAATTATTTATTTATATAAAGTAAGTTAAGGTAAGGTGCAACGTTCACTGTATTTTTAAATATTAAAGCCGTTAAATGAAAAGTTTTAAGTTAAACCTACGTTCTGCGAAAGGGAAGTAAAGCAATGGGTTACATCATTATAAATAGTTTTTTTCCAAAATATAATTAATAAAAGTATCGCGCTACTAGTTATACACGAGTATATATTACATTAATAGCTCTAATTCTAATTAAATTAATCAACTAGAAATATATACAGACAAAATACATTTATCGTTAAAATATTTTAGTCGCTACCGGTAGCAACTAAAATATAAATAGATTTTTTGACATTAAATATACCACACACTAACGTTCTGAAATTACAACTTCACAACATAATTAAAAATTAACCTTAACAAAAATAACAGTTGTATTTCGAAGTTTAAAATAATTATTATAAACAACACTGGTTTAAAAATTTAACACAACTAGTTCAACAACGATACCAAGTGGACTCTATGGAGGGTTTCCGAGTGCTACTTATAAAATTGGTTGATCCATACCAAGCGTATGGTTTTCAACTAAACACTAACAAGGCAAAATACATGATCATTATCAAATTAAATGAAACGGGTTGTGGAAGGTTGAACATAGACGGCATAATATTGAAAAGGGTAGATAAAATAATCTACAAAGGATGCAGATTAAATAAAAACTGGAACTATTCTATGGAAATTACATATCGTATAGAACAATCCCAAGCTGTATTCTTCCGCATTAATAGAATATAGTTCAGCCATGATCTAAACATAAATTTGCGAATGAAAATAATGCAATTGCTATGTTTCCCTGTACTTTTATATTGAATGGATCATGGACATTCATTGAAACACACTAAAGTGACGTAAATAGGCATTCTGATTTCTTGAGAAATGAGAATTCTCGACATCACTTCTCAAATTACTCGAGAATTTTTGATGAATGTAAAAATGTATGTAATACAGTAAAGTATTACAGATATATATATATATATATGTTAAAATGTAACGCAAAAATTAAGTAGATGACTTTCTAATAATGGAACGATAGATGTATTAATTTTAAAAGTGTAACATATGGGTTAGAAAATTTGTCATCAAAATAACTGTCTGCTGTAGTATAGGCGGTTAATGCACCTTTCCCGGATTGGAAAGATATCCAGGTTCGAATCCCGGTTACATCAAAAATATTTTTTGATAAAATTGATTTTATATATGTCTTTCTAATTAATACATTTAATTGGTATTTGAAATGATGTTTTATGAAACCGGTCAGTGTATTAAATATAGCTCATTAAGTGGTTAAATATAAAGTTTTAAATAATCTATACTATAGTTTATTTACTTATTTTCAGTATAATAGAAAATTTTAAAAATATATTAAAGTTATAGTTAACGGAATTTAATTCCTACAATCTTAACCTATTAGGATCTACATACAAAAAATATCACATACTCAATGCACAAAAATGTACTGAATTCAAGTAGGTATAGTGAGAGCATTCTCTACTGGTATTTCAATGAAACTGATTGAATTCCCCTCTGAGGAACCTACATTCTGTTTCATAGTGCCTTCTGTATTGATGCATAAAAGAGAGAAAAATGTACGCCATCAATTTCAAACAAATCTCTGTCATCAAACGTCTGATTATTTCAAGTGTGCGGATTTCCCGATTTTTGTGTACCCTTCTCTTCACAAACTCGTTTTCTACCGGATGTTATAACCCCCTTACATATCTTCCCTAACGTAACATCCGTTCTGCAACTGACACTGTTCTTCCACAATAATGGGGTGGATAACTTTATGGGGTTATATAAAAAACACAGACATAATATGTATTATTATTATAATGGTTACATTTTATGAAGAAAACGACATTATTCTATTATTAAAAGAAAACTAACCTGAAGCCTGAAAATATTTTTCTTCATTTACAATAATAAGAACAATATTTTGATGATGTAAAGATTATTAGGTTATATTTATTTTCGTAAAATTTTAAGTACAAAACCAATTGAGTTTTGTATTATGTATGAATCAAAAAAGTTATAATATATATATATATATAATATATATTATCATTAATTGACATGGCGATTTCTTTGTGGTGTAACGTGATTATTATAATTTACACAACTAAACTTTGTACTACACACGCGTTGGTTTATTATCACTACCAGTTTCCAGTGGTGCAGTTCCTCTCATCATCAGGTGATAACTAAACTAATACAGTATTGTAGTCTATTCGGGTAATGTGACGAGGCTCGAGAAGAAGGGGAAGGTTTCGGTCGTTAACGGGAATATGGACGGTAATGGCGAAGTATCGGGAAATGTTATGTTGTTTATTAGAGTTTTCTCCGATTTTAAATTCTTTTGTATTTCAAGGACAAATTTTCGAACTTATATGTTGCACATTCAAATTGATACATCTGTCCTTCCATTATTTGAAAGCCATTTACTTTATTTTTATGTTACATTTTAACACATGTATATATGTAATACTTTACTGTAATATATAGGTTTTTTCATTCATCAAAATTTCTCGAAAATTCTCGAGAAATATGAGAAGTGAAGTCGAGAATTCTTATTTCTCGAGAAATAAAAATCATTAAGAAATCAGAATGCCTATTTACATCACTTTAGTATTGTTTCAATGAATGTTCATGATCCATTCAATATAAAAGTACAAGGAAACACAGCAATTTCATCATTTTCTTTCTCAAATTTATGTTTAGATCATGGCTGAACTATATTCTATTCATGCGGAAGAATACGAAATTATTTGAAAGCCTTATATTTGCTTATATAAGCTTTATATTTGCGGAATCTCAAACACCTTTGAATAATCCGATAGGAGATGCCAGAATTAATTGATAATTCATTTTTATTAAATTTTTGGAAACATTAATACAACTTACATATTTTTAAAGGGAACACATTGTCATCAACTTACTGTGTTGGTGTAGCATAATCGTTTAATGCATTTCCCCGGATAGGAAGAGATCCAGGTTCAAATCCCCGTAGCAAAAAAAAAAAGAATTGTTTTTTTATGTATATCTTTCTAATTAATAAATTCAATTTGTATTTAAAGATTTTTATCAAAATGTGGTAAATATGTGATACAATTGCAAAGGATTATTAGCTGGGGGGAAAAAATAAAGCGCATGAATACTGAATGTGTTGTGGGCCGTATTGGTCGATAGATCCCAAATATACGGAGACTTCTTGATAGACCCTGTGAGGGAGATGGAGCGACAGTGTGTGGGACAAGTACCACCCCAACCTAGTATTCCGTATTGTAATATTGATTCAACCAATGCATGGTATATCATTTAAAGAGTTTGTAAATAGCAATATTGTTAAAGGACATAGAAGTAAAATAAAAATGTACGCAATTTATTATTTCAGAGGGTTATGTGTTCTTAGAAGTTGAAACAGCACTTTCCCTTAGACCCAATTTCATTTGATATATCATTTTCTACAGTCAATGTGACTCCCAAGATATTTAATTTTATTGACGATTTCAAAATTATAAAGCTATATTATTTTCTATAAAAATCGTAACATATATAATAAAAATTAAATTTCAATTAAAATATTTAAAAACTTAATAATTTGAAAATATGCTGCATCGACAAGTTTTGCTTATAAATAAATGAATATAAATAAAACAATGTTATAACTTTACTTGAGTTTATTTGTATAACTCTAGTTTCGAGAGAAACAGTAATTCTCATCGACATGGGAAGTATTAGACTTTTAATACTTCACTTGTTGATGAGCAACTAGGACAAATGAAATAGTGCCAATAAACTCAAGAAGAGTTATAACATTCTTTTATTTATATCCATCCATTTTGATGACGAAACTCTACAAAGTTAACGCCGATTCTATCGTTTCACTTAATTTATTAGCAAAATCTATATTATTCTATTGCGAGCTGTGTATGAATAAAAAAGTGTGTTCTTATCGAAAACTTGTTATCTTAATTGTCAACAGGGGACGGCTGAAGGGTGGAACTAAGCCTCACCGGAAGAAATTGTGAAAGCTCTAAAACTTATCTAAGCTTCAGTGACTCTGTTGTCAGTTCGTAAATGCAATAAAACTGATACTTTGGAGTTATTTATGGGGAGCTTATATGGGGACAGAAAAGTTAACTTTTACAAGCTTTTGGGATTACGAAAAAAGAGTATTGATGTATTTTATAGATAGCTACACCACAAATGGGAGGAATTTTGATAAATGGGTATATCAATTTCAGGAAAAAATGTTGGCATTATTTGTTAGAACGTGACTACGTATATGCAAATAAATTATAGTTCAACAAAATTATGAAGTAATTGTATTATATTTAAATATTAATCTACTACGATAATGGCTTATAGCAGTTGTATTCTACAATCGAGCCTAATACATTTTTTTAAGAAGGTGTACTATATAAGTAATATTTTATCAGATAGATTTTTTTATTATGATGGAATGATTATAGTTTTAAGGAGGTTAAAACCCGGGATGTAGTAAACAACAGTAGTAATGATGATGAATGATTGGAATGTATTTATTTTATTTATAAAATACTAAAAAAACAGAATAATTTCAAATATTGAAATTTAGAAGAAATTATATTTAAAAAATATTAAGGAGAACACATTCTTATTGTGGAGTTGTAATTATTCAGAACATGGGTCTGTGATGTTTTAAATACTAATTTAATGTATTAATTATAAATATATACATATAAAATCAATCTTATCGAAAAATATTGTTTTTGCGCTACCGGGATTCGAACCTGGATCTCTATTTCCAATCCAGGGAAGTGAGGAATTTTACATGTATACATTTATAATTAACACATTAAATTAGTATTTAAAATATCATATACCTATGTTCTGAATAATTACAACTTCACAATAAGATGTGTTCTCCTTAATAATATAAGTTGTATCAATATGTCTAAAATTTAATAAAAGATGATTTGATAATTCTGGCGTCTGCAGTCAGCTTACTTAAAGGTATTTGAGATTCCGTAAAAACAATGTAGATGGCTTTCAAATAATGGAACGACAGATGTATTAATTTGAAAAAGTGTAACATATAGGTTCGAAAATTTGTCATGAAAAATACTGGCGCTATAACACAATTGGTAGTGTACTTCTCCGGATTGGAAATAGAGATTCAGGTTTGAATCCCGGTACCGCAACAACAATATTTTTCGACAAGATTGATTTTATATGTATATATTTATAATTAATACATTGAATTAGTATTTAAAAATGTATCAAAAAAGTATTTTTCCAATAATGATTCTTCCCAGAATATTTATAGAATTGACAAAAAAAATATTGTTACAGTGCTTTCAAGCTATGGTGGATCGAACGCCAGAAATCACTGCCACCGACTAGATCAGTCTAGATGCGGCGCTAGGTGTTCTGTTGGACAAGTGAGAATGGACCAGTGAATGCAAACTCGTTTAGTTTTAATACAATATTATTATTTGAGTTTAACAAAAGTTTTATACAAGACACGATAAAGTAATTCGAATGAAGAGAGTTGGTTATGACCCGTTTCAACGAAAGTTCTTAAAATAAAAGTTTTTCACCTTCAAAGTTCGACGTGGAGTCACTGACATAATCTAATTTTCGCTAATACTGTACTATTCTCCTCCCAGGTTGTGATGGAGAAAGGAATTCTCAAGATGGTCGCATTCGAGCAGGAATTTCCATCTCATAGCCACCAAAAATATAGCGGGCACGCTATATTGAAACCCAAAATTGTGGACTCAGAGACCAGCCTACTTGCAGTCAGCCGAAAATCTTCTCTCCATTTCTGACAGGCGATATTTATAAATTAGGAGTGAATCAGGGGACTATAATCTCCTAATTCACCTCGTCCAAGGCGCCTTCCCGTCGCAAATATGATGTTCTTCCGGCAGGCAGACAACCAGCCCGCCACTCGCTGCCGTTTGCTCCGAAGTGTGTTCTCACCTTTGCCGCTAGGGAAGTACTCCCTACGTCCGGAGGCGCGGAGGTTCTCAAATGAATCGCATCATCCACACGGCTATCGCGCTCATTCTAATTTAAAATTCTAATGCGGCGTCAATCTGTCACGTGACAATATTTTAATTAAGTTTTGAAATACAATGAAATGATGTAAACAGTGGTTTCCTTACGGAATTAAATAAAGATATTTAGAGGTTAGGTCAATAAAAATTACATAGAATCCACGCGGCTAGCTTCTATCAGCATGTGATTATTCTCCTGTGATAGGGTGTTAGGTCACCAGAGCGTGATTGATGGAAAGCCTTTCAATAATCAACAGTAAAGTATACAACAAGACTTTATGCGTAGATGAAATGAAGTAATACAAGTAATAATTATGACAGTACAACAGTGATATAGTTCTTTTGGATAAATCATAATAACAATACACAATTGATAAAATTTTTATTTTCCAGAGAAGGCTTGTATATCGAAGATGACACTGAATTTCGCTGAACGAATCTCACAACTCTCAGACGTGCTGAGGTGGGCCAAAGAAACAAATGAAAAAACACAGAAAAAGATCTTCACAAGACAAAGTAGTACAGTTAATAATACAGATTTTAACATCACTAGATCTTTGCATAACTTTTGATTTCGAGATTGGCGGAGGAACGATCCGGCTTGTACGGGGTCTGAGCGGTTTCTGCCTATGCAAACGGAGGAAGCGGAAATCTACAACAGGACCTTTCTATGAAAAATGCGCAAGAGGTGACTAGAAACAAGAAATTAATAATTACTTAGGAGAGAACATACTTCATAAAAATATACCTATGACAATGAGTGGTAAAATTTATCTTCTCTATTATACTGAACTAGCTGATATATTCGATGGTACCTACACTATAATTACTGTATTTCCGAGTGTCATGTTTCTCAGGTGCTGGTTTTCATCAATTTTGTAGACTTTACTGATAATAAACGCACTGGAGATACTTATAGATATATCAGGTAATTTAGGATGTACTCGGTCAATGAATAAAAACTTAAGTTGTTACGGCAGATTTATCAAAGATAACAAACATAAAAATATTCAGTGTGCCTTATATAAGCAGATTTACGATGTACTCGTACATATTATTTACATCATGTAGTCTTAGATGGATGTAATAAATATAGAATATGCATAATAAATGGACCAGGTGTTTTTTCATGTGAACTTGGCCGCACGTACATGGCAATGCAACATCGATCACGTGTTCGTAATTTTGACTTTGGCGTAGTAAACATAATGTAACATAATTTGTAAATAGCGTATCCTTTGTAAGTAGATGCAAATAGTAAGTGAATAATGTTCGAAAAACCCGACATTGCAATGGTAAAACATGTTAATCTTGAAACTCAAAATTAATATCCCCCCACATCCACAATAATTGCCCTCGCATCAAGCACCCCGCACCGCCAGCACTCCTTCGCAACTGCACCCACCCGCCACTAGCAAGTCCTAAATAATATCTCTAGTAAGCCTTTTTCTGTATCCTTAGAACTTTTAGACAACTTTAGACAAGTAGAGAATAAGTAAAATGAACAAATTAAAATTTTTTATACATACTAAAGATATGTAAGATGTAAGTAATAGAGTATAAAGAACATTAAAGTAATAGCATATTAAAGAAATTGAGTAAAAAATAATAACTGGTTAAAATATGAGAAACAAGTAAAAAAAGTATAATACAGATAAGGTAAAAAGCAGGACTGACTTTTTATAATATCTAATTATATCACCTAATTATTTGACTGAATGATATCCTGATATTTTCATTAATAATTAATGTCATGGTATCGCTCACTGAAATTTAATTGTACTGTTTTCTCTTTTTGATGTAAACTCAATTTTTATCTGATATTCTTTGGAATACTGTATCGCAACATAACGATAGCTACAAGACTCAAATTCTATTCAAATGTAATTTTCGTGTGTTTGTGGAAGTTGGATGGGGGACGTGGTTTGTAGTGCGCGGAAAACGTAAATAAATTAAGACCCAGGACCCGGCATAAGGAAATTCAGTCACAGAAAACTATTAAACCAGAAAAAACGGGGCGAAATAATTCAGGCGTGGTGGTTTCTTTCGTACCATTTTATTGCAGACTATATTCATACATTATCTTATTTATTTGAAAAGCTTAGAAAGTATAAAAGAGGCAAATGTAATATGTTACAAATTTATTAAATTTAAAGCCGTATGTGTAGTAAATTATAATGATTATTTTTATGGGTATACAAGGTGATTATAAATTATCATAATTAATTTCGTCCTTTTATTTTAGGTTGACCGAGGGTCCAACGTTTTGACAAGGCCCTTACATCTTCCTCTGTCTTGCGCTGATTCAATACTTGCTGACCAATCAAAAGTTTGGTTACTGTTTCCGAAGTAAGTTTCTCCTCTATTTCGGTACTTTTTAGTCGGTACAATAATATTACTTCTGCTACTCTAAGATTATTCATTTCGGCAGTTTTTTTATCTCATTATATCCGTATTTAGTGACCGTATATTAAAGTTTGCCTGTACGTATATAGTTTTAAAAACACTGACTTTAAAGATTCATTGTTTATAGCCATTTAAAAAAAATAGATGTACCTATTATTTATAAAATACTGCATGTATGTCATTTTTTAGTAAACTTAAATGATTAACATCGCATAAATGGTAACGCAGATGAGAAAAAGTTCTAGGTTCATATTTCAGCGGTTACCTGCTTGTTTTGTTTTTATATATTTCAAATTTATGTGTTTAACATTGTTCGTAAACTGCAACTTAAGAATGAATTGTGTTTCCATTAAAAAATATTATAAGACAAAATTTTTTGTATAAAAATAAATTGTATATAACAATTGAAACAATATATTTATACTCAATTTTCTATAATCTATTACTTTGTATAATTATTAAGGAGAACACATTCTCATTGTGAAGTTGTAATTATTCAGAACATAGGTCTGTGATATTTTAAATACTAATTAAATGTATTAATTATAAAGATATATATATATAAAATCAATTTTATCGAAAAATATTGTTATTGCTTTACTTTGTATAATGTTACTTAACTGGAACATTGGAACATCAATCGTTCAAACTCAATGAAAATGTCACTTTCCATCTAAATAGCTTAGTAAAAATGACAAATGAATTTCCTTTGAGAAACTGTTCGGTACAGAAAGATATCAGAGAAGATCTTTGAGACACTATTTTATGTTAAAACATGGCTTGTTACATCAATCTGTAAAGATCTTTTGTGAGAAAACAGAAATAAAGGGATTCAGAGTTATAGAGAGTATAGAGTTAATTCCTAAACATAGCAAATCTACTCCAAGCAACGCATCGGCACTGAATGATTATCCTTTTACAAGGCAATATAAAAACTCATATATATCGTACAGAACAAAGACTGTATTTTCTGTAAATATACGAAAAATATACATAATTTTGCTAATTTCAAAAGAAAAATATACAATTTTTTGTATGTTTCTCGTTTCGTTAATTCGTTTCGTTTTTCGTAATGTTTTTCGGGTGTTGGTTTTTTCAAGGTTCATATGATTTTGTATAATTTAATGATAATAAAGATAAGAGAGATAGTTGTAGATAGGTATATATTAGGTAGACAAGACGCAGGACGTAAGCAGTTAATGGATAAAACTGAGGTTGTTGTGCACGGCGGATTTATGGAATACAACCGATGTTAATAATGTACAGTGTACCTTTTTATGTGCAGATTTACAATACATGTATTTTATATGTGTTATATAAAGTCAACTATTATGGTACCGAGTGGACTGTAAAAATACAAACATAAATTTACTTAAATGATCCACGTGGACTGCGTAGAAATCTGCGCGTTTACGTTGTAAATAGTCAAGGTGTTCTTTTTCAGTTGGTGTGACTCGGTCTCATCTGTAAATAACAATATTTATATTATTTACTTATATAAAATATATAATATTTGTACATAGTGCATCAATTTTTGGTAGATGCAGATAGTGAGTGAATTCTTGATATATTTTATCATGTTTAAATACATTCGTTGCAACTTAGTATAAGATATTAGTCTAGATCTTTACTTCAATTAATATTACAGATGTTATGTATGTATTACAGTAAACAGTGGGTAAATAATCAAATCTAAAAATTTAATTTATTTTAAATAATGTATTTAACAAGACGTATTACATACTAATTAACATTGTTCGCAAAATGAAGGCCGTTATCATAAATATTTATTTTACATTAAACTTTCCTACTTTGTGGTCCTGAATTAAGAATCGAAAAAGTGCATTAGAAAATTTTCGCGACTTAAAATGAAACGGTAAAATTTAAATAATGCTTTAGAAATATTTTTTTAAATCAGCGTATAAAATTAAAGAAAAGATAGCTACGCAATTTAAAAATATAAGTAGGGACGGATTATGGTTCAGGAGCTTGTCTCACTGTCTCGAGATTTCCTAAAATGAAAATATCATATTCATATGATAATTCGTTTTTTTTCTGAGTATACTATTTTTTTAACTGCTATTAAAGAGAATACATTCTTATTGTGAAGTTGTAATTTTTCAAAACATAGGTCTGTGATATTTTTTTTAAATACTGATTAAATGTATTAATCAGAAAGATATACATATAATTAGTATTTAACAAAAAATTGTATTCTGTAACATGTTATTTCACTAATTGTACTAAAATATTTTCACATTGTGCCTTAATATAATTCTACAGCTATCTATCAGGATTTTAGAATGATGATTGTATATTTAAAAATAATAATAATAGTACAACATAAACTACAATACAAATATCAATACGTACTGAAATGATTTTTTGGGTTAATCTATCAATAAAACATAACTAATAACGTTACAAAAAACTTGGCAATTAAGTAATGATGTAAATTAAAACTATCATTAAAATTTTAATTACCACCGGTATACGAAACCGGAACATTGCCTTGCCGGGAGACTTATAATGTAGACTTTTTTAAATGAAACATCTAATATTTCCATTTAAAAGCTATCAACTTTATATCTACATAATTTTATTTCCAAGAACACCATATTCGTAAAAGCCAAAATCATTGAATAAAATGAATGTCAGTTCACGTAATGTTTTCAATTTTGAAGAATATTTATTAAAACAATAATAATCTTCCCTGACATCAGTATTATGTTTCATTTTTGAACCGGTAAAATAGATATCTCTTATGTGAGATATTTTTTCACTGTGCTTTAGTAACATAGGGTGTACTGGGTGTATGGGTATTCTGGGTATACTGAGTAGGTATGTACGCAAGTTTACTTCCCGAAGCCATGACAAAGTGCTCGTACGTGCTAGAACTACTGATGCTAAGGCCTGGATATATTTAATGCCACAGGAAGATCACGAAGAAACATTAACTAATATTATCATTGAAATCTTATCAAAAGTGATATAAGAATGATATACCTAACCATTTTATATTTATTTTTAAACTCATAAATTATAACAAATATAAATTTACATATACAATTAAATTTAAAATAATATTTTGTAAAATTACGATTACGAAAGCATGAGAAATTGTAGTCTTCTGTAAATGATACATAAATTATTTCTTTTAAAAATAGATATCCACTTAATAATATCAAATACTTTTTGGTAGATAGATTAGTAGGGGCAGCATTTTAAATCCACCATCAGCATTACAACTTCCAGCTGACAGACGACGCGGGCGATATCTACAAATGGGGACCAGGTCCTACCGAGAGAAGCCGCGTCCAGTCTCGCCCGGCGAGGCTTTCCACTGTCTTCTCAAATAATTACACAAAACCCCACGTTTTATTTCACCACCAACCTCTACAGATTTTATTTTGTATATCTTTTTATGTTCTAAATTTGCAACTTCATAATAAAATATGTTTTCACTTGAAAATAAAATTATATATTAATATACTAAGTGATCTGATCGATGGTAAACTAGGCAAAAGCACATATTGTTTTCTTTTCCAGTAAACAATTTTAAATTACATATATCCGAAAAAGTTTTAAAGATATTTGAAGAAATATTTTCTATTAATATCTACAGCCTATCCTGAGAGTATACATATTTTTAAAAGTTAGAGAATTGATGGGGAGGCTGTGTAGCAATAATAGATAGTACTCAATCACTGAGGTATATCCTGGATAATCCCCATGACGGTCGAACGTCGATCAGTAGGCCGAAACTTTAACGGACTTTATCATCAATAGTACTCGAATTGCTGGTGCAAACTACTGGAGCGAAATAAGAGATAAATGATATTGAAGCTGAGATCCAAAAACAATATAATATTTATTATGGAGAACACATTATTATTGTATAGTTGTAATTATTCAGAACTGTGATATTTTTTTAAATACAAATTAAATGTATTAATTAGAAAGACATACGAGGGTATCAAAAGGGTACAGTGAAAGACGATATGTCGATGAGTGATGCGGCGATAGCCGCGCTCGACGCCATGAATGGCGAACACTCATGGGCGGCAAAGAGCAACGATGAAGGCAGCGGCTAACGTAGCCCTGAATATGACATTTTCAGTGGGCCGCGGCAGTCGACGGTTGCCGGCGGTAAACTCCTCAATCGGCGATGGCAACAATGGGGTAGCGGTTCGTCAGGATAGAAAGCCAACTGGTCCTCGGATGGTGGCGGCAGTCTCGTCTTATTCAGACATAGGTAAGCGGCATAAAGATCCCGGAGTGGCGGCGATGGCAGCTAGCGGCACGCTCGGGCAGAGTCGCTGGATTCATTGTCCATAATCGAGTCGCGCCGTCCTCGTCGCAACCAGCAGAACTGGGAGCCCTTTGTGTAGTGCCGGCGATCTTATTTAAACCTGCCGCGCGCGGTCCGTTAGCCCGTCTCGCGCGCACCTCTCCGCTTGTAAGTCGCCCCCACATATCGGTCGTTGCTAATGGGCAGCGGAATTTACCAGAGCGCGGTCGAGGTAATTTCATAAAATTGTGTCGCCTGTGCATACTGTGCATAGCCCCGGTAACTCCAATCGTTGGGTCATTTCCTGGAATTCGGGCAGCGGTCGTTTCTGAAATGAACTTAAAGCTGCGGCAACGGCTGTGTTTCTTAACATGATATTTCACACGTATCAACATATAAAATCAATTTATCGAAAAATATTGTAGTTGCTACCAGGATTCAAACCTGGATCGCTTCCTATTCGTGGAAAATGCATTAACCGATTATGCTACACCAACACAGTGCATTGTAGACAAATTATCGAACTTATGTGTTACACTTTTCAAATTAATACATCTATCATTCCATTGTACGAAAGCCATCTTCTTTATTTTTACGGAATCACAAATACCTTTGAGTAATCCGATAGGACACGCCAAAATTAATAATTCATTTTTATTAAATTTTGTACACATCCCGGTAGCAACAACAATATTTTTCGATAACATTGATTTTATATGTATATATTTCTAATTAAAACATTTAATTTGTATTTAAAAAAATATAATATTTATACATAACATAATAATTATAACAAACAAGTTACAAACCTGCTCAAGTCACTTGTAGGTGGAGTGCATAGATGACAAAATTCCACCACCTACCAGGATATTTACCTTTTGCGGGTTTCTGAATTTGATACACGATGTTGTGCCGGTTACCGTGATCACCTCCCGCTTTACGAAGCGTACAGGTACCGTCTATTCATATTATATGTTTGGCCATTGTTTAATTAATCCACATAGTTCTAAATAAAATAAAACGAATTACCGTGTGGGAACGTGACGATCCTACTAATATTATATTAATGTCAATAAAATAAAATATTATTTACGAATACGCAATCATTATTTTTATTGAGTTTTAAATATAAATGTAACCAACTTTTATGGCCTTGATACGAGAAGGTTTATTTTTCTCCCATCAATTTCATATCCCGATGTATGACAGACTAAATATGATAAAAAAACGTACGAATTCTATCTGGACTGAACAATGGATGAATCCAAATAATCATAAGGGTAATCGGCTTAAAGTAATTCAAGGATCTATTCCCCGCACCCCCTGGTTCACCAAAAGGAAAGTATCCAAAATAACAGTATTAAATATCTTTAGAATGAGAATTGGGCATTGCCAGGTGGCCTCTCATTTGTTCGAATTAAACATGATAGATTCCTTAATGTATGAGTGTTGTGCTGAGGAAGAAATCCTTGACCATGTTTTTTTACCTGTTTTTTTTACAGTGGTCTCGTCAATGGTAATTTTCAGCTCCCGGTTAACTCGTATCATCTTCTTTCCCTTGACTTGCCACGCTTAATATGTATAATACCAAGTTTTTTGAAAGACAATGGTATTGACTTGTAATATAGTATTTCCTATTCTATAATATTTATGGAATTTTTTTTTACAAATTAAAGTTCTTAACTTGATTAATGGCACAAATCACTCTTGAAGAGTGGATTGCCTATTTAAAAGAAAAAGAAAAAGAGAAGGTTTATCTATCCTTCAATGATTTATTGTTTTTTTTTTTTTTAAATTTATTAAATATTTTAGCTTTTTAGACATCGACTTTCTTAAGCAAGGTATTTTCATATAAAATCGTGCCTCAAATTTTTTGAACTGAAATTGAAGTAAAAAAACACTTAATATTTAAAAAAAGATTTTTTATAAAAGTTCTCTATTAATTTTCAAAACTTTGTATACTAAATTGTATACTCAACATTAAATTACTTTTTTTTACAAAATTATTTTGGACAAATTTTGACCTAAGTTAATACTTCTTCCACAATACAATAATATTTCCCATAGTTTCATACTTTCTTAAATAGCTAATAGTGTATTGTGGTTGAATATTGATATTTTATACGGGTTTATTTCTGATATCGTACAATATATGTTTGTATGCAAACTGACTAATTACGATATTCAATTTGCTAACACAAACATGATTAATTTCGTCTTATAACTTAAACGCGAAAGCTTATAGATATTACCCAGCTTCGTTTGCATAATTTAAAATTGAAGTATTCTCAGAACCATTAAATTAAGAGAATCTTACCACTACAAATTTTCATGAGATGCTGAATATTAAAGATACTGTAGCGTAGATACAATTTTTCCTATAACGAATACAATTTTTTTTAATATGTTATAATTTATATGCATATATGATAGGTTTGTACTTGACTACGTACCAACTGAAATGTACACGATCGTTTATATAATAATGCGATATAAATGAAACACAGCATTTTATTTTTTTAATTTTTAAAAATTCATATTGTAGAGGGCTATAACCACCATTTAGGTTCCATCTGACAATGATACTATTTTGAGAAAATTAGCTCAAAAGTGTTGATTGAATTTCAACATATATTCATGTTAAATAAAACAAATATGATCAGTGTTAAGGTATTATTTTCAGTATTTTCAATGACCATGAGATGAGGGAAATTAAAAATAATAAAAAACATTGTAAATTAACAATACTGATTCATAAATTGAAATAAATAACTGTGGTAGTTGGAACTTTTAGACCTTGCTATTTCCTTTAATATCCGTTAAATAAAGTTGGTGTGTGTGGAACAAATAAAGAATGCATTCGGGATTCATTTCACGCAATAACTCAAATTAGCTCAAAATTTTAGTTGGAACCTTGTTACTCTAAGGGGTACTCTATGTGTACGGCACTGACTGTTTACCACGCTACTTGCGACGGCCACCACAAGCAGACATACCTACAAGTATCGAATGGGAACCGTGTTATAGAAATGGGTACTCATCTCATCTCTTCCTTCTGATACGCACACATCATACTCATTTTCTAAACTGATATGAAGTCAGAGAGCATAACACTCCCAATCAACTACTATCCTGATACTGATCCTCTCCTCGTAAGGCTCCATACGAGCATCACGCGCACTCTAAATTAGTAAACTCTATAGTTTATAATTATTCAGTAATTTATTAATTTTACAAGAAATTATTTTCCTTTCATGCGCATACCTTGCAAAAAAAACCTGGATACAATATTGAGAACCATTTTGAATCAATGTAGCGAAGACTTCCACCCATTTCCTCCTATTTAATTATCTTCAGAACTCTAAATCGTCCAAGTGAACTTATCGAATGTTCATCTTCTCTGCTCTCCGCTGGCTTAATTAATTACTTTATCAATTTCTGCCAAAAATTAGTCCATCCATATTAATAATGGATAGTATTAATACAGAGAAAATCAATACTTCTAACCCGGTTGTGATATAATTAATATCTGAAAATTTTATTATTTCTCAGAAAACTAATTAATACAAATAGATTGAGTGAACGTGTAATAGGTAAGTGTGATGACATGTTTATAATATTATGTGTATATAGATTGTAAGATAAATTACTTCTCACCGTAACTCACTGTTTTATCTATGCCTTACTACAACACCTCAATTATAAATATAGAGATGGACTTGAAATAATCTTTTCCAGTTATGGCCGCTAGAATCTTGTAGATTTTATGTGTGTTGAAAGAAAAGATTTCACCATTTTTTGTTACCCTGCAGGTACCTACTATATTATTTTATTTATCTTTTTTAACTTTCAAACAATCATTAAATTTAAATACTAATTTAATGTATTAATTATAAATATATAAAATCAATTTTGTCCAAAAATATTGTTTTTGCGCTACCTTGCGCTAATCATAACTTCACAATAAGAATGTGTTCCCCTTAATTATTATTAAATTGAAAAAAGATGGTGAATCAGTCTAATAATAATAATAATAATAATACATTTATTGGGTTCACTATTTACATGTATTATGTACTTTCATTGATAAATAATGTCTAACAGTCTGAAGTATTACCCTTCTAAATTAATATTCATTATGTATACATTTTCACTTAGTTAATTACTATAAGTGTTGCGTAATATTTAAAATATCAGACGAGTGTACCGAGGGTATGCATATAACATTTGGCAAATTAAATACAACATATCAGTAAGAAAGTAAGACATATTAAATTGGGTGCCCTGCCTGTTAAATTAGTAATTTGCTGAATTATAGCAGACAGTGTTCCTCCGGTATAACAGAAAGCAAAGTGCAATGATCAATGTACAAAAAATATATAAATAAACAGTTAAACAAGAGATGGAATTAAGTAATTCAATATACTATTGTAGCAGTTTTATTCTCAGGTTTAGACATTTAAAAGTTCTTGGGCGTAACTTATCACCGTTTCGTGGAGCCAGAACTGCACTTTTCATGAAAAATATGCAAGAATATGGTTGCAATCTTTCACTTTTGCATTCAAACCGATGTATATTCTTAGTGCTAGAAGGAAATTGAATCTTTGTGCAAAAGTTTTGTTTAGTTTTGACACAAGATAGTGACAGTTAGCCTGTGTCCTTGCGTAATTTGCTGGTAATATTGTTTATGCCGGTAAAAGTGTTTTAATATACCAAGAATTTTACATTAGACGAATGTCTAGGACGTGACATTATTCGAAGAGTTCATTTGAAGGAGAGCGAAAGGGTTTCTAATGAATAACTCTCAAAATCATTTTTTGGTCTTACTTACCACCACCCCAACTAACAATTGCGTAGTTAAGTAGCGAGTGGCAACGTGCAAAGTATACAATTCTTCTCAAGAATGTATCGAGTACTTCTCTCACTTCCCTAAAAAAATAGACAAGCTTTCTTATTCGGCTCGTGAGATACTGAATATGTTTTCTTCAGTTTAGGTGTTGGTCAATTTGTACTTCTATATACCGTATACTCTTCATTATCTGTAGTTGAGTACAGCTAAAAGGTTTATTTTTAGTTTGGCATGTATGAACCACCAACTTATCGTGAGAAGTTATTCCTACTATTTTATTAATGAAAAAGCACAAATATATTGTCTTCAGAACATTAAGCGTTAGTAGATTTTTGTCATTTTGTAGTTAGATTTAACCCATTTTGAGCCTTTTCTTTACCTTTTTCCAGGTTTCATCTTGAAAAAGTAGTGCCGTGTCATCTGCAAAATAAATTATTTTGCCATTTTCCATGTTGGAGTTACACATTTCATTAACATATACTGAAAATAGTATAGGTCCCAAAACACTTCCTTGAGGTACTCCGTAAGATATTTTGTGTGCGTTACTGCAATATTCGCCTGCTTTGACTACCTGCATCCTGTTACTAGAGTAATCTCCAAACTATGCCAATGCCGTTCCCTTAATTCCCAAAACCTATCTTTGTGTAGCGGAAGTGCATGAGACACAGTATCGAAAACTCTGGCTAGGTCCAGAAAGATACCTATACACCGTTTTTTCTTGTCTAGTTGTATCATTAGGAATTTTTTTAGTTGACATATTACATATTCTGTTAAGCTGTTGGTTTTAAAACCGTGTTGGTTTTTTGAAATAATTTTATGCATATCCAGGTATTTCAGAAGTCGTACTTTTACTATCTTTTTTAAGATTTTAGAAAAAATACTTAGAAGCGATATCGGTCTGTACTGTCCTGGATTGTGTGGGTCACCAACCTTGAATACTGGGCAAATTAAAGCTAATTTGAGTGCATTTAGAAATTTATCCGTTGTGAGGCTTTGGTTGTAAATATAGCTCAGAGGCTTGCGTAGTAGTTCATTGTTACATTTACTATTTTTGCTGTCACCTTATCATTTCCGGGGGCGCTGTGGGATTTTAAGTTATTTATAATAACATTGATTTCTTGATCAGATTTTGGAGCTAGGAAGAATGATGACGAACTTGAAGTATTTGTATTGAAATCATTTTGAAGTTTATCTTCAGTAGTCTAGTAGTAGTCCAAGAGAAACAAAATGTGCATTTATATTATCAAGTGTATCAGTAATTTCGTCATCACCAGCAGTACTATTGGTGTTACGAAGAAGCATGTTACATATGCTGTTGTTTTTATTTTTTTATGTTGAAGTCATTTTTCTAATAGTATCCCAGGTTTTCTTGGCGTCATGGTGGTTTGCTTCTATAATATTTTTGTAATAACCGTTCTTTTATCTACATTTTAATAATTTTCTTCTTTGATTGGTTAGAGAAAATTTCCTGATTTTTTTTAATGTGCATTTGCAATATATTTCGGAATATTGGGTATGAGGTATTAACATCATTTGCTTCAAATACTGGCTGCCAGGTTTCTTGTTCTAAGTCCTGTTTCAATTTGTCAAAATTTAATTTATAACGTATTTTTATAATAGTGTTTAAATTTTTTTTTTGATCCAATTTCTAGCATCACTGAAAAGTGATCTGTGGTAGTGGTTTCATATATGAAACCTTTCGCTAGGAATTTACTTTTGACCATAATATGGGCTAGGCATGCTTTACCTCTTGTTGGGTTGTTGATGGCAGGTAAAAAACCTTGTTCAACTAACATTGATATGTATTCCAACGCATTTGTAGTGAGGATATCTTTAGATACGTCAATATTTATATCACCAGCATTGTCGCGGTTGGACAATTTACAATTTTAAGTAGCTCTTCATTAAAGGAGTCATAAAAAGCCTTTGTGTTGCGGAAAGATGGTGGACGATAAATACAAAATACAAAGATACCATTACAAAAGACAAATTTTAAACAGTTTTAAACAGGCATCACGTATCTCTGGTTCTATAACTTCCACATTCAGATTTTCCGTTATGTAAATCACAACACCGTCATTTTGATTATAGTATTTTGTAGTTCATGCCCGTTGTATCCTGGTATCGTATTTATCGTGTTATTATCCCTCAGCCAGCATTCCGTAAGAATAATAATTTGGAAGTCAATATGAAGGCGATATAGCAGTACAAGAAAATCGTCAAAATTATGATTAATGCTCCATTTATTCATATTAAGTATCTTCTGAGTATTTTTGTCATTAGACAAATATTGTTTGCAGTTTTCTGATTGGTCAATAGTTGTTGTGTTGATTGGTTCAAATACATCTATGGTGTTTACTAAATCAACTATATTTTTATTTATTATCTTTGTTTTATTAACCACTTAATTGAGTTTAAATACATCTACCGGTTTCGAAAAATACCATTTTTTCAGGATGTCATATCGAACTAAAACATATATTATTGTTTCTTTACCAGAATCACATTACAGAAAACATTGCGATTTCCTTAGATTATCTGGTTCCTTGATAATTTAACCAAAGTGAATAGTGAAGTTGAACGGATGGCATTTATATATATATTTGTATATGTATGATTTTCTAATGTCCACTCTTAATTTAGCTAACTTTTCGTGTAGAAGAACTTTAAGTGATTTATTTCCATGTATTATTTAAAATAGTAATTGGCTTGCTGGACGTCCTTAATTTAACTTAACTGATTGCATACCACGTTCTCGCGTGGAGTACCAGGTTACATATAAATCCACCCACATAAAGACTTCACAGGCTTGGAAATGATTTTGATCTTGTAGATACATTCCAATATTCAATGTTTAAATATAAGAGTAATGTTTTTGATGCTGTTCTGAGTCAAAGATACAATTGATTTTTATTCTCTGCCATTCTGTGTTAAACCTATATTTATATATTTTTTCTGACTTGAACCTTAATTTTTATAGTTTGTATTGCTAATTTTTCAATATTTTTTGTATATATTCTATCAATTTGTATATTTTTGTATGTATTATATTAATTTATACATATATATATTCCATACTCATGTTTTTTTATATCACAATTTTGTAAAATCCCATAAGGGAGTAAATTATCAAATAAATAAATATCCGTTCCATTATTTTTCAATGGCATGATTACACTAGTTATTAATATATTTTTTTGTGAAAATCGTTAATACACATAAAATAATTATAAATCCTAAATTTAATATCATATATAATTATCATTAATATCATTATTCAATAATAATATGCTGTATATAAAACAGAATTTCTTTATACTATTTGTCTATTATCCCACATTCTTTGATCGATCTAAGTCAATTTTTGCATAATTGCTCTTTAGAACCTTTACCTCCGCCGCCCGCTCCAACGATATAAATTTGTGTAGACCTCCCCCAAATATATTATCCCCTGCCTGGACTAGATTTTGCATTCAACGTTATTATTTAGGACCTCCGCAAAATAAAACCTTTTCCTCCTAACCACCTTTTTAAATTAATAAATAAATCCTAGTCAACGTTGGTAGTGCAGCTTGTCATCAACAAATATCAGTAATATTTGATTATTGTTTAATATTTTTACTAAATAGTTATTCAAAGTATATGTTGTGATAATATAACAGTTATTTCAATATCCTTACCTATATTTTTTATATATAATATTAATTTTATAAATATTATGTTGTGACATTATATTAAAAATGAAAGTATACACACCCTGTATTTCAATAAGTCGTTACTTACGCAATCGACGAGATGTATCAAAGTATTTAATAAATATCACTATATACCCATGTGTATAAAAATTTACCTCCGAAATATTAATTCGTTTATGATAATATGGCAATAGTTAGACAAAATAAAATAATATTTGTGTATTCTATTACACTATAAATGGAACATGTATAGACAAAACTATAAATATATATTATTTTATATAATAAATAAAGGCACATATAACATTTTTGATCACTCACTACCTTTTATAATATTTTTAAGAGAGGATGAGCAATAATAGCAGATATATCAAAGTCACAAACGCTTACAGTGATTGAGTATCTGAAAATATCGTGATTCGTGATTCCTATCTGAAAATATATTATTACAAACTAAAATACATATTTATTTTAATGAATATTCTTATCGTAGTTTTCGGTTTGGTGCCAACTTTTTGGTAATTTATTTTGTATTACACTGATCACTGTCATAGTTTTCAATCACTGATATCACTGAATACCAATCGTTATCACACCATTAACCACATCAAATTAAAAAAATTACACATTCAAAATAAAGAATCAAAATAAAATTCACCTGTGCACTTATATGTGTGCGTGGCATGTCCACTTTACCTGTTTTCGAGTAAAATGCAAAAAAAACTTTGTACCACAACTCTCACATTTGGGATGATATTGAACATAATCACAAGTCACATGACCAAATACTGTCGTCTTATTGCCTGAAAACATATTTGTCTTGGTTTCAATTCATCAATCTATTGAACATATCTGCTATTAAAGTAACGAGCAAATTTTAAATGCGTTTTTATACTAAATTCAGCAATATTTGTCTAATTTTGATAGGCTAGTCTTGTAGACATTAATTTTCTTTATATTTGTACATACTTTACCCAAAAACTATAAAAACTTAACATGTCTGATTTTGATTCTATACCTAACATGTGTGATGGTATGCATTAATTAGCGTCTGAGTGTACTTTCAAATTACTTAATCAGTTTTAAATACGTGACTGAACTGAAAATGATTGAAGCCAAATTACTGAATTTTTTGCTATTTGTACTGAGCATAGACTACATTACACCACTTGAATTCAAAACGATGGGTACAGAAAATCGAGTTATGCGAGAATTGTTACAGGAAGCGATGTTTTTACAAAGAATGTTGCGCAAAAATTTCATGTTTGTATTGCGTCAGTTTTCTAATGACAGTAATTTGTGATATTTCTTTGCTTGAGCATACCAGAGTTCTCGAAAATAATATGTCTACTGCATTTAATATTGATATTTAATATTGTCTCGAATATCGTACATTCTACATTAAATTATGCTAGATTAACTTTGAAGTGGAACTTGAACTTTGTAAAAGCGTCCAGCTGGTGTGCTGATCTGAGACTATAATGCCCCCCCCCTAAATGATCAAGACCAAGACGTGCTCGTTTGGTAAAGTGGTAAGACACTCTCAAGTGACCAAGTAGTCGATTTTCATCCCGTGAGACCACTAAGTTAGTCATATTCTTCGCTTAGATTAGTTTGAAATTTATTAAGAATATTTGATTGACATGTCTTTCCATTTGAGTTGCGATTGATAAAAGTTCCCAACTCTAACAATTACTTACCTAAGTGATAGATTAAAATTTGTGAAGATGATTACATAAAACGAATTCTAAACTATTTTTTTCAATAAATGTATCAAAGCATAGTGTTTGTGTTCATATAATTTTATGTCCATTTTCTGCCTGTATTTTGGTAACATTAGTTTTATTATTAATTATTATGTACTTGCGTAGTGAGTATGTTTCAGTTGTACACCTCGTAGTTGATTGTTGGTGGTCCAAGAGAAACTTTTATGTAACAATTATAAATATATATAACATGAATAATACAATTAAGGTACAAGGTATATAACGAGTCTTGGAGCCAAACGGTAACACAAAAGAGACTGCGCCTCACGCGCGTCACCACTTTTATCTCCGCCCACACACACACATATATACATCCCGCCCCAGCGGTATCGCGCTCTGACACACACACACACACACACACATATATTCAATCTCAAGGAAATCACATTAATTTTGATTAAAATTGAGATAATAAATTAAAGATGTCAAAGAAGCGAGTAATTTGTTCTGTACAAGTACAACATAGGTGATAATGCAGTAGAAACTGTTATAAATGTTAAATAAATTGTGATTTTGAAATAGGTTCTGTTAACAAACTTGTAGTGCAATGGTTGTTGCAAAAATTTCGTGCTAAAAAGCCTTAAAGATGGCTAAGATTATGCGTGTCCTTTTTCAGTTGATAACGACCAACTGAAAGTGTTAGTTCAATCAGAATCATGCAAAACAATTCAAAAGGTTAGAAATTAATTTATTAGTCATCCAATAACTTTGAACTACTTAAAATAAGGGACACCACCGGAATAAATAAAATTGCAATAAATGCGAAAAAATATGTCGCTTTTAATATTGATATTAATTAGAAGTTGCTTAATAGCTGAGAAAATACATTCGAATTTGATGGTCATAAACCGCAAATATTTTTCTATCAACCAAATAACTAATAACTATGTGAATTGTTGAAGCCTCACCTCCCTCAAATTCCACATCAACTACGCAACTCCACCTGTAAATTCCACGTGTTTTTTGTGACACCATTGAATTTTTGTGTGTAAATTAAATTTTCTACAACTTTATTCAGCTAAAAAATTATTGTATAATATTCTGTCCCTTTTATTTATGAAAGTATTTCTGTATGGGACCTCTCTTTGTAATCTGTAAAATCTGTTTTTTTAATATACTATTGCTTTATGTCAATACTATGCAGCTTTCTTTATTATATAACCCTTGACCCCAAATGATGTGTCTAAGATTGATCTTTCATGAAGCAGGTTTGCAGTAAGGACCCATTGAGAAACAACAAATCACCTGTTCTGCCGTCAGTTAGCCCGGGCACTATTTACTGTTCTTGTATTTTAATTCGGCGCTCAGGAGTGTTCATACACAGGTGTGCACATGCTAAAAAAAAATTGTTAGTGTAATGATGCTGGTGTATTCATGATTTATTTCTACATAATCATTAAATAATGACAAATTGTAATCATGTAGTGTTTTCTTTAATATTACCAAACCTTGTTTGATATTTAAATATCTATATAAAATTTTATTTTAGTGGAACAATAAGATATTGATTATTACATAATAATAGCATACTGAATGTGTTAGAAGTTTGGTTACTCAGAGCTTTGTATTTAAAATATACATACAGTACAGGAAATAATGAACCAATTAAAAGCGAATATAGATGTGTTGCTGACGGTGCTGTTACAAATTTCAACGATATGAAAGAGAACAAGAGAAGAGCCGTATGTCAAGAAAAAAAAATGTGGCGCTCTATTTTATCTGGCTACCCCTGAGGAAACAGAACAGAGTACAGCATGATTGTAAGAAATCTTTTTTTTTTAATTTAGACTCAAGAAATTTTTTTGTCTCTGAAAAAAAAAAGTGAAAACGCATTTTATAGTATTTACCTACACGCATATATTTTTCTTCCTCTCTTACTCTGTGAGCTAATGACTAAGCATTGTAGTCCTTTAGTCTGCTTCTATAGTATGTACTACTTGCCTCCACTTTTTACAATCCTGGGACTTGTTTAGGGCGACGAGGTTTCAAGTCACTAAATCTCGGAAACGCGAAAGCATAGATGCCTTTGTGTACATGCATCGGTAGCGTTCTTTCACTGTAATTGTTATACCAATAAGAAATTAGAAGATGAACCTATAGATATTAAAAGTTGACATTTTGAACATGTTCACATAATAATAATAATTCCATAAAATATGATACAACGATTTTAAGCGATGGTCACACGATGGTCTACATAATAGTCGCCAGGCGGAGTCAGCACGGTGGTTGCCCTTCGGCTCTGAAACGTGAATGAATTTAAATAATAACAATAAGTCTTATAGAGCATTTTTTCGATAATTGGTTAAGTAACGGTTTTATACTGAGGCGGGCCACTCGCTTTTTTTGAAAATAAATTAAATTTTCAACATTGAAATATAGTTATTTTATGGCCACCATTAGTCACACAAAGGGCATAACAACAAATATTCAATAACCTTTTTTGATCTTTGCTAATAGATGGCACTGTATCATAATAATGGTATCGCAAAAATTCATACAAATTTAAAGTTTTTGACAGTTTTTATGTATAATAATATCGTAATTATCTCAACGTCTCATGAACCATGTTTTTACCGCAAGTTCCTCAATTATATCGTCTCGTTTATATGAACATTATATTATACAGGTTGTAACAGACTTAATCCACGATATTTTATGAGTAGATGCCTGACTAAATTAGGTGTCGAAAATGTTGAAGGAATATATGCCTTATCTCAACTATATAAGCATTTAAAAAAAACGTAATTTTGCGATTATTTTGATTAATTTTAATATTTTATTGATTCCAAATTATATATTGAATTCAAAAAAAAATGTCATCGAATTTTAAGCGGCCAGAGTATTTTTTGTTACATGACTTAGGGGTTGAATAAATAAATATATACATTTTACAAATATTTATTTTGAAGTACGTAAACTTAAAGCTTAACATTATTTTGTTAACATTTCAATCAATAATATTATTTTCAATACTTATTAAATGTATTAATTAAGATACAAATCAATCAATTTTATCGAAAAATATTGTTGTTGCGCTACCGAGATTCGAACCTGGATCTCTTTGCCAATCCGGGGAAGGTGCATTACCAACTATGCTACAGCGATAGTATTTTTGACGACAAATTTTCGAACCTATAAGTTACACTTTTTAAAATTAATACACCTGTCGTTTCATTATTTGAAAGCCATCTACACCAGGTTCAAATCTCGGTAGCGCACAACATTTTTCAATAAAGTTGATTTTATATGTATATTTTTATAACTAAAACATTTAATTAGTATGTTCTGAATGATTAGAACTTCACAATAATAATGTGTTCTCCTTAATAACAAAATTTGCACATATACCTTGAACATTTTCGAATAGTAATTTAGTCATAAAATATCGTGGACTACGTCTGTTACATCCTGTATAAATATATATATTAATTATGAAAAGGTAATACAGTTTATTTTGAGAATAAGCCATGATCTCTCACTTAATGGTGTGTTTTGTCTACAAAACTGACATATTAAGTAAGTGACGTCATGGAATACGTCCATGTGCGTGTAAAGATAAGCGACACAAGTGAGTTTACAGCGCAGTATTGGCTTACCTATAATGGGTCCCACCTACACGAACGGAGTTCTCAATCAAACGTCACGAGCTGACAGTCGGCTTACCGTGTCTGCGGCTTATAACCCGGAGTGTTACTTGCCGAGAATCAAGTTTATAATTGACAACTGGATATCATGAATTCCTATACTGACACATATCACAAAGAGGAATTTTTAAATAGAAAACAACTACAATTTAGTGACTACCTAATTACTTAAATTTAACATTTTGAGATATCATTTTAACATTACATATTTAACATTATTAAGGATAAGACATTCTTTCACAATATTAAAAAAAAATCGTTAATTCTGGCGTCTTCTATTGGATTACTCAAAGGTATTTGAGATTCCGTAAAAATAAATAAAGAAGATGGCTTTCAAATAATGGAACGATAAATGTATTCATTTGAAAAGTGTAATACATAGGTTCGAAAATTTTTCGTGCTGTTGTGCTATAGCATAATCGGTTAATGCACGTTCCCCGGATTGGAAGAGATCCAGGTTCGAATTCCGGTAGCAACAACAATATTTTTGATAACATTGATTTTACATGTATATCTTTCTAATTAATAGTTTTAGTTTGTATTAAATATTTAATCTATTACATGTTCTTCAACTGCAATACAACTTATCTATGTGTATATACTGTGTCAGTTATAAATATAGATTTTCATCTAATTAACGAAGGTTCTATGCCATGCATAAGGTCACAATATTATATATTTCTTTAATGTGATGGAAATGACACAAACATAGAGGGGCGATCTTTTGAGACCAATAAACTAAATATATTATGTAGTATATTTTTACAATTGATTACGCGATACAAAAATTACTTAGGACTATGATCAGTTCTTAATAATTTTATTATTAAGTGTATTTACACAAAGGGGTGGTGAAACGGGATGTAAGAAGGGTGGTAGGTACAAAGTCCCTGGATTTTCTTTCTGTAGTCATAGCTCTCCTGAACTTCAGGAACAACTTTGCAGATTCACACGAAGCACTCTGAACACAACAGTACTTATGGCACGCGCCGCGAGATAACCGAAACATATAATAGTAACAGTAACTTGTAAAATCAGACCAGGGTAACGAGTATATAGCAGTACGATTAGATATTTCCTGACAGTTTGAAGTCATAGATCACACACATAAAAAGTCATGCTCTTTGATACTGTGCTCAGACTGATACTGTGTACACAAATTTTAGCAAAGCATTCGATAAGGTTTCTCGTATTATACTCATCCATAATTTAAAAGCCTTGGGTTTCACTGGGAATATTTTAAAATGGTTTGAAAGTTACCTATCGTCCAGGATAATATGTGTGAAAATCTTTGATTATACTTCGACTCAATTTGAGGCTTCTAGTAGTGTACCTCAAGATAAGAGTGATATTTTTGATGCTGTTCTGAGTCAAATATACAACTGACTTTGATACTCTGTGTCAAACCTAAAATTTATTGTTTTTTCTGTCTTGAACCTTTATTTTTTATAGTTAGTTTTGCTTATTTTTTAATTTCTATTCTATTTATATATATATTCCATGCTACTTGTGTAGCTGCTCATGTGTTTTTTATTATGTTTTATACCAAAATTATTTTGTAAAAGGCCATAAGGACGTTAATAAATTAATAAAATTAAAATTAAATAAATTTAAAAAAAGGTAAAGGGTGGGGGGAACAAATATGTATAGATAACCTAATGGAGCTTCCACACGCGCAAGGTGAACGATTTGGTCCTGTAATAAATACTGAACGTACTGAATTAATAATTATTATTTTATTAAATTTTCAACATATTAATACAACTTATATAATATATTATTAATAAACAAGTATATTTTATAAATGTGTTGAAAATAAATATTTATAGGAAAAAAATATCACAAACGCAAATCACATCGTGCTTAAATAAACATACGTATTAACTTAAAACTAACGTGAAGACTTATTTGCTCTTATAAGGTTCACGCTAGAAAATAATTTAAATGAACAATATGTTGAGCCAAGATTGTAAGAACAGCAAAGGCAAATTATTTTAACTGTTGAGTCTGGTTGGTCAATTTTGATTACATTAAAATACAAAAATATTACCCGCTCATGTATAAAAAAATATCAAACGATCTTATTTTAGATTAATCTTTTTCTATTTAAAATATTAGTAGGAATAGTAATAATTAATTCTTGATTCTAAGAATTTTGTATTCGCAACTCGCCATGATATGGTTGCATTGTGTCTCAACACAAAACTAAAACGGAACTTAAAACAAATATTTTCAATTCTCGAATCGAATCAAAATATATGTCACCCACAGAGGTCTGTGATGTCACTCCATTATTGCGCATAACCACAGACCAGTAAATTAATAGACATGAAATAAAGTATGCATATAAGAGAAGGGTTTCAAACATTAGTTGCGAAACGAGGGGCATTCTACAAACATTATTTGTCGATACATAAATCTGATAGTTTATAACACTTGCATGTAACAGTAAAAGTATTTACTCTTTGAAAATTAAATATTTGTGTAAACAAGACGTATTTTCTATATGAATGCATATTATATTGTCAGCGTTTAAATTTTTGTTCCAAATGAGTCATATATTTTTTTTATAGTCTCGGAGCTATTTGATTGCGTAAGTGGTACCAAAATGCAAATATTGAAACAAGTAATTTCCGTTAGTTCGTGTCTATATATTTGGTAGTTTTGACGATAATAATTTAAAATATTCCGATTTGTAATAATAATGTGGCATTATTTAAAATATAATAAGACACGCTCTGCAATAATTTAATATATTATATTAAAATATTTAATTTTATTATTTTACGTCCTAGTGTAGTGTTGAACAAATAATAATCACGAGTGAATTTTTTACAGTTTTGCTGTCAATGATGTATCGGAGCGATTTTGTCGTACTTAATTGGAAAATTCATATTTAATGTGTTTTAACTCTGAAATAGTGCATCATCTCATGCTTATTATAAACAGTACGTACGTAGTAGTTCATGAAAATTTTTAATAACATATTTTTATTACCTAAGTATGTATATTTTTACACCAGTTTTTAAAATAATATATATGCATACTATTGAACGTATATATCCAGGTCTAACCAAGAGTCTAGAGTCAAAGAGATTCAAAATTCAATTAGGTTACTTTTATATTTCAATACATAAATATTTGGCTTAAAATGAAAAATAAAATTTATGTTTATAAGATATTTGAAAAAATATTTTTTAAAAAATCGCTCATATATGCCATACAATGTATTTTTATATTTCATAAATCTTTAATAGAATATTCGAAGTCTTTCCTTACATTCTTGTAAATATTCTTGTAAATGAGAGCATTTCGGGGATTCTTGTTCAAATGCCTGTCAAAGGTGAAGTGTTATAGTGATTCCGTGCTGCTCTTCCTCTTTCAAAAACCTTTCGTCTAGTTCACCCGTTTCCCGAGATGTTTTCTTTGTATTTATTTACAGTTGTTTAAATTCCGTATTTTCTAAAGAATGCTTTTCTCATATTTTTCTGACCATTCATATTATAAAGACGTGAAATAATTTGTCCCTGGAAAATCTGCATAATTATTATTTTTAAATACTGTATAATGTTTAACTTTTTTTTAAATAAATGATTAATTTGTGGCTTTTGTGAATTTAACAATAAAAATAGTCACATGGGTGTAAATTCACGTAAGCGACAAGAAAAATATTGGATATTATTACTATGATGATGTGAATGGCCAATTAATTGTTACACAACAACTAATTCTCTCATATTATTAATAGAATCGGCATTAACTTTGTAGAGTTTCATCATAATGGATTGATATAAATGAAAGAATGTTATTACTCTACTTGAGTTTATTAGCACTACTCGAGTTTTGAAAGAAACAGTAGCTCTCATTGACAGGTGAGGTATTAATATTAACATAAAGTTTAATACTTCACCTGTCGATGAGAGTTACTATTTCTCTTGAAACTCGAGTAGTACTAATAAACCCAAGTAGAGTAATAACATTATTTCATTTATATCCATCCACTACTTCATTCATCCCTTATTCTCACATTATATTATTAGTCAATTATCATCATCATAATAATTATTTTCATTCCCTTATTCTGGAAAGGTCGAGGGTACAAAACCTCTACAGGGTGCTCCATATTTCCCTGCCTTGCGCTGTTTCAGTACTTGATACCCAATCAACGCTTAATCCTAAATATATGTTGCTGTTAATCTTAATCCAGGGTAACCCACCAGCTGATTTCTCTCCAAAATCGCTAAGAACATACGTCTTAGTAGATGGTTCGCAAGACATGTCTAAGCCACCTCAATTGAGATATTTCTAAATATATAATGTGGCACATGGAGTGTCACTCCAATCACGGTTCTCCTCCTTCAGTCTATTAATATTACTCCCGCTACTTTCCTAAGATATCTCATTTGAACAGCCTGAATTATTGTTGTTATTTAATTATATTTATAACAAAATATATTTTATTACTATTATTATTATAGTTGCTTAAAAATGAAAATGTCATGTTTATCAGTAGTTAAGTTTATTCATCTTTAATACAGTTCTACATTCTTCCCTCTCCTTCTCTCTCACAAAGATGAAAATTTGATTATATCGATATTTAATATTAATCAAACAAAAATATACCTAATAATGAACAACACGTACGAGTGGAATCCATACCGACAAGAATCTTATTTTTTCGTAAATATTGTAGTTCAATAAGAGAAAAAGTATTAAATAAATGAATACTCTTGATGTCTTACTATTTACGGAAGAATTTTTAAATGAAATTTTTTATGTGTAGCAAACCTTTTTAACGTGTGAATTTTCTTCCGGTGCTGAATTTTTTTGCTGGACTAATACAAGTTTTTGCTCTTTCAGTACAGTGAAAGGGGATGATGCGGCCAGATGTTGCTCCCTGTTCTAAATGGAGAAAGAAAAAAAAATTTAACCCTCACACGGAAACAGACAAACCGATGTTACTTTATCAAACACAACAAAAGTATTTATTACATAAATAATTTTCTAACATTGCTCAGTGTTATAAGAAAAAGTATATTGCTTCAAATTTTCAATTCTCCGATTAATAAACTCTTAAAAATCTCAAATATCAATAAATATGCTACGCGATACCTGCAACTATTTTTTTAATGACAATGTATGTAAGTGAAGTCTAGAGCTGGAAGTAGAGGAACCAAAGTAGACTAAATGCAATGGAAATAAGATCACTTAAGCTCATATGTGGTAAATCCATTTATAACAGAATAAATAATAAATAAATAAAGAAAGAATGTAAAGCTGATATTAGTATAGTGAGTACGATCAAGAAATGATCACTTAGGTTTGCTTATGTCACGGGATGAGTGAGGAGAGAATAGTAAGAGAGATATGTGATGCAAGTACTGATGGCACCATTAATAGAGGACGTCCACGGAACACTTGACACAACCAGGTAAACCAGATGCTGGACCCTTTTAAAAGTCACAATAACCGGGGAGCTTATACAGAAAGATGTATGACTGTGGATAAGGCTAGAATTGTATGTCAGGACAGAAGAGTGTAGCGCTCCATTCTCTCTGCCTATCCCCGCGGAGAAACGGCGTGATGGTAAGTTAGTAGAGTGGTAAGTAATTCGTAGAAATATATTGATTTTATTAATTTTTAAGAATTTAATCAGAAATTAAAAAAATATTATATATTTTTACCAACATACATTCAAAGAGGAAATGTATCATTTAATAAAATCATCACTATATTTTATAAATATTAATTATTAAAATATATAAATAATAATATTAATCAAAATGTTAATAACTTAAAGTTTCTACATAATGATTAATGGAGTTAGTATAATCAATCAATCTAAATGATTGCTGAGTGTGATTAAAATATTGCCTATATTAAGGCTTTAAAATATGTCTTAAGTTTGTATTAAATTATATAAGTTTTTAAAAGTTAAATTATGTAAGAACTATTGTATTAGTATAAAGTTTTGATAACAAATATTATTTAAAGTAGATATATAATAAAAATTTAATCAATTTGTAAAAAAGTGGAATGTCTAAAAATAACTATTCTAAATTGAGTCATTAAGTATTGACTAGTATATTTGAAAAAATAAATAGTATAATTTTTTATTATTTATTAATAGATTATTATGAGATGGCATTTTATGTAAATTCGATATAATATAATATATTTAGTTAAGACATTTATAAAGTGTTATTGTTGCTTTTATATTTATTTGATCACGGTTTGATCTGGTCTGAATCCGGTTTTATGAAGAAGGATACATTTCTTTGGTCCACATAATTACAATTAATTAAAATAGATGTTTCTCCTGTCAAACCTTTATTGCTCATTTTAATAATACATAGGGCAACAGATATTGCCATTTGTAAATAAATATATTCATGGGGCAAGATTCGTTAGTTCGCCTAACAATATTAAAGTGTTCTTTTATTGATATTCATTGTACTGTAAGTGCAATATATAATTCTTTATTATGTATATATTGATATTCATTGTACTGTAAGTGCAATATATAATTCTTTATTATGTATATATTGATATTCATTGTACTGTAAGTGCAATATATAATTCTTTATTATGTATATATTGATATTCATTGTATTGTAAGTGCAATATATAATTCTTTATTATGTATATATTGATATTTAAAATAAATCAAAGGCTAACAAGGCTATAATAAATAAAATTTAAAAAATACTGACTGTACGAAAGAATCTAAATTTAGGATTTTATGTTAAACATGACCGATATCAATTGCAGATGCTTTTGCGATAGAACGAAACATCTATATATGTGTACAACTGAAAGTCTGTCAGTATATATGTTGTTACATAGCTGACCATTTCACCCCCTTCCCCTGCTATGTATTGTATGTTTATCTACTTTAAATTTTGTATGGTTATTCTCTAGAACTTTGCGCAAAACCCAAGGAATTTCCCTTCTCCTCCGATATAAATGAATTTTATATTGAACACCCATCAAGTTTTGTTGATTATAAGAGAAATCTAACCATTCCTTTGCATTTATTTTTACAAATATCGTAATAAAAGCCTACGCAAAACAAAATCACCCCTCTAAACCTAATCCGATCAACGCCGGGTACGGACCGATAGAACTAAATAATAAAGATATATATATATATATATAAAATATGATGCAGGAATCTAGTTACTGATACGAATATTGTAAATATCTGTACAATGAAAATTTCATTACTTTATAGTTATTTATTATTTTTAGCCTTTACCAAATCCACTGTGAATTTTGTTGATTTATTTCGATTACTTATTTATTTTAAAATATTCAAACTTCATATTTATTCAGTTACGTATCGTTAAAATATTTCCCGCATTATTTTTGCTAACCAGAGGCCGATGAAATTATTTTAGATATTTAAATGTATTAACTACATCTCCAGTAATTATTAAATATATAAATACACGTTATGGATGATAATTTTACTAAAATGTATATTATGAATACAAACTCAAATATTCCAGTGATACTAAACTTTTATACTGTGTTTGATTAATTTTAGATTTAACAGCTTAAAACAAAAGTTAACATCTCATCACTACCGAGAATACTGAATGTTTATTTTTAGTACTTGAAATAAAATACTATTTTAATATTATTTTACCAATGAAATATCGTACATAAACTCAAATTTAAATTTTATATATAACCAAGAGCTTTAAAACTTACAATTTCCAATTATGAACCAATCAGTATATAATATTAATCAACACTTGCGTAATATATCATTCTTACCGTTCTCTCCTCATTCATCCGTTGCATATAACCAAACCACCTAAGTAATCCTTTCTTAATCTTATTTATTATACTAACATCAGCTTTACATCATTTTCTTATTTATTATTTCTTTACTCTGTCATAAATTGATTTGCCATATGTACGCCTAAGCGATCTCATTTCCACTGCATTTAGTCTACTTTCGTACGTCTTCTGCCAGCTCGGAGCCTCGCTTCCATACATTAGTTTTGGTACCAGGACTCTATTGTGCACCGCTAGTCTTGCCTCGGTTGACAAATTCCCGTTAGATATAATTCCATTCAAATTCAAGTTCCCGCCCTGCAGTCACCCTCCTTTCAATATCATTCTCAGCCTTTCCGTTTCTATCGAACATACTTTCCAAATACATAAACTCATCTACTTGTTCCAAACACTCATTACCTACAAGTATTTAGCGCGGTGTCTTGCTTTCCTCCTTCTCGAATACCATCACTTTCGACTTGTTGACATTCATAATAAGGTCGCTTTCCTTGCATACATCATACATTCTACTCACTAGACTCTGTATTTCTTGTTCATTATACGCCATTAGTACTGCATCATTAGTACCGATAATAATATATTAATAATGATATATTGATAATACGAACAGAAAATATTTTTTTAGTATTATTCCATATATTTTATTTATGTTCACGACTATGTAATGACACGCAATCTACTTCAGATGTGGTAGATTGTGTGGGAGAATTGGAAAAAAGGAGAAGAAAAATAAACAAAGATATAAAAAATATGAGCGAATAATCCTTGTGAGATTCTGTGCACTCTGAATATATCGCAAGAAATCGACATTATTGAATATTATAGAATTATTATTAAAAACAAAATAAAATATTTATTTTAAAACTCATAAATTATTTATAATTTTCTTTATTTTTCAATTTACTAATGAAACACAACATCTTTTCTAAATGCAATACTATCTCTATTAGACAACCGCTTGTATAATTATATATAATTTTTGCTGTACGTCTGTATTCGAAATTATATAATAGGTATGCAGGATGAAAAAATAATATTGTGAATACAATAGATATATTATTTAGCTATTCAACTAATGTAAATATAAAGAAAATAATATTATTTAAATGTATTAATTAGAAAGATATACATATAAAATCAACTATATTTAAAAATATTGTTGTTGCGGCACCGGGATTCGAACCTGGATCTCTTTCCAAACTAGGGAAAGTGCATTACCAACTATGCTACAACGACAGTATTTTTGATGACAAATTTTCGAACCTATATATTACCTTTTTCAAATTAAATTAATGGGTGAGAATGGTGAACGTTATATTTATATAAAGTGATCACTTAAGCCAACCGAAGACAGGTCGTAAGCCCTGTAATTACCCATACTTCCATATATTGTCCATCAAATGTAATAAAAATAGCATTTGCTTAATAACAGTGCCTCTGTAGGTGAAAATCCAGTAATTATGTGTTTTTGGCTTATTATAATTATTTTAAAAATTCTCATTTAAGAATTAATTCGAAAATAAAAAAATTTTAACGATTTTCTTATGTAATTGATTAACACTGGTCGCATCTCTACGATAAGCATATTTAAGTTTTAATGTTTAACAATCAGCATAATTCGTACCTCTAATATGAGCGAAAGAAAAAAATGTACAAATGGGTTGCTCAATTTCCAGTGATTATCAAGTAGTGGGAGGTTCGGGCTATGTCCCGGTAGACCACCTAGTTAGTCTCATTTTACCCACTCACACCCTAACTTTGAACTTATTATCGACGGCTCCATTTCAACTTACATAGAACAGTTTCTTGGTCCACTTTAATTAACATCTGTATATCGAATATTCCCAGGTTGACCCGACAATACAAGTTCATCTGAATATCATGGGATACGTTTTTCCCCGCTTTGTATTCACAGGGTGTTAAAAAAGCAACGTAGCATGGAGGATGAGCACTTTGGGACCATTTTTGTTTGAATATGCAAATGAAAGTATGCATTATTAAGCGGCGCCAACGCTTATTACCGGACCTTACATAGCTTGTCTCCACACATTTCATTACAGAAAAGACCCTTTTGTACAACTTTTTACAAAAAGTATTAAAGCTTTAAGCTCGGATTCATATAAAAGTTTTCTTCTTTCATGTCGTTCGCTTTAAGTTTATATTTATACCAGTTTATTATTTTAAATCAGAGCAGCAACATGCCGTGCTTTTCTTGCGTATACAACAGGGACGTGCACTTTGTAAATACAAAAATAAACTGACTAAAACTGAAATTTCTGGATATTATTCTGAATATAATAATTGTTTCTTAATCGTATTGTATACATTTAAATCGCTCATAAAATTTATTTATCTAATAATATTAACCCGAAATTAAAATATTAAACATCTTTTTTGTTATGAGGATAAATGTAATGTATCATGATGTAGCGATTGTATGACGCGCGCAAGTTGGCAAGAATTGCAGCGTGGAAGGGATAAAAAATCGTCGCGCTTGGGCACGTGTGCTACATTCCGGCTACCTACCTTCTACTTACTTTACGGTTTATCAAAGTTGATGCAATATATAATAATTAAATTCACACCTACTTAAAAATCATTGATTTCGTTTCTAATTTTTACTCGGTTACTTGGAAGCCCACTCGACATAAAGGTCGGTGTTTAAGTTAACCAGCGGGTTCAATTAACCCATAAAAACAGTCGAGACGAAAAGTTTCCCTTAAAACAAAAAATGTTTATATTAACCAAGAACAAAGGATTGTAGGTAATAAAAGGCCCGAAGCTAGCAGATCACTGTGTTTCGAGTATCGGTAATGGGAAGTTCTTCTTAAATAAGTTCATTATTTTCGCTTGCATAGTGTACAAAGTATATAAACATAATAAACTATATTTCTGTACATCGAGTTTTTGACTACTTGAATTCCTACACACAGGAAGACATTGTTTGCATCTATAATAGTCGGGTTAACGATATAACAATAAATAATACGCCTTTTATAAATAGACTTAAGTTGCTTAAAGATCAGGTTACGTAAATTATATTATACTACATATCTACAAGTTTACTAGCTTCAAAATGTAAACAAAATTTAAATAAAAATACAAATTTAAATTATGTACGTAACTAATTGTTTTTAATTATGTAAACTATTTTTTTAAATTAAAAGTACCGAAATTATGTAAGTTAAATCAACAATTTGTCGTATATTATATTAAACAAATTTCTTATTAGGTTAATAGAACACGTACTATGTTCTCTATTATATCGTAGAGTATAATAGAATACAATCCCCAGTGCCTGGTGTGATAGATATATAAATATTTATTTATTAAATTTAAATTTACGGAGCACAATCTTCTTTATATTTCTGTTGATTTATCTTCTTTATCAATCGGTAGCAGCTTTGTAACAGTAATAATGTAACTTTTTTTTATTACGTTTTAAACTTGTATCAGATAAAACCCATTAAAACATTTCGAGATTGACAGTTCAATGTACGTTTGAAATCGAATACGTCAAAAATGTGAAAAAAAAATTAAGAAAATAAATAAAATTTATTTTAATAAATATCAGATACCTCATAGAGACGAAGCGATTTTTATTTAATGGAAAATATATAAAAATATAGGGTAATTACAAGGCTCGTGACCTTTCTTCGGCTGGTTTAAGTGATCACTTTATATAAATATAACGTTCACCCATAATCGCCACATCTATCAAAATGTTGAAAGTTGTATATATGTTAATATGTGGACTAGCTTCTAGTACCACTATACCATCCCCATCTATAGACCAAATAACACAATTCATTTTTCCTTGAAACACCATATATGTCAACTCAATGAGAATCTGATTTTTTTGAAAATTATTTAAAGCAATGGTGAATGTTATATTTATATAAAGTGATCACTTAAGCCAGCCGAAGACAGATCGTAAGCTCTGTAATTACCCCATATTTCTATATATTTTCCCTTAAATATAATAAAAATAACTTCGTCTCTATGAGATATCAAATATTTATTTAATAAGTGTATTTGTAGGTAAAAATCTAGTAATTGTGTGTTCTTGGATATATGCAAATATTGCTAAAATTTATTTGCCAATTCCACATAATATTGCAGATTTAAATGGTTTTCCCTGAGTTCAAGATGAATGTTAGACTTATACATGCGGTTGCATCTCTGTTTAAGGGAAGTAGTGCATGTATAAGACTGAATGGGGTTATACATCATGGCTTGATGTTACAAAAAGTTAACATGGCTGATCAATTTGTCCGAGTATATGGATAACTATATGGGAAAACTGAAGAAGTTTAAACTATGCAGGAGCGAGAATAAACATTTTGATGATATCCTAACTAATATACGCAGATAATGAAGTGTTAATAGTGAAGCTGATCTAAAGTTCTGGCGACATGGACTAGACGTAGAATGTAAAGAACATCTAATGAATGTTAGTAAATTGAAAGTGATGGTGAATAAGTTGATGTTTTTGGAAAGTATATTTACTAGGAAAAGCAATGTTTAAAATGCTTCAAATAAAGTGAATTGTGATATAAATGCAATAATTGACGATACAAATTTATTTCACTACTAGGATTTTATTATTTATTACAAGATTTTGGTGCCAATATTAATTAAGTGAAGCTTGGAATTGTAATATTGCTTTGTAGTATAGTTGATAAATTTAAGAAAGGGTCGATGAGATGATTTGGTTAAGACAAATTATGAGACTAACAGAGATATAAGTCATCTAATAAGAAAAATCTGGCGTGATCTGATAAACCAGATATATAAAAATGATTCTGTTAAAATTATAAAAACATATTTTGATATTTTTTCAACTAACTAACTAACATACCGTTACGACGTTTCCTCGCAGGAGCAGGCAGAGAGGATAGATCGCTATATTCTTCTGTCCTGTAATTTTACTCTTACCTCGTTCACTTTCATGATATATATCTTCTCTTCATGTTCTTCGATTTAATGTATCAATGCTCATTGTAACATTTTCACTTAAAATGGTTCGTGGTGGTTATTCGCCTTCACAATAACGGCTTCTGAACGCACCTTGCAGATACTTCGGTGTAAAAATAGGCTCTAAAAGACGCACAATGCAGACATGCAATAACTAACATGCGCCGGCAGCAGCCCGGAAAGCCGGTTCTTAAGCTTACTTTTCTCGTGACTGCTTTGTCATCATGATCTCTAACAAACGTTTCTTGGTATAGATTTTTTATTGCATAATTTGTTTAATTGTAACTGCGCTTAGGCAACAATAAACTTATGTCAACTGTAAGTTTACCTTGTTCAACCTGCTTTGGCCACATACTCACACATGCACACTCCGTGATCATATTCAATATAACACGTAAGAGTTGAGTGAAAAATATGGGGGCACCAAGTGCTCAAACATAACTTTATTATTCTTACAACATGTGTACCGATCCATAACATTCAATCTTATTCGCATCTTCACATTTCCTAAAAACAGGTGTTAACAAGTTTCACGTAAATACAAAATATTTTTGGTAGATGATAAAATAGTGTGATATTTATATTATATTTTTTTAAAATATACAAATCCGTTTTATCCAAAGATAAAACACTTTTAATATAAGTAGGCATGCGTATCCGTAATGGAATTCAGAAAGAAATTCCCGCTTTCAGACATTGGAATGCTATTAGAAATCGACTTCAACCAAACTGACATTTAAAACACCAGAGGAAATACATTGGAGAAGAGTTTTAATGCGGAATTCGATATTCTCAATTATGCTCATTGTTTGTAGAAATTTTTGTTAGTCAATGAATGATAAATTGATATTGCGCTACCTGGTAAATAATTAAAGGAAGAAATACTATATTTAACTGAAAATTATTATTTAGATTATCTAAGTAATGTTTACATATATATGAATCAGTTTCTTATACATATATACATATATATATATATTGTGACATGACCTTGTCATGTTGGATGCGCCAACATATGACGTCTTTGTCCTCCGGTTCGCTCAACGGAAAGCAAGAGATGCGTGGTCCTGATGCACAGAATTCACCATACCGTCTCCCATGCACATCAGTAATAGAAATAATAGAATAAGTTTGAGATTTTCAACAAATCGTCTACAACAAAATTAGCAACAAGCATTAAAATCAGAGGTGAGAGAATGTGAGAATAATTATTATAATTTACTACCTCTTCAAAATGTTACGTTACGTTGTGTACAAAGGTTGGTTACGCCATTCGCGTAATGTGTGAAACTGGGATAATCCCGGTCAAACTGGGACGTATGGTAAGCCTACATATATTGTATTTAGCTCTGCATCTATTAACAGCCAATGTTAACTACAAATACTAGAAAACCAAAATGATTCTTACCTAAATGACTGTTACGTTTCCTTCACAAAAATTAGACACAAGAACCATTGCTCTTCAGGAGCAATCCACGATTTGAATTCAGTTTTTGATGTTGCGAGTCAAGGTAAGAAATAAACAATTTGTTATATCGTGTTACTTAACAAATAAAATAGGATTTTATTAAAACTGATTGTGCAACACACCTGTGAGAGAGAGACCTATACCCGACTACTAACTCTAGTATATCGTGTCTCATGCATTTAAAATAGCTGTAGAATGAGAGAAATGGTTCAAGCATGCAACAGACGTCCATACAAGTACCTAGACATAGTCACGATCGGTTACATTGCCATTCTCATAAAGCGATGTATTAATTAGAAAAATAATAAATTTATAAGTTGATATATATGTATTTATCTACATAGTATCTACATAATATGGATAATATTGTATGTGATTGTATGATTATTGTATGTGATTGTATGTGATTGTATGTGATTGTATGTGATTGTATGTGATTGTATGTGATTGTATAATTACTCAATGCTAATATGGAGAGAGTGCGATGAATACCAGCTGAATACTGCATTTGATATGCTGGTGCATATGCCTAAAGATCAACTGTTATCCTCATGCTCAGTGTGTTGTGAGGTATATTGCATATTTAGAATATATGTAGATATGTAGGTGTGACACGCGGCAGTTTTAAAAATACTAAAAATAATAATGTGACATGTATTGTGTGTACGTATCTATTATATATTTATAAAAATAAAATTCTTAAAATGTCTTTGATTTCAAAATAAAATGGCCATTATAAATCATTTTTACACTTACATTTACGTATTACTTTTAAAAAATTGAGTAAAACTTCCTAAAAAAGTTTTTAACACTTACTGCCCAGTGGGTCAAAATAAAACACGTCCGGCGGTGGTGGGTCATTTTAGACCCACCTCAAGTTTTCAATTTTTCAACCGTTTTGCGGGAGATTTTTTATAGATATTTCATTTTAAATATGATTTAATGAAATAGAATGATGTGCCGTAATGTTACTGCTAAAGATAAAATTTTAAAAATATTACGAATAATGTACATATTGTGAATAACGCCCTACACAGCAAAAATACAAACACCCACTGAGAATGTAATCTTCTCGTCGGAACCCAAACACGCAGTGTCATAAAACTTACAGGTAGGCGCAACGCCACTCAAATTGTTATATTACTGGTATTGTCTAGGGGCCGTCAGACGAAAATAAGTCAAAACAAATACATGAACGCGTACTTGGTATCCTTTGTCTTCCCGCTCAATATTTTGACAATATATATTTCGGTGTAAGCGCTGAGTTTCAATCCCGTAAAAGAAACTGATTTTTGAGCGTTTTTTCACATTTTTATCAATAACTCATTTGAATCTCGTCCGATAACATTTATTTGTATCTCAAATTATTTTGAAATATTTAATAAAATTCTAACTAAGCACTAAACGAATATTTGTAGGGTAATTCATATTTTTACAAACAGCCGGGTCAAATCTGACCCACCACCGTAGAGTATGTGTTAATAGTTAATATATATACTAATACAAAATCCAGTCTAAAAATAACACATCAATTCTAAATACTAATTAAATGTATTAATTAGAAAGATATATATATATATAAAATCAACTTCATTGAAAAATATTGTTGCTACCGGGATTCGAACCTAGATCTCTTTCCAAACCGAGGAAGGTGCATTAACCAACTATTCTAAAGTAGACAGTACTTTTAACACATTTCAAATCAATAAATCTATCGTTCCATTATTTGAAAACCATCTACTTTGTTTTTACGGAATCTCAAATACCTTTGAGTAAACCGATAGCAGACGCCAGATACAATTCATTTTTATTAAATTTTGGACACATTGATACAATTTATATATTATTAAGGATAACACATCCTTAATAACATAAATTTTGTCTGAAAACCTTGTCAAAGATTCCATTAAAACTTTCATAATGATGGCTGGACCATCTCAAAACATTAACATAGTCTTGCAAAACGGAATTATTTTTAAGGAGAAAATAGCCGCCTAGCACTATGGGCAAGATCTTACAAAGCTACTGCGTGTGTACATAGAAGGAGTAGGTAAATATGTTCCTACAGGTAGGCAAACTTCACGAGAACCAAAAAATAATAGCTTCACAAACATTCGCCATTCGCCAGAAGAATTCGAAAGGATTGTTTGCTTTGGAAGAAAAAGGTTTTCTATTAAATATCATTCCGGACACTTTTTTCTTAAGAAATAACATATTTTACGCTGGAAACGTTAAGTCCTGGGCAGCAATAACATTTGTATTGGTTGGGCGTTCTATGTTTGCCTACCGCATTACGATATTTCACCAGCATAAAATAAAATAAAGTAATTGCCGCTTGCCTTTCTGCTATTATAGCCTGTATGTACGAGTATGTTACATTTTTTTGTAAAAGATGTAGTAATTTGTACGTATATTTTTTTTAGTAGAAAAAAATTTCATATGCTTACATCAACAAAACATAAAAACATTACATCGAATATCAATTTTCATTAGGTAAAAAGAATATAAATACAAAAAAATAAACTTAAATATTTTTAAAAATGATTTATTTATTAACGCTCTTATGAAAAAAAAAACGAAAAAATGAGCAGCTACACAAGTAGCATGGGATATATACACATATAGCTTTAAAAAAATAATTAAAAGTTAGCGAAACAAATAATAAAGATTTAGGTGTTGACACAGAATGGCTGAGTATCAAAATCAATTGTATCTTTGACTGAAAACATCAGTCTTATGTTTAAACTTTGAATATCTACAATACCAAAATCATGTGAAGTCTTTGTGTGGTTGCATTTCTATACAAATTTGTATATGATGAATATACATGGAAAAGCACCGACGACCTGGTACTCCGCGCAGGAATGTGGTATACAATCAGTTCAGTTAAATTAAGGGCGTCCAATATGCCATTTACTATTTTAACTAAAAATAATAAATCACTAAATGTTGTTCTACATGACAATTTAGTTAAATTAAGAGTGCTCATTAGAAAATCATAATTCAATTATTAGGATAGCTCATTCTTATTGTGAAGTTGTAATTATTCAGAACATAGGTCTGTGATATTTTAAATATGAAATAAATATAAAAAGGTTTGAATCCCGGTGGCGCAACAACAATATTTTTCGATAGAATTGATTTTTTATGTATATCTTTCTAATTAATATATTTAATTCATATCATAATTCAATTTTTCAACGGGTATACACAGTTTGAAGTTAATAAACCTTAAAAATTTATGCTGAACCGTTTCTAATCTTAATTCGTGCACTTTATAGGATAGAGACCAAATAGTTGAGTTAATCAGTTATTAAACTTCTTTTTCTTCTTTTAAACAGGCAATCCACCCTTCAAGAGTGATTTGTGCCATTAAACAAGTTAAAGCTGTACAACAATATTATAGAATAGGGAAAGTTATTAAAATTAGATACTACATATTCTGCTTTTAACCTACTAAAAGTAGCAAAACTAGTCGTTTCCTTCACATTTGCTGGCAGTTCATTGAATAATTTGAAACCTATATAGTATAAACTATTTAGTGTTACTGCCAAATTTGTTTGTGAAAGTCTAAAATCCCACCGACTTCTCATATGATACGTGTGGACCTCAAAAATGTATTTTATATTTTTATTCATGTATTATGACAATAATCGATTTTTAATTTTGTATATCAATACTAGAATTTTTTGTGTAATTTCTTGTTTAACCGTCATTCATTTTAGTTATTTTAAAGTATTACGTATGCTTGTATATCTATCACATCTTAAAATAATTCTCATTGCTCTGTTTTGAATTTTTTTCATCTCAGCTTCATTTTCCAAAAATAGTATTGTTGAACAACAATTTATATGCGGAGTGACAATAGAATTATACATTAATTACGTTATTTTTAGATTAAGTTTTTTTTTATTCTGCTTAACCTTTACGTCACTGAGCGGCCAGACCTTTCGTGTGGTCCGAAGCGGGGTATAGAAACACCCCAGATCATATTCATACAAACGTTAATAAAAAGTTCGTCACGGGCGACGCAAACACAATCGCCTCGCCGGACGTCTATTGCCCGAATGCCGCGAGTCGCGAAAAGCGATATAACTGTCTCCCTCGTTCGCATCTGTGGAATGGGGCTACCCAGTGCATTAGTTAGAGTGAAACAAATAATAAGCACAATAACTAAAAGATAAGACACAGGGGTATGGTATCGAAATGCGCAGGTGTATGTACCGCGCGAATATCACTGGACCGAAAACAGTATTTTTAAATATTATACACTTAGAAATTTGAAAAACAAAAAATATAAAAATGTTTGTCATTATTTCCGTGAAGATTACAAAAAATAAGAATGAAATCGTTTGCATAATTATTGAGTTATCGAGTTTAAAGCGATCTATGGGGAATGTGAATACTCCGCCTCGGAAAGGCAAGATTCAATTTGTAGTATAAATAAATTTAAAAATATATAAATTACAAAAAATATATATCTTTAAATAGAAACAACATTTTTCAATCTTTCAAATGCATGTTAAGTAAATTACACTCTCGTTGCGTAGATGAAATTATCAGAGCAATAGAAGAGACTTGGTGAAGATTGGAAGAGAACTAAAGAGAGTAGTTGATAAAATAATTTATTGAAAATATCTGCTTTAAATCTATATAAATTAAGGTGACTTGCCATAAGAACGATTATCAAGACGTCTTTTCTATGCAACTCCGAAAGGAAGGCGGTTGGCGGGTGGCCCTAGACTAAGCTAAAAATACTTCATGAAGATGGATTGGCCCTGATTGTTCAAGTAGCGAAAAAATGGCAAGGCAGGGAGGATGGAGGCATTTTGGGACCCCGACACTCCTTTGATGAAAGTGATGATTTATTTGACATGTAACAACTTTCTGTTTCTATTAAATACAGAATGAATAGTAAAATTTTGTATCACACGGTATGAACATTTTCAATTGGTAGAGTTATATATAAAGTACCTTAACATTAAATTATAATAAATAAAATTAAAAATTACCACGACATTACCTTAAAATTTAATATAAATACTATTTTTGGAAAGATATCTAGTATCTAATTAGACCAGAATCACGCACTCTGTGTCTTATTAAAATAAAATTACACCTAGTTAAACATCTCGTGTTTTAAAAAAATTGATTCATTTCAGTAAGCTAGATCCCCGGGCTATCATTATAATACGCAAAACTGCTAAGATATCCCTTTACTGGAGATATATTTCCCTTTTCGGGACAGAAATACCCTTAAAAGGAGCACGTCCCGCGCCTTACTCATTCGTTATTCGAAAATTAATGACCCCTACCATTTCGGAGTCATTTAAATGTGAAAATATTTTTTCCGCTTCGTAACGGTTGAGATATTTTCGGGTCACCTTACTTGGATATTGCCTAGGAAGGATAAAAAGATCGAAGTATTTGAAATACCCACATATTTCATGAGATATTTTATATTTCTTGGTTAGATATGCTATTGGTAAAACGATCACGAAACACAACATTTTATTTCACACTTTAGTACGAGAAAATATTTTATTAAAAAATATTGCATTGTTTAATTACCATTATTATTAAAAAAGTTAAAACTGAAAAATGTATATATTATGTAGTGTTTCTCAAGACACATTGAATATAATTATTAATGTAATATTATGTATCGATGGATATCTATTATATTTTCTGTATTTAATTTTCCTAGATATGAGTCGACAGCCATAATTTGTTTGTATTCATACATTAATCAACACCCTATTATTTATTTTTAAATATTTATTAAAACGTTATTATTAAAACTAAGTGATTTTTACCTCCATTGAAAGAATATCTTTTTTTTTACAAAAGAAACGTCAGAAGCAATGCTTATATAAAGTTCTACATATCCATAGAAAATATTTTTTACGGTCTTAATATTTTACTGAAAAGAATTGCTTGGATAGATCTTGAATATATTTGGAAAAAGGCGACGAGGCGAATCGAGGATGAACTTTTGTCGGATTTCTAATATCCTTAATTTATTTATACTTACTGCTTGGAAGGATTATTTTAAACAAATGTAAATACATTTTTTAAATATCAATAAGACATCATTTACTCGTGTACTTACTATGTATTAACTTGCTGACCGTGTGTTTCCCTGCGCGAGTGGTAAATAGAATATACCGCTGCACTTTTCTGTCAAAAATGGAGTCTTGTAAATCAGTCATTCTGTCTTGTAAGTCAAATTATCTAACATTTATTTAAGTTAGTTTACGTACTTATGAATATAAAAGAAAAATAAAAATACAAAATAAAAAGGTTTCAATATAATTTATAAAGATTGATATAAAATTTAACAAATATTGCAGGAATTATCATTGAAGTTATCACTTTGGACAAAATGTACCTTAGTCGAGGGTAGAATAAAGGGAGCACAGAACTTTATATATCTTTGTTCCTGAAAAATTATTCGTAAAGAACCTTGTGACCCTTTTCTTATCAACTTTGGTTGTTTTTGGGAATAATTTCATAGATAAATAAAGGACTAAATGTTCTGGAAAATAGCACTTTACTTATTCAAAGAATCTTTGTGTTATGTTTCCCTTTCGAGGGTTTGCGTTTTTATCTCCGAGTGTATTTCTCCCCTACTTAATCACTTGCGCAATATTAAATAAGGGAGTTTATCTAAAGGTAGAACCGATGGGCTTGATGCAATTTTGTACGTTTATAATTATTGAAGGAGTCAGGACTGGTAAAAAAAATAAAATACTTTTCGACTTAAAAATAAATAAAGATACGTATATATACTCCTTTCCATATTTAGAAAGAACAATTTTTAGTAAAACCACACGTTATACGCACATTATAAGGGTGTATTAATTTCGCTCTGCATTTTAATTGGTCAGTGGGCGGGGAAGTTAGTTAAAAACACGGTATCCACAAAAACGGAATGTTTGAAGTTTGTAAATTAGGAAAGTTTATATTTATGTTTATATTATATATCTTTTAATTTTTTGAATGTACGTACTAATTGTCTTATTGTATTTTTAAATAATATATTATTACCAACATTTGTCTTAATACATATGTTGGTATTTCCATTGTTATAAATGTTTAACTACGTACTTACACTAAAAAAAGTAATATGTTAAAAATAAATATTTCTAAAAGAATTATGTATTCCGAATAAACCATTTCCATCACATGTATATAGCGATGGAAAACATCAAATATACATTGCAACAAAAAAACGGTGTACCTTTAAGATAATTTATATTTATATTTAAAAAATTAATACTTAAAAAAAGTACTTATTACATGTTTTAAAAACGGGCTGTTACACATAATAATATAATTGTTTTTTTCTAAATGAAAATTGGTTTACATGGAATTCATAATTACATCAATATTCTTAATATTTTCAAACGCTTGTACTATAAAAAAAATAACTAGTTTGATGGTCTCCCGGAACGAGGCTTTGAACGCTTTGAGTGTGATCACTAAAAAAATACCTGTAGGCAGTTAACAATGAATAACATACATTTTTTTATTTTTATTTTTTTTTTATTTATTATCTTTGTTTTATTAACCACTAAAATGAGTTTAAATACATCTACCGGTTTCGAAAAATACCATTTTCTTCTTCAGGATGTCATAACTAACTAAAACATATATTGTTTCTTTGACAGAATCTATTTTAAAAAAATCTATTTTTAAAAAAAAAAAATTTATTAGTACTTAACTAAAATCATTACTTAATACAAATTTACTCGAATAATTTTTAGGAAAAAATTTTAGAATGGGACTCGTAGTTAAATTTAGTTGGTTGTTTATAATTTTTTGATTAGTTTTACACGCTTTATTTATCTCTAACGATTCCAAATTATTTAATTTGTGACCAACACCGTTTATATGCAAAATTGACAATCCCAATTTTTTATCAAAATCATGACCATTTTCTATCAAATGATTTGAAAATTCTGAAAACCCACTATTGTTCAAACATCTCAAATGCTCCCTTACTCTTATATTAAAATTTCTACCCGTTTTACCAATATAAAATGCAGCACAATCCTTGCAACTAAGTTTATAGACACCAGAATTGTTAAATTTATCATCTTTGTGGTTAATAAAACAAAGATAATAAATAAAAATATGAATCTTAACCACAAAGATAACATTGCTGATTTTATAAGTATAATACATTTTTAATAAATAATTTTCTATGCTTTTTCGTATATTTATATAAAGAAGTAACAAAATATTTCTACTTCTTCAATAATTGCGATTTTACTTTGTGGCAACATATTAATAATAAAAAAACTCTCTATTTACATCAATCATTTTCAGTTCCTAATTACTATATTATTTATAATTTTGTTTTTGACTATGCTTAAATTTTTAATTTTACTATACATTGTATCCTGAAGAAGAAACTATTGGTCTTGAAACGTGTTTATTTATTAATAAACAGTGCTATAAACAAAGTGTTTTCTTATTATTAATAAAATATTTCTAATTCATCAAACTTTCTGTAAGATTTTAGCAAATATATTTTATTACTATACACTTAAAACACTACATTTTTATAGTAAAAAAAAAAGTTTTTATTTTTCAACTATTAAATTAATATATTTTGCATTAATTTGAAAATGATTATCTGTCAATAGTAGTAGGTACAACTGCTAACTGCTCTTGGAAAAGTTTGTATATTTTAGAAGCATGTTATCAAAAGCATATCAATTAATTTTGTATATTTAATGGTAACGGTTTACTTCTGAACCCCTGAAATTAAATATTGAAAAACAATTAGATTATTCCGAGGCATTATTACATTTTTTTAGCTTTACTATTTTATTTTAAACCTACAACACGTAATATGGCTTATTTTATTCACATATAATATTTGTAAGTATCGATAAAGGGTCACATGGTGTGATTTTTATAATTTGTACATTTTCACTTATTTTTACATTCCATAAAAAAATTAAAACCTACTGCGAAGAAGATATTTTTTGAGAAAATATTAGTGTACTGCAAATTGAATGGTTTATAACTCTATTAATTTTAAACATTTGTCTCCGCCATCTTGGCTTCAAGATAAGAAAATATATTTCGTATACGCAAGAATTTTCTATATTAAGGCAATTTTGCGGCAAGTGAAAAATGATATTTTCTTATAATGCTTGTATTTATGTATTGTAATTATGGCTAATAGCATTCAGTTTATTAGTTTTACATTAGTGTAAAGATGTAATCGTAATAGTTCATAAAAAAGTCAAGTCAAATCATTTTCGTATTATACGCAGAAATTTGAATTATTTTTGAAAGACGAGCCTTAAGGCTTAAATTAAAAGAAATTAGAGTTGAATAAAATTATCATTAAGTTGTTTCAAATTAGATAAAAATAACCATTAAATTCTGATGTATTAAGTTAAATTAAGTAAGCAGATTGGGTGTGCGACAAAAAGCCCAAATACAATGGTTGCTGAATAAATTCTTGAAAATAAAAAACTATTTTTCGAGTCCAAATTCTTTAAGATAAATGAGTATTATAAAATTTGAAAATTTGATATATTAGGTATACTCCGATGCATATTTATTTTACATAACGAAAATACTATTTTCTTGCTTAATGCAGGAAGCTCAATGATATTACGATCGATCGTATCTCTTCAGAACAAAACTTGATTTTAGCGATAAGTGGTATGTAAACCTTCCATCGATTAAATTCAATTTTCATGTAGTTTCGTGCAGGTTCCGAACTAAAATAATTAACCAAAATTGCACACAGTTCATCCAACAATGCTGAAAATGACGTAATTAACTAAGCTATTTATTTCTAGCATTTAACATTTTATTAATTATATTCATATTTACATGTATGAAATATGGGAGCTGGTTGAAAATAGGTTTTTTTCTAGTATGTTAGCAATTGGAAATCTAACTAATTAGTTAGATTTTTGTATCAATAAATTAAAATTTTATTTATTAGGAGAACACATTCTTGTTGTGAAGTTGTAATTATTCAGTAGGTTATAGGGTCGAAAATTTGTCGTCATTAAATATGTCGCTGTAGTATAGTTGGATAAATGCACCTTCCCCGGTTTGGAAAGAGATCCAAATTCGAATCCCGGAGGCGCAAGAACAAATTTTTCGATAAAATTGATTTTATATGTATATCTTTCTAATTAATATTTAAATTTTTATTTTTTAATTTTCCAGCAATAGTTTGCAATGCCCATGATAAAATAACTAATTATGAACATTACCATTATATAACATTTAATGATTTTTAATACTATTTTCAAACATCGAATGATAAATAATAGCAATATATTTTTTTTTGAATACAGGTCACAGTAGGTATTTTATCAATTAGTGGAGTTATTATTGAAATAATATATATATACGAGGGGCAAGTAAAAAATAGGGTTCCTACATTTTTTTCAGGTATAAGGTATTTTTTATTGCAATAAATAAGTAAACCATCTGAAAGCTTGTACTTTATTCTATTTTTCTACATAGTCTCCTGATTTTTCTATGCATTTTTCCTGACGAGTTATCCACTTCTGAAAACCCGCTTCGAAGAATTCCGCCGCTAGGCCGCCGATGAACTTGGTGACCGCTTCTTTCACCTCTTCATCTGTATTGAAGCGTTGTCCACCCAAGTGTTGCTTCAATTTCGGAAACAAGTGGAAGTCGCTGGGAGCAAGATCAGGGCTGTAGGGGGCATGGTCAAGCAATTTCCAGCCGAATTTGTCCAGTAGGGCGGTGGTCTGTCGAGAGACATGCGGGCGAGCGTTGTCGTGGTGCAGCCTAACGCCCTTGGTCAGTATAATCGGTCAAAATGTTGTTGATGGTTTTTTCACAAACCTCAGGAACCTGGACAGCAAGCTCCCGAAGCGTTACTCTCCGATCTTCGAGGAGAATGTGCTCAATCTTCGCCACGACTTCGTCCGACACCGATGGCCTCCCACTCCTTTGCTCGTCGTGGACGTCTGTGCGTCCTTCGGAGAACTCCCTACACCATTTGCGGACGTGTTGGACGCTGATGCAAGCTGTGCCATAAACTTCTTCCAACTGTCGATGAATTTCAACAGGTTTAAGCTTCTTCGCGTTTAAAAATCGAATCACCGAACGGATTTCACACCTGGCGGTAACGGCGATGGCGGGTTCCATAGCGGATGGCTGTCAGGCCTTTACTGAGCGTCGCAGCGTTTGCTCCCGGTAGTGGGGATGTAGTTAAGGGACCAACAATCAAGGCGGTGTTGCCGGATTTCGCCTAGCATCTCGCGTGGCGAGTGTACAGCGTAAGGAACCTTATTTTTTACTTGGCCCTCGTATATATTATAAATACTAAGAAAAAAAATTTGCAATGTTATCATTTTTATCAATAAAACTAATACAACATTTCTTGTGGTATTTGATGATTCCTAATGATTTGAACATCGAAATCTAATTCTTTGTTTTCCAGTTAAATTACCACATTTTTATTGAAACATTTTACACAGTTTATTAACGAATAATCCCAATAACTATTATTTAATTGAAGCATAGACAATAAAATTAAGTAATTTCACTTCTAGTTCGGTGAAAAGTATCTATTACTAACAGCTGTCGTCTCGAACCATATGTGATTTTCTATTATTTCTCGGAAACAATATTTATTATAAATGTTAATTATACATTTTTTTCTATTTGGTTGAATGATTCAAGGTTTATGCCGATACGAAATTGCGTGGAATATTCTAGTGGTTTTCAATAAACTCACATAATGCGTGGCATATTTTACAGGATGTCCACAAAAAGTCACACCAAATCATAAAGTATTTAATCATAGTATGATGATAGTAGCATTTATTGAATTATAAAGACTAAAGTTTAACATGACACCCATCGGAAATCCTGTGTTATTTAGGTCATTTTTAAATATACTAATTATGCATATTTTGTATTTTTATGTAATTACTGAAATTCATCTTAAAGGAATACAATTGTAAATTTTTCATTGTTATAAATTAAAACTTTATAATTATAAAATAGCCATTTTTAGTACATCTTAATTTAACTTATTTAAAAAAAACTATAAAATATTGTTTTGTATTCGTATATGTTCACTTTTTGAGCGGCTGTAAACATGTTCGCGCATAATGCTCGACCTCAGTATGAATTGGGATCCTGGCGCTATCGGGCGCCACTTGGTCGATATTGGAATTGGATCTCAACAACGGCAATATAATTCGCGTTGTGGATCAGTCATCTCCAATGCGGTGGAACACTGTTTTTAGTGTCGAATTGTGAATTACTGTTTTGTTGTTTGTGTGTACCGTGGGTGAAATTATCGTCTTCTTCTTCTTCTTTCAAATAGGCAATCCACCCTTCAAGAGTGATTTGTGAAATTACCATCATCATATGGGAGTGGAGATTATTTGACATCTTCAGGCATACATGAAGTAAACCGAGCATTCCTCATAAATCCCGGTTCCCCGAGACCACTCAATTTTTGATAGAATCATTCCCCCCTTATAACCCTTTCCCATTCCTTATTCCGCCTTCTCCACCTAGCGGTAATTCAAACTATGAACCAAAATTATACTCCTCTCCACGGACGTGTAATCTGATGATTGCACAAATATCTATTTTTGGAGTGTTACTCAAATTAATCAAAATGAATCCCTACACGGCGGTTGCTTTAGCTTCAGAATTTTTAACACTGACGACTTTGAAAGACAAAGTGTGTACTGCTGCACAAAGAGATCGATTCTCATTAGTAATTTGACATATTTCTTGCAAATTTGTTTCTGATTTCATTACACTTCTTTTCTCTGATTTGCCAAATAACTACTGCTATACTACTCCCATGTGTTTATTCTTTACATATTTATAAATTATTCCGCTTTTACTAAAATATACATGACCTTCATGGACACCCTGTATGACTGTCAAAACATTAATTCCCGTTCCGTGATTTAAAGCTATTATTTTACATTAATTTTGCGTCCTCATTATTTATTGAGATTGGTTAATTAACTAAATGCGACTTTCTTTTTAAAAAATATAAATTGTTCAAACATATATTTTAAATATTTGAATATAAAACTGTTTTACTTTTTGTCATTTGCTGAAATACTTGATACTTTATTTATCTAATAAAATTAACTAACTTATTAAAATATTTTATAGTATGCAATCGGATAGGTATTATTATCACAAATACCAAAACCTAAATTATTTATAAGATGGGAAAAGCCAGGCTGAAATTGTCACGTAATGAGACCAGATAACTACACCTTCAAAATGCTTTAAGACAAAATAATACCGGAAGAAGATAAAGAGGAAGACTTCAAGCAATCTGGTGTTCAAACATCAAAAATGAGATGAACAACGCTAGCTAGCATACAAGATTATCCACGATAGAGTATCTTGGCACCTTCGTACGAGGAAAGCTGATCCCAAGTAAATAGAAAGAGGAACATACCATGAAAATTTAGAATAATTAGGATTATATATACCTACATACCATTATACATATATATAACTCAATTAAGGAAAACTATACAAGAAATAATATTTTTTATAACTATAAGAAAACAATTTGACAAAATAATCTACTTTGTTTATTTGATTATTAAATAAAAATACATTATTAAATAGTATAATATTTTGTTATAAACCACTTTATTATGTACATAAACATGTTTAAATTAGTGTATGTACATAATAAAGTGGTTTAAAACTAAATATTATATTTTGTAGGTGAAACTCCAATAATTGTATGTTCTTAGACATATTAAAATATTCTTTTAAAATTAGCAATATTAACTTTGTGGTTAAAATTAATATATTTTTATTTATTATATTTGTTTTATTAACCACTTAATTGAGTTTAAATACATCTACCGGTTTCTAAAAATACAATTTTCTTCTTCAGGATGTCATAACTAACTAAAACAATAATATATGTTTTAGTTAGTTATGACATCCTGAAGAAGAAAATTGTATTTTTCGAAACCGGTAGATGTATTTAAACTCAATTAATTGGTTAATAAAACAAAGATAATAAATAAATATATATTAAAATATTGCTAAATATTATATTATTTAATGTAATATCCTTGCACCGGCTGGATTCCGGCTGTTAACTTGTGATATCTGATATCTGCTTGCGGTCCATATACTTCATTATACTAAGCTTACAGTTATAAGTACAATTCAAGAGATGCGTTTCGAGCCACGGCCCAGATGCGAGAGAGCTCGTACAAGAGCCTGGCGATCTCTTATCCCTTTCACTTGTGTCAGTCTAACATGCTCGCGTTACGGATTCGCTACATCTAGATACATTACATTTAGTTATAATGTCAAGCCACAACGTGTTCGGTTTCTTTGAAAAAATAAAATCCTGTAGGTATGTGTGTGTGTGTGTGTGTGTGTGTGTTGAAGATAATTAAATATATGTTTGACTCGAGAATGTGTCAGAAGGTTAATATGCTGTGAGACAGAAGCTCCTAACTTCTTCATGTCTCACTCATGTCGGTTGTGTGTCGCAATATAGGGTTTCTGTTGTGACTAGAGCAGGGTATATAAATGAAAGAGCACTTACAAGGTTTCGTTTATTGATGATATGAATTGATATAATTTAAATGCGCGGTTAGAACTCTGGAGTGGCTGCTGTGTAGCGATTCTCGTGTTGGGATGGCCTGCGAAGATGTGGTCGGTAGGTGTTTGGCAGTACCAGTCTCTGGTGTTTAATGTTAAATTGCGCCTGCTGATTGGTTATTCTGATTCAGGCCCTATATGGTTGATGGGTGTGTTCCAATATAGCTATGTCAGTGTTGCTCGTGCAGCGTCACCACAAGTATATATATATATAACGGAATATTTGTCTGCTCTTTTTCTATAATATAATTCTACACATGAATGACGGGCAAAACATAGGCACTATCCTATCTTCCCCTGGTCGATATAAAAGTGTATCATGATGAATGTCAATTTTTGCATAGTTACTCTTTAGTATTCTGCCCAAAACATGAGCACGATCCCTCCTTTCCCTGGCTACCCCACAGTAAATGTGTATTATATTGAACGTCACCCAAATTATCAGTAGCACTCTAGGATTCTAAGAGAAATATAGTTGTCCACCCCATTTCTCCATCCTCTTTCCCACGTATTCGGTTCCTTGTCAGACCAAATTTTGAATACATACTTGCGCAAAACAATGATATCTCGTTCCTACTTCTAGTCATTTTTTAACTAAATGTGAATCCCATAGTAACCGTTAATTAGTAATAACGAATAAACAGTTTAAAACAATGTAAAGCAATAAAGTAAGAAATAATTAAGGTAAAAATTCTAGAAAATAAACACGCATATCTACATATTTTTTCTTCTAGCAGAATGGGGAACAGTGCTTGGTACAATAGAAAGTTTGTATATTTATAAAGTGATATTAAACCGATTCAGCTGTTTACAATTTGACACGAAGTAAATATTTATGATACCAGTCGCATGTCTCACGAGAGTACCTTCTTGTGGTATTGATTTTCAGATTTTTCCTCTGATTTACGATTAAGTATAGTTTACGTCACACGAACTCGACAGGACGTTTTTATGAACATTATGAAAGTATCGGCGTTTTTAGCAAGAAACATGCTTGTTTGATAAAAAATAATTCCATCACGCTATACGTATTTTTATATATTTAATCAACATAAATTAATAAATTTGTGGTTTATGAAAATTGGTGGCGTGCCAACATTACATTATTTATGTAAGTTGAAATGAAAATAAAGCATGTGCATCGTATTAATTCACAAAATTAACCAGTCTGACGGAGCTAAATACAATGTGACTCTTATGGCTAAAGATTTTGTATGTGAATGAAAGAAAATTATATTTTCTTGTACCACCCACAGGATGTTTTAGGCCGATTTTGGTAGACCGCTATTTTATTTTGGCAAATATTTGTCAGTTTATATTTTATAGATGTAGAGAATAGATGATTACAATTTATTGTGAAACATCTAACGCCTCAAAAAGGTGTTGAAATAATTAAAACAAGAAAATTTTCCTGGCCGCATAATGTCAAAAAATTGTGATATTGATTGGCCTCTTCGATCACCTGACTCACTTCTGTGGGGTTACTTGAAAATAAAGGTCTACGCCAATAAGCTCACAAAAATTCCGATGCTATAGGACAATATTCTAAATGAAATTGCTGAAATAACATGCGAAGTGAGCGCGAATGTTATGAAAATTATGGTTAAAAGAGAACGCATTTATGCCACTGCCAGAGGCGGCCACTTGGCCGATGTCATATTACATACATAATTGTAATAAACAAAATAATCGAAAAATAAAAGTAAATTAAAAAAATGTGTTTTTCCTAGTTATTTAAAAACGACATCGGGCTGGAACATAATATTCACCCTGTACCTTGTAGATACCATTTTTTTCGAATTTATTTTTTATGAATGATCAATATATCTTCAATAACCACCATTTTGAAACGGAATGGTAGATTTGGCTGAATACCCGAGATACCTAAATGGTAAATTTTTCGAAAAAAATTGATCAAAATCTGATAAGAACAGTGTTTTTGCGCCTACAAATAAAATATATCCCATATACGAGACCACCTCTGCAACAATACTGTAAATCGATTTTGAACAGAACTGAGTTATGACGTTTAAATTATGTTTTTATGTAATATTTTATGCTTTCAGGTATTTTTCATTTTAATTTGGTCAGAAATACGTTGTAATATTCATTTTTATGTACATTGTATTTCATTGTCAATGCACTGTAATATTTACAGGTTATGATGGGTAGTTGCACTATAATAAACGAATGTGATTTTAACGTTTTTAAAAGGTTTAATGACTTTATTTTTAATTTTAATATATACCATATTTTTTTTATGTGTTGTCATTAAACCGTTAATGCTATGTGAATTATTAAATATAAAATTATAAGATCATGAGTATCTGAACGAGGGGTGGAGAAATATTGGATGCTGGAAGGATATAAGGAATTCGGGAGAGGAACGGGAACAAGAACAGGGGACGGCTGAAGAATCATCCAGAACCAGAAAACATGACCCACATGTGAAACGTTTCTTTCGGTATCTAAACTTTCTTCCACTGGATCCACAGGTCATCTGGCTCCAAAACACGTACAACGTTATTCAGTATTGAGTACACTTGGACATATACTTTCGGCGATCGCGTTAAAGTGTCAAACATGTGTACAGCACTAATCGGCTAGCACAGTAGCGAGAAACCGATAACACAAAAACAGTATCAGCATCACAAGCCAACAGACAACTCAATCCTACACGACAGGACAAATTTGGCGGCAGTCAACGCACCCAAAATGGTAAACGCTACTTTCAGTTCGAAGGTACAACTTCAACTGCTAAACCATAGAGAACACGCCACAGAAAAGATTGTGTTCTGGTTAAAGGTGACCGGCGATTCATAAATAAGTTATAAAAATCGAACAATGAGAATAAATAATATGGATTTGATTTGAGTTTTACATTTTGTTTTCAACACCATCAGAATACACAACCCAGAGGCACGGGCGATAAGAATAATAATAATAGCTTTGAAGTTAGTTGCACGCCCACCCCTCTAAGTTTAATTTATAAAACAATTAAAATTTACTATTACATTTTAAATTATATATAATGCACGTGTTCCGTTAGTCATTGTGTGACGTAAAGGGCACGCTCGTCGCATTGTTCTCATAAATTAAAAAAAGCCTTTAGTGAGGTTGCATGTTGTAGCAGGTATTTTTTTATGTATTAACATTTAGGTAGTACATTTGTGTTAGATAATCTATAACAGATGCTTGTTTCACAATTTTATCTTGTAACTAAAAATGTGAATACCTACATTTTTATAAACGTAATATTTTTTAATGAATTTTGAGTTGTTTTTTTTTTAGACTATCTCCTATTACCTCGGAAACAAGGTCCAGAATCACGAAGAGTGCATGCGAGCAGTTCGTGCTGAATACTATATAGCTGTCACGAGCACATCGATTGAGAGAGAGAGAGAGAGAGAGAGAGAGAGAGAGAGAGAGAAGAAATGATAGCTGAGATGGTTTAGATGCATTTAAAATATGAGTGAAACAAGGATAATAAAATAAATATACAGCAAATTGGACTTGGTATGATCATATAGACCTTTTAAAAGTTGCTTCAACAACCGATGTATGAAGGTGAGCGAGACCAGGGAGTGACACATTAGAACATAATAGTGTAGCGTCCTCTTTGCTAGCCGTTTCGAAGAATTGGGAAGATTACAAATTAGTTATGAATTAATATTAAATTATCAATTAAATTACTTTTAATATATCTTAGTTGTCTGAGATATTGATTCTACCACAGGTGTAATTTTTCAATATATTTTCTATATATATACCTACAATATTTTTGATACAGAATTTAGTGATAATGTGAGGAGATTTTTGAAAAATTTGTTTAAAATAAACATAAAATGTAAAGTTAAAACAAATCATCTTATATTAATTAAAGGGACTACATTATACAATGCGGATATCTATCGCCTAAATAACGCCGACGGCCCCTGGACGCAACTTGCAGATACCTAGGTGTAAAACTAAGCTCTCGTCAGCCTCAAAAATACGCTGGATACTGACAAGAATAATATGCACCGGTAGCCGCCTGGGAAGCCGGCCTCTACGCGGCTTCTTCCACGATCGCCTTTTCAAGTAGTCTTTCTTGTTTAACCTACTCTGGCCACATACGTGATCATATTAAAAAAAAACATGTGAGCGCTGGGGTAATTTATGGGGGTACCATGCGCTCACACACATAACCTTGATTCATAACACTAAATATAAACTGCATCCTCTCACATATTCCCAAGACACATTTATTTATTGGTTTGGTTGAAAATCTGTATAAGCATGTATATTTAACATAATAACAATCGTTATGCTGTCAGTATTATTAAAAAAAAATAAAGATAGGGTTGTAAATATATTTACGGTTGATATATCAAAACAATCCGTTCAGTGTTTCAGTAAAATTGATTTTGGTTAATTAATTCGACACCTATAGAAAGTAGATATTTCATGGAGTCAGGGTTTATAAAATGTATATTATATGATATGGAATCTAACTTAAATTGACTGAATTAAGGGTCAAACGTGAGTAGGAGGGTAATTTTATTTCTTGAAATTAGTCTCTCAAGTATTCCCAAAAGATTCAACGTCGGATAGTAGTACACCGACGCTCCCGTATAAAGCCAGCGTAGATTTTTTTAAATCCTCCCTTCTTCAGTACATGGCTTCATCTGCTCCTCAAAATATTGATCCAATCCCGAAAAAACTCTGGGTAAAGTAAAAAAGATTTAAGAATATTACATCATTATTTGTTGAGATGCATCTAAATAGAAATGTATGTACGAAATACGTGTCATTATTTTTTCACAATTTTCTTATTGTTTATAAACTAATTAACTTTGAAAGGAAGACTAGTTAGTCAACTGGTCTCTTGGAATTATACTGTTACTTCTGAGCATTGGATCATTAGGAGAGTGACTTAACCACCAGACCAATAAGCACGTAAAGCAATGTTCAAGTTTAGATTTTACATTGTAGATAAAATTATTAATCAACTCTGTATATGTGTGTGTGTTAGTGCTATCGTACATCACCTTAAACCCGCAAAATGCAAGATATTTTTCTGAAAACTGTAAACTTTCTGTATATGTAGGTATATATTTTATACTAAATATCGTTAACTAAATATTTACAATGACATTAATTTTTATCTATCCGCGATAATAAGATTTCCTTAGTTATAGAAAAAAACAAAATAATATTACGCTTCCCCGTCTATATCTATGACTTTCTGTATGTGGCGTCAGTAGCGATTTTGTTAGTATCATTTGCTTCGGTAGGCTGTAAAATACTCGCTTAAACGGCCAGATCTGTGAGACTTCTGTCATTTTATCTATGCCTCATGGTCATAGCGCGTCATACTCTTTATTTATTTTATCTTATCTATGTCGCTGTCAAATGTGTCATAAATATTTTGTTCGTATTCTTCACGTTTGTGTAATTTCAGGGAGAGTATTACAGAATGCACTAACAGAAAAGCAATCGGCGATGGCCGATTGCTTTTTGCTGCTTGGACCTGCCGACGGCTATTGTGACCGCGAAGCAACTGATATTGGCCCATGATTGGCCAGGGCTTTCGTAGAATCTATATTTCATCTTAAACAATATAAAAAGTCAATGTCCGCGATGCAGCCGATTACTTATCTTCTAGTGTATACATGATTGTGTAGTTTTAAAACAATATTTTCTACCAAAAAATGAGCACTATAACTCATGTTGTATTTTGAGTATTTATAGGTTGCAGCAAACGCACGAGATGAACATTTCAAGAGGTTCTATAGCGATATTTGTATTATGTCTTATTTATTATGGAACTGTGTTCTGTCATCAAACTGTAAATGCTCTGAACAATATAAAGTAAGTTAAAAATAACAATTTCACTAATAACCTTTATCAAATGTAACTAACTTCAATATCTCACTCCTTTAAAACCCTTCCCATTTTTAGAAGAATTTTTTTATTTACCTTTTTTCCTAGAACCGGTTACGGAATTGCTGACTTCGCCTTGATTATTCAGCAATATGAAAATTTGATAGTAAGTTTGCGAGAGATCTGGGGAATACAGAGGGATGTGTGTGATCTTGCGTTACGGGGAGAAATTCGATACCTTTAAGATGAATCGAAAAGGGCAATTTTTTGAGTAGTGCACCGTAGAATCTTATCATAAACAGTTATTGCCTGTGAGCGTTTGGCCACAAAGATGGCATTCATTATAATCAAAAATATGTAACATTGGTTTTTCATCAAAATATTATTCAAACAATATAACTTACTTATAATAAGTGGTATTCCAGTTGTCGAAAATCATTTTTCATTAATTTTGGTTTGCAAAATTAGAAATTGAAATTATTATTTACGTGTCTGAATTTAATGTTGTACATGATATCATCTTATTAACGAGATATATTTAAAAAATACATCAAAAATATTTTATTTTAATTTTTACATTTGTAGATAAATTAAAAAATATTTATGTATAAAGATATATTAGAATACTTGAGTATTTCAGAAGAAAAAACACAAATTTAAAGTTAACCAAAGTGACTATAAGAGAAAAATTATTAAGAAAAATAACTTACAATATAATTAATGCATTACAAGGGAAATGGGTTCAAGAACCATTGAAAAAAATAAACGTATTAGTATGTGGCGTTCTAAATAGTTTGAATCTTGTTGTATGACACATGGTTTAAACAATCAAATGAGCATGTCAACCAAATGCAAAACTATTGAAATACAAATAAGTCACTAAATTAATATTCTGGTTTTCAACCATGTCCAGACATATTATTTTGGCTGCACACGACTGAAAGTGTGTTAAACTTTCGCCGTAAATAATGGTCGTGTAGATAATAATTTTCACGTAAAGTCTTGCTGACGTCGTCCGCCTACAAAGTAGGTCCTACCCAGCGATAAATTTTCCGTACCAAAAGTGTAAAAAAAAAAGAAAAAAAAAACTGATCGAAATGAATAACCGGAATTCCGAATCGCCCCCGCTACACCCCTGAACAAGGTCGATCTTTTCAAAAGGATATAACACCATTCACACTTTTGATTTAGTGCCGTCCCACGGAGGTATTTCTTGCGAGGTATTTTTCTTCGCGAGGTAAATGACTTGTGATGTAAGGAATTGGTAAAAAGTGACTGAATCGAACATATGATTTATCGAAACTCACAAAAACAATTTATAGTCCCCGTGAAAACAAATGGAATTCTTAAATCGTGAATAAGCATTTTTTCTCCCAAAGCGTTACATGAATACATACACACATCATAACTTATTTAATATCAATGCATAGCAAAAAGTCTAAATATATATGAAATATTTCATATCAATGCGTTGTAAAGAGTATAAACATAGATAACGCAATTCATACCAATGCATAGCAAATAGTATACACACACATGACGCATTTTATACCAATGTATAGCAAAGAGTATTAACATACATGATGCACTTCAAATCAATACATTAAAAATTGTGTTCCGTACAGGAAACAAAACTGTAGATTTGCAAGGGTGTTTCGCCGGTTCGCTCTGGTGGCTCGGACATCGATATCTGCAGCGGCGTGCAGTAATCCAGGGGGGTCCAAATCGTTGTCCAGTGCAACAGCCAAAGTCGAGAAAATTCCAGGTTTAGTCCAAATGTCGTAGTCAAAAGTCAAAAATCCAGAAAGTCCAATATAATAGCAGGGTCGAAGTGGAGATAAATAAAACATGATTTTTCCTTGAAGAGTTCGGCGGTGCGAGATGAGAATGGAAGGGAATGATTTCTGCAGCCGCTGGACCATTATTTATTTTACATGTACACATCTTGGGAGCGTGAGGCCCCACGTTGGGCCGGGATCCAATCGGATGGCGCGGCCCGTGCCCGCGCCACCCCGATTCGGTCCAGCGCCGCCACCCCCTGGCGGCCAGACTCCAAAACTTGAGTCATTTTTTCCGTCGTCCGTCCCGTCCGGGGCGACAGATTTATTTTTTCTCCGTAAAAATGTCTCTCACATATTTACTTCTAATCTTTCAGGCATCGCGAATATTTTATTTTACAGATCTGAATCCCCCTCGCGATGCCTGCTAGATGGCCCGGGGAATTAATTAATGCACCTTAAACTCAAAAAATCAATTTTAATCCTCTAAATGATTTTTAAGGTGCATAATATTATCTCCAGGCGATCGCCCTTTCTAAGCTCTTTTTATTATATACATTCACATTTTTTTATAGCAAGTTAATTACACAAATGCAACCGCATAATCTTCTCGTTGACTGTGGGCGGAGTCCCGTGGCGGCCCGGTTCCCCCTCCACTCGGTGTTCCGCCGAGCGCAGGGGCGTAGGGTTTCCAGTGGCGCGGAGTGACGGGCGAAATGTTTCCTTGAAGCGAAAAATATGGTATTTTGTATTGACCATTTCTCCTTTCACAATTATCGCACCCCGTGGGTCCGTAGCTGTGCGGAACAAATTGTTTTAACATATGATACGAAAAACTGAACTTTCTCTTCTTCGGTAACTTACATCGAGAACGAGATGTCCTCAAAATGGTGGTGATGCTCAGAGAGAGCATTATAATACAATATTGGCAGGGTGATATTGGCAACATTATGATATCGTTATTGCTCCCAAAGTCACCAAAAAGATAAACTCAAATATAATAATAAAGTTGTAAATTACAAGACTCGTGGGCAATATTTATTGATAAAATAGTAACAATGATCATCAACATGGCATTTAAGGGTTATACATGGCTACAGTAGTTATTGGGTTTCAGAAGCCTCCCATTTTGTGTTTACGTTCGAATGCGTACACTGCGCTAATACACTAAGTGCCATTATTATAAACAAACATACCTAATAAACTTATATACTATAACTACTTATAACTTAAATATTTTAACGGGAGCCTAAAAACATATGTTTAGATAAAGAAATCATAACGGGAAACGGTTGCCATTAAAAAGAGATGCCATGTATATTTGTTATATAGGTGACTTACCCCGAGTTGATGCTCGATGATTAGCACATTAACTGCAAAGTAGTCCACGAGGTGCCATAACATGGAATACGCACTATCATAACGCGTTATGTTGGAGGAATCGGAGCCTCAGCTGACTCCGTAATACAGCAGCGAGTGTAATAATGTTTACGCCTTGAAAAAACACCCTCATGATATGATCAGCTTCTATTGCGCAATAAGATATAATCTTGGATCATTCGCAACCCGTCGATCCCTTTTGTAATAAAGACACATATCTCGCGAATTAGCTTCACTGACCAGGCACTAAATACTCAGATGAGACCGGCTCCGATTTTACCTTGTGTTGCGATGGCTTTTACACGGCTCACGTGCGTTTCCTTACATCTTCGATAACACCTTCTCGCGAAAACTGATTGGTTAAGATACCTGTGTTATTTCGATAAAACAGTCACGGGTCAGCTGATTAAATACAACTTATAGCAAGTTTATAATTTGGAGTGCCTCGGCACGCCGACGCCAGGCGCGTTGTATGCGTAATTATCATATTGAGAGATCGGTCTGTGTCAATACGTGCATGCGTCTGAACCGCCCTCTGGCCAGCGCGTCACCTCCCCTCTCCGCCATGGCTGCGCAGCGAGTGTTGCGCGATGCGTCTCGCACGCCTCCGTCTCGAGTCCGGCCAATTGTGGCATTACACGGATGGAAATTTCCTATAAGTCATCATATTAGAATTTGTTTCATAACACAATGCATAGTAAAGAGTATACACATGCATGACGCATTTCTAACCATACATAACAAATAGTATAAATACACATGATGCATAGCAAAGAGTTTAAACATAAACGATGCATTTCATACCAACGCAAAGTATAAACATATAAGATGCAATTCATGTTAATGAATATCAAAAAGTATAAAACGACACAATCATATTAAAAATATATTATTTCAAAAAATTATTTTTATAACAACGATATACAAATTAAATTAAATTAAGTAAAATAGATTGTTGATAGTCCACATCCGACATTGGCTCAAAATGCCAGAACTATAAACTATAAAGAGGCCATACTTAATAACTTTACATTGATTATTTATTTCATTATTCCACACTCAATCATTCAGTCTTCCCATATGTTTCCCTAAACCGATTTGTATAGGCACCCTTTAAGAAGTTACATAAAAATGTACACTAATGTACCAGAACAATGAAATAAAAAAAAAACACATTGACCATTAAAAATAACTGATGTCTTCCTAGTGATGTCTGACATCACCGGCCAAATTTGCAAATCATTTTTTTGTGAATTTATTTGTAAAACAGCTGGCGGATAAGCCAATGTCTATTCTGGACTCATTTTAATATATGATTTCTGTTGGTATTTTCTCTGTACTGTTATGAGCCTACGGAGAGCGTCGGTACGTCCCATCCTTTTGAATAATTCAAGTTTTTCTGTATTGAATAAATAAATGTCGCAACTGGTAAATCATAATATGAATATTTATTACAACAGAAATTCTGACAGTTATATTCACTGCATTGAATATATAAATAATTATACGTCCTATCGATTCACAAAAATTTCACTAAAACATACGTATTGTAATAGATTATATTAAAAAGTTAGTGTACAGATATTGAGATGGTAGGATGATTATGTTTTTTCCGTAATAAAATGATTTGTTTTATTACTTGTATTACTCGTAGTTTATTGTGTGGGGTGGGGTAGACTCCACCTCTGATATATGCAGCGTTGTCCTGGATGCTTTGCTAGACTGAAGTCTGTGTTAAAGTAGCCAGTTTTTTTCGTGCTATTGTGGTGTTATTTAATTCAAGAAATATAAAGTTCGACAAGAATAAAAATAATGATATATGCAGCGTTGTCCTGGATGCTTTGCTAGACTGAAGTCTGTGTTAAAGTAGCCAGTTTTTTTCGTGCTGTTGTGGTGTTATTTAATTCAAGAAATATAAAGTTCGACAAGAATAAAAATAAAGATAAAAAAAAAAATATATATATATATATAGAATAAAAAAAAGTGGGAGTGTTGTAGAACTAGTGAATTGTTAGTGTAGACACTGTATAATGATTATGTTAGAACAGAGGTTCCCAAACTTTTTTGTGTCGTAGACCCCTTGCCATGTTGTTTGGTTTTTGGTAGACCCACTACTTACTTGATATTGATTTTTTGTAAATTTCTAATTGTAGCGAAGTTTAGTGTTAAAAACTTAAACCACAAAGCGAATGCCTACATCCTACAACTTACACAATTTTATAAGCATATATAATATTTTTTTTACTTCATAGGTTCTTTTATAAATAATGTATATGTCTTTATATTATAAGATTATAATGTAAGTAAATAGGTACTATCAGTGTATGTTGAGATCCACTATCGTGGACCCCCATTTTCATTTCATGGACCCCCAAACTTTTTTTTCGCTGACGTAGACCCCTTGCAGGTTATCATAGACCCCTGGGGGTCGATATAGACCACTTTGGGAATCACTGTGTTAGAATGTTGGATAGCCATGCTTCTGATTGATCTCTGCCCAATTGGATCATATTTTGGGTCCATATTTGTATAATCTGTTTGGAGGTGAACGATTTCCAGTTGATACTGAGTGTGTTGTACAATTTGGGAGCTAAGAACATATAAAATCTTTGACAAAATGTCGTTATTGCTCTCGGAACTGACGTGTAGATGTTTGTTGTTTGTCTTGTGTTGTGTCCATGATTTATTTTTTTGGGTGAGTTGTTGTTAACATGGAAAAATTGTACGAGTCTCAACATATAGATTTGTCTTATGTCTAGGGCATTATACTCTTATTTATGTTTAAATACGGTTGGATATACAAAATAATATGAAAAATAACAACCTTATCTCTGCATATATAATATATAGGTAACATCTTCTGCGACCTAACTGTCTTCTACGTATTTTAGTGAAAGTAAGATTAGAAAACAACACTGCCAAAAAAAATACCAGAAAATGAGCAGAGGACAGACGCCATCATCAATTATCGTAAAAGACAAAGCCGGTTAAATAGTTTCATTATATTAAGGAAATAAATATGATAAGGATCAATGATATCCAAATAATGATATTTACTTTACGAAAAATGTATTATGGAAGTAGTTGTCATAAAATTTAAAGATTACATTGAATACAATTCTGATACACAGGTATAAAGTTAAGTCTCTCGCTTCTTTAATAATTACAAAATAACTTTGAGGAAATATATTATATTAATAATTATAAATAGATTTTTTTTGTTTATCTTTCTAGTTGATTAATTTAATTTGTATTTAAATATCATAGAACTATGTTCTGAAAATACAACTTCACAACAAAAATGTATTCTAATTAAAAAAGTAATATATAAAAGGTAAGTCAAAAATTATCCACAAATTATACCCACATAATTTAAGGAAGCCAAGCTCGTCGTGGATAATTTGAAGGGCAGAACCATAACTGATGTTCAAAGAAGACGCTACCTCACCGATGGTAACTCGCCTACGTACCGCTCCCTCTCCGTGTATCACACTCATTCGGCCACTTTTGAACTTCTCGATCCACAAAAAAACACTTTTAACTGAAATGGTAGACCACGCAAGATCAGAATGTCATCGTTTCACCCATGACAACGTAGAAGTACTACATATATGCAAAAAGGGGAGAAAATTAGACATTATAGAAAATATAAAGATTAATATTAATAATAAAAATGTACTTAACTTACAAACACCACCTATTACATCTCCTCTCCTATCCATATTAGCCCCACCCACAACCACTTTCACTTTTCACCGAAACTCCCCTCTCCCCAACACCGCTTTCATACCGCTACCCACCCATATAGTTAATAGTATGTCTATCTTCTAGTTTAAGTTTTAGTTTATTACTGACGATGACACACTAAGCGTCGAAAACGTTTTAATTTATATTGAATTTTTAATTAAAGTGTTGTATGAAGTAAACAACGTTGTGTTTTTTTAAAAATAAATAATATTTTTTTTCTAAAAGTTAAATAACTATTAAAGACAATCTTGTGTTCACCGTACTTGGTAAACCACCTGTCTTTGTTAATAATATAAATATTTTATTTACTTTTTAAAAACAAGATAGAAGTAATGATTTGATTAGATTTTATACAAATAGAGATGGATAAGAATGGGGAATATGGAAATTTTCAGTATTTCGATTTGAAAAATAAAATTCAACCCTTTTCGTTTTCTGAAAATAAATAAAATAAAGAGGTAAATAAAATTATTACTAAGAATTTCTCACATAGTTGTTAACTGTAAAAATGTAATACAGATATGCAGTACTTATCACATTAATATTCATATTACTTTAACATGTCCATCCTCATCATCAACCGTTTTCTATCCACTACTAGATGAAGATCTCCCCAACCGGCGGATTTAAGAGCGGGTGTCCATCCTCCGAGTAATATAACCTGTACATTGTCATGGCGTCTTCAATTATAACATGTTCAACTTACTTAAATAAAATATTAAACGTTATGAAAATTGGTTCAAACCTTCTACCATTCAGTCACTAGGCAAGAACTTACCGTTAAACTTACACAATTTATCGTTGAGAAAAAAAGACAGTTTAGAAACATTCATAAATTTTCGGAAGCCGTACGGATAAATCAAAAATATATCAAAACTTATTTAGCCCGAGTTTAACTTTAAAATCTATGCACGTTACCGATACCAAATTTGACAAGACGGATGGAATTTACATATCGTTTGGCAAGCGGCAAACCCCAAGTCTCCGCAGCAAGAAACTGTTTTGCCAAGAAAGTGGCTGATGCCAAGTCATATTCCACGACGGCTGAATATGCTCGCGTCCAAATATTACTATGGGAGGGTTGCCAGATTTAGGTTGACCAAGCGATACGTTTACATGGCAATCTCATTGTGATACCGCGTACATGAATAGAGAATAGCTCAGAAGGTTATCGGAGTGTATTCGGGGGGCTGAAGTTGCGACTGGCTGCGGGTGGATGTTTCCGTGAATTATTCTGCCTACCTTTGACTTTAATGAGGCAATAACTAATATTACACAATTTGAGTATCGTGAGTGAATTATCATGAAATATTTATTTCAATTATGAGTAACTAGATGATTTGCAATCGGCTGTCGCCGATTGCTTGCTGCTAGGCCCTGCGGCCGGCTATTATAATCACTTCGCGGCTAATAGTGGCTGTGGGCATTTGTAACCGCTGCGCGGTCAGGGTCTCAATATAACCTATATTTAACTGTGGGAATCCCTTATTATATTAATGCATCAAGTAGTTGTATTTATTTCAAATATGAAAAAATTACTATGTTATAAAATCATATTTTCAGCGTTGAAAAATAGTTTCCAAGAAAACCTTGAAAACCACAATAGCCGCCCGCAGGTCTAGCAGCTATAGCCGATTGCTATTCTTAACGTACATCGTGTACATTTCCAGTAATAAAAAATACCATAGTTGCGAGATTGCATGTCTTATATAAGTATGTCGAACGTATTTTAAATATCTCTACGTAAAAAATACTTAAATATATATTTTTTATATATTATATTTAATAATATTTATTTACATTACAGTACTCATATGGAACTCATAATCAATGACAAAAAAACTCTATTTTTACACATAAGATCACCTCATGTGAAAAATATAATTAAACCAAACATAACTGCGCATATCTTTGACTGCACATCATAACATTACAAGCTATTGTGAATGTACCTCGGATCAATTTGTCAAGTCGCATAAATACCTTGGTTTCATTATTGATGAACATTTTAAATAGAATTTGCAAGTAAATAAGATTTTCTCCAATTTCAGGTCACTGTTAGAAAGATTCTACAAAATTCATTACATAATCCCAAAGCCATTAACCTTTGGTCGAGTCATTATTAAGATATGAGATCCGATCGTGGGGTCACTCCTGTAACTCAAATATAAAACAAATACAAAATCTTCAAACAGCCAAAGTGAAAAAATTGTGAGCCTTTTAAATTGAGGCATAATCTAAAATTGTTATATTCTTCCGTAAACGTTCTTCCTGTACACAATGATGTTACTGATCCTTTTAATAAAAGACAATTATAACAACGATACTCTAAATAGGGTGGCTTCACACGGAAAAAAAACAAGAGGTGTAGCTAATCTGAATCTAACGATTCTCAAAATCATCAATAAGTATGGATCGAGGACAATATAATTTGTTTTACCTACAACAAAAAATAAACTTCCTGGGTTTTTACAAAAGAGCTCGCTTTCTCCCAATTTAGAAGAAATTATTTAAAAATGACTTATCGAAAATAACCTGTCTTACCTGCTAGAATGATATGAATTGTTTAAACGGTGACTGATTAATTGTTATGTTTTCGAGTTTATTAAATATAACGAGTGGATATAAAAGTACCTGCAGACAAATGTCTATCAAGATAAAAAAAAAGTATTTTCCAACACAAACCACACGTAAATAAAATCAAAATGTAATTAAAATTATTGCACTTTAGCTGTCAAAACGAATAAAAAAGACACCCAGATAATTGCGGATAGACAATAATAAACATAAAAATGCTATTTTATCAGTATAATGTGCATTTAAATAATGACAGAATCGGATTAATAATTTCCTCACTCAACCTAGAACACATTTAAAATGTTTGTTATGATGAATTATTCCCGCGCAGATTTTGACAAATATTAGGTCCCAAACACAACTAAAAATTATATTATTATAACCGACAATAACATAACATCTCGCAACGCTTTGACATTATGATTAATAAAGTGCTTTATTCTTTGGTAAGAGATCTCTATTACCATATACATAATAGATAAGAAAATAATATGATTCATGGTCAATATTCTTACCAGTTGTCAAAATTCTTACGATTTCGCTAATTTATATTTTTTCTTACTATTAATAAAGACAATGTACACCTAATTTCAAATTGAATAAATATTTACGTACTGTTATTTATCATATAAAAGAGAAAACATTTAAGTAATCTTAACTTTGGCGAAAATTTAATTTTACTGGAAAATGACACTACAGTACATTATTGTGAAGCGAAATATATGATAACAACCAGCAGAAAGTATTTGGCCATCACCAATTACTTGTTGATAAGCCAGCCGCCTATTTATAAATATTGAAATTATAATTTATCAAAATAATCGGAGACAGAAAGAATAAACAAACAGACGTATCGGGGTTTTGAGTGGTGTTTCACGAGTGCAGTGATGAAAAAATCCGAGGTAAGTGTCGAGACTAATCTGATTGTCTTTAAAGTATGTATAGGTCTTTGGATTGATTGATGTGGGCAATTCTAATAACATAATAATCAGTCACAATTCGATAAATATACTCATCTAATCAAAAGGCTTTAATTAGGAAGTGGATATCAGGAATATGAAAATGAGAAATGAAATACCTGTGGCATTATTTAAATGTTTAATTGATCGGCTTTTAAATGCACATAACAAGGTCATGGAAGTTTTTATTTTTATATTTAAAGCACTGAATGTAAATTTCACAATACATTATTAGACACTATGAAAGCTGCCTAGTCGACCTAGATCGGGTTCCTGGCTCCCCGTCGACGCTGGGTCAAACTCTGCCGGGCGTCATGTGAAACTCTGGGAAGTCCTCTCTCGGTAGCCAACCCAGGCTCGTTCGTACACCGGTATGTAGCATGCAAGCGCGCCGCGCCTTTGCTATTCGGCGTCAGATGACGCCCTATGTCCACCTTATGTCCATATTAATATACGGCTACTAACTAGAGATCATTACGTAGAGTGAGGTCAAGAATCTAGGCCGCCGAAATGAATTTCGTTAGGGAAGTAGCGGAAGTAACAGAATTTTCATATTGAATGAAGAGAACCGCGAGATGAAAGCCTCTACTTTTACATATTACAATTAAGGTGGCTATTAGATCACAATAAAGGTGGCTTAAGCAACGTCTTGAGAGTGCCAGAGGAATGACTAGGGGGTGGGATATACATCAACAAAAACTGTATGAAGACAGATTGAGTTTTGATTGGTCGACCTACACTGAAGAAATATGGAAGTGCCTCTGCGAGACTTTGGACTCTCAACCTTTCTAGTACAAGGATATTAAAATTATGATGAAAAAAGTTGTCTACCACAGTACGACTTAACGTAACTCATGTACATATTAGTAACTTCGATACAATGCGACAGATTATGAGATCTCTCTGTTTGTATATTGACTGAATATACAAAATAAAAACATAACTCTCAGGCTTTAAGATCTGAACCCGCGCTCCCAGAATCTAAGCCCTGGCTTTTGCCCTTTTCCATGGCTAATTCTCGGAGGTATAACTGGAATGTAAATGTAATAAATGTACACCGATGGGATGTACTCTTTCCTACAGAATTATAATAAAATAGAAACATGTTATAAAAAAATTAGTAAGAAAAATCACCTAGAATTTCCCTACGTTTATATATTACACATAAAATAATATCAAGAAAGTACATATATTTAATATTATTTATTTTAATATGTCTAACATTATAACATAATATTTTATTAGATAATTAAAAATAAATAATATTTTGAAATTACTTTACAATATTTCAACAATCATTAATCGTTTTATAAAATATTCACCACATGTATTACATTATAATAATACTTGGATAGGTTTACAAATAATCGCCTACTAACATATTGTTAAAGTACGATAAAAATCGTACATTGGCTTTAAGTACAAAATACAAAACATAATAAGGTAAACATCTATTTGTGTAATACCTATTTACTTTCCTGTTCAAACAGGCAAAGGAATATTATATTCGAATACAGTGCGAGGATGCTAGTTCTAATGTTTAATTTTCTTTCTCCAATATCTAAATATTTTTTTTATCACACTTTTTATAGTATAATAAGCAATAGGTACCAATTTACTATGTAAAACAATGTAATTGGCATAGATTAATCTCAATTGTTACGTTTTTTACTTTAAAAATATAACATTTTTATTGAGATGTGCAATTTATTTTTTCCTGAATTTGTTTAAAAGTACACACTGTTTTCAATTTAAATACATATATTTATTTACTCTTAAGAAAAAAATTGTCTATAGATAAAATAATAAACTGAAACCATTTGATGTAAACTTTTGTCATACAGAATTTATGGTAAAACAAATTAGAGCTCGTTCATAAAATTAATTTTTTATCAATATTAAATTTTTGTGTTTGTAGCTAGAAATAAGTTTGTAAAATCATCAAAGAAAGTGGGGATTATGCACTTACGTAAGTGTTTTAGGTGGTACAACCACGTCTATATCATAAATATCTAGAGTATATATACTCTGAATATCAAATTTTATTGAAAATTATTTTTCTTGTCATATTTTCACCGTGACTGTTTTATTATATTATATTTGCAAATTGCTCTAAAACTGTAGTTTCTTATTTTAATTTAAATACCCCTTTTTCATTATTAAGCCATTAATTCATTTATTACATCTCCTCTTCTGTCCATATTAGCCCCGCTCACAATCACTTTCACTTTTCACCGAAAACCCTCCCCAATGCCGCTCTCATGTAGTCGATATTTTATCTTCTAGTTTAAGTTTTAGTTTATTACTGACGATGACGCAGTAAGCGTCAAAAACGTTTCAATTAATATTGAAGTAATGAAGTTTAAAGTATTTTAAAAGTTATTTCATTTATGTAAGCCTGTCGATCAGAGACAGATTCTAACATAAACTCTTTCTGTCTCTGTTTTTGAAGAAATTGTCGGTTCTCATGCTCATTCCATGTGTCAGAATATGTGTCCGTTTTTTATCGCATTTGTCAGTTCTCGTGCTCTTTCTATTTTTGTCATAGTTGTCAGTTCTTGTGCTCTTTCCAACAGTCAAAATCTATCTCCGTACTCTATCGCAGTTGTCAGTTCTTGGTAAGAGAAGACCACGTTTATATTTGTCAATGTTTTATTAAAAAAATATACTTCAGCCTTCCGTTTTGTGTTTTCAGGCAGTCCTTCTTATTATCCTTTAGAAAGTTTTTATCTCGTTACGTGCCGGATATATTTTTCATTAAAGGATTCTTCGTCTTCTTTAAGAGTGGCCTCCTGGGACTTGGAAGTCCACAACCGCAGTCACTACAAAGCGCTATTTATCCCTTGATATCGATAACTCGTTGAAATTTATATTAATCTATACTTTGTGATCCAGTTTGTTGGGCACCCGCTTACGTCTTATAGGTCTGTCGTGATATTATCTGCCCATCTTGCTATGGTTTTCCCCTCGGTCTTAATCATGTTGATTTTTTCTTCGATACTTTTAATTATTGTTCTTTTCATTTTCCTAGTATTTAATCCAATGAAACATTTTCCGTTCAATTTTTCCGTCCTTCTCCAACATGGCTCTAATGCTTCTAGTCTCTTTTGTCCTATTGGTTGATGGCGACGCTAAGCTTATGATATTTTTTGGGTTTTTCTAGTTCTTTTTGAAATTAGAACAATTTTCTCTTATTGAATACTTGTATTTTATTTATTAGCTTTACTTTTATATGCTTAACTCCTCCAAAAAAATATAAATATCAATTTTATTTTAGTTATTATTAGTTCGTAATAATAATGATTCACTGTCAGAATATTTTCTAATATTTTTTTAAAATTCAATTCCAATTTGCTTTATTAACATTATAATTAATCTTCTTAGTATGTACCTACTTATGTAATAAACAATATATTAATGTAATAAAGAATTGCCGACATGTTATTTTACACTATTTAAATGCATTTTTCAATAGAAATATGATTTTTAAATTCTGTAATATATCTCAGTCTGTTATTCTTCTGCTGGATCGTTTTAATATACTACTCGTACATTATACTTCTCCATTTTCAGAGTTAGGTGCGGATAAACTATTTTAAGCCCAATATTATATTTATAACATAAATAAATGTTTTTAATTATAGCATGTAAATAGATAAATATAATAATTTTTAGAATGAATTTGTTTCTTGATTTTTAATGTAATATAAACTATACCCTTAAAGTATAAATTAGCCACTTTCGTGTGTTATTATTTTGTAACTTAGTTTATCAGTTGAAAAGAGAAACACGTGTAGGTCTCAGGCTGTCGGAAACAATTTCCCTTTTTTTCTGCGCACGTCCTCAAAACGGGCAAAAAATGGCGGTGCCTCCTTTCTTTTACGGCATCCTCTTTTTAGTGCCAGTTCTGTGACGTGATCCCGAGTAGCTATGGTATTGTGTGAATTTTTTATCACAAAGTTAAATTTAATAACCTCTTCAACTAAAAATAGCTATCTAAATTGTCAGAAATATTGTAAAATTTTCTTATAAAAATATAGTAAATTTAATAAACTTAATTTTGCGATATTGAGCTATTAATATTATTTTATAAATCTTAATTTAATACTGCCTAAAAGTTATGTTTAAATAAAAATAATTATTTCAAAAATATATGTAATTACATTAAGAAATACAGAACCTACCCAAGAATATATTCTACTTCTAGTTCTACTAGTATTTTAAATACACTTTAAATGTCTCTCACTTTTTAATTTGTCATTGTTTTAAATAGTAAACATCGTTATGTTATTATAACTATTTGTAGGAGCATTTGGTTTAAATAAATTTACAATATTTTAAAATCAAACAGCGATAAATTATCATTATTTTATTTTCTAAGTCTATGGTCTGTAGTGTTTGAAGATGACTATGTTTTCCACATGTTCCATTTCCTTAAGTAATACAGTGTTAACTATAATAAAATGTATAATTTGTATCATTGTAGCTATACACAGCTACCCGCTAATTAATATTCACTAGAAGCTTAATAATAATTATATGGGTCTATTCGAAGCAAAAGTCTATTTTACCAATCTTCTTCTTTAGTCTACCTGCATATACTGCAGGACATGGGATCCCCGGTTCTTCTCCATCACAAACCACAGTCTCTAAGAATACATTCAGAAAAAGATTTACAAGATAGACTTTTGTTTCGGATAGACCCATATAATTATTATTACGCTTTTACTGAATATTAATAAGCGGATTGCTGAATTATTAAAATATGTAATATATTTGTTTTATGTAAACGCAAATGTTCCAATTGATTAATAAACAAAAATAAACCAATGATGCTTTCGAAATGTAATGCATAATTTAATACTCTAAGAACAATTATAAATTAAATGCAATCCTCTCGTGCATTGACGAATATTATTCGTGTTTGTGGGAGCTTGCACAAATTATTTATCATTGTCGAGTCTTTATAAAATACTGACATTTAATTTTATGCATTGTTTCCTTAATATTACAACAGACACAGATTAAAATTATATTATTGACACGTACATACCTGGTTGCAAATCTGATAAAAAGGGAGGAAATAAATGCCTAACTTTATCTATAAACGCTCGTCTAATAATTTGAATAATCCTATTAATTAAATAAAATATTTATTTTAATTTTTTATTATAGATATTTAGAGGAATAGATGTTTATGTGTATGAGAATTTCAGAAGGATTTTATAGCTGGTCTATCAATCATTTTCAAATTACTAATATTTACCTTGGTTTAACAGTTAGGAAAAATACGTATTCGGACAGTTATAAAGAAGGCGTGATAAGATAATAAAAATACTAACCCTTGCATGATAACTGAAAAGGTTGAGGTCTTCTAAAAAAAAAATTGGACTATATTTAAAATATGTACAGAGCAATTTTTATTCCAATTATCAAATTTACCCGATTTTATTTTTTAAACATTATAAAGTATTCAGTCAAGTAATATGAAAATTCCTACATAAATACAAAATGCTAGGAATAGCACACACAGCACGTTTTAAGTGCAACTTTTAATAATACTCGGGTAAAGTTCTTAAAATAAACAAACTTTGAGCGCTGCAACCTGCAACGCTTCACAGAGATTATCACTTATATTCCAAGTTTTTGGTACAATTTTTAATTTACTGTAGAAACTTTACCCTTCCTCGGGAGATAAATTTAAATAACTTTTCATCACAATTCAAATAACGTTGGAATCTTATTTTAATTGTGTCTCAATGTATAACTACCTCAAAAATATTTCTTCACTTTTCTGGGCGAACTTTATGAATTCATTACTTTATTACCAACACTTATTTCTTCTTAAAGTTAAACAATAAAATCCCGACAATCAAAATCGCTATAATAGTTATGATTGTCAGTATTTTGACTGGCATTCAATAGTTTTACTCAATTTGTTTCCACTATTAGTTATGTATATCATTGTCTATAGGCCAACATTTTGAAATATTGTGGTAATGACTGGACAAGGATATATAATATACGGTTAAGTTGGTTAAATAATAGATTATAGTTATTTAGGTTAATAGATGTTGTGGGGAAACAATTGTGATCAAACAGTTGTGGCAGAATAATATTCTGGACATCATGTGTTTATGCGCGTTTGATTCTTTCGACTGTTATGCATCTTTAACGCAGTATGGTAAAGTTGTCAAACCGCCATCGGAATCGAACTTCTATCAAGAAACGCTCCAGAAAGTATATTCAACGCACGCAAAAAAATTGTGGAGACAACTATACAACATCGTAAATTATCAATAATCAACGGACCAGGTATCCCGGGTTAGTGGTGATCTGTCATTACTAAGTGACGCGGTCCTATTATCAACAGAAAACCCGGGATTGTAATCAGGCATTGAAGTAAATAACTCGAAAATAATATTAAATTACCTACTTAGACATCTACAATTCTTGTAAGATTGGTTATATATTTTATCTTCTTCCATCAATCTTTTATTTCTTGACTTTGCATCGTTACGTGTGTATGACAGGGACTATGTTTTATGATTTTTTCTTGTGTATGGAACCTCTGTCAAGGAATTTTTTTTTTTGTTGTTGTTTCGAATCAGTGTCGTAACATGGCTAAAGAGAAGCGACTCACAGATTAAAGCAAACTACTTTGTTGACTCGATAGTCATTTATATTAATAGAACACTGCTTGAACAGATCGATAATTATGTGTAACTAGAACAAAAAGACCATATCCGGAGGTACATGTTTGCATAACAAAGCTGGGCGAAGGGATGGGAAAATAAACTTAAGGATGAGAGAACAGATAAGAGTTGTCGATATAATAGAATACGCCAAAAAAAATAATTGTCAATTGGAAGGCCACACCAATCAAGGGGGGGGGGGATTTGTTAAACAAACGCAGTCATCCAGTGGTACCAGAAGAGATGGAATCATCAAACCTGCGGAAATACAGGCAGAAAATAACAATGAACAAAGTAAAGTGGAAGAAGCATGGGGAAACACTCATCCAGTAATGAGAAGGAAACGACTAATAATAATAATCTGTAATCGCCGCATTACGTATCATGAGCGTTGTTAGTTGAGATACGGAGTAAAATAATTGAAACGAGCCTTTCCACAATCTCTTTAGTCGGAAAGTTGCGTTTTGAGTGATAATATTAAGAGAATAAAATAAGTTTGATCCATTTACATTAATTATTATTTAATCAGTAAAATACGATAAATAGAAGTTGAAATAATATTTTTTTTTAATCTTTATTATAGTAAATATACGGTGATCCAATCTCAAGCGTTATTCAATTATTGTTTGCATAATATAAGCTTTATATTGTAGATCTTTGCTGTCAGCGAAATGATGATAGAATCCGGAGCTTAAAATCAGGTAAACGACTTAAATACAATAATTACTCGTATCAATTATCATATATATATTTTTACAAAAACAAAATTAAAAATACGTTGTATAATAAAATATATTATTATAGTTGAATGTGTCATGTTTTTTTGATTTCTGTTGATATAAATTTCTAAAAATGTCTTACGTAGACAGTAGTAGGTAATAAAAAATAATCATAATTTTGTTGAAGCATTTAAAATTAAATAAAAACAGGTACATTTTAATGAAAACTTTTTCACTGCTGTTCCTAGGGGTAGCTTAACACCAATCAGGCGGCATGAGTCCGGAGCTGAGGGTCGGCGGCCGGAGGCAGGGGCTGGAGGCAGGGGCCGGAGGCAGTGGCCGGAGGCAGGGGGCCTGAGGATATAATTAGCGAAGTCTCGGGACGGGAGAAAAGAAAACGAAATTTGTTAATCGGAGGTGATTCTTAGAAGGGCAAAAACAACCAACCCAATTACTGTTTTATTAAGAGATCTAGTAGAGGGACTAAATTGTTTAAAAATATAATATTCTACTGTACCACGCAAATAGAAATTTCAATTCAAGAAAAAAATTTAACTCTGAAAACTTAGGTGGAGTACAAAGTTGAATATAATTTAAATATAATATTTTAAGATATAGATATCTCAGACACGAAGCTATTATTTTTACATTACATTTTTGGATGTTGTATATATGTTATCATGTTGGAACATTTAATTTATTTATTACCAACAATGCTGTCATGTCATGTCTGCTGGTTGGTAATTGTTCATTGGTAATAAATAAATTAAATACATACAACTTCCAAAAAATGGATAGATCTGGTAGCATGGGTAAATAGGTGAACGTTACATTGTGTAAAGTGATCACTTAAGACAGCCGATGACAGGTCGTAAGCCCTGCAACGCCCATGACTTCCATACTTTCCATGTAAAAATAATAGCTTCGTGTCTGTGAGACATCTATATCTTGATGACAATTCCTCGTGGGATAAAATCCATGTAATTACTTAGTTCCTACAAAGATTTGGACATACTCAATTTATTATAATATTTTAGTTTTTAATATTTCAGCCCCTTCTTTATGTATATATATATATACATATATACATATAGTGCACTCTTTTTTTGTATTTATGATTAGTTTTAAATACGTTCTGATGAAGCTTGAAATAAGCGAAACCGATTGACGTAAAATAATTTTCGTGGTTTCATACAAAGTGATTGTTATTTCATTTAATCTAATGTGTCAAACAACAAAGTGATTGCTTTCAACGAAAAAAATAAATATATATACTATTGATTTTCCTAAGAGTGGAGCATTTCACAACTATTTCAATCTTACTGAAAACGACACATCATTTTTTGTTAATTTTATAACGTTTTTAAACAATGACTAACACAGCAATAACTCATATTTTTCAATCGGTATAATATTATCAATTTAAAATATTATCATCCAAATCCAACTAGTTCATTAAAACAATATTATTCAATCAACAAAGGATTCAGTGACCCTTTTCCTTCGTTTAATGCTATTATTTGTATATGTAAATGAAAATCGCGTACCTTTATCATTGTTTCATAATTCCGATCGTTTTGCAAACCAACAAACATATTGAGCAGGTAACACATTTTCTTATTTTGTATTTTAGCTTATTATTTTATATATTAAAAGGTTTATAACTGTTGTTTTTACAGTGAAATCTCAAAAATTGTAATTTTCAAAAATGGATACAACATTTTACTTAACCGGCATTACTCACCTAAGAATAGTAAAACATCAAAACATCTATCTTGATGTTGACGCAAAACACGTTAACTAACTTATATTTTCTTGTTTAAAGGTTTTTGGTGAAACTTTGTGGAATTCTATGATTATTTTGTAAATTGGGTTAAAACACTGTTTTATTCCACAATTTTTTATCATATTTGAACGTTAGAACATTTTCGGGAACATCTTTCCATTAAAACGCAAGAATGAAAGGCCATTCATTTGAAAACAGTAATATAAAACTTATGCATAGTTGCACCGGTAGCGCAACAATAATATTATTCGATAAAATTGATTTTATATGCATATCTCTATAAATATGAATTAAGTATATTAATTAGAAAGATATACATATAAAATCAATTTTATCGAAAAATATTGTAGTTGCGCCATCGGGATTCGAACCTGGATCTCTTTTCAAACCGGGGAAGGTGCATTATTCAACTATCCTACAACGACGATATTTTTAGCGACAAATTTTCGAATCTATATGTTACCTTTTTGATATTAATACATTTAATCGTTCCATTATTTGAAAGAGGCATCTATCTTATTTTTACGGAATCTCAAATACCTTTGAGTAATCTGTTAGCAGACGCTATAATTATCAATTCATTTTTACTAAATTTCACAGGCCTATGTTCTGAATAATTACAACTTCACAATAAGAATGTGTTCTCTTTAATAATAAGAATTATTAGCGCTGTTTAAAATTAATTAAATAATATTTAGTTTTTTGGCGTTTGATTTGTTGCTTCAAGCATACATTCAATTCGCGGTTTAACAAATTTTAACCTGCGTATCTCTTTCCCTTTCTTTCCTCACCTATCCTTAAGCGTAAGGAAGGAAGAAGATGTCGCAGCGATTAAAGTCTTCCAACTGCAACAAGTTCAGTGTGCTTAAAACTTTTGTACGGATAACTACCGCTCAGTCCGCTTTAATCCGCTAACGCTTATTAATTAATATTTCCTTAATCCCGCTTAACATACTAATCTTTTTCACGAGTGTTAGTAAACACTCCGCGACCCTTGTATTTGTGGTGGAGAGGAATCAACAAATGAACCAGCATCTGGCAGACGAAAAATAAGTACCCTCCTTTCATCTTCATATTTTCACCAAGAATAACAATAAGAACATAATAAATATTCAAATGGCGCTCATTGCATCTCCTCTCTTATTCAATTTAACTCCTCCCCCTGGAATAGGGAGATCACATTAAATGTATATGGAATACTATCTTGAAACGTCAAACTAATATACCGGTATTATTAAATAAAAACTCGACGATAACATATCGAAATCTATATTCCTTTTAATGTTAAATTTTAATTAGATAAATTATTTTTCATAACTGACCACACCTACGTATGAACACGACTTCTGAAATAACAATAGGTATATTTATTAATTTATAAAAAAATATTTAAATTCTGTTACTGGCAGTAATGATTCCACGTTGCTCGTGATCGGGAGCGTAGGAGGGCATGTACGCCGGTTTATTTTCTATAAATTTGAAATCCAGGATTGGCTATAATACTACGAACGAAGATATCTGCTTTATATTAAAGCATTTACTACCTTCTCATACATTTCCGATGCGAATGTGACATTATATAGGTGAATATCTGGCAATATTTCCAAAAGAAGAGCCTTTTTTCAAAGCAAGTAGGCTAAGCCTGCCATCTATTGAAATATCGCAATAACATATCGCACATTGTGAACGGGCATTGATGGAGTGTGATACCTTCGAGCTACGAAACCGTTTGCAAGACATCAAAACTCTTGAACAGTAGCACGCATTATTGTAAAAAATGATATAACACGTTACTAAATTAATTCTTAAAGATGAGTATTTAAATTTTTCCTTTTATCTCGGAAGTTACATTTATTTACCTTAATTTATTAACCTAAAATATTGAAAGACGTCCCTTATTTTCTTTATCTTCGACCCGCACAGATCTGTAGCTGCAAAACTCTGATGTTCAATAGCTTGTCTCTCTCTTTATTTACTCGTCGTGGGTCATAGATAAACAGAAAACAGGGTGAAGGTAATGAAGTTGCACGATTGGAAGCTTACGTTATGTTTGACGGTGATATCGCGAATAATGCATACCCTTTTCGAGTGACTCGTCGGATATTGTATTATACATATGTTTTACTTGTGAAAAAAAATAAATTATTTAATAATTTAAATATAAGTACTCCGCAGCAGAGTAACGAGGTTTTTTTTAAAAGTGTAATCGTAGGTGAGTATTTATGACAGTGTGTTGTTGATGTAAAATTTTAGGGACAAGTTGTGTTATCACTTTGGGGTTTTATTAACGATATTTATGTGTGGTCGAGAAAAATGTGGTCGAGATATAAGAAGGCTATGTGTGCAAGTATTCGGTATCCCCAATTAATTATATGGGACGCTCACCTGTTCGTTTGACTTAATAAAATATAGTGCGTATGTGGAGTGCAAGATGAAAAATAAATACTACTTTCCTTCTATGTACAGTTTTCTAGGCTAATATGAGCTGTATATCTGACATTTTTGTCCAACATTTAGGATCTCATTGTAGGGTCCATCATCAGGGCTGAAGACTACTAACAGTTGTCACGAGTTTATTAATGCTTGATATATAGTTACAAATGAAAGTACATGCAATAAAAAGTTTATAAAGTGATGCATTTGTTAGTGGACTTGTTAGAGAGACGCTAAGGGTAGTTTCCTGGGCGGCTGCGGCACATTATATTGGCTCCTATTATTCAATCGGTACGGGCGTATTTCATTCGTTTTACACCCGGGTATTTGCAAGGTGTAAGAGCAGTTGGCGTTGTTGATTGTAAAAATCATGTTTATTGTTTACATTAAAAATCATTTAGGTGTAATCAAGCTATATTATAACATACAAAAAACAACGTTTTAAAATAAAGAATTTTCTAGAAATTTTGACATTTTAATTTTGAGAAAGTATTACAGACATATATATATATATATATATATGTTAAAATGTAACGTAAAAATAAAGTAGATGTCTTTCAAATAACGGAACGATAGATGTATTAATTTGGAAAAGTGTAACAGATAGGTTAGAAAATTTGTCGTTAAAAATTCTATCGCTGTAGTATAGTTGGTAAAGCACCTTCCTCGGATTGGAAAAGAGATCCAGGTTCGAATCCCGATAGCACAACAATATTATTCAATATAGTTGATTTTATATGTACATATATCTTTATATATTAATTAATACATTTAATTAGTATTACATAGTAACTGAGAACAGTTCACTTTTATTTGATTCCCTGTTATTGACGTCAAAGTCAAATATTTATATGATTTTTTTAGACTGAATTATCTGAGTAAATGTACAGATTGAATGTTATCTGATTTCTGAGCGCAATTCCATGTTGTCGTAAAATTGACTCGCAATAATATAATTTATTATTTTAAACTTTAGTGTTTCACTTCGTGATTCTGCCGACACTTCTAAGTATTGAGTACCAACGCTGCCATTAATTTTCTGCTTCCGGTTCCCATTCACAGCCGGCCACTCCAGGGGTTGATACCTAATGGATTCCGTCCATTGAATTGGTTTCCATCACCAATTCCAGTCACCACGCCAATCGCATTGCTGTGAGTAGCGCGAAGAGCGGGCTTAAGAGCCCTGGACATTAATTTATTGTGAAAACTGTGGAATGGGACAATATTGCAAATTGGGATTGAAAATATTCTACTTCGAAATTCTTGAAAAATCGTGAAAAAATCACTGAATATTTGTAGCAAGGAAACTAAATCAATTTTTTAATATCCCTTGTCCACGAAATGATACATAATGAGATAAATCTCAAAGATTTAGTTGCCATAAATCTCAGTATCATGTACACATACGTATTAAGAATTAAATCTGGAGATAAAACTCAAAAAATATGATTTTGAGATTAGTAGAAATAGACAAAAACTCAAACGTACACAACGTTCAATTTGATATCGATACTTAAAACGTGCGCACAAATTTCACCTAGAATCATAGATATCTATAACTATTAATTATAAAAGCTTTATAGGAATAATAAGTTAGAATAACTAATGCTGCGTTACTGTAACTAACTATAACATACGAGCAGATACAAATTCAATTCACTGACGTTTGAAGTATAATAAGTGTGAAGTAAGGTACGAATTTCTAAATTATCAACGGTGGACAACAAAAGTCAAGAGTTGTCTCCAATGAATCTCAAGGTAGTATAATTTCTGTCTCAGAGATTGTCAGCTTTATTATTCTACTATTCGTTTTTCGCCAAATTTTTATAATGAAAGTACCACAATAATGTAAATTGAAATAGTTTTTATTAAAAATATGTATAAGTTACATGAAAGATTACTGAAATTGAATTATATGAATTGATTTAATTATGGCGTTACCTAGCGTGTATTACTAAAAGGTTTTTGGGATTCATTGCAATACAAATTAAAATGGAAAACACATGTACCATTTCGCGGGTGCGTACTTAATTGTGTTTATTTGAATTTAAATAAATTAATTATTCATTGAAATATATTACGCATAGATAAAAAAAAGTTTTATAAACTTTTATCTTACTGTAGCGCGCAAATAAACTATATTCGTAGCTAAAGTCTCTCCCAGATTTATCTGAATTGGCATGTTTTCATTTCCTCCACAAATTTTTAGTATTCTTGCCATAAAAACGTAATTTTTCGATTGACAGATCAGGTACTAAAACCTAGCGTATATTGTTGGACTTTCTACATTCTACGATTTACAAAGACTACATATTATAAATTTCAAGTTTTTCCTAAGCATATATGGTTGACGTAGCAAAATGGTAACGTATTTTCTTGGATAGGAAAATTTCCAGGTTCGTTTCCGGTGCAAACGGTGGATAGATTTTATTTCTGCTTATCTTTCTAATCAATTAATTTAATTAGTTTTGATCAAATATATATAAATAAAGCTTTTTATAAGCTGTAAACAAATATATATTTTGGATTACTATCATAAAAAAATATAATTACAATATTTACTGAAAGGTTTACAGTTCTACATAATTGATATATATTTAAAAAAAAAAACAATTATAGTTATGAACATATTAGTCATTAATGCACCCCGTGAGATATGTATTGTGAAATATACTTAACAGAATTACTTATAAATATATTGTGAAATATATATAATAGAATTACATTACAGTAATTCGTTTCTAAAACAATAGGCCAATGTGACAATGGCGGAAAACTGCGTGTACTATTCAATCATGTAAGAATGATGGAGTATCTAGCTAGGAGCTATGGCAGTGGCTTCTCGTTTCTCAAACAGCCGTGTATTTTATAAGACTTCATTGAAAGTATACACGGTATAAAATATTAAAAATCACATTTGTGCCATTTCGAAAACACAATTGAAAAACATTATAAAGGGAAATTGGAAAGAAATCCATTATTTATTGATCAGTTGTTTTAACTCACTTTGTGCCTAGACACGATCGAGTTAGTATCTCGGTGTATATTTTGTTATTTTCTTGCTTTTATTTAAGTATATGCAATTGGAAGGGTTGAATCAGTAAGGACCGGGTTTTATTAATGGAAAAGGAGGTTCCACAGCATAATAATACACGTCCCCCACACCTCATCACCAAAGCACTACTCGTAAAAAAATTCAGGACCTAAATTTGGTGATCCCACTACTTTCTTATTCGCCACATTTATTTTTCAATGATAATTGGCTTTTCAGATCTCTGGAATATTCAATTAGGAATTAAAAAATCCCGTGGTTGCATTTTTAGAGCCAAAGTTAACAAACACTGAAAGATTTTTTTTTTATACTTAATATCTTTTAAATATTTTTAATTGATTTGTGGAGGGCTATCGCCTTCATTCTCGTCATTTGGGGATCGCACAGCGGGGTTGAACGCACCCAGCAATGTAACTCTGTCCAGCCATAAAGAAGTATGGTACCCATTGTAACGAAAACTTCTTGATTGTATTTTAAATATATGTAATGTATGTTATTAGTAAGTAAAAAGACCTTGATTAGGTTCACCAACACCTACTTTGAAGTTGATGGTGCGAATGGAACACTTCTCTTTCGTCTCAAGGTTTGCTCGATGTTCGACTCAATATATCCTTTTATGGTCAGGGTATCGAAATAAAAGGTTTATGTACATTTAGTACGGAATGGCATATATTCAGTTAAAAAAGATATGAACAGAACAACGAAAACATAAAAGTGAAATGTAGTGGTAGCGAAAAATATAATAAAATAAAAGGTTTACATGGGAAGATCACATATCGTAATATAAAAAATACCATAGAAAGACTTGGTGTTTCTGCGTGTGCGGTATTGAGGCCGTCACATCACACTTGACAAATTATAGTGTATCTTAGACAGAGTAATAACTTTCTTTCTAACTTTTCATAATCGATGACTGATTTGTACAAGATTAATTCTTTACATGGATACTGTGGAGACACCGAATGGATATTAAGATCATACTCGACCGAGTCTAATTATTTTAATAAATTGTGGCCTGTATTATCAATAAATAATGAAACGAGATGTTTATTTAGCTAGAGCTGGTCAGCTATGATTTTATTATGTGGGCAAGTTTGATCAGAACTTGCTCGTTAGTAAGTGCTCCGGTTTATGAATAATTCTAATAATAAAATCTTATGGAAAAGTAAAGTGACAAATAGTTATACACAATCAAGATTTACGATGGCAATGAAATGTATTACAATACAAATAGAGTTAGATGGAGTAATTCGAGGTTATTATAATCTATACGGTGGTCGAGGATAATTTTATATTGTCAGTGGAGTTTCAAACGGAGAAAACTAGAGGGATCACTCTCGGCGAGAGCGGGAATGTTTAAAATATAAATTTCGAAGAGTTGTAGGTTTATATAAATGCGGAACACTGGTGGGCGCACGGTATCTTTGTTTTAAATGAGGAACATGGTGACGGCGTATCTAATGACACGCGCAGTCGGGAGTCGTCAGGTGGGCAGAGGCGATCGATCTTCCTGGATCTTCCTGGAAGCTGATGGAAGGCGTAGGCCATGACTTCTTAGTGAATGCGAGGTCTTCAGGAGCAGTTAGGCGATGGAGAAAGTAGTAGTAAATGTACTTAGGATTCCGGTTTTGCATATTACATACGCTATAGATTGAGGTCACTTTTTTGAGATTTTGTAAAAGTTCATTATGACATGCCAAGTAAATTATTATCTCACATAGACATCAATATTACAACTGTTAAAGATTATTCTTGAAATAAATCGTTTTGCCGCGACTGATATATTTTACAAGAAATGACTGGGAAAGGTCGTAAATCGATAAATTCTCGGACGCACGCCTATAGGTGGTTATAGATGTTGATTCTTTCTGCTACCTGGGGGTCGTTTATATAGCCATTCTAGCAACGGTGTTCAGCTATTTTAGGGAGGGGGAAAAACAATAACTACACAACATCTTTAAAAATATGTACTTTTGGACAATAATTTCTATACAGCACGAGCTCGTGACGTGTTCATTCTGGTTTTGTTGGAACAGCACGTATGCCCTTGAATAGTCTATTTTTAGAAAGTACTTTCTGTGTACGTGCGATTTTAAACGGTTGTCTGACGAAATTGCGCGTGGTATTATTATTTACGCGGAGTCAATTTTGATGATTTTAAAAATGGTTATAAAATTAATTTTTCTTTTACAAATTCTTGATTATTTATATCGTAATGGTGGCATGTTATACAAGGTATAGATGTTTCTTTTACAAAGATTTAGTAATTAGGATCAAAGAATTTAAAACACGTGTATATTGACTGTGGCGAAATAATATACTTGACACCATAGCATATAACAATACAAACGCGGCAGCTGCACACGGACGGGCCAAATCACTATCACTCTATCTATTGACGTCGCGCAATCAACAGCTCTGAAGGTTGCCACTGATCTTAGTTCGCGCACTTATACTAACTTCTACCTTTGTAAAATTATCTTTAATAAATATAATTAAAACAATAAACTTTGTTTAAACACTACTTTATGTTTGGTAACACCACCAAAAAGGAACGGTAGTTTCAAAATCGGGCGGTGTTAGTAAAAATAAAAGGTATTTGAGATTTTTGATAAAAAGGTGATACCTTTTAAATTTAACGCGAAACAACTGGACACTTTATCACATATGAAATTCTTGCTAAGGTATCAGAAATGATACCTACCGCGCTTGGAATATTAACGGCGCGCGAGACCCAGATTGCGTTTTGCGTTTTTAGGCGGCGCGCGAGGAATTTTCGAAGACCTACCAGCAGAACAGACAACACAAGAAGAATTTATCAGATCAGCCAGCACTACAAGCAGTCTGGATTGCATCTAGGAGATCGGCCGGCTATTCAGGTTAGTGGCTATCTGTCTATACTAAAGTGGCATATTTTATATTATCAATAGAAAACCCAGGATATAGGAATTTAGCTATCATTTATATCCACAACACATATACTTGTAAAAATAATTATTCATAAAGTGAGGTAATTTATGTGATAATTATAAAATTGATTTATTTTAACTTATCTGTAAGATATATCAACTTTGAATTTATTTTACGAATAATTAATAAATACAGAATTATTAAAAATGTCAATTTCGTACTCTATATTTAAAACTTCTGCGAACGAATGACAAATATGAAGTCAATTACATTTGATTATAATAATAAAATTTACAAATACAGTTAATACATGTTCAATGTAACCTTCTTTGGCTGCACGACAAACATCTAATCGGTGGGTGAACTCGTTTCACACCCGATGAAGCATGTCTTCTATTACTGAGTTCACCGCAGCTGTAATACAAATGTTTAAAGGATATTTCTAATTGGAGGTTAAATGTTAAAATGGAGTTGAAAATCACGCTGTACTACAGTTGCCGACTCAGTTTTATCGAACTCACCAACACAGACAACCTGTGCTGCACAGTCGCCATTTTACTCACAACTGACGCGAAATGACTGCTTGGCGGCTCGAACAACTATGAGCGATCTAGTGGTGGTATTCTAAATTTTCGGACCTCCTCTATCAAATGCTATGTACATCATTCACATGCAATGTATTCTTCAGGAAATATAGGGGTATACGATTGAGTACATCATTTTGATAACTCTGTATATTCAACCACCATATAAAAATGATGTCGAAATGCATACAGTATGTTACGATTCCGCTTATGGTAAGCGCACCATTACACGGCAGCACTTTTAAAGTTAACGTTTGTTGTGTTATGGAAAATAAATGAAATTACCGCAGATTTCATCAATTTGCTGGCAGTAAGTGCTCGAGGCGAATATAAAACCCACGAGCTCAGAAAATGTAATATATTGACGAGAATATGGCGCTTTGAATGCAATAATTTATAATGAAAAAACTGAGGAAAGACTAGCGGTACAGATTGGAATCCTGGTGCATACACTGGTATGTGAAAGTAAAGCCTGAAACTGACAAAAAGGGAACGAAAATGGACTGTGTTTGGGACATATATTTATTTGTGTAAATACATATTTTATCTTGAACGAAAATAATGTACTGTACCTTCCCTTCCCCTTCCTATCCCACACGAGCATGTCGCCAACCTGTCGATTGGCGACCTTGAACCACTAAGGTCATACGTGAATCGAAAGAATTACAATATTATTCATTTGAGACTTCGCGTCTATAGAGTGTCGGAACTCGTCGACGTCTAAAAGAACCAAATACGAAATAGTGAACTAAAACACAGTCCACATTTTGGAGATGTCTGCAGAATCTGGATTATGGTGAGTACCTATTCCTTCCGTATCCTGAATTCTTCCGGCATTTTTGCTTGTACGCAGCATACCGAATGCAGTGGAAATGAAATCTCTTAAACGTATATGTGGCAAATTGGAATGTAAAACTGATCTTATGCTGTATTTTTCACAAATATATTAATAATCGTGTTATCTGAAGTAATAAATACAAGATTTAAGTAAATTTTAAATAATTCAATTTTATTTATTATAGCATAAAGTATGATTTTGAAAAAGCAGTACAATGTTTTTGACTGGATACAAAATCATTGAATGTCTTAATTTGTATTTAAATTATATAATTAAATTCCGATCAAAATAATATAATGGGGATATGAAATAACAATTAAAAATATTTATTTAATGAAAATACATTTTATTGTGAAGTTGCAATTTCAGAACATGATTCTGGATATTAAAAAAAATGTTCTAGAAAGATATACGGTAAAAATCTATATATTGAAAAAAATTGTTTGTTTATTACCACCGGGATACGAACCTGAAATTCTTCGTATCCGGGTTCGGTATTCCGGTGGTAACCATTTTTTTTTCGATAGATAGATTGTTACCGTATAGTTTACTAATTGATACATTTAATTAATTTAAAAATATATTTTATTTATTGCCTTATTCTAAGAACATTTTTTTACATTAAGAATAAAAAAAATAGTGAAATGTTATACTTTACATATATCGCATCTTCGTTTGGGATGCTTAGCTCAATCTCGCAACATTTATCACACCTACTTACAGCTAAATACACCGAAACTACAGCCAATCGTTTAAGACCTTGGATTAAATCCAACTCAATTAGTTGTTCAATTCAAATGGACAGTGTGAGTAATGTGGAACGTTTATTCTGTTTAAAATGTAAAATCGTTAACCATTCGTTTAAGTTAAAACAATTTCACAGACTACCTAAACTTGTGTTTTCCATTTTGTATATCAGAGTTATAAAATAGTTAATACTTATTACAATGATGTGCCTACTTACTTACTTACTTACTTACTAACCCACACGCCGTTTCCCCGCAGGGGTAGGCAGATATGATAGAACTTCACACTCTTCTGTCTTGACATATAATTCTCGCCTCATCTACATTCATACATCTTCTTCATAGGATTCTAACGAGACCATCCTTAAGTATATAGTTCACCTGGTCATGCTAAGTCTTCTACGGACGTCTTCTACTTCCGGTGCCATCAAAACTTGCTTATCATTCTCTCCTCATCATCCGTTTCATACGACCAAACCACTATTCATTATTTCTTCATTCTTTACTCTGTCATAAATGAATCTGGCACATATACGCATAAGTACATATACTGGTTCACAACCTTCGTGATGTCAAACTATGGTGTGAATGACCCATTGATCTTTACACACGCAGAACTTATTTCATATAAGGATGCGATTGCGTGTATAAGTTTGCTATTCACCCTGATATCAGAGAGTACCTTCCATAATCTTTCTCTTATAACTCTATCATACGCCTAGTACAGATCTACGAAAGCACAAAAAAGTCTTTGAATTGAATCGCATATGTGATTTAGTCATATGAAACGGACAAATGAGAAGAGAATTATAAAAAATATATTTTACATATTTGACAAATATTGTATATTTTCAATTCTCGAAACTCTAAATCCCAATACCAAAGCCTTACATCAACCTAGATAATCTACATAAATTAGGTAATTTCCGGATTTATTGGTATCTTCTAACAACATCTCTGTTTATTTGATTGATTACCTAAAACAAATTTAAAGTCAGTCTTCAAATACTAATTAATGTTTTTTATCATAATCAATCATCATTAAATTTAATCGATAAATATCAAAGTTAAAACAATATCCTAAAATGTTTCTCGATAATAATTTTTATTTTATTTTAGATTCAAAGAAAATATGAGAAAAAATTGATTTGTTAAAGAAATACAAACAAAAAGTCGTTTTTTAATATTATTATAAAAATGATTTTAAATCGTAAAAAAAATGTACACATTATTTTATTACTTTCTAAACATTGAAACGAAAGACTGAGAAAGATATCGAAAGGAGAGTGACTGCAGCGAAAATTAACTGCACTGAAAATTAACAGCGCTTTGAACAGAATTATAGCTAATGGGATCTTGTCAACCGAGGCAAGACTATCGCTACAGAATGGAGTCTTGGTACCGACACCGATGTATAGAAGTGAGGCCTGAGCTAGAAGAATAGAAACAAAAGTATACTTAATATAGTGGAAATGAGATCACATAGACGTATATGTGGCAAATCCATTTATGAAAGTGTAAAGAATGAAGAAATAAGTAAATAATGTAAAGCTGATCTTAGTATAGTGAGTAAAATTAAGAATATGGAACGGATAAATATGAGGAGTATGGTAAGAAAGATATATGTCTTAAGTATTGGTGACATCAGAAATAGACGACATCTGCGAAAGATTTAAACCAGGTTCTATAAGAAGCCACAATAATCGACGAGTTTGTATGAGAAGATGTATGAATGTGGATTAGGCGAGAATTTTGTATCAGGACAGAAGAGTGTAGCGCTCTATCCTCTCTACCTATCCTCGCAAAGAAACGGCGTGTAGTAAGTAAGTAGGTAAGTGATATTTTTACAGTTTACAGTTTACAACTCAATGAATTTATATTTAAAAAAATAATTGAGATGTACCAGCATATACATATTCCATTGTCTAATTAGTTATAATCATTAATGGAAAAAACAATTAATAAAAATCCGTAAATATAAATAATAGTGAACGTTAAGGACATTGAAATAATAAAAATTAAATTGAGATATAAGATATTTATAATTATCATTAGAGGGTATAAATTTAATATAGAGAGTATAAATTTAATAAAGAGGTTATAAATAGCGTTGTATAATAATAATTCAAGCATCCTGAAAGCTTTTAAGCCCCCCCGACGTATTTGTTCATTGCGAAACAAAGAATGCTCAGTTTCCACTGGAAGTTGGTAGGGAAACTACTGCGCTATGAAATTTCTTCGTAGGGTTCATAATTTACGAAGGAAATCTTTCTTTCTTTATTTAGCTGCAGAGGCAATGTGTTATCTCGGGACATAAATATGCAGAACACGCGAGCTTTTCGGTACAACCACCTTCTTATTTATCTTGGGAGACGAGAAAATAGCGGACGCCATTACATGTCCGCAGTATATTACGCCACGCAATGTACCATAAACATGGGATTCTAAATATTTATCAATCGATATCATTTGTTACATTTTATGCAAATAAATAATTCAATCATTTTAAATATATTAATTAGAAAGATATACATATAAAAACAATTTTATCGAAAAATATTGTTTTTGCACCACCGGGATTCGAACCTGGATCTATTTCCTAACCGGATAGTAGATATGAAATTACTCAAAGGTATTTGAGATTCCGTAAAAATAAGGTAGATGGCTCTTTCAAATAATGGTTCGTTAATAAATAGTGATAACATATGGGTTCGAAAATTTGTCGCTAAAATATCGTCGCTGTAGCATGGTTGGATAATGCACCTTCCCCGGTTTGGAAAGAGATCCAGGTTCGAATCCCAGTGGCGCAACAAAAATATTTTTCGATAAAATTGATTTTATTTGTATATCTTTCTAATTAATATATTTAATTCATATTTATTCCTATATTATTATTTGTATAAAATGCCGGTCTATTATTTCGCGGTGGGTAATTATTCTATGCCAATAATTATTATTATCATTATATTTCATCTATTTATTTTATTTTTAGTGGTTAATAAAACAAAAAATTAAAATAATAAATTTTAACCACAGAGTTAATTTTGCCAATTTTAAAAATAAAAAAAATATAGTTTTGAATGCACTATTTCATATATAAACTTCTCTACTATATCACCAATGGCTGTGAAACGTAACCAAATCGAAAAAAATATTTTTTTAACGTAAAATATTAAAAAAAAAAATTATGGACCTACACTAGAAAATAGAACTTATAGAATTAAAATGAATCATTAGATTCTGTAGGTCACAAAGACTTCAATGGACTAGCAGATGATAGGATACCAAAGATCATGACCAAGTGACTACTTCAGTGGAAGCGACCTAGAGGCAGAGTGTCTGTGAAAGAAGACTGGAACGGGATAAGAGAGTCCGGAAACTGGAGAAGAATTGCCAGAGATCGGAGTCAGTGGAGCACCTGTAGAGGAGGCCAAATCTCACCCTGGGACGTAGTACCTTGAAAGAAGAAAAACATCTTAACCGACCAGTTTTGATACATTTTTCGGAAACCGGTCAAACCGATCAAAATTTAAAATTATAATTGGTAATATATATTAAACAGCTGTTGTTAATAAAATTTTACTTGTAGTTCTAGTGGTACAAACGGTAAGTACAAAAATAGTCAATTATATAATTTCTTCTGAACTATTTTGCCGTGGCTTGGTTTTTATTGTATCCGACGTTTTGGGTCACATTTCATTTGATCAACTCTTAGTTATGATTGTCACTGGAATATAGTCTAGATGCCTTTATTCTAATATCAACTGAGAACATTCGTCATCTTGTCAATGTAATAAAAAATATATAATTAAATATATAAAACTAAAAATCTTAAACCTGAGATACTGCATAACAACTACAATAATAAAAAATATAAACATTATAATATATTCATTAATAAGAGATCCACAAAACGTAGCCTGGAGACACCTAATCTCTCTGGAATAAGACATTTGTAAAGTAGTAGAATTCCTATAATTGTAATGCTTAGCGACTCCCAAAACGATGGATTTAATTAGAATCCACCAGAGAAATAAAATAAGTAACCATTTAAAAATTGTGTTATAGGGAATTTCACATTAATGTAAGAATTTATTTTATTAAATAGTGTGACATTTTTATGTATGTATGTTAACTACCTATATTCTATTTCTATGTATTAACAAAGTGCCTGTGGAAAACAAATTACTAAAGCAAGTATTATACAAATTACAAATATGAATAATAGTAGGAGTGGGCTATTTCTACATCATAATCTAGGTTCGTATATCATATCTATACAGAATTACTTTGAATTTAAAATCACTGAAGCAGAATAATAGATTTTATCTGTCTTCTTGATTTTATACTCACTTTAAAAAAATATCAAACGTAAAACAAGGGATATTCAAAATAATTTTGAATGGTAATATTTTGAGATATATATCTGAGTGTTTTGATATTGTTGAATTTTTGTATTATTATTTATAAAGATATTTTTTCAATCATATTTAATGACGAACTTGGTCCGTAGGGTAAATAAATAAAAATTACAGACTAAAAATTGATAGCACTTTCAAAAATACTTCAGTCTTTTGGATTATAATATATTTTCATTTAGAAAATAGTTGTAGTTTTTATTGTATTGTATTCATTGGTAAAAATTTATACTTTTTAGGGCGTACCTTAAGAAATAAATTAACACAAAATATCTATAAATGAACATTACTTGAGAAAAAAAAAATTAAATGCACCTCAAAATTTGTTTTTACATTACTAAATACACGTAAAACTCTCAGATCAGCCTCTACATCAACCGCAGGAAGGGTTGTAGAATTTAAAAACCGTTGTCAGATGTCTATGTTTAGCGAACGGGCATTTGCGGTAACTGGCCCAAAAACCATGGAAATTTTTACCCTCCGTTATAAGGAACAGTGCATCGGAGACTGAAAACTCACGTTTTAATATCTGTAAGTTCAAATAACAATTTAAAATTAAAAAATACTGTAGAACTAAACAGTTTATGTGTAAAACACTCTAGAAGTGAAATACTTTAAGCAAATGGCGCTATAAAATTGATCAAATGTTATTATTATAAAAAAAAATATTATAAATTATTTCCCACAAGAGGGAGCGGTTGCCCAGAAACATGTGGGTGTAAGCATTAAAATAGAACAATTTTGTTTATACATTTTAGCGATAGGTACCTACCATTCGAAATCAAAAAGTAAAACATGTACTTATAGTTAAAGTTTATTCAAATTATTATCGTGTTGAACTGCTTTATACACCATAACTTCTCCATATTTATAAATTGTGTCTAACAATGAATCGGGTGTCAACCGTGGGTAGTTTATCGTTTTAATAATCTGATCTAACAACATATACACAACGTATACACAATACATCCCGAGACTATCAAACGGACACCAGAGTTCTGAATTAATATTGAGGCATCAACTATTCTCATATTGCAAGCAAAATCCTTTTGATACAATCCTCTCTGATACCTACACGCACAGTTCTACATTATACATCATTCATTCAATATTGCCAACATTCCGTCTCCATACCTGAAATTAAACAGACAACGAAGCACGACTTACGTGGATTTTCTTACTGTACTCACAGCTCTCTTGAACTTCAGAAAACCTATTCGATTATTAGCACGAAGCACTGTGTATCACCCGATAGTGATTGTACACCTTCGGCACGCACTGCAAGAAACCGAAAACACAATTACTGTACTAATAAAAGATCAGTGTATCGAGTACATAGCGAGACGTTCAATTCTTGACAGTTCAAAAGTCATAGATAACACACATAGAAAAGATTGTGCTGTGAGATAATATAAAGGGGGGGGGATAGATAGGTATAGTAAACATGAAGAAGCATCAATACACGCGCCTTGGACCTGTCATAAATACCGAACGACCCCAAATTCTTAAGTCCACTAATGCTATAATACAAGTATTATATAATAATAAAAATTATAATTTTTATTAATATAATTGCATATTAACAAATGATTGTGTTGGTATCCTAGAACCGAGGCTTGAAAAGGAGGTGAAGAAATATACCACCAAAAGTATTTGTCCGTAATATAGAAATTTCATGGAAATTTAATTATTAAAGCAGCAAAATAATTATTCTAATCTAATATACCTACATTTATACAAAATTACAAAATGCAAGTATAGTGAATTCAATTTACAAAAAGTTGTTATAAATGTGTTATTTAACGCCACTGACGTACCGGATGTCCGCACCCGCGACTCCGCCATGTTAGAAGCGATACCGGAAGCGACTTCCAGCTAAAGCTTCTGGCAAATAGTAGCACCTGTGCACAAAGAAAACTTTGTTTGCTTTGTGATATTTAATTTATAGTTCTTCTGTACATCGCAGGCTGTGGTAGTATGTATTAAAATTCTGTCAGAAGAATGGGGTTTTTATATGGATGACAATTTAGATGTTTATAGACAAAAGGAATCTTGTTTAAAAATAAATAAAAGAATTGGTGTTTAAACATTTGCTTTAGGTGGGTACTGTTTATTTATTTATGACTTGTTTTAATAGAGTAATTTATCAATGGATAGCTCAACGATTTATTTCTTTAAATAAATAAATTAATGTGTATTTAGAGTTGAGAGAGAGTTGTATTTGAAAGCTCATAACAAAGAATCTACCTAGGTTCTTATATCACCATTTTGACGTCAACGTTATCGTGTCTCACTACCCGCTACGAATCCGTTTTTTACATTCTAAAGTAACTAGGTACAAACATTTTTTTAGATACCTGCACATGTGTTGCAAAAGGTAAAAATTACTCATCAATTTGTTATTCTCTAAAATAAAATTAAGATTCATGTACTTTCTTCTATCTATCTTCTTACATCATAATTTCTTTAATTGAAATCAATTTCCTACATCATGAGAATTTTTACAAAATTTACAACTAAACATATCAAATATGCTATATTTTGCTATTTGACCCCCAAATCTACACTTCTTAATTTACTATGCAGTCATGTCACAAACCGCTTTGTATTACCATAATCTGTCGCCAGGCGGCATCTGAAATCATAGCAGAGTCCGCAAATTATATTTTACGCACCAGCGTAATGCCGAATCAAATAATTAAATTAATTAGAATATAATATTATTATTTAACGAAATTCTTTTTAAAAAGCATACCGTCTATGGTTGTCCAATGAGTCTTTGGAGTTTTTTTTTAAATGCTATTTTGTGAAAAAAACTAACATTACTTCTAAATAGCATTTTTTCTGCTCTAAAACATCATCTTTTCTTGTATATTATAGTTATTTTTTTAATTTTTGGGTTTAAATAATGGAGTGTCAAGTTGAAAATAAATATCATTTTTGACACTATTTCTTTTCGCCTTTCGCCTTTTCGCTCCGTCAGATTATCATATGTTTCGGTCGCTCTTCAATCAAATAACGATGACATCAGAAATTGGCTCGAAAGTCATCGTATTTCGATACCAGACCTGGTGATTTTTATAGAAAAGGCATCGACAAATCGGTTGACAGATGAAAAGTCCTGATGAAGAATACATTATTGATTGAAATGTTGTAATTTGTGTTTAAAAATTTAATTTCATAATAAATAATTAAATAAAACTTTAAAGACTTATTAAACTACCTATTATTATATGATATATTCAAAAATTTCTTTTTTTATTTTCTGAAGTTTCTGAATCCTTGAGTCAGTAATTTTTTAACAGGTCCTTGTAAAATTTCGGCCATATTATTTTCTTCAGTCAGCTTTTTTTTCGCATGTTTATGTGTACGGCGAGGGGTGGAAGAACATTATCTACATCCTTTAGAATCGCTTTGATTCTAGATTAGATGAGTTCTTTCAAGCATTTAGGCAGCTTCTTGGACAGCTTATTTCCGAACCATTTCAAAATAATCTGCCGCTTTTAGAGAGAAAATATCTTCACAATATTAATCACTTTTTTAATAATTTTCTTATTTGTATTTAATCATATTCATTTTCTTAAGTCATCTGAAAGAATTTAAGATTCGTTTTGTGCTGACAATATACGAGGCATGTTTTTTAAGAAAGTATCTGATTTTTTTTTTAAAGAAACGCAACATCATTTACAACATTTCATTTTCTTCGGACGTTACACACCTTAAACTACGTCTTATCATAATTAAGGCACATGTCATAACGGGGTACCAATTTTTATATATCTTCATCATAGAACGATGCCGCTTGGGTCATCAAAACGCTTGCCACCAAGGAACCGTTTCAGATGAAGGAAAATATAAAAATCACTTAGCGCCAAATCAGGACGAAACAGGACACAGTTAACGATGAATGCCAGCTGGTTTTATATTTCGTGCATTCAAGAAACGAATCACGGACCGTATCTCACAGTCGGCGGGTAATCTATTGTCTTGAACATTTCAACCTCTCACTACAAGATGGACACACTGTGTGAATGTCTCTAACGTTGCATGTGGTGAGTCAACGGATGAAGAAAATCATTGCGCTTGTGCAATATTGCAACTGCAGCACTAGATCTGAAATATTCGGCAATGATACTTACTTAAAAATCGCGCCTCGTATATATGTTATAAAGATAAACATAAAAATAGTAAAAACTCTCGCTCTAAAGATTTTTATTATTTCTATTTAATATTGATACAGACAATGATATCAATTAAATACATAGTTATGAACATTGAATAGTTTAGTTATTAAGTCAATCTTAAAAAGGGGTTAATTGAAAAATGGTGATGAGATGAGCCACAATAATTTTGACAAATATTTTTTCTACGACAAAATACTTTTACCTGATTATTGTTTTTGTTTGAATATTATTTTGGATCCAGATTACTTCATTTCTATAATGTATTCTTAAATGTACCTATATTTTCATAATAATTTGTACCATGTAACTAACTATACGTGATTACGAGTACAAGATTAAAAATTCGAATGTATTCTATCTACGTAATTTTTCGTAATAGAAAATAAAAAACAATCACTTATACGTATCTGTAATAAAATTAATTTAGATTCATCAGTATGAAAAATCTTTCTATCGAAAATTTTTAGTGAGAAAGGTCAATCTATGAATCGAAAGAATCTATTTATCGAAAACATAGTCACCATTGGACTCGAACCAGGAATTTTTATTACCAGTATATTGAATTATAAAATTTATTGATGATAAGTGATTGTCTGTAAAGGAGTGGGGAAATATTGGATGCAGGAAGGGTGGAAAGAGTTCGGGAGAGGGACAGGAAAAGGAGACAAGGGATGGCCGAAGGACCACCTAGAACCAAAAAATATGACCCACCTCTGAAATGCTTCTTTCGCTATCTGGATCTTCTTCTACTAGATCTATAGGTCTTCTGGCTCCAAGATACGTACACCAATGTTCCGCATGAAGCACTCTTGGACATACACTTTGGTGGTAGCGCGAAGTGTCAAACAAGCACCATGCACAATGGCACAATTTAGGTACAACACTAATCGGTTCATACGGTAGCGAGAAACCGATTACACACAAACAGTACAATATCAGCCCCGCACAGTAAAACGATACTTTGAGCGAATAATTTGTTCCCACACGGCAGGACGAATTTGGCGGTAGTAAACGCACCCAAAATGATAAACACTACTTTCGTACAACTTCAATTCCACTAAAATATCATAGAGAACACAACCACATAGGGAGAGGGGGGTATTGGTTAGGTAATAGAACATCTACGTAAGTAACGTTCAAATGCGCGCGCACGGCTACCGGCCATCCTTAAACAAATTATGAAAATCGAACAGTAATTTATTTTTAAAATTACATTGATGATATGAGATTAATTTAGAGATGAAAGTTATATGTAGATATGTGACTAATAGTATCATATATAAATATTTAAAGGACACCATCCCTATATTTAACCAAATTATAACAATTGCAATGCATAAATCAAGTCATTTTTGAGATTTTTGAAAATTATCAAGAACGCGGACTCGATGTCATTACGGCTGCTGACGATCGGCGACCTGACGCTAACAAAGAAAATAAAAAATACACATTATTTGGATTGATATAAATATTATTTAGTAAGAAATTATTGCTTTTTTGATATGAAACTTGATTTCAAATAGTAGCTGAAGCCTTTAAAGCATGTGACTAGACGTCGAAAATAGATAATATGTTCTGCAAATTAAATGGTTATAACTTTATACTTTTAAAATTAGCAATATTATCTTTGTAGTTAAGATTCATATTTTTATTTATTATCTTTGTTTTATTAACCACTAAATTGAGTTTAAATACATCTACCGGTTTCGAAAAATACCATTTTCTTCTTCAGGATGTCATAACTAACTAAAAAATATATTGTTTCTTTGACAGAATCTATGTTTAAATGATTTGAGTTAGGTACAAATTTTTTTTTTTTTTTAAAAATAGATTTTGTCAAAGAAATAATATATGTTTTAGTTAGTTATGATATCCTGAAGAAGAAAATGGTATTTTTCGAAACCGGTAGATGTATTTAAACTCAATTTAGTGGTTAATAAAACAAAGATAATAAATAAAAATATGGTTATAACTTTATTAATTTTTAACATTTTTTTAAATTTGTCTCAACTGAGGTTTGTCTCCGTAATCTTGGCTTCTATAAGAAAATATATTTCGTATACGTAATAATTTTTCATATTAAGGCACTCGGAAAATCTATTTAATGGTCTCTGTTTTTCTTATAATGATTGTATTTTCAAAATTACGGCAAGTAACATTCAGTTTATTAGTTTTATATTAGTGTAAAAATCCAATCTAAGTAATAGATATAAAAAAAGTCAAATCGAATGTATAACTTCTGATATAAATGAATAATAAAAGCCCACATTTTCTTAAGAAAACATGAAAATATGAATTATTTTTGAAACCGATCTATTATTTTTTTTTGAATAAACAAAATGGAAATTGTTTATCGCTAAATTTAAAGAAATATAATTTTATACGGTTATAAGATATATTGTATTAATAAACTAGATTCACATAAATAAATAATCCAGTTAATAAACTCAAAAGTTACTATGCACCCGTTAATATTTATTTATTCATATTTATATTTATTCACAGATCACAGTGGTTTAAAAACTCAACTTATATTTACATTAATTGGTGTGAATTAATATCTTTATTACTTCTAACGAGAAAATTCACAGTTAAATCAAAGTTTAATTGTGAAATTCCAGAATCATAAATCAATTCCCGTCCAAAAAGTTAACAAGCTAATGTAATAATTTAATCTGATACCTAAGTATATGATACCAAAATGCCTATAACCCTTGTCAACATCACATTTTGTATAAAGGTATAAAGAGGGAAATATAATATAGGATATAAGTTCACTTTTTGAATAATATATTTTTATCCCTGTGTACACGGTTTTGCAACGTAAATCAAATACAAATACAACTCTATCGTTTTCATTCTCATTTTGCAAAGAAATTTATTTTGAAATGATATCGAGACAAGAGTCTTATTGCTTACATATTCTGATAGCGTATCGGCTTGGTTTTTCTTATTTGATATTTCGATGAAAATTTTTCGAAACTTCCTGTCGACATTGCGACATATTTTTAGATTGCGTCAAAAAATTTGGATTTTGCGAACGATGTGATAAATTTTTTTATTTATGAATTTAATCTAAATAATCAATATTAGTGTTATTATTATTACACCACAAATCATAACAAAAATAAACGTATTATGTATTTTTAACATGTGCATTAAACATACACATCATACTAAATAAAGTTGTCCCTTCAGTAACCGAATACTATTGAATGAAAACTGCACATGCATACTATATAATTTTATTATTAATCTAAATATTTTTGGTCAATTTTTTTTGATAAATCTGTAGGTTATCTAACTACTATGTATAAAATAAATTTTAAAACTGAAATTTTTCTAGCAAGTTCCTTCGACTGCTTGTGGTTCCTAGGTTTCCATTCATAATATAATCATCTACACAATAATAAAAATCGCCACTAACCTGGATTGATACAACTATTCTGTTCCTCCGCTGATGGTGGGCTGGTCCGATAGTCCGAAGAATTGTTCTGGATGCCCGATATTTGATGTTGTATGCCGCCAGCATTCGGGTTCGAATTTTAACTCCGGAGAGTCAATTATTGAGAGATCTTCGCCGGTTATTTCCCGTCATAGAAAGCGGTAATCTCCAGACCGCATAGATAAATAATAGCAACACACAAAACCTAGGGATGCCAGCCGAAAGGATATTAAAGTGTGTAAATAGCAATTGTTTCTAATATTTACTTTTGAGGTAAACTAAAATAAGATTTTGCTGTGATCTAAATAAGTAAAAAATAATAATATCAGTTTGCATTTTATTTGAATGAAAACACATAATTTATATTATGAGGTTAAAATTTCAGAACATAGCTTTGTAGTATTTTTTATACAAATTAAATAAATCATTTTTGCTTTTAAAAATGGAATAATAGATGTATCAATTATACAAATATATAGAATGCTATAATAAGAAATAAGAAGTTTTTAATTTATTGTAAACATATTAATTGCTGTAATGGAATGTTAACACGTTTCCTCGGATAGGAAGAGGTCAAGGTTCGAATGCTGGTAGCAACCACATAATTTTTTGATAAATATCTTTATAGTTGATTATTTTAATTTGTATATTTTCTTGTTTTATATACAAATTATATTATTTTTGTACCGACAGTTCCATATTTTTTTTCATAGGGTCTAAAATATGTTAATAAAAAAACTGAAATCAAACTACGAGTACTAGGAATATATCATATTATTAATAATTTTTTATATATTTTTGTTGTTATATTTTTTTACAACTTATATACGAATACAGGACTGATTAATTATTGTGCACCTAACTATATCATAATATATGTATACAAAATAAATACTTAAATATATATAAATAGAAGAAGCATCCGCTTTTATTCTGTACCTGTATTATTGACGCTATAATCGTAAACGAATTTCCTTACAAAAGCGACAGATCGAATTTGAAGCTTTTGGCGTTGAATTTTGTTGATATGAGCTTCCTGTAAGCTCGCGTTTTTCAGATTATACAAGTATGTCTTGTACTATAAATGGAAATTTTATAATAAATATACAAATATTGCATAAATATAAATAATTATTTTTAAATGGAAATATGAATGTATAATTTATAAAATACAACATTTATAGATTCAAAATTAGTCAGAAAACTTACATGATTAACGTAGCGTTATGGTATTTATTCTACAGGCAAAAATAAAATCGTAATTTGTTGGTAAAAATACGTAGAATCAAATGGTTCTTGATATGATTAATAAAATGTAAACTCTAAAGTTATCTATTTATTCATTTTTACTCCATTACGGTTTATTTAAAATTAAACGTACACAAATTAGATTAAATGTAAACAAGAGTATTAAAATACTATAGAAGTATTCTTCTTAACATACACGGTGATCCAAAAAAGTGAGAACATTTCGTAAAATGTGATATAATTACATCAAAATTAGTGTAACTATATCAACAATAACTTAAATAGTTTACTAATTTTCTTGCTTACCTATTTACCTATATTACGTTTTATTTCAACAATTCGCCATCTTTGATTATTAATTTTCCAATTGCTTATATTTGGTTTTTTCAAATTGTTGCCCAGAATGACTGCAGGAGACCGTATTCTGATCAAAAATTTGCGAATTAAAAACATTGGGGTGCTAGGAAAATGATTAAAGAGTTTCAAAACAAAGCCTGGAGTATAGCTGAAATATTACAGCATGTTAGGTTATTTCTTCTTTCAGCCTCGGCTTCATGTTCAGTGGGGAGGCATCTAGTCTAACTGGTTCTTTTTTAAAATTTGGCAAGTCAAATGGTTATGAAATGAAAGAATATTTTTTCATAAGAAAGTTTATAATCTATATTTTAAGATACTTGCATGTGTTAGAAGTGGAAAATTAGCATTTTACTTTAATACTTATAAATAAGGCTATTTTAACATAATTATATTGAAATCAATATTGAATATGTGTTTTCTACCAAATTATCTTAATGGACGCTTTTCTGATGTAGATTATGCAGGTCCCTCACGTAAGGGATTACCTCTTAGGATGGTCCTGGATCCTGGACGTGAAGTGCGACCAACTGCTGGTGGTGCCAGCGTAGGGTGACGGAGTTCAGACTTGTAGTTGATTGAGCACCAGACGATGCTCAATTATCCAGGCAAACCGGGACTCTGGACGCGATGTTCTTATATAATAGCTACACCAAATTATATTAATCAACTTTTTATAGATCCAGCGGGACCCTTTTTGATACTTTCACATTTACGATTAAACGCAGAGTACATCACAGTCTAAGCTTAAACTCGAGGCGCACAGTTTAAATTTTCCCCGGAATTACAATCTATAAAGCGCTTGCTTGATACTTTTAGAGACGACATTGATTCTATTTTCTAATTGAAAATAAAATCTCGTCTTTATGGAGTCAGTTCTCCCGGCCGAGAATATGGGAAGACTGGCCCGCCTAAGGTGATGCATCCCTTATGGTGCATTTTGCCGACGTGACTTTAGTCACGTACGCCGAATTCTTTATTGCTGTACCCAAGCTGTGACGGTCCACCTGCATCTAACAATACTTGGTTTTATTAACCTCCGTCCCTTACTTCGACTAAGTGCTTTTGTATTCTTGAACAAAATATTGTTTTGGGATATTCGCATTCTAACAAGCATAACTGGATATTACAGCAGGACGGAGCTCCATTTCACACAGCCAGAAATACAATTAATTTTCTTCGTTGTGAGAATGTTAATTTTATCGAGCCAGGCATGTGTTACGAGATGTTCTAACTTTTTTTGGGCCAATCTGTATATCTATAGGTTTAATGTATTATGTTGTACTCTTTTAAAACTTTTGTGGTATTAAAATAAGATTATTCTGATAGATGCTCATGAGATATTTGATGCCAATAACAGACATCTAAATCTCTCATCCTTTCGAACTTAGGTACTTTTTAAATTTAAATTGTATAATCAGACTCCTAAGTTCCAAAATGTACCATTCCTGTACTCGGTAACCACTCCTCCAGTTCAGTAACAGAATACATTATGCGAAACTTTAGTATTCCCTGACTATTACCCTGACCCCCAATTAACAGGTAGGTACTAAATAGAATAACTCAAAATTAACAAGGCAAACGAGAGTTTGCCAAGTTATTGTTGAACTGGTAAGAATATCTATATGTTTGTTGTGATATTATATTATATTATCATTTTTAAGAAGCTAAATAATAAAATATGAAAGTTAATTGACAACTTTTATAGGCGAAATAAAGAACATCGACGATGTCTGAAAAATAATATTTTTTCAGAATTAGCTAACCATATCAACGAAACCGACCATCCTTTTTACAGCCGCAATCTATAATTACTCCACTCGGTACAATATAGGAGAATAATAAAGAATAATCTTGAAATGATATAAATCCAGAAAAATTTGAATTCAGAGAAAACAATAAAGAATAATATCACAATTTCAATTACTTCACCTGTATTATCTACGTTTCCAAGAAAAAATAAAGCCACTCCTACTCTTACGTAGCCATTTTTGTTCATTCCATCATATTAAGTCGTAATCTTTCTTATATAAACTAAACAAAAAATAACAGAAAATAAAATAAAACATAATCAGGAAAAAAAATATCTTTAATAGTGTTTAAAATAAACACAGAGACAATAATATCATATTGTATTATTCTTGTTGTTCAATAGTCCTAGAGCACATATAGAAGCTCAACTTTCTGAATCTTTCCAGTTCTTTCTGAATACCATCTAAATTTTATCACTCTAAGATCTCTTGCACCCTAGTATCCTAAAAAATATATTATCTTCCTACCCTCTACCCTAGATATCTCACTTTTTCTCTTCATGTTTTCGCAAAAAAGATACCCTACTTTCCCTAATTACTATTTTAAATTATGAAAAAAACTAAATCTGAATCGCGGTCACCGCCGGGTGAGGATCTCTAGTATATTATATATGTATCCATGTGTGTATACGTACGTATGTATGCATATATTATAATACATACCTAATTATAAGAACAATAATTCACACATAGTTAGATAAGAAAATGGAAGAAATTTCATTTGAACTCATTGGATTATCATTGATTTATGTGAATTCTGTGTGAATTTACGTGAATTCTGAAGTAAATTCTAACATGACATGAAGTGAATGGTTAATATGGTGTAAATTAATTGAAACTCATTATCCTCGCAAGAAAAAGTTCCAGCTTTAAGTCCCGAGAGTAACTATATATGTTTACGATATATTGATTTTTTCTTTGTAGAATTCATCTAATTTGTATTTTAATTATCAAATAACTATGTTTTCAGAAAATTACAACTAAATTAAAAAATACAATGGAAAGATAACTTAGAATATGTCTGAGGGATCGAGTACTTGATGCAGACATTTATCAGAAATCCAAGGTACAGATGTTGCCCAAAAAATCTGAATGCTCAAGTAGCAGTGGTCTAAATAAATTTGTAGATGAGATGATGAAGACTAGGAAAAAAAGGTTTTAAACTAGAGACCTCATGCTGGTAGAAAATGTGTCATCCTTAAACTCTATGAAGCGACGACATCAGAAGAGTGAAAAACAACACATGGATGAAAAGGACTGAAGACAGGGAGATTGGCTTTTCTTGGGGTAAGGCTATATCCAATAATCGAGAGATACAGGGTGTTAAAGATATTAATTATTATACAAGGTCCAGCAATAAGTAATGAAGCATTTGTGAACGCTGTGGAGGGAAGACAGAAACTGTGTGGAGAACAGTAAAGTGTGAAATAAGTTTGATATATTATGCAGTTTCAATATGTTTGATATATTCTTGGCCCGCGCAGTATTTTTTTATGTTACAATGTTCATTCTCAGAATGGTGATGTTAGCCTACAGATTTGACTTGCTGTGATTTTTTCTTATATGGATATCTAAAATCCAAAGTGTTTATTATTACAGGAGTTGGGAATCAACTTAAACAACAAAATTTGAGCGATCGACTGAGATGTTTTTCATAGTGTTATGCAATCTTTTCGCAGCTGGCTCCAAATATTTAAAAAACAGAAAGGAGCATATTTGTCTGATTTAATTAAAATTAAATAAGCATATTTGAAAACTGCACTATGTATAGAATATATATGATTACTTTTTAATCTCTGTGTTTCTATTACTAAGCTCATACGATAAAAACTGCTAATACCTATTTCCGGATCCTTTAATAATGTGGTAGTAAATATTTTGAGTATTAAACTTTAGTTGACTTGATAGTCTTATGAATATTTAAAGTCGATATGAATCGAATAATCCCACCATATATTCATTCAAACTCCACTACATCTACTTCTAACATCGGGGTACCTCAGGGATCTATTATCGGACCACTATTGTATATTTTATATACGAAAGACATAGAATACATAATAATATTGCCCCACCGTTATGCAGACGATACGCAAATTTATTTTTTCTGCAAGTCGGGTGAGACAAAGGTATTAAAAAGAAAAATTGCAAGATGCATAGATAAAAAAGGCGAGTGGATGGCACAGAATAGACTTACATTGAATCCATCCAAAACATAATTACTATGGACCGCAACACCTAGTAGGCAAAACTTAATACAGAAATCAATATCTGCGAATGCTAAATCTGCAGTTAAGTTGTTGATTCAGATCTTTCAATGAATACACAAATCAGTAAAACTATCAGTGGATGCTTTTATCAACTGAGACAGATTAAAAGTATTCGGAGACATCTTCCTCTTGAGGCAGCCCGTCTACTTATAAATGCATTTGTGGTGTCTCGTGTGGACTATTGTAACAGCATCTATGCTGACCTGCCAATGTTTCAGCTGGATAGATTGCAATCTATTCTAAATGCGGCTGCACGGATAATATATGGAGTTTCCAAATTCTCTCTTATAACATCAATTTTACATCAGACACATTAGCTCTGATTCCCTAAAAGAGCGATACACAACATGGCACCTCTGTATCTTCAAGAACTTTGTATCTCAGACAATCTAAACGATAGACGTCAAACTCTCAGATCAGCCTCTACTTCAGCTGCGGAAAGGGTTGTAGAACCGACCAACCGTTGCCAGAAGTCTAAATTTAGTGAACGGGCATTTGCGGTGGCAGGCCCAAAAGTGTGGAACTCTTTACCCACCGTTATAAGGAACAGTGCACCAGAGACTTTATTTAAGAAGAAACTAAAAATGCACCTTTTCAAATAGTCATTTCCATAAGTGAAAATAACGATTTTAATTTTAAAAAAAACAAAGATAATTGTAGAACTATAAACAGTTTATGTGTAAAGCGCCCTTGATTTGAAAATTTTTACAAAAATGGCGCTATACAAATTATCCATTATTATTATTTATTTTATAAATGTTTTAAAAACGTCTTATTAAAGATATCTTCTCCATTCCAGGTTGCTCTTCTCTAAAGAGCATGAAACTATTTCGACTTGTGTAAAATTTAATTCTTTACAAATCTAGTTCATTCGATCCCATTAACAAACACTATGTATACAGGAATATTTTCTGGATTAGTTTCACAACACTCCTACGTTTATTAGTCAAAGCACAAAAAACAACCCTAAAAATAATAAGTACTCACAAAAACACTTACAGATATTCTTCATATCCACTTTTCAAACAGCTTAATGTCCTTGCTGTAACATGAAAATATTATATAACGTACCCACGCTCAAATACCTACACAACTCAAAAAAATAGAAAATTGCAACACACATTACCAAATATACGTCAAATACCAAAATAATGATCAAATTTTCCCTTAAAAACCATATTTAATAAACAAACGAACAATTTCATGTTTTGAAACCGGGATTGTGCAATCAACTACTTCACAACATTCGAACAATGATACAAATGTAGATCAATCCTTTTATGTTAAATTAATCTAACCTGTTGTAAAATCACTATTTTAATAATTAGCATTAATTCCTAGTCCAAACTACACAACACTACAAATTTACCACAGATGAAAGAAGGCTCGTCAGCCAAAGGTTAGTGGCTAGGACTTTATTTCCAGCTGAATCCACATATCATGCAACCACTGCCAAACCGGTGGCGGTACCCTGGCATCCTATCCGCAGGAGCCAAACCGCATTCGTAATAATATTATTTAAAAAAATTAAATAATGCTACAAATACATTTTAAATTTGTGTTTCATTCTACGTGTATATTGCATAATTCATCTCCGTTATTATTTGAGAATATATGTGATATTTCATCATCTGGCAGAGCAAAGTTTAAATTCACCATATTCAATTAACGTCGCAAATGGTTATACATTAATAAATAATGAAAAGTGTCATGGGGAGGATGACTGGTGGGGTAGTAACATGGAGACTTTTAGATTTGCTGGTGACAAATAATGTAGGTAACGATGCAACTTTTAAGCGAGATTGATCATTTTCCTTGCCATATATTCCAAAACTTTGCAGGCCACAGAATGTTTTGATGTCCTATCGTACTCCACCAACTTTAAACAATCGGGCATAACGAGGAATCCGTTAAATAATGGGGTTTTCTACTGTTACATCAATAATTATTATTAAACTACTCTTTTATCCGTCTTAAGACAAGGTGTTGGGCAAAATTGGAAGCAAAACTCAAGATACAGGGAGCTGCAAAAAATAAAAAAGATAGGCCTACATCCAACACCGAACGCTTATGCGTACACGGAATATATGTCACATCTGTTTAGGACATATATTTATTTGATGTATAAATATTAATTATTGAACGAAAATAATGCACTGTGCCTTCCCCCCTTCTATTCCCCACCTGGCCGCGCTGCCGATCAGTCGATTGGCGACCTTGAGCCAGTGCGGTTATACGTGTGCAGTGTAGTTTACAATATTATACATTTTCGAGACTTGACGAAATAGTGAATAAAATATACAGTCCACATTAAGATGAGTGCATATTCCTTCCGTTTCGTGAATTCTTTCAGCATTCATGCTTGCACGCAACAACATCAATATTCTTACTCATTTTCATACTAAGCTAAATGCTTTATGCTTTGAAAATAGGACTAACTTGATGGCCTTCTGGAACGAGGCTTGAACCTCTGACAACTAGATCATTAGGCGATAATCGTATCGTAACCACTAGCCCGTCAATTGAAATACTTTAGAATTATTAGGGTCATCTATTATGAGAGTTTAACTGAGATCAAATTTCAAGAAATATTGAGTTACCACTATATAGTATAAAAGTGAGATAAGTTATATGGAAATGTGTGTTGTATGTGTGAAAGCTGATAGTGAGTGTGACTCAAAGATATCAGGTATTTACTTACAGTTCGTGATTTTGAACTCATTAATAAATATTATATATTAAGTAGATTTTTAACTATGAAACATAAATAAATAAACAAATAGTTCCTAGCAAGTAATGTTCAAAATTATATAATAATAAATTCATTCATTATTTTGGACCAACAAAATAATATATAATATTTCTCCTTGTATGAGGTATCTTAGTCATATCAAAGACATTATTTTTCACATAGCAAAAAAAAATTATATGTGATTTTTGTGATATTTATTATTAATTCTTTTTCAAAATAAAGGTTCACTTTGCATGTAGTAACTTTAAATAAAGCCGTCCATTTAAAATATATTATGCATAAAATTTCTCAATTCGGTGCTTTTTTAATGTTAACGTTTCAATTTTAGTTGGATGTAAAAATATTACCATTTTTTTCTGTCAAAAATTGTTACACGAAATTTGCTATACGAGCAGCGTTCTTTGTTAACTTTGAAGCTCACAAAAAAAATTCATCAGCTATTAAAAAAAAATACGCAATTGAAAATATTTATAAATATAATATTTTAAGGTTGGTATAAATAGCCTTCTCTCGTCCTTTCAGACTACACCCATCTCACGCGTGACACGGATCTTCGGAAAAAACATATTAACATTAATTTTGTTTTTTCTAGCAAAATCAAATACCTATATTATAATATATCTCGGGAAATAATATGCAAAAGTAAATGTTTTAATATGTAATTCCTTAAGTGGTTCATTAATTCCTTATTTAGGCAACCCCCTAAACCTTACGACCGAGCGCAAAAGCTATCCAACACGCACAAGGTCAGCTCAAACACAGATGTTCTATCAGTCACATCTCCAGAGAGGGATTAGGGGCAAGCGGCCATACAATGGTCCCTTGTCGGATAAGAAAAATATCAAACACCAAGTTTGAAAATTAGAGAACGATTTTACTGCTCTTATAAAAAAAAACTCGCACTCTATGGGGTGGGCCACGTATGTTTCCTTTACTACTGAAGGAGTTTATTTCCGACTTTTACACGTTAAAATAATTTTCTCTGGGGATATTTGTTCGCCTTGAAGACTGGGACACTTGATCAAGTCGCTTGTACATATTTCAAGTTCTGTAAAAAGTTTTCACAATATTTTAACAATACACATTTTTTTAAAGAATTTAAATATAATATACTAAGCGTAATATGAATTAAAATGAAATAATAACGTGAATTATATATATGTTTTAATTTCAAAATAAACAAATATATACAGAATAGAAATAATGATACTGAATAATATCTGACAAACTAAGTCAGAGATTTGATTTCCTTTTATTTTTATGAAATGGATTTCTTGCACACAAATATTCTATTTGTCCCACTTTTCTGCTGAGATCACTAATAATAAATGAATTCCTTCCTGGAAATAATTTTTTTATCTTTTAAAAAAGTAACTTTCATCAATACTTTAACTATTTTAAAGATAATATAAGCGTTATGAAGATAACTAATATTTGTGCTGCTCTCCGGACTATGATTGTTCACCAAACGAGCAAGTATATTCTCCCAAATAAGGTTTCTATTCGTTGGCTTCATTTTATACGATTGTAACTTTTCTCTACAAAACTTTCTGTACAACTTATTCCACTTCAAGTAGCAAAATTTTAAACTATATTTTAATGAAGTATTAATTAAATCCAATGTATTAATTAAATCATAATGAACATATGTCCACCCTTTTTAAATATTCTGCACTCACATCAGTCAGAAGCATTGCTGTCCAACATTCCAAATTCATCACAATACAGTACCTACACCTTTAGTTTTATAACACATTCACTATATATTTTTATTTTTACTCTTTTTATATATATATATATATCTGTCAATCTTGTATTTCTAACTTTAATTAAATAACACCACAACAGCGAGAAAAACACTGGCTATATTAAAAATGACGGTAGTCTAGAAAAGTAGCCAGAACAATGCTAAATGCATCAGAGGTGGATACCTATTGCATTCCACACAGTAAACTAATTAGTTTATAATATAATTGTATGTTCACTTCTCAATTATAAAAAAAAATGTCAATAAAGGATTGGGAGAGGGCACTTACATATCCATATATGCTATCTCAATATTCGGACCATATATGATTATGAATTCGACTGCTGAGTCGCTGATTTTCAATACCCGCTATAACCCGTTTTCATAATTTCGTGAAAATCAAGCAAAATTGCAACACTTTAACGACAGGCATTGTAACTTTTTTTTAAAATGTATTAATTACTTTCATCTAAAATAAAATTATTATGTATTTAGTTTAATTATTGTATTCATTTGAACTCAAATATGTATTTTGTTATGATAAATAAATTCATTGCAGGTTTTGACAGTCACATCGCGTTATACCGGGTTTGCTAACCCTAACACTATACTTAATATTGCTAGCTAACAAAGCGTGTTTTTAAAATGAAACGTGCATTTTTAAATAAAAAATTAATTCCGAATCCAGTAATATATATGTATATATTACTCAAATTGGTCAAAAAAATGTTATAGCGGATTTTGAAATTCAGTGACACTGTTCATCCCGCACCCCGTAACTTATCCATAGGCACGATATCACCGTACCGTAGACGCCCGCGGCAACTCTAGCATGGCTACTAGAAATCCCAATATATTCACCAGCGTCAGCCCGCTCCCATTCCTCATCTCAATATTGTCCATACCACACGCGATGCGTAATCCATACGCATTTCCGTCAAAAGTTCGGTAATTTCATAATATAGTTTGAAATTGATGTTTCTTGCATAAATAAGAATCTGCGGCTAATTGTCATATTAAATAGCCTCACAACAGTGTAAATCTTTAAAACCTAATGTGCTGGTTTGCGATTGCGCCCACTCCATTTTAGATGAGATTGGAGTTCTTTCCACCTTCGGAGAAATTGCATTAGGTATGTATCTTCAGCTGACCAACGAATTGTTATACAACGTATAACCGCCGCTGTTCTCCGGTATTTTTATGTGAAGACCAACTCCAACACCCATGATCCAAACGGACGCCGCCATCTTGAGTGAAAGTTCTATCGTGAAACAATTATTAAATCACCGATAAATAGGTATATATCTATCCTTATAAGATCCCCGTGTTTAAATAATACTTGAAAGAAATCAATTAAAACCTTGTATTAAATATCCTTTCATCTAGTGTCAAGCCACTGATGCTGACGCAATACATGTTAATATTTATTTTGCTGAATCTTAAATCCTGGTCATAGAATCTCCAATTATATTTGTCAATACGAACTGTTCATAAAACATGTAAATTGTGTACTATTTTCTCAACTAAACATGTATATTTCAAGTTCCTAATTGATTTACTAAATATTTATTATGTAACTCCGCCTAGGATTTTGAATATGATTTATAATAAGACATTCATGAGGCATCCTTATTGAATTATTTTTTATACGCCCGCAAGTATTTTGTATTCAAAGATAATATTTATTGTTGCCTATAAACATAAAATTTAGTTTATTGAAAATATTCCATAATTGCCACCTGAGATATTGTATATGAATAATTTTCTTCAACTATCACTCTTTGTTCCTTGATCTTTCATTATCAATTTATTACCTCTAGTGTACCTCTGCCCAAACTTTGTTAAAATATATGTTTTTCTATAATTTCTGTTCTTATTTGTTAGGCAGTTCCCATGAATGCTATAATTATATTCTAATGAAAGAATCCACTAGCAACCTGGACGCCTGTTTTGTAAGATAGGCGTGGTGTATGTAAGTATGCTTACGAGAGGTGAGATTAAATAATAATTTTAATCAGGTTAATAAGATAAAGTTGCTATCGCAATATTCATATTTATGGTCAGTCACAACTTTTGAACTTTTGCAAACCTATAATAGTATTTAACAACATATAAGGGAAAATTCTAACATTAGAGTCAAATTAGCACCAACTTTCGAATTATATAGACTCACTGAAAAACACCCCTGTATTGAATTGCATAAATATCTTAGATTTAGAGAAAAATGTACCAGTTTGAATATATCTGCGACAGGCTGAAACAGGTAATAGTCATAAAATAAAAAATAGTGAAAAAAAGTTAAAAATGTTTTAATAAATCATTAAACTAGAATTACACCATAAAGTAACCACCATAAGTATAGAGAAAGTATATATTTCAGTTAAATTGTACGTTTTTTTTAATGTAATGTAAAAGTTACTATCTGCACTATTATAAAAATATGTATATTATGTATGATATACATACATATACGTGACAGATTTGTCGTTTACTTTCAGAGCGTGCTACAAAGGTTTGCCATTAAAGTCAACGATGAAGATTCATCTCGCAGCTTCATCATCGTTAAAGGCCTCATTTCTCATTTGCACACAGTCTCGCCCCGGTCCTCGGCGGCAGAACTTGCCTAACGCAGAGTGACACCTCAGCTTAAGAGCTTTTACCTGAAGACGTTCTTGTTAATTAGCCAGTTCAAATAAAATGCCCCCTGGGGATAACATAAAGCAAATTCGGCTAATTAAGTATTAACTCCATTTGAACCGCTGATGCTGTGAGACGGGAGGTAATTAAAACTTTGTCGATTCTAAACAAATGACACCGTTAATGAATGATAGGTAGGTGCTTAATTAAAAGAATTGTAGAAGTTTGATCAATCTTTCGGAAACTTAATTCAATCAATCTGTCTTAACTTTCAGGCTAAATAAAGTTTGATTACGTTGTTTGTCCTGTTTGAAATATTCACGATTTGAAAACTTTATTTTTTACTCCTGAGAACCTTCTTGACAAAATTTAAGCTTGAAGATACAATTAAAAATGAAAAAATATTAAATATTTTTAAAATATGTTATATTAGAATATAATGCAATAAACAATATAATGACTATTTCCACAAATAATTTATTTGATTATAATGAAATAAAAAAAAAAATATAAATCTAAAGAGTTATTAATTCAATATTGGTTAAGCAAAATTCAGTTTACTCAGTTGACATGGTGTAACTGGTAATGCATTTCCCTGGATAAGAAAAGATCCAGGTTCGGATTACGGTAGCGCAACAACAATATTTTTCGATAAAATTGATTTTATATGTATATCTTTATAATTAATATATTTAATTCATATTTAAAATATCACAGACCTATGTTCTGAATAATTACAACTTCACAATAAGAATGTGTTCTCCTAAAAAATAATAAAGTTGTATCAATGTGTCCAAAAATTTAATAAAAATGAATTGATAATTCTGGCGTCTACTATCAGATTTACTTAAAGGTATTTTGAGATTCTGTAAAAATAAGGTAGATGGCTCTGTCAAGTGATGGAACGATTAAATGTATTAATTTCAAAAAAGGTAACATATAGGGTCGAAAAATTGTCGCTAAAAATAATGCCGCTGTAGCTTAGTTGGATAAAGCACCTCCCCCGGTTAGGGAAGAGATCCAGGTTCGAATCCCGGTAGCGCAACAACAATATTTTTCGATAAAATTGATTTTATATGTATATCTTTATAATTAATATATTTAATTCATATTTAAAACATCACAGACCTATGTTCTGAATAATTACAACTTCACAATAAGAATGTGTTCTCCTAAAAAAAAAAAAATTTAAGTGTGATATTTAGATCTGGTTGATACTAGTGCATCATCTGTAGAATATTGTAGTATCTAACTTGCATTGTACTCTCTTACTGTATAGAAATGACAATTTCCTTTTACAGACCTCGAGCTAAGGGTGCCCGGTTCTAATCTGAAGTTGGCATTACGGGTATCTGGGAAGTGCGATGGAAGGCAGTCTCTATTTGTGATGGAGTAATCTTCGGCACATCCCGCGTGACGGCCACAACTCCATACAATGAGGTGGTAAAATGATGGTCCATACGAGACCATCATTTTAACTTAGTTGTAAAATCAAGAAAGATCAACAGTTCACCACCGTGGAAGTGGTATCAATATTACGGTGATGATTTTTCTTGCGTCTTATCCGAAAGGATTGCCACAGAAGTCGAGTCAACAATGCATCGGGATGATTATTGTTCCACTTTCTTATCAAGTTGTATGCGTGAACAGATGTCAGAGTGGAGAGATCGATTACTTGATATTTATTTTGCATTAAACAATGTTGTTGTAAATTAACCTATTTCATTAATTAGCTTTGATTTCTAGCCCGAATTATACAATACTGAAATAAATTTACCACACGTGAAAGAAAGGTAAGTGCGCACGACTCAATTACAGCGGAACCCACATTTTCATGTCAACTACTGTCTAGCCGGTGGCGTTGCCCTTGCGTTCGAAGAAGTAGAACGCATCGTAACAATATTCATCAAAATATATCCTCATATCATGGTAGTAGTATGTTTCATTAGGTTTACTATACCTATCTGCTCCCCCCCCCTCGGCCTTTACTATATACCTCAAAGCACGACTTTTCTATGTGTGTTATCTATGACTTTGAACTGTCTAGGATTGTGTACATCCTGGTATGTACTCGTTACACTGATCTGTTATTTTGCTGCTTGAATAATTTAATTTCATAAAAATCTGTTATCTGAATATTTTGAACTGTCAATAATTGAACGTCTTGCTATGTGCTCGTTACGCTAATTTATCATTTGTACAGTTACTGTTACTATTGTGTTTTGGTTTCTGGCAGTGCGTGCTGAAGATTTACTATCACTATTGAGTGATACACAATTCTTCGTGTTAATCATCGAAGAAGTTTCCTGAATTTCAGGAGAGCTGCGAGTAAAGCAAGAAAAACGAGGTAAGTCGTGCTTCTTGGTTGGTCTTTGAGTCCTTATTGTTATGTAGATATAACAAATTCTTTTCACCCTTCCTACATCCCAATTTCCCACCCCGTTATGTAAACACATAATATAATTTGATCAGTTGCGTAATAATTACATGCTCGTAAAAAATACTGTCACCGTGTATACATAATATAAATATGTAAATTTGGTCTAACAATAATAAAAGTACGAATTTATATCCAAATAAATGGTACTAATAGGTGAAAGATTAGGTCAAAGATCTGCCAACATTGTAATATGTATAAAAAATACTGAAGAAACTGAAAGCTTGAAGATTGCAGTGAAAATTGACTAAGGAGAAGACATAATGAAAATGGATGATCAACATCGTGATAGATCTAAAAAGTGAATGAATGTCCAGACAGAATAATGGCCATATCCATAAATATTTTGATGATTCTATCGTATATAATATAATATGTTTATTGCATTTCATTTAATTTGTGTTTCACTCATGTGGTAAAATAAATAAATTGTATAAATTTTATGAATGTATTGTTAATTTAATTATTTTATTTTTGTTTTTCTAATAATAAAACATTACCATTATATTGATATAACCATGAAACTTTATGTCTCTCTCTGTACTTAAAAAGATTGTTGAAAAAAGTCACTCGAAAGTACAAGAGTTCTGTAATGACACGAAGCTAGAAGAAAATAAAATACTCTCTAATTCTTTACTTAGTAAAGACATAAAAATATCTATAGGGATATATAGTATATTTAAATAGTAATTAAATTATTAGGCAAGTAAGTACTTCAAAATAAAATGTGTTATTCTTCAACAAAGAGATTTTTATTTAAACTTTAACATTTAAGACTGCATATATAACTAATTTTTATATATTTTTTTATGTGGTTATCTTCTAAATTTTTATCAGTGGAAGCAGGAATATTAGAACTTGAATTATTGAGTTGAATAATTGAACTAATTTTTAAACAATTTATGATCAATATTTGTTGTAAAATTATATATAAATTAACTGAATCCACTATGATAATATACACGCCTTTAATCACAGTAGTCGTCCAAATACTAATTTAAAATTGTATTATTTTATTTTTGATTAATATTTGTCCTTCGAATTTAGCGATTTCTTATTTATTTATAAAATATAAACAATATATAAGAATATATTTTTAAGTCTATCACAGATTTATTGTTTCTAGATATTTTATATGTATTTTTTTTTCTAATAATTGCGAAATTTTACAAGAGTATTTTTTTAAATAAACTTACTAAATCATCATAATTTTTAGAATCATGCTATAATACAGTTCCAAAATAAAGGTTTCTCGTATCTGGAATTGTTTGCACAGTAAATATATGGTTTTTAATTTAACGTTAAGAACATGTATTTTAAATAACATACATACATATATGTTAAAAATACAAAGTTACTTATTGTATATATTATATAAGGGATAATATATTAAATTTATGATTTATATCCCTTGCGTGAAACAAATAAATAAAAAATGAAGGAAACCTAAAAGGTCCCACCCTATTTCAGAATCGTTGTGAGAGTTGTAAAAAATATAAATATCGATAAATATTACACATATACACTTAAATAATATACTTATGGCGTGTTGCAATGGACCCGGTTGAAATTTCGGTCTGGCATCTTGGAGATTTGGCGATAAATATCGGTATGCATCAGTCGAACATTCTGCTCTGTATACGAAATAGACAATTAATAAAATCACACTGCGTGATCTATTTTGTACTCTCATAGGCAATACCTACATTACATTACACAGGTATGATGCAGACGGGCGTTACTCAATGTTGGTAGAACTAAACTTACAATAACTCTACACCAACCTATCGATGAACTACGTTTAGAATTATCTACCAATTAGTTTAATTTATTTACTGCTCTATTATAAAGGTACCTAATATTGGATAACTTTTAACTTTTTTTAACATAAATAATATATAAAGCTACATTTAGCCTTTTTAATTTACATTGTATATTTTCTAATAATAATAATAATAATAATAATGTGTTTATTCCAGCGTGATCAGGTTTTTATTGTTTTTGATAATAAGGTTTCGATATACCTCTTTAATGACTATGATGATTTTGTATCATTGGTAAATAAGTAAGGTTTACGTATAATATAGGTGCAAACAGTAAATGTTAAATTTATTTACTAGTTCCGGATGGAACTTTGAGTAACTATTGATACAGCTGTTTACCAATACATCTGTTTATCCAGCACAGACTATGTATGTAAACACGTTTTAGATATTTACTCAAACAACAAATTATTACTAAATCAATAATTGTACATCATATGGAGTAATTTTGTTTAATTAAAAATTTTAAATGCCTCTACAGTGTGTGTTATAAATTTTCTTTGAAGCCGAATAATATTTTAAATTATAAAATTGGTTTGACAAATGTAGCAAAAAATTGGAGCTGATTTAAATATGATTGATTATTGTTTTATGACAGTGGTAGGAAATTTCATAAATTTCACTAGGTACAATTTAGGTAAAACAAGGTGTTAATTAAATATTAATAATTATTTTTTAAATATTTGTTGCAAATTGCACATAGTGGTTTTTATTCATTTTAAAACATTTTATTCATTTAATAGAAAGTTTTAAATAAACTATATATATAGTGACGATATTAAAGTTGCTTACAAATCCTTCATTTGAACTATGCCATCAATTAATATGTGGTCGAGAACCGCCCAGAATAGTTTTAATTTTGCATTTAACTTCACCTCTGTTTCTACTTATTTGATTCGTTATCTCACCAAGAAAATGAGTATTTTTATTTCTTATACGTAATAACTGTTCTGGAGAAAGTTTTAACCCGGCTCGGATTGTTCTGGGTGGTTATATCTATGAGTCTATCGTCACAATATAAGTTGAGCAAGACGTGCTAACTGTTGGTCTCAGTTTTTAAATTGTGTTTTCTTTAATAAATTTATTTTTGCTCAAATGTTTTAGAACGTGACTAAAATACCCAAACAATACAATACAAGTTCTTGACACTTTTGTTTGCAGCTGAGGATTGAAGTTCAAAGTCCGGACAATATTTGTATTCTTGTAAGTGCTTCTATTAGACAACGGTACAAAATTGATGAATAATTTTTTAAAAGATTCTGTTTATTTCAATCACAGACCACCAAATAAATAGAAATGTCCTAACGCAAATTCCTTGTCCTATAATTTTTATTTTGGTACCACTCATGCAATCAAAGAGTTCCACGACTTTTTTAAAAATTAATATTCGATTGTAACAAAAATTTAAATTTAAGTAAAGACGAAATCAGATGAATGATTTTCTCACTCAACCTAGAACAAATTACAGATTTTGGTTATGATGGTTTTTAAAAGAGAAATCATTTAACATCTCGCATTGCTTTGACATTGCGACTGACCATAGATAATATTAATTACAGCATATATATAAAAGTAATATTACAGATGGTCAGTATACTTGTCAGTCGTCAAATTCGTAAGATTTCGCTATGTATGTTTTTTTTTTACTCGTCATAAAGACTAGGTACACGCAATGATACTACAGTACGAGTCCAATATAGTTCAGTTAGTTATAGATAAAAAATGGGGAAGCGCAATTTTATAATGGATAATTAATTAACTAAAAGTAAAACAAAATAATTTTGAACGTTTACACTATAGAGCCGGTATATCAACACCAATCAGCAACGTAATGAACAAAGAAGAAAGGCAATTCTACGTAAGAATATTTTTGATTGATTGTATTGCAATTAAAATCGTATAAAATATTATGGCATTGAAAACTATTATTACAGATTATTTTCGACAGTGAAATTAATAAATAATTTAATCTTGGAGGAGATGAATATCAAAGAAACAATTTTGTTGGATGTTTCGTTGTGAATTTGTGATATTGCAGCCAGATCGTTTGAAATGAAACCTCGATGGAATGTGCGTCATACAAAAGAAGATTGAAGCCACAAGATCTTGAGGTTGGTGGACTGATGGTTCAAGACCGCTTCAAAAGTTATACTCTAGGGGTTACATCAATCTTGCAAGATACAGACAGATAATTCTGGCAGCTACGAATAGGGATAATGATCTTGCAGTATTATTAGATTACTGTGTCAAGTTTGACCTGTCTAGTGTAGAGCTTCTCCGAGCCACAGCTAACAAAATATAATAAATAAAATAGTCAACACAATAGCCAAGGTGTACTAGATGGACAAGACACCAGAGGATGAAGAAGAAAAAATATTAGGTACATATATAACATATAACATACATGGGCAGAATTATGTTTTCCTGTATTATATATTTAAAAAAAATATTTTCGTTGTAATAAAAATATAGTTATTTATACATTTTATATTTTATTTCCATGCGTGTATGTTCATACAATGACGATCTACAATTAATAATAGTTTAAAATACAAATAATTACAGATACAATTGAATATTTAAAAAAATCTAATCAAATAAAATCATTTTTATTCTTGACACCCTTCGAAGAAATAAATTAATAAATAATATTTATGACAAATATATAATCAATGGTGGTATGATAGAATACAAGTGTTACTACATTGAATGAAATAAATAAATAAAATACCATATTAAGTTTGGATTGAAAATTCTTAATTATTGCATAATGTAACAAGACAGTTCCGTGACTTGCAATTCTTTAACTTTTTAAAAGGAATTTCAGTTACGGTTCTTCTTTTGTTTTTTTCCTATCCTTTCATAAATCCGAAGCTCATTTTTGGTGCAAAAAACAGCTCATTCGTATTCATCGCAAACGTCAGTTCGTTAGCTTAAGACTTTTTGTTATTCATTTATTCCTTCACTTTTCCAAATAAATTACACAAAATTCGACTGAATTGGCGCTGAATTTTGCATAATGAACATTTTTCAATTTATCACGAACTCTCAAATCTTATTTGTTTGTTTTTCCTTCTCCGTCGCGTGCTTCGGAGGTGGATGAGTGATGGCTGCTATTGTTTGATTGATTGAACCCGTATTTATTTTGTTGAATGCTGTGAAAACATGTTAATATTCTTACCTTAGCGGAGCCTCCAGAAGGTGGAGTAGAATCGAAAGCTTAAGGATTGTCAAATAATGTTAAATATTACGTTTTTTATTTGTTATTATGGTACCACTGTTACAATTATACTGAAAATTAATTCAATTTGTTCAGAAACAATGTAAATTTTTAACGGTTTTGCTAAATACACAGGTGCAGTATATACTAGTGAGATGATTTTTATTTTAGAATTTTTTAGATTAGCTTAAAATGCTATATGTTATATTACTCAATTATATGTAGGTGAACCACTGTACATATATTCATATATAAATTATTTTATTCTTTCACCGATTTAAACTAAATTTTACGTGGTTTCTCTTAAGGACTCTGCACAAAACATAGGGTCGCTCTCCGTCCTCCCTGAGTATCACATTCCCAATATAAATGTGTATTACAATATATTAAATTTGATTCGTTCTAAATTTTTCTCATTTGCACACAAGAATTCTGAGGAAAATATTGTCATCCCACCCCACTTGATGCCAATATACGGAGTAGGACGCGAACGCGTACAAACAAAATGGCGAATTTTTGTACATTCGTAATCTTTTAATATATTTTTTTTACAATCACTTACATATTATTATTAATTTACAATTTTTTCCATATCCATGTGTTTTTACATACATAAAAATTGTTCTCATTCTTACGCTCTTTCCATCATTTTTCCATACTCGCTCATCATTGTAAAGGTGTCGTCGCTCGTGGTGGAGAAACAAACAACCGAGGTTAGGCGTTACAATGGATAACCCTTCAGGTAAGCTCAGTATGTACAAGTGAGATATCCTAGGCTCAAAATGGGCTGTGAGTCAATGTCATTCAAATGGGGAACATTTTAATAAATAAAAAAATGGTACAGTTCAGTAGACAGTTTACAGCTCCGAGTGTTCCTTGGCGAGATTGGAATTTATATTGCAATAGGTTCAACACGACGATGTAAGCGAGACCGCGTGGAACGCGTAAGGGTGATTAATGCACTACGCAATAATAAATAATATATGTATAAATAAATATCTTGAAACACTCGCGGGTATGATGATAACAAATTACACAACAAATGGGTAAATCAGATGATGGATCACGATCGATTGGTTCCGAACTACAGCTCTTTAAAATCGAGCTGAGCTATATAAACGAAATCCAAAATCCACGCGCGACAATGTTAATACTTTGAGCTTGCTTGGGAGAGTGACCGTTGGAAATTGGCGTCGGTCCGTTGGGACGCGTTCCCGGCGGAAGCGGATATTTAAAAATGTGCAAGGGAACGAGGGATTAGACGTATCGCACGTCGTTTAATTATTTATGTCAGTAGGTATTAAATATTAAAATAGAGTCACGACATCATATGCATACTCGTCACACACTTTTTACACAAGAACACATCTTATTACGTTGTGGAATATTTTTATTTTTGCACATTTAATTTCGACATCATTGTTGCACAAATATAACTTTTCGTGCATTTATTCATGCACGCCCTTCGTTTAATTATTTCATACTTTCACATTTCACAATGCACACTCATCGATTATTGGAGGTCCTGATAGTTTCTTCCTTTAACTGAACATTTCAGAACCATTTAGAATTATATTTCCTTCAACAACATTACTTGAGCTTTTCGCATTCTTAATCAACCACATATGTAACATCATCTTGTACATTTTAAATGTTATATAAAAAAATATTTACTATTTTATTTTTATTTTTTTATTAATATTAAAAATATAATACAATTTCAATAATCAGTGGAGATATATATATATATTATTATATTTTAACATTTGTTTCTTCTCTATGAGAGTAAGACTCGTGTATAGAGAAGGAGTATATTCGAGTTAATTTATGTTTCAGTTAGTCTGTGTACATATATTTTAACTTCAGTTACAAATTCATGATAGTCCGTAATTTTTCTAATTGTGATGGGGAGATTGTTAAAAAATTTGATACCTTGATAAATATATTGATTTTGAGTTGCGGTATATTTTAGTTTTGGGATATCCATTTGATCTCCATATCTTGTAGATCGGAATTCGCTTCTAAAATTTAATTGATTTTTAATTTTGAAAATTTGAATTATTGAATTTTTTTGTATATGTTTACTATTTTTGGTACTTTAAAATCTGTGAAAAGTTGTATACTTGGATAGTCTTTTTTTTAGAATAATTTTTATTATCATTTTTTGAGTGATTTCTAATTGTGACATTGAAGTTTTAATGCACCTCCCCATCCAATAATACCGTATTGCAAATGTGACTGTACAAACGCATAGTATATTATTTTGAGATATGTAGATGATAAGATGTTTATTTATTAATGTTTATATTAGATCCTCTATCTTTATTTCCTACTATCCTTCAACAAAATCCTTTATTTTTACTTATTAACATCAATACTACAATACGTACATATTAACCGTAGATACAATTTGGTTCTGCAAGTCTTACTCATTATATATTTTGAATACAAATTAAATATAAATCAATCAAAAGTATACACAGAAAAAGTATATTTTTCTATAACATAATATTTTGGTTGCTACCGGGGTTTGAACCGGAAAAAAATTTTCCATTTCACCGATTACGTTTTCAACAAATTTTAAACTCACATTTTGTGGGTTTTTTTATAATTGATACATCTATTTTTCCATATTTATCATCAGTTTTATATTGCATTGAATCTAGATTTTTTCTATATGTCTTTTTATTTGATTAATTTAATTTGTGTTAAATAATACCACAGAATTATGTTCTGTTATTGTAATTTCACAACAAAAATGTGTTATCATTAAAAACATATAATTATAATTCATTCAATAATCTTGAAATTCATGTTTCCAGTATCTCTAGTTAGAATAATAAAATTGATTAGGAGACATGAAAAAACTAATCAATCAAAACGATATGATTGAGATCAAAATTAATATTTGACAATACTTCTTGTTCATCCAATTCATTTGAGTGATTAATGGAGCTTTCTCTCTGACTAATATAATATACCAACGAACATGGTAATCTTGTAACCCCTCATAAAAATCTTACAAAATTGACAAAAAATAAAATCGCTTCCAAATGTAAATAAAAGAAATTGGGAATAAGACAAAGTTTTCTATAAATAATTCAATCGAACTTTGTCTGAAGACGGTACGATCGACGATCCGCAAAATTTTAGTTTGTTTTGTCTCAGAAAACTATTTTATAAAAGATACATATTTATGAATGTTAATGAATAATGTTTATTGTGGATTTTCAAATAAAGTGTGTTGTGCAGTTTCGGAGCTGAAAACATGTAGAAACGTTGATAGAATGTCACCATTCCTCTCGGAACTGGTATGTAGATGTTTATTAGTTATCTTGTGTTGTGACCATGATTTATTACTAAGGGTGAGTTATTGTTACAAAAGAAAAATTGTACGAGTCACAATATATAAATTAGTACATTGTACTCTTTAAATAGAAGATCTGATGGATATCTAAAGGGACCGTCTACTATTGACTATCAAATTAATTTTAAATGTGAATGTAGTGCATTAAATGGAACACTATTAATCATATAATATTAATTTAGTATACACAACCCAACTATTTGTAATTCACGGTTGCTAACACTGTTAATAGGTGCACTTCCCCATTTGTAGACACTGCACCCTGGGGAGAGAGATTTATGTTGGTGTAGCCAGTGACGCCTTTATGTATAGGCAGATATCAGTTTCGTAATTGGGGTTTTATTACATATATAAATTATTTTATGATGAATAAATATATTTTATGAGAAATAAATATATGTATTTATTGTTCATAATATTAGTATTTTGATAACAAAACATAAAGAATTTAAAAATATCTCAATTAAAATATAGTTATCAATTTAATCACCCATAAATACTCACCACTTATATGACATCCCACTATAGTTTAATAATACTCTCTAAAGTGGGTACAAATTATAAAATGATATGAATTTGAATATAAAAATTTTCAAAATCACTAATTAGTATGGATCGAGAACATTAGAATTTGTTATTCATATACTGAAAAATAAACTACCTGATTCATTTTGAAGTAGAAAGCTTCCTCCAAATTCGGAAGAAGAAATAAAAAAGTGGCTTATCAATAATGATTTGTTATACTTGTAAGCATGAAATGAATTGTTGAAATGTGAAACTGATTAGTTTTTATGTTTAATTATCTTAAATGTAATAATTGATATGAACGTACCTCCAGACAAACGTATAGCAAGATGTGGGTCTAGTTTAATTAAAATATATATGTATATATATATATATTATAATTAAACTATAATATATATATTAAAAATAAAAATGATAAAATTTTCCCCGAATAGAAAAAGATTCATAATCGAATTCCGCTAGCAACCGAATATTTTTTACATAAATATATTATTTTCTGTATATCTTTCTAGCTGATAAATTAAATTTGTATAAATCAAAATATATAAATACGCAAAATATTTAAAAAATAAGTAACAAAGATTTTATAGATCAAGGACGCTACTGACTCCCAGTTGTGGGCTGCAGAAAAAATGAAGGAGAATCGTCAGAAATACAACCCTGGAGTCACGATTCTTAGTAATTAGAAATCTGACTGAAGAAGGAAATATAATTTTAAAATTTTTACACCAACGTATAGATATGCATGCTCACATATAAGGTATACATATGTTTACATTGATTCATAATAAAATATCATGTGAAAGGTTTTTTTAACCATTATAATACATTAGTATTTATTTACAGCCTATCTCGAATAGTTTTGAGAGTTGTTTACTCTCGTTTCGATTCGTTAATATTACTTTTTTTTGTAATTACATTCAGTTATTAACATTTTAATACCATCATAGGTTGGCTCCGGTATCATCATATCAGAGCCATATACCTGTACAATTTGACGTGAGACTCGTTATCACATTAAATTCAGAGGACAGCCAGAGGGAAGTTATATAAATCATACACATCCAAAAGGGGAGGCTAAACGTCACATTTATGTGTTGCAGTCGCAGAACTCGGTCACAGTCCGGCAAAAATAGGTCTCTATAGCCACTGCTCTTCCCGGCATCGTTCATCAAAGCAACCCCCAGCGGGAGACCCACACCTTAATAAATTCCTAGAAATTTCCGAGATTCCTTAAATAATTCGTTGTAAAAAGTGTCATTAAGTGTATTTAACGTGATATTAATATGATAAAAACCACACATAGGTATACATGTGAAAAGAGATTAGAGTTGTTTACGCACTTTTGATTCCTTTGATTGGTTTATTTTTCAGACTTAATAACTTAAAAAAAGTGTATAGTTATAAATAGATTCGTACTTAACTAGAACATTTTATTTAGGTAACATAAATTAATGGGCAGAAATATACCATTATTTATGAGTAGACGGCATTCAGATACACTTCTAAATTGTTCAACTGAGATATTAAAAGTTTCCACGAATCATCCTCAATTATTCAGAGGTAGCTGTGTTTTAAAATTAAGGAATTTGTATTGATCAAAAATTTAAACCTTATTTAAAATTGATAATCATTTTATATTTTGCTGATTTTATTGCTGCAGAATTGATAACAACAAACATTGTTTTAAAAAATCCATGATTGATGAGCAAATAGCATGAACACGAAATATATTAAAAGATACTTTTAAAGATATCAAATTTACGACAACCCCTCCCTATGAGCACTTGTGGTTTGACAGGTTGAACAACACTAATACTGGATGCCTGCTAAGTGGCTGTAGATGTATTTTATTAAAATATTAAAATCGGTACATGTTCGGATTATTTTCATTCTAAAAACTAATTGAATATTTAAAATATTACATTTGTTTTAGAAATGAAAACAATCTGACTTTTTAATTTTTAACAATTCACTTTTTTTTATCTTTGTTCTTATCTACTATCGCTGGTGTTTTTAGTTCCAAGAAAAAAATAATTAATCAACAATAATTAACAATTTCAGACGGCTAAGGAGATAATCATAATTGATATCCTCAGAGTGCTTATTTAATTTAAATTTAACTTGTATTAAGATTATATTTTTTATTTATTTACTATACATGAATATCATATAATTGAATTGATAATGAAATAAGTTGATGCCATTATCACTGCCAATTGCAAAATATGATTGTCACCAATTAATGCCAATATTACTGCTAAAACCGCCTTATTTTAAGACGCAATGATTGATAAATAACATTTTTAAATATTATCCACGAGACAAAAAATGGTCTTGGAAAGCTCAAATTCTCGATGGATAGATGAAATTATCGAAGTAACATGGCAATGATGGCGTAGGAAAAAATAATGATATAATCATGTGGATATTTTAATAGAATTTTTAACTAATATACATATATTGTGTCATCACCGGTAATCGAAAAATGAAAGAGAGTTCATTTTATATAATACTAGCGAGTACCCGGCATGCGTTGCAATGCCACTCAAAGAAAGAAAATGTTTGTATTTTAATTTTGATTATTGAAGTGCTTTTGGAAACACAATATTTTTTGTTTTTCCGTCTAGTGCGTATACAAATAAATCAGAAGGTTTTACAACGTGTGAGCAGGCCACACACAGCTGTCCATGTGAGAAGCGTGGATTTTCCAAATTTAGTCCACACACTTACAGCGATTGTCCCTGTGCTTTTTTGATAGTCATTGCAAATGCGAGTCGCACCGGAAACTGCAGACGTTCAAATTCGAATGGCATATCTGTCGGAATCATTGGGATGCGTGGCAACAGTACATCTTCTTCCTTGAATTTTCCATTTAAAATTGTAGCTTCGATGATATTGTTCATTATTTTTTCATTGTAAAATGGTTGTACTAATTCAGAAACCTTCACGGGCGTGCACACAGAAACTCATCAAAGTTTCATCGCAATCGGATGAACGGTATAGGAACGCATACGGGACAAACAAAAAAACATTAATTTTTATATATATATAGATTTATCGTTGGCTTCTACCATTGCCGTACATTGGGTTGATGCATAATTATTGTGGCTTTTTTTCAACAAATTTTATTCAACAAAAACGATAAAAATATTTAACAAATAGATGGTTTAATGATTATTCTGGAGCGTAGTTACCATCTACTTTAAGAACTGCTTCCCATTTGCTTGGCAGACGGTCGATCCCATGAGCAAAGAAGTCACGGTTCTTGGATACAATCCACGCTTTGACATCGGTTACTAAGTCGTCCAAATCGTCGTAAATTTTGTTCGTTTGCCAATTTTTCAACGAGCGATTGACGTGATATTCTGTGGGAGCTTAGGTCGCTGAATAGGGCGACCTCTTCCTTCTTCATCTACAAGGTTCGTGTCGCCCGTTTTGAACCTCTTGAACCATCTTTCAACTTGGCTTTTGCTGATTGTTCCCTCGCCGAAAAGTTCGTTGAGATCGCGAAATGACTCCGCCGCTTTCCAACCTTTCTCAAAGTGGTACAGCATAATATGGCGAATATGAGTAGAATTTTCAATACGCATTTTTATCAGCTGCAACAAATAGAGAAAAATTATTTTAAAAAACCACACAAAACACCAATTTTTTTTAACGAAAAAAAGGCGCGAAAAAAGCCGCAATAATTATGCATCAACCCAATACATTATTTATAAAAACATACGTTTTTCAACTATTACATAATGTAATTTTTTTTCGATTTATAATAATAAATAACAAGTGGCGTGCAGTAGGAACAAATGTAGGATATGCTGTTACCGACAATGCTAACTAAGTAATACAATAGGTATACTAGGTTCCAAAATAAAGTTTTTTTAATTAACAATTCTATCAATTTAAATTTAGAATAAAATTGTGAATGTATTACTTTAAAAAAGGCAAGTTTTTGTATTCGCTTTAAATATTTTCTATGTTTTCTCATTCGACCAATGGATTTAAAATGTTTCATTAACAGTATTCAAAAACATTTATCTAAATAACTAGCTTTACAAATTAGCAAATTCGAAACCCATAACATGCTTGTGGTTACGATACATGCCTAGTGATCTAGTGGTCGGAGGTTTGAGCCTCGTTCCAGGAGGCCATCAAGTTAGTTCTATTTTTATATCACAAGCGTTTATCTTAGTTTTAAAGTAGTAAATATATTGATGTGACATGTATTCCGTGTACGAAAAAAATGTAAATAGGTATAAAATATTATTATAAATATAAAATATCATCGTCATCATTATTATAATAATGACATGAAAAAAATAATAAAATACTTATCTTATTTGAACGTTACAAATAATTTGCATGGATTTCACTGAAAAATTAAAAAAAATTATGAACTCCCTGTACATGTTTATACACAAATTTCATTTTGTTTTCATGACATAATAAAATACATACTTAAATGATTGCATGTTTCACCAAACGAAGGTTGCTACAATGATTTACGAAAATAACGTTTAGATTTATAACTTGAGCGATTGGCCTCACAGACGGTAACATGTTTGTGTTAAAAATATTTGCAAAACTAATAACATGCGGCTGTTAGCACGTATTTTAAAAACATGAGTAATGTATTTTAGTGAGTAGAGTATTTCAAAGATGTATTCTTGAGAATAAATAAATCTTTTTAATACGACCTTAGTAAAAAAAAAGTACCTATAATGGGATAATGCAGTTGTTTTCGTGTTTCAGGGTGATGATTTCTATCATTTCAAGATTATTCCCCTATATGGTACCGAGTGAAATTTTTTTAGATTGTAGCTGTTGAATGATTGGTATCAATAATATGGTTAGCGAATTCAGAACAATTATTATTTTTCAGATAACGTCGATGTTCTTAATTTTTTGGAAGAGTGCCTTAACAATGACACTATTTTCTTCAGGAAAACCATCTACAAAATAGCTAGTTCCATATATATATATAAATATTGTGTATTACAGCAATATAATGGCAGTTGATTAACGGTGGGTAATGCCATGCAGTGCAGCAAAAATAACGTACCTACCTGAAGTATCTGTACATACCGCCCTCTGTTAATTGTTTTTCAAAAGAGATCTTGTGGCCATGATAACTTCCGATGCAGCGTATCGGAGAGAAATAAGGAAATCTATCGGTCTCTTATTGACACATGTTGGCTCCGGTATCAGCCAATATGTCCCACATGTTCAATATTCTCATCAGTCTGAAGTGAGGTTCAATGTCAATTCAATGGGGGGAGTAAACGTCACAATGATTTATTGAAATCATGCAAAGGACACGGTCATAATCCAGCAGAAATTCACTAAACTAACATACGGGGGTAGGCAGAGATGATAGAATGTCACACTTTTCTATCCTGACACACAATTCTCGTCGCATTCACATTCATACATATTCTCATGTAAACACGTCGATTATTGAAGTTTATAACAGGGCCATCTTCCAATAACTTGTTTACCTGATTATTTAAAGTCTCTCGCGAACGTCTTCTATTTCAAGTGCCATATAATTCGCCCTGTCTAGATAAATAGCTCTCCAATCAAAAACGTTCTCAGGTTTTAAAGGCTGATTAGAATATTTCATGTAGATTTATTGCAGTTATTTTCGGTATCATATTGCACAGTCCATCATCAAGGCTGTTGTCGCTGATTAAAAGTGCAAGTGTCGGTGTTATATCAAGCTCTGGATACCGGATCGAAATTAGACAACAACCAACAACAAATAAAGTGATTATTAAAAATTGCAATTGTTAAAACATTGTATTGTACACACAAATGTGTTAAAATAAAACTACACTGTTTCGAGATTCTTTATCGTCAATCAACAGTAAATAAATTTAGTAGAATCCTAAAACAAATTATTCGAGCAGTATGGTGTCGAAAAAAAATTAACTTAAATACCTCTCTTTTCACTAAGTATTTTTGATTGAAGTCCTGATTTATATATTAATTCCGAATGATAGTACCTAATCCAATCTGACATCATACAACCCAACGTAACCTAACCAAACCCAATCTTAACTCACCTAACTCAATCGCTTAGAAAAAAGCAATCATCCGATTACTGAAAATAGAAGTAGACTCTTAACTAATCCGACCTAACTTAATTTAACAAACAGCTGAAGAAAACACTTTATTTTTCCTTTACCATTCAATTATAAAAACATTAAAATCTAGGTCAAACACTGAATTACAAACTACAAGTAAACTATTTCTCTTTCATAAAATGAATATAGCCTCGAACAGATCTCCATTGTAATCAAACTTGTCTACCATTAAAACTACCGACACAAAAGTATATACTTTATTTTTTTAGTATGGTGGGTGAACTTTCAGAATTACGTTTCTGGCAGTAAATGCGACTTAACTGCGTTTTAATTATGCCGCATTTACTATGCCAAGGAAATTAACATGCCATTTAGAGTTTATGTCAGACCCGGAACCGCACTGTGCTGAAAGGAATTCAGATAATACAGTAAGCAACTAAATAAGAGGTTCATTGTGTTTTATAGGCAAAATTATTATGTTATATAAATAGTTGGCAAACAAATTAATTTAACTGCTAAGCGATATAATTATTTGTACGGATAATAGCGCACAAAATTAATATTTTATTTTTATTTATTTAAACTTTATTGACATACATATTTTTGTTGTAATAGAGGTGAATATATTATAATATAACATTGTAAACATAGTATATTCTCGTAGTTAATTGTGTGGGATGGAGTAGACTCCACCTCTGATATATACAGCGTTGTCCTGGCTACTTTGCTAGACTGTAGTCTGTGTTAAAGTAGCCAGATTTTTTGTGCTGCTGTGGTGTTATTTAATTCAAGAAAGATAAATATTTGACAGGAATAAAATATAGAAAGGATAGCCATGCTTCTGATTAATCTCTACCCGATTGGCCCGATATAGGCTTAATATATTTATATATACGATTAAATATGTTTTGCTGGCCTCACAAAATAATATATATATATATAATTATATATATATATATTTAATTCAAGTTTATACAAGAATTAAGAAGTTATATCACGCGGCGTCATCACATTTATACAAATGCCTCTTCTCCCACTCTAGTTGCCTGAATAGATTTTAAGAAAATATTTTTAGTGAGATCACCATGTCAGGCACCTTCTTGAAATGGAATCTACGAACTGGTTTATGGAGATTAACGGACGCATTACTTATTACACTGGGTAACAAAAATAAATTAATTTTTTTTGGTGCCGGAAAATTAAGAACTGATTTTGGATATTTTTTATGTGCTGATTTCACTAATACCTGTCATTTTTTCGTATCAGCTCTAGTTTTTGAGATACGAGCTAATTGATTTTAGTTCTGATAAAAATCAAAAATAATGAAAATTGAAATTTCGTACCTAAAATTAAAATCCAATTAGTTTTAGTTACTTGGTATTACCCATGACCATAAAACCCGACATTCCTATATCTGGGTAACCTCCACCATGAACTAATTAATAACTCGCTCACATTACTTATGCCTAACCCGAATCACTTTATTATCATTTTGTGTAAAGTTTCGGCGTCATTTAGTAATAAAACATTGAATTAAAACCATGGTATCCACAAGCAGACATAGCCATGTGAATCATCCAGACGTTTATTGTTATGTTATGAATTGTAATGTGTGAATACACTTCGGGAGAAAGTATAAAATCTATTTCTGACTTTGTTAAAAAGCTTATCTGGCCTATTTTAGCGTCCACTTGGGAAACATTGGGATGCATTAAACGTTTGGAGTAACAATGGTTTGGCGGAAACCAAGAAACCAAATATGATGTACATCGGTGGGTGATTTGTGTAGATCTAAAGAACTTCCTTCTTGGACAGCGAAGTGGATATACAAAATATCCTTGTTTTTTATGTCTTTGGGACAGCATAGCTAAGGACCATCACTGGGTTAACAGAAATTGTCCGTTACGAAATGTTCAAGGAAAACAAATCTTAATCAACGAACCTTTGATTGCGATTAAGAAAATCATATTTCCGACCTTGCATATCAAGTTGGGGCTTATTAAGCAATTTGTAAAGGATTTAAATCGAGATGGACTTTGTTTTAGCTACTTGATACCAAAACATCCTTCAAAAAACTGAATGCCGGAATTGGTCCTCAGATAAGTCAGCATATGAAAGATCCACAAATTTACCGCCTCAATGAACGAGATTGAATCTAATGCATAGTGTTCATTTGTTCGAGCAGTAAAAACTTTTAAATTATAAGGCAGAAAATGACAGAGTTAATAGAAAATATACTTTCCAATATTAATATTCTCGGTTGTAACGTGAGCATAAAAGTTCGCTATTTCCATGATCACTTAGATCGGTTAACAAAAAACCTAGGTGATTTTAGTGAAGAACAGGGGGAAAGATTCCATCAGGACATTAAAACTATGGAAGATCAATATCAAGAAATATGGGATAGCCACATAATACCTGACTTCTGTTGGAGTCTTCGGCGAGACTATCCCTGTAAACTCCATGCTAGGAAGTCCTATAAAAGAAAAATTTTAAGTAAAAAGTGATAAAAATATATGTATCTACTGTGTTAAATAAAAACCTTACTTTATATTTTTTGTTTTTTTAACTAGCAGTTGGAGCAAATATTAATAATAATAAAGTGAAATGTACATAAATTAAAAATAATATGATTTTATTCTAATAGAGACCAATATAGCGTATCTCAAAAATTAGATCTGATAGACCAAATCTGATGGCTATTTGGATTCTGCACCCCAAAATTACCTAGAAACAGTTAAAAAAACGCTAGCACCAAAATATGTGTTGCCTAATGTTATTTTTATATAACGTTTATCTATATCTCGTTTGCTAAGAGCGTCCATGATCTTTCTTAATATAATAATTAATGCCTTTTCATAATCTAAAATTCTATACATAGTAGAATTCTGCATTCTTGACAGCGTTTTAAGATTTCTCCAACAACCTATATGTGGTCGATAGTGCTGTAACCTTCCCTGAATCTAATTCTAATATGGCTCATTCTCTTGATTGATTTTCTCCTAGTACAATTTTTAGACGGTTTGAGAGATTTTTTTTAAATACCTTGTAGAATACTAATAATAAACTAATTCGCCAAACATTAAGATCTATTGTTTCTTTTTTTATGAAAAAAAGTATTATATATATTCTTCCATTCTTCTAGGACGTTCTCTTTGGGCAAGTAGACTTTGAAAGATAATGTAAGCATATCGTAAATAACCTCCTCGATGTCCGATGCCCTTCACAAAGTAATATATACTGATAAACACATTTGATATAAATAGCAACAACTATTCTAAATTCATCAATCATATTTTAGAAGCAAAACAATATTTTGACATTAACAAGGGTTTAGAAATTATACAAACAAATACTTAGAGTTAGCAGTTAGATAAGTTTGAAATTTTAGAAATAAGAAAGAATTTTAATAGCAAATTTAATATTATAAATAACCAAATAATTTTTGCAAATAGTCACCTTTTAAATTTCTTTTCACAGAAGTTCCTAATTATTTACCCATCACTTATACTTTTGAAGTTTTGTTTTTATCTATGCTTGCATTTTAAATTTTAGTATACATTGTTTCCTGAAGAAGATAGCATAGGTATAGAAAGATGTTGAATTATCAATAAATGGTTGTTTAAACAAAGTTTTTTATCATTTTATTTACGCATATCTATTCGAATGCCAGCCAGGTCAACCAGAACTTATCTTACATTTAACCTTCCACATTGCAACACCAATGGCAAATATAACTTATTTTTCTATCGAGCCCCTTTTTTATTTCAACTTACACTTAAATGAATTAGACATTTTCAATACTCAATTAAATCTAAATTAAATACCTTAATGGCCTTCATTTTATCAGATACGTTTTATTCCCTATCCCATTTACATTTACTTTTCCTTTCGTGTCATCCTCCTGTTCCCTTGGAATATTTTCTTCTTTATACCTTTTATTTCATTTATTTATATTCTTATATTCAAATTTTTCTCTCACTTTTTTCTGTATTAGAGGAGAAAGTATATTATTGTCCTAACAAGCTATCTATATATTTAATAAATCCTTTTTAAATTGCCCTTACTGTTTAAAGTGTACTGTAATGTCAAAGAAAACATGTAACTGGTAAAATTATTGTTTCACTTTCATTATGATTTTTGTTTTTATAGATAAACTGTATGTTTTCCTAATAAAATAAACAAGGTTTTGGACTTCCTGAGAAATCATCTCCATACTTAAATTGCTGACGCCAATAATGTCTAGGTCTAGGAAAGCAAAATTAGTGCTTATGATCAAGCCTCTTTTTTTTTTAAGAATATTCACCTTGTTTTACATAATTATAACGTTTAAACACAAAATTATTATTAAAAATATTATAAACAATTTTAAAAATTATATTGTTATATCTGTATTTTTATATATCTTTTTAATATGTTACAAATAAAGTTAATGTAGATATGAAATGTTTTAATAATATTTTTTAATATTTCACTGTTAACGGCCCCAGAATTTATTTTGTAATTTTCGATAATGCTTCCAGGATACAAGTAGATAGAAGTTGTGTTCAGTGGTTTGAATACCTCTCCACTCGCGCAAGGGTGACGACTCCTTTAAGCCCCATGTATGCATCAAATATGCACATCGCTTTGATAACTTCGGATGCGATTTGTACCGCTTCACAGATTTTACAGTCACTTGGGATAGTTAAAATTGGGTTGCTCTACCATTGGATCCACTACAAGCTCTTTTACACGAAGGCCAATTTTAAAGTAAGAACTGTTTTGTCGTAAATTTGTACCGATTTTTTGTAACTCGAAAGTTTTATTATTATAAAAAGTCTACACCGAGGAGCATTTGCTAGAGATCTTGATGGGAATGGCGCTCAAGAGCTAGCTGTCGGCGCATGTTGTTGATACATGGTTTGGCGTCGGTAGCGGGTGTGTTTTTGCTGCTAATAAGTGCCTAGTTTTATGTTCAAGTATCTGCAGGGTGCGTTCAGTTGTCGTTGGCGGTATTGATGATTGTGTAGGTGATGGACCTCAATAGGCTTCTCCCAGTACCAACGCGAAACCATGTCACATTCTTTCGTAATCGAACATGTTCGAATTTTCCATAATAACAAAAAAATTATGTCATATTATATGTAAATATTTTTTAATACATTGACATCCAAACATTTTGGAGAGCGATAGAGCATAATAATCTGTTTCCTTTCTTGAGCCTTTTGACAGTTTCGTGGATGCCGCCATTAGTCAGAATATTTTTTTCGCTCAAAAACTAATCACCGATTGCCCCTTGCAATCGGCGGAATTAATGATGGACATGGTTAATAAAATATTACTGATATGGTTACAGATAAGTTATGACAAATGGCAGTCCAAAGCGTCTAGTTTCGTAATTAATATAGGTACGCAACAATTCTTGTGTATCAAATCTACTCTAAAAATGACCCTCGTATAATTTAATATTTATGTAAGAATCAGAAAGCTTGTTGCTATACCCCGGGGACGGCCGTAGTGATATAAATTGTAACAGCTGGGCATCATATTACCGCCATCATGAACATTTTATATTATACCTCTCGAATTACATTGACTTGTGCGATGTCTACTGTCTAGTGCAAAATCGCGTGTAACGCAAACACTCAAAAATTGCAGCAGTCGTTATGTATATCGTTATGAAAAAATCAATTTCATTTTTCCACATCTCTAATTTGTTCTATTTGACAAACGCCACGCACGTGCGAATGTAAAATATATAACATATTAGTAAGTGTGTGAATAAGGATATAATATTTGAATATTTATTATAGATCATGAATTTCCCATCAAAATAATATCTGTGCATGTCTTTTTTTATACAAATATCGCAATCCGACTAAGGATTAAGCGAGAGAGGATTAGCACACATATTATGTTTGCGGTTAGAGTATGTGTTTATTCATGCTTTTTTTATACAAATTTTAAGTCGTTTCAAATTCATCTCGTTTTCTTACAATTCATGTCGTTTTTTTATATGGCTTTGGTGTCAGTTCCTTTATGTTTGTCATTATTGAGGATGAGTTATATTAAATTGATTGTATTGTAACTTTTTATGTTGAAATCATCCCGTTTTTGACGACACGATTGGCAGATAGTCGTAAAAATTCGTGGTTACGTAGTTTATTAAAAGAGAAAAAATTCAAAAACAATAAAAAAATTGCGTTCTCACTCGGACGGTGTAGAGATTTTGGGTCAAGAAACAAATACATCATTTTAATGGATAATTTTGTGACGAGAAATTCGAAATGGGTTTTCTACAGTGACCAAGATCATAAAAGATATTATTTATCAAAATGATAAATAGCCGTAGCGGCCATTATACATGTGTTTATTGCTGTAAAAAAAAACAATGTGTGTCCTTTCCGTTATGCAAAATATTTTATTGTATATTGGTATATGTATGAAAATATCATTGGCTTGGATCAGGATAAAGAATAACAGATAAAATAGAAAATATTTAAGTTTTTAAAACATCTTTTTCTATTCTTTTTCTCTTCGAACTACTTATTTTCTCCTTAAAACGGCTTCTATAGTAGTTGTAAAATATGGCCAATTTGAATTAGATAGAGTTTTAATCATCTTAAAAGCACTAATAAACTTATTTTATAATTCGATAGTAGACTGCAAAAAATCAAACAACTAAAACAATACAACGATTTGTATTCTTGCCTACTATTTACTCAACCGACTCAACGTGAATCAATTGGTTTGATTTGCAAAGACTATATCGTCATGGTAAATGCGATATTCTGTATATCAAAAATACCAAACTTTTCAGGAGAGACAAAAAAACTACCCCATCTCACCGATTCTTTCGCAAATTTATTATATTAATTGAATTTGCTCTCTGTTAACGGTGTTATCACAATTTTGATGTAAGTTGCGTATGAGGTCACACTGAGCTAATTACTATAATACAATAAACAGAAATTGATTTTTTTTTATGTACAGCTTATTGCATTTACGATATTTGGTATCGCCTTGAAGTAAAAAACCTCTACTATGAGCTACTATTTTATAAGCCAGAGAAGAGATGGAGTATCGGTAGATTTTGCCTCATGAACTGAGAAAATTAGGTGCAGAACAGAAATGAATGAAGGGATCTTGATATCGAAACTCATCCCGGGCCAAAGATTCATGACTTCGATGTATTGTGCAGGTACCTAGTTATTTATGTATAAATTTACCAACTAAATAATAAACAATTACTATGTAAATTTACCAACTGAATAATAAAAAATAACTATATTTATGTAGTTACTCTTTATTTTATTCACGTCTTTAGCGTTTGTGCTGTTAAGAAAATATTAATATAAATAACTATAAAAAAATTTAACTTTATTAAATTTATGTGTAATAAACCTAGCAAACAGTACTGTTATTTGTAAAGAATGAATATCAATATTTTTACGTTGGTTAATTTGAAAGTAGACAATAAAATTTGTATTTTTAATAAAAAAGTGTAGGTATATATTGCAGCAAAATTAAAATTCAATTTGACCTGTTTTACCAATACAGAAGCAGTACAATCTTTACAGCTGAATTTATGATCACCGGAATTATTAAATTTATCATCTTTGTCTTTGGAACTTATGAGTAATTTTCCTATATTATATAAAAAGGCGGTCTAATGTTTTGTGGTAGGTATGAAATTTTAACAGAAGAGTCAAAGAGCAGTTAAGATGTTTAAATAGTATTGGTTTTTCAAAATTTTCCACTCATTTATCATAAAATTATCATACTCTTTATAAAAAAATGGAATTGACTGTTTTACGTAAAAACAATATTGGTCTTAAATTTAATACTTTAGAATCATTATAAACAAATAAAGCTTGTAAAATTAACCAAAATATTATAAATAACCATCTAAAATTAACCACAAGTTCTATTCTCAATTTTTTTTAAATAATTTCGTATCATTAGGGCAATTTACACATATTTTATAATCGTAACAATTTAAGTTAGGTACTAGATTTATTTTAAAATAATTATTATATTAATTTATTTAAAAAAAAATCAGAATAACATGATATATGTGGTTTTAGTTAGTTCATTTGACATCCTGACGAAGGAAATTGTATTTTCTGAAAACGGTTAGTGTATAAATTAATTAAGAGGCTAAAAAAACAATGTTGAATAATCTAATAATATCATTTGACCACAGAGTTAATTTTGCTAATATAAAAGATAATTCATAATTATTTTTTGAACAAAGCTGTGATGAAATTTTCCTTTATTGCGGAACGAGAACTGAACATCCAACTTCTTGATTTTCTTTAGCATCTTGGGCTAAGTTATCAGGTACATTTTATTTAAAAAATACATCACTTTTTATATTGCCTAAACGTATAATTTTTTATTATAAGTGTGATATCTAACTTTGGCGCGTGTAAGATTGGCACGTTTAGATGCGATTGAAAGAGATAAAAAGTGTCTCTGCTTCCAACCGCGATCCGGGATAGATCTATGTTACTTGACTTGTAATTGTATTATATTTTGTGTCGTGAATAAATCTTATTGTCACCGAGCACTCGTATGTTATTCCGACGAGATGTATCAAGAAGAACTTGATTGTCTAGTCCGGCTGATGTATCTAATACTTGAATCGATACACATCATTATAAAGATATTACAATAAGATTATCCCTATTTTATTGCGTGGATTATGAACAAAATATAATTTAAAAATATACTCCAAATAATATTAAGTATGTACTATATAATGGGTATAAGATGAAAAATTTAATAGTAAAATGTAGAACGTCTACATGCCAGCTTCTAGGATCAAGAATAATCCGCTCACCACGTACGGACAAGGAGATGCTTACTAATTTATCATAAAGGAATGTAATGTCGGGAGCTCTAGAAACCAACGAGCGATAAAAGATAGAATATAAATGTGGAAGAAGTGGCATACGTGTGTCAGGATAGGAATGTGGCATGTTCCACCTACCCCACCCACCCCGCTCACCATTATCGGAATGTAATATGAACTGTAAATGTAATTTATGCATTTAATATACCCTGTTATCAGTTTACCATCTACGATGTGTTATTCTGTAATGTTATATTTATCAGTTACTTCAATCATTCTTCATATTTGCTATAAACATATTCCATTAATATATGTATCCACTCGTAGTTTTTTCGCCCGATTGCCCATCCAAACAACGTAAAGTATTATTAAACAATTTATTTTATAGAGCGCTAATATGTGTTCATATATTTATATGTCATGTTTATACATTCATACTGTTCAGAAATTTAGAAATAAATATTGTATATAAAGGATGTTTTTTTAGAGGTATAGAACTTTAAAATTAAATAGAACATATAAAACTCTTGGTAATGGCCATGGTATTAGATTTATTGGAAAGATAATATTATGCCACAAGTGTTTAAATATGATTTCGCGCACATGGGCGCCGTGGATGGCTCGAATAAAACGCAATCTGGAAGTACAATTTTCGATCACTTTTTGGAGCAGCTGGAGCCGTGTATCAGCAATAAAGCGACGAATGTAGGCTTCCAAGTCTATTGTATCTGGTTTATCGGCGTAGACCAGCGACTTCACATATCCCTACAGAAAATAATCCAAAGGTGTTAAATCACATGAACTTGGTCACCAATTCACAGGTCCATTACGCGAAATTACGCGCTCATCGAATGTTTCCTTCAATTAATTGATTGTGGCGCGCGTTGTATGGTATGTTGCGCCGTCTTGTTCAAACCACAGCTATTTCACATTAATGCCATTCAATTGGAGAACGAAAAAATCGCTCTCCATTGACTGTGACGTTTTGGCCGGCATCATTTTTGAAGAAACTATAGCTTCTTCGGTACGCACTGTACGACGTCTCTGGGGATGCGTATTATCAATTAGAGTATACGTGGTGCGAAAACGATCCATGGTTGTTTGAATCACTTGCTTAGATGGACGATTATGTCAACCGTTAAAATGAACGTAGTGCACGGTAAGTTTTGCGAATTGAACCACGATTTTCGAAATAAATTTCAACAATTCGCTAGCGTTGTTTTGGTGTAAGTCTATTCATGATAAAATTGCAAACCAAACTGAGCACAAATCAGCTGGTCAGCTATCAAATTGGTTGTAGTTGGAAAAAGTTTAAAAAAAAAATCTCTAAAAGAACGTCTTTATTTTCGTCTTCGACCAAAAATGCACTGCGATTTGCCCCTAATTTTATCCATTACAAATTTTCAAACTTATATGTATATGTATACACTGTATATCTTTCTTATTCATTCTAATTAATTTGTATTAAAATATCACAGAATTATGTTTTGAAAAAATTACAACTTCACAAATAATAATTTACAATAAATATTTATTTAGAAATGTTAAATTGCTCTGCAATAATGTGTCAATATTGTTACAAGACGTACTACCCTTTTATGGTAGACAAATCTCGTGCTAAGAAAGGAAATCGTTTGTAATTGTGAATAAATTTATTGCTTTCGCGTTTTTATACTACGTTTTTACATGTGCATTATATTTATGTAGATTTTAAACGGAAAAAAAAGCGAAACTGCTTCTGGTGAGATACGATTGGATATATTTACGGCGGTGATATAACAACATTTTTTTTTTTGTAGGATTATCGGTAGTGAAAAAGTCTCGGAGGCTGATCAGCAGAGTTTGAAGATTCAAGACTGCAAGGAGAGCGACATTGGCATCTACTAGCCAGTTTACAAAGTTTGTTGTATTTTATTTGCATCGATGAATAATATTGAACAATACCATAGAAAACCCAGGACTAGGTATCGAAGGGTAATTACGGAAAAATTTATAATAAAACATATAGAAAAAAGTTACAAATACAAATATATATATATACAGTAGTAGAGTACAAGGATCACAAATTTAGAAGAATGAGTATAAAAATAAATATACCGATCTCCTAAATTAAATATTATATGAAAAAAATACTTGTTTTGATTCAGCCTCACTATATCTATCTTTAAGTATTTTTTAATTATTTTGTTAACTTTTTGTATTATTTATATTAATATGCTTAATTGACTTGTTTTTTTTTCATATTGAACTACGTACTAACATACTTACTTTCACTACTATGAACCATGTAGTTTTTTAATTAAATCATAATAATTTAAATTGTTGCTATTTTATAATATTTTATTTAAAAATTCGTTCTAAATATTTTTCTTTTTAAATACTTTTATTATATTAAACTTTTTTTTTCATTTGAATTAATATGTTTTATTTTAATATTAATGTGTAAAGATAAATATTTGTTTTTTATTGTACTACGTACCGTATGTATAAATATATAAATGATTGAACTGTAATATGTCATATTATGTACAATATACATTTTTTAATACAAGACGCCGGAGCATCATTCGCTCCATTTTATATCTTTCTCCTCCCCGTAATTTGAATTTTAAAATCGTCTCCTTTCTCGTCACTTTCTTCCTTTCCTCTTCGTGATTTCCCGCAACGGCCATCATTTCCGGGACACGCCCTTATAAATTGGATCTTTACGAACAGGCGCGATTCAGCTTCTTCTTAACGGATCGCGAAGGCTTATTGGACAGGGCGAGAGACAACTAAATATTTCACCGCCGCGGGAAGTTCTGGGGAAAGTGGGATAAGTGAGTGTCAACACGGGACGCTCGCACAGAGGTTCCTCAGAATACACGAGGAGATATTGAATAAGAAATTGCAAGGGAGGATCCGAGCAAGAAGAGAACGGGAATAAAACGATATGTCTGTTCGTCTATATTATTTATGGAAAAAATCTAGTTGGCCGGCGGAACTAACCGAAGAGTGGCCTTGGTTTGTTTTATGTTGCAAAAATATGCGCAGGGTAAAATTTACCCATTAAGTTATTTGTACTTTTTTCAATGATTATGGTAAATGAAATAAATAATACACTTATTGATATTTATTCTTTATAATACGAAAAACAAGGAACAACTGTAAATTTAACTGAGTAAATTGAACCAAATATTTTAATAATACCTCATTAAAATTTACAACAAAAAACTTTTATGTTTATGGCAATAATAAAATCACAACAGATCATCTTGCACATTAGCATAAAAAATAACAGGTAAAAAATAACAAATATCTAGGAATAAAACACGTGACGCCAGAAGCTCAGTAGACATAAAACAACGTGTAACATATATTATAAGTAGAAGATACTCGGGGGGGCCTTCATTCAGCAGTGGACAGAAAATTTCTGATACCAGTAAAGATGATCTACCTTAAATAATGAAAGCAACTGCATAATTATTGTTTTATTTTACTAAAACCATATTAAATATACTCATTTTATTGTTCTCAAAAATATTTCCTTGAAATACTCACTGAAATTATTAAATAATAATATTATGCTTTTCCGCCTACATCTGTGTCTTTTGGATACCTGCATCGGTATCGTCAGGCCAGTTAGGCCGGTCGGTCAGGCCAGGTCTGTGTGACGCGATCATGCTACAAAATAGTGTGTTTTTAATATCTCCAGGTTAAGATTACTTGAATGTTTTCTCTTTTATATATTCAATTTGAAATGAAGTGTACATTGCGAAATCGTACTAATCTCTTATCATAGAAGCCGTGAATTAAATTGTGATAAATCTTAAATTACCACCAGATTCCTTGGGGTTCTATCCTCTGATTACTGTCTAATTACTTGGGTCCCAATTCCTTGTAAGCAAAACTTAGTCTTTCCAGGTAACAACATTGTACATTTATTGAAACACATTAGACAGTAATATAAATTACACACTTCAGAGATAAACTAGTTATTCATAAGAAGCTGTTATTGGAAGAGAGGTATTTCCCCAGAGACAACATCTTATAAGGCTCGTCCCTCACCACTCATCTACTCACTTTCATGACACACGCACATATATACAAAGTGACAGTTCTCGCAGAAATCGTACGAATTTTTTCTATGGTCACACTGTCAAATCATTTATGTAAACATGATCTCAGTTTACATTACAGTCAAAAATTAAAACTACCGTGCATTCGTTATAATAATATGATTTTTGGTTATGTTTGCGACAAATATTTGTCAAAATCTGCGCGAAAATAATTCACCATAACTAAAAATAAATTACCGCGCAACCGATTGCTTACTTGCTAATTACTTATAAATGTTTTTGGGTTTTCACAGCCGTTCGAAATCTTATATGTATAGTTTTCTGGACTGTCCTGCACTGTATATCTGATATCAACCCTGATTATGTATCCTGCAATGGGGTCGGTTATTAAGATCAGATAGATATACACGGTAGAATCGCACAGAAAACTGTACACAGAAGATACATTACTTATGTTTTTAAAATGTACGATAACAGCTGCATGTCATTAGTTACTCACAGGTAATGATGGTAACACCGTTATTTTGACTGTTATTGGGACTTTGATTGTGTTCGATTGTAACGATGATTGATAACTGATTATTAGGAAAACACATTCTTATTATGAAATTGTTAATATTCAGAATATAGGTCTGTGATATTAAACTTAATGTGATTATTGATTTTATTAATTATTATTGGCACGACATATTCTCTCATTCTCTCACCGTACACATTGTTCGCTATCGGTATTCTCATGGTTCGACCCGGCGATCTGGTTGAATAGCTACAATACAAAATTAGTTCCTTCGCCACTTAAATGTTAGATTTAATCCTACCTAGAAGCAGAAAATTTTCACGCCTGACACGAAAACCTAGAACATCGAAAAGCATGTTCTGATCAAAAATTAATTTTTAAATTACTGCATGGTAATTGACTGTTCCATTCGACTAGAACTAATCTTTCTCCATGTACCTAGAAATTTAATCTTCACCGTTTCGTAAATAATACATACTGATGATTTCATTAAATTTAACATTTTTCATGAATTAATAAATATCATCATTTAATTTACTTTTTTCTCATATCTTACTGATTTTTTTGTGCCTTTAACCGTAGTTTAAACCTCTCATTTTGCATTATTTATCAACATCACCATTGGTTGTCTCTTGTATCCAAGGAAAACACCGTTCAATTGTGGGTCTCCAGGTGGCTTGTGGATCCAATCCTGGATCCGCAAGTTCTCAGTCAACTTGGGAATGTTAGGTCTATCTCCTCTAGTATCGCTCTTATTGTTGGTCCTTTCAAGGTCTGCTTTCAGGGCGTCTTTAAAGTTATATTTTTATGTGATAAACACATGTGTGTACTTGTCATGTATATAGACAAAATATGTGTTTATTACATGCACATTAAGTACATTACGTACATTTATATTGCATATACGTGTTTATATGTAAGCACTTCTTTATTTTCAAAAATCTATTTTGACTATATTTAAACAATTCATATTCATAATTAGTTTACATTTAAACGAAATGTTCTGTTGTTATAAATTTTAAATTTAAACAATATTATTCAGTAAATAAATAAACAAATACATGAAAGATGAATTGAAAACGAAAAATAATCTACATATCAAATCAAGGAATAGTAAAATTTGAGAAGTTTAATATAATTAATTGACATGGTGGTTACTTTGTAGTGTAACATGATTAAATTTTCACTATTGAACTAAGTACGATGATGAAAGGAAAACTATAGTTGTAACCTAACGTGTCTGTTGTACAAAGCTTAATTGTGAAAATTAAAAGATTTGTGGTGACCTAAACTTAAACATAAAATGCATTTTGCTATCAAATAATGGTAAATAGTTAAAATTATATTATATATCACTTTATTCCAAACATCTCATTTTTTTATTAAAACGCAAACAAAATACAATGGTAAGTTTATGTTCTATATATTTTTTTAAATAATTATTAATATATGTGGTGCCTGTAAAATGAAATCAATATTTTTTTATGCAATTGGAAAATTTCGTATGGTATTACGAAATAATTATTTTTGTTGGAAAATACCTGATGGAATTTAAAATTGTTTGTGTGTGACATTTTGTGTGGTATTGAAACTCGCACCATTCAATTTTGCATAAATTGAGCTTTGTACTCTACGTAATTCTGATACCAATGTGTCAAAACCATCAAAAGTATTTATATATAAAATTAGCGTGAAATTTAACATAAAATATATATTAAATTTGTAACGTATGTGACGTCATAGTTCGTTTTGATATCAACCTGTACTGTTCTTTACATGATTTTGAAACAAATCATCGAAATGTATTTTAACCGTGTACATTGTAGAGTTAAATATTAATATATATATATTTTCCTCATCTTCACTTGGTGATATAAATTGGTTATTAATGAATTTACAGTGATAAAGCTGAATATGATTTGCGTATATTATAATACATTTTTTATATCATTATTTATTTAAGCTAATCACGACGATCTTTTTTAATAAAAAGATCAGCGCGCTTAATTTAAATTCGTTATTTATTTGATTAAAACTAATTATAATAAATACTGAACTGAATGCACTGGTAATAAAAATATTGACATTCGTTAAATATACAGAAAAAACTTTCGATTATAAATTATTACTATTTATTTGTTTTTTAAATATAGTATTGTCTTCATTCAAAATAAATAATTATTTATTTACAGTACAAATTATATTAGTTAAATCATATATTAAATTATTTGGAGAGCATATTCTTATTATAAAGTTGTAATTATTCAGAACATAGATCTGTGATATTTTAAATGTGTTAATTAGAAAGATATAGATATGAAATTAATTTTATCAAAAAATATTGTTGTTGCGCCACCGGGATTCGAACATGGATCTCTTTACAAAACGGGGAAGGTGCATAATCCAACTATTCCACAGCGACATTATTTTTGACAACAGATTTTCTAACCTATGTGTTACACTTTTTCAAATTAATATAAAATGATATTAAATATTTGATATTCCGTAAAAACAAAGTAGATAACTTTCAAATAATGTAACGATAGATGTATTAATTAGAAAAAGTGTAACATATATGTATATCTTTATAGTTAATACATTTAATTAGTATTTTATATCTTAAATATATTTATTGCAAAAAAAAAAATTATCTTTCTCTTGCTAATAGAAATTTAAAATTTCTTCTCCTGGCAAGATATTGTTCCTGGCTGGAATCCCGGTGGTAACTATACATTTGTTCGATATATAGATTTATTCTTTGTATACTTCTTCTAAGTGATATTCAGTATAATTCAAACACAATAGGTTACCTATATAATTCCTATACAATAGGTTATCTAATAACCTACTTAACCGGAGAATGAAGAAGAATAAAGAACCTGTATCTTCAGGAATAATATACCACCATAGATATCCTAAGGAGGCTGTAGTGGGCGAGACATATAACAAGAGTAGATGAATCCCATAACATGCACAAGCCAAGCATCGAGACCGAGGGGAAGATCATGATCACGTACATGAGTGGATAATGTCAAGATAGACCTGTAATAGGTAGGTGGATGCCCGGCGGATTGGATCACGGATGTGATGTCATGGACTTCCGAGTCTCACGAGAACGTTAAAGAAAAATAATAAGGTATTTCACAGTGATTGGTCGTACTTGTTTTAATAATAAAAAACCAATTTATTTCAATAAAAGTGTGTCAGTGGCTGCTTAGGTGTGGGAGGCGTCCGCTCAATAGATAAAAATATCATGAATGTTATAATTAGGAATCCACGATTTGGATCATTAAATAATATATTATATTAATAATATAAACAAGCGTTCTAAAAAGATGTCTATTTAATTTGGACAGCAACAATAAACAGGTGTCTTTTGTTTGGATTCCTGCACATAAGGAAATTTATGGAAAATAATGTGCTTATAAACTGGCTAAGGAGGCCACTCTTTCCGGAGTTTTCCCTCATCAATTACATATCCCGATGTATGACAGACTTAATATGGTAAAAAAACATACGAATTCTATCTGGTCTATACAATGGATGGATCTAAATAATCATAAGGATTTAAAATAATTCAAAGATCTATTCCTCGTACTCCTGGTTCTCCAAAAGGAAAGTCTCCAAAAGAACAATATCAAATATCTCTAGAATAAGAATTGGGCATTGCCAGATACCCTCACATTTATTCAGATTAAACTTAATAGATTCCCCAATGTGTGAGTGTGGTGCCAACGTGGAAATCCTTGAACATATCTTTTTTGCCTGTCCATTGCGCATCACAGGTTTTTTTTACAGTAATCTCGTCAATGGTAATTTTCAACTCCTGGTTAATTTGTGTCATTTTATTTCTCTTAACTCGCTATATTTAATCTATATAATAGCGAATTTTTTAAACGATAATGGTATTGACTTGTAATATAATATTTCCTATTCTGTAATATTATTGTAAGTTTTTCTATAAAATAAAATTTTAACTTGATATTGATATTGCACAAATCACTCTTGAAGAGTAGATTGCCTATTTAAAAGAAGAGGAAGCGTTCTAAAGGAACTAAGTTCATTTTATGCAAATTCAGAGTCAATACAAAATTTATAAAATAGATGTTTATTTTTTTAACGATATTTCAATAAAAAAATTTGAGCATTGGCATTGAGTATGGCGCCATAAAAATTGACTTTCAGTAATAATTCTGCACGATGAAATGGAGTACGCCTTCGGAAATAACGAATGTTGTATTTTTAACTTTCACATGAACTTGTCTGTTTATTTGCTTTTTTAAATTCAATAAAATTATTGTTTGTCTTCTTTTCCAAATGTCTAAACCTTTATAAATAAGTAATTGATATTACTTTAATTTTTTTTACAATAAGTAATGGTTTTTGCGTGTAATTTTATATCTATATATTACTTGTATTGTGCCGAAAATGTAAGTAATTACTATTGTACGATGGTGTAAATTTTATCAGAGATTTACTCACACGTAGCCATGACATAAACCGCTTTACTGTATTGCCATATGTCGTCAGAGGACATCAGCTCTCTTGGCACTACACGGTGTAGTGCTCCATAGTCAGGCGCATGGCATTCACAGCGGAGTACGTGTGCCGTGGATAAATGTTTGGGTATTTGTTAACGTTAATTGTTTTAGTTAGAATACAGTGTGGTAGATAATTCCTTTATTTTATAATCAATCATATTTTCATAACTATACAAAATACTTTGTTTAAACCATTGCTTATTAATTATTCTACACGTTTCGATACCTATGGTGTCATCTTCAGGAAACAATGAATACTGAAATTAAAAATACAAGCATAGATAAAGACAAAACTCTAAAATGGTGAATAAGTAAGAACTAATAGGAAAACATTTTAAAATGTGACTATTTGAAAAGAGGATTTGGTTATTTATAATATTAAGCTTCTTATTTATAAAATTTCAAATTTATTTAACTGTAAACCCTTAGTATTTGTATGTATAATTTGCAAACCCTTATTAATTTCAAAGGAATGGTTAGTTTCCAAAAAGTGATTGGAAAATTTTAAATAGTTATTGTTATTTCGGCATCTCAAAGATCCTTAATTTTAATATCAAAATTTCTGCAAGTTTTACCTATATAAAAATAATTGCAAATTAATTTGTAGACCCACGATTTTTTAAAATATCGTCCTCATCCTTGTTATTTAATATATAATTCTTTAATTTGTTATTAGTGTAAAAAGCTGGATGTATAGAATTTGGGATATTTTTTTATAATTGAATTTGAAGTAAGATTATTTAAGATCATTGATTCCTGAAAATTATACCATAGATATCGAAACATGTAGAATAATTAATAAATAGTGGTTTAAACAAAGTATTTTGTATAATTATTAATATAAAATGAGGCTACAAAGTAATTTTTTATGGTTGTAGTTAAAATAGTTTTCAATTGCATTACCAGTGGCAGTAAATCTACTGAAATTTATTTTACATGGCAACATAATGCATGTTTGAAATTGGTTAGTTACTAATACCCTACTTAGCTATTTTAATTCATTATATTACTGAAATGAGAGGTAGAATTATTACTGGGAGAAAAGCCAGTATTGAATATCTCTTGCGTTCTCTACACTTCGCGTCACTGGATTGTACATGTATGAAAATGTTAATATTTTGATAGTATATTTAAATTTATCGATGTTATTTATTAACCTTATTTAAAGACCGTTAACATTGTTAATTAATAGGAAAAAAAATAACGATGTTGTACTACTATTGTGTTGAATTCTGAAATTTGGCTGAGTTGTAATTAGGATTTGTTAATTTTTGTTCTTAAAGTATACACAGCTCGGCTAATTTAATTGACATTCTATTATTTGAGATCAGTTGTCTATTTTATGGGAATATAATAATGGACAGCCCAATACGTGATACGCGAAACGGCATTAAGTTGTGAATTGTGTCGTAGTAAGCCTAATAATGTTGTTTAGAAATACAAAGCAATATCAAACTTTACGAACTAAAGCAAAATGACGTCAAAACTATCAAACTGACAGGAAAGTTTGCAGGAAATATATTAAGTTAGTATTATCCATGGCTTAGTGACGTAATTGAGTGACATATTTAATGATTTATAACAATAGATCTGCTGGACTTACCCTCTCTATACCAGTAGTCCATAAAGCGCAAACAATATTGTCAACGCAATTAACGTAATATTGTAAGTAACTTTAGAAATTACGGATAATCCTGTTTTGTAAGTACACACTTTTTTTTAGTTTTGAAAAAAGATAACGTCTTTTACATATTTACACAAAATAATTGAGTAAACAAATTATATTTAATAAAATCACTTTCTATGAAACCATAAAATTTGTTATACGTATAATAAATATTGTGGTTCCATACAAAGTGATTTTATTTAATCTAATATGTAAAACCTCAAAATGATTGCTTTCTACGAAAATAATGCAATTTCTTTTTGTATGTTTCTCATTGCTTAATTATGTTTTATTTCTTATTTACAAGACGTATTGATAAAAAAACAAAAAATAATGTACGCAGAAATAGAAATTCAATTTGAATATATTTTACATGCTATCAGCTATTTACAATATTCTACTTAATTATTAAAATATAATTTAAATACAAGTAATTGTAGTATATTGTTAAAATAGTGATGGTGAGATGGTGCTTCAAAATGTGGGAAATAGGAAATAAGGCAGAGGAATGTTGGTGAAAGGTAAAAGGCATTAAAGTATATTTGGTAAGTAAAGCCGGAGTTTTATTACGAGTTTACTACGTTAATATTACAATTATGACCAGTTGTTAAGACAGAATCTTCTTTAAAGGTACTAATAGAATTAGAAATATTCTATAACTTATCTTTGTTAACACATTTTAACATGTGATATTTATTACCTATGCATACACAACCTATTTATTTAAAACTTTTTTTTCTACCATAAGCGGCTTAGTTTTTTGATGTCGTCTATTTTGGAGTGACCATTCCTTTGTATGACAAAATAAATGGAACTCTGTTAATATATATATATATATCAATTTTCATATTTATTTCAAGTTACATATTATTTTTATTTACACATTGGTTATGTCATGACGAATTTATACATTTCGAATGTATGCCCTGTGCACCTAAGTTATTATTTATTACACGCTAATACTAACAATACCTGCTTACACAATAATTAGTTGTCAATTTGTTTTGTATCATAAACAGAAATTAGGTCTAAAACAGCGCGAATTTCATGTTCCATAGAAGTTTACTTAAAATTTGACAAGTTGTTATATATAGTTGAGATTTTCTTATTTTTGTCTAATTACGTTTCCAAATTATTTAGTATAAGACCTACATTGTTTAAATCTAAAACAATTTATTTTGAAATTACCCGTTTCTTCTATGTATTTCAAATTTAAATTCTAGTAATTCATAGCAGCATAAATTAATTATGTTTAGTTATTTAAAATATCTAAATATAAACCACAAAGAAATACTCCGGATTTTTTATACACGCAATCAAACAAATTATTTAGGTTTATCTTTGTTAACTAGATAAACCAGCCTGGTAATGTTAAAAGCATTATAAAGACCGAAAAATTAATTAACAAAAAATCTTAATAGTTTGAGTATTCTCCAGTATAAAGTCGTGTAAAAGGATGGTGGTATGAATTCCGATGATCTAATTTCAACAAATCAAAATTACAACCAACTAAAAGCACAACAATGCTAACAAACCTTTAATTAACCCGGCCAACAAAATTTCAATAAGCCAAAATATGAACATGTAATAAAATAAAATATTATATTAGGTTACAAATATTTGTGTAAATAATGGTGTTCTGTACAATCACAATTGAATCAATTGATTCAATTGAATTAAATAATATATATATGCCCATCTATTTATAAAATATAATTAAGGTTGAGTGCCACAGTTGTCATGATTTACAAAATATACGTGAAGTACGGTACGGTTATGATGTAACTTTTGCCTTAAGATGTGTATCCACAAAAAAACGCGATCTAATCTGGAAGAGACACCAGTTGGTGATAGAACCTTAAACTAATCATATATTAATTTTTAAAAAACTTTTAATAAAATGCTTAAATTTTGTAAAAAATAATTAATTATTAACATAAAACACAACGTTGTTTACTTCAGACTACATTTTAATTAATACAATAATAAACTAAAGCTTTAACTAGAAGATAGACTATCGACTACATGGTGGGGAAGGTATGATAGCGGTGTTGGGGAGAAGGGGGTTTCGGTGAAAAGTGAAAGTGGTTGTGGACAGGGCTAATATGGATAGGAAATTAACTACATTTTTACTGTTAATATTAATCTCTATATTTCTATATAATCCAACACCACTATCATACCCCCCCCCCCTCCCACCCCCCAGCCGTCCACCTTCCCCACCCATATAATCGGTAGTCTAGATAGATAGAAGAATTTTGTTAAAAGTTAATTACAGTAGACTTCCACAAAGTTATACACGAAAATTTAGAAAAATAAAATTATAATATTACTAATCATCTATGATTTTGATTTTTTGATAGTATACAGATAATTAATTTTAAAAATTGTCACTATAAAAGTACTTAAAAGCAGTATTTTGAAGTTTACTGTAATATTAACCTACAACCGATTCCACTCATCTGACAAGAATCTCAGAAGCAATATAAATAAGTAAAGTTTATATAATTTATTTATCAAACAGCTATGGATTACTTTAATAGTTTTGGCGTCGCCAGACAGAAAATATTTAACGTCAGTCAAATTGTCTTTGTTTTTTTACAAATCAAATGTAGTGAATGTAAACTTTGGACCAACGCCAAGATTTTCGCAAACTTAATGAATCAAAAATTTTAACCTAACAAAGTTGTATTTATTATACGTCTCAATTTTACGTAAGGGGTTGGTAAAACAAATAATTTATCTAACGCATGTTTAAAGCATGACTCGTAATAATGGTCTCTTATGTATTTACACCTTAGGTGAATGAATCATGCTAATGCATACTTCCCATTTAAAATATCATAAAAAACGATATTTATTTGTATGATGTAACTAGTAAATGAATAGATATGAAATAATGTGTACATAGGTATAGGAGAGAGGTTTGGAACATTAGTTGCGAGATACACATTCTTGGTAGAAACATAAATCCATAGTTTGACACATTTATTTTAACGGTTAAAGTATTTACTCTTCGAAAATTAAATCTTTGTGGAAAGAAGACGTATTTTTTATATTAATGTATATTATATTGTCACCGTTTAAATTTTGTTTCCAATCGAGTCATATTTTTAAAAAAAGTCGCAAAGCTGTTTGATTGCGTAAGTAGTACCTAAATGATCACATGGGTGATAGCAAATTGAAAATATTGGGACAAGAAATTTGCGTTAGTTTATATCTATTATATTTGGTGGTCTGTGAGTATGATGTTTATTTTTAAATTGTTTAAAGTGTTCCAAAGTTTAATACAAGTAATATAGAAAGAATTTTGAACGCAATGCATCGCGGCCGCTAGAAAGCGACTATAGCCTCTATAGCGAATTGTCGTTAACCAAGTTCTCGTTATTCGAGGCACGCTTGTACATTTCTTTACCCACTCGTAATTAAATCTTATAGCGTTTCGTTTGCCTAGAAGATTTTATTATATATTTAAACCATTTTATAATTTCACACGTCAAAATAGATTATTATTTTTTTAATAACACTATGCAACTAAGCTAGACATGTTCTTAAGAGGTGTAAAAATATAATAATATTATTTTTATAGTGGTAATTTTTTTTGTTTACCCTTTTCAACTGTTAGTTGCCCTTTTACACGATGTACATACCACGAGTGAATTGTAATTTATAAAACTGAAATTTAACACTATTTACAATGAACCAATATGTTCCAAACGAAGAATTTATTCGAAATTTGATGTTATATCATGTCTCGAAAAAAGAGACAGCAACTAGTGCTACTAAAAATATTTGTGATATACTGAGGATGTTTTGGATGTTCGCAAATGTCAATACCGCACGAACTAAGTGAAGAACACCTAGGCGATCGAATAGACGTATCTGATCAACTTTTGAAAATGGAATCAGTAACGCCATTTTTACAACATCTGATAACTGGAGACGAGAAATGGGTGCCATAATCGAACCATGGACGCAAAAGCAATGTTTTTCGAAAGGTCAGGTAGCCAAAACCACCGCTAAGCCCGGCCTCACATTGAACAAAATCATTTTGTTTGATGGGACCGCAAATGAAAAAAAATTATAAGCATTCTAATCTTTTGTATGGACGAATAAAATAATGTTATTACTCTACTTGAGTTTATTAGCACTACGAGAGTTTCGAGAGAAACAGTCACTCTCATCGACAGGTGAAGTATTAAACAAAATGTCGCCAAACAAAATGATAGCGTGACGCTTGCTGCACACGTTTCATGTTCATATCCAATCGTACAGTCTACAAATGCTCCGTATATAATCCATACATTGATTCTAAGTTCATAACATAATATGTATTGCAGTAGACTATATAGTACAGTACCAAAAAAAAGGCATTTTTTTAAATAAAATATTTCATTATTGATAAAATCAGCGTTAACTTTGTAGAGTTTCATCATAATGGATACATATAAATAAAACAATATTATAACTCAACTTGAGTTTATTAGCACTACTTGAGTTTCGAGAGAAACAGTAACTCTCATTGACAGGTTAAGTATTAAACTCGATGAGAGTTACTGTTTCTCTCGTTTCATTTTATTATTTTGATGTTTATCAGTTTTGTTTTGAGACTCCATAGAGCAGACGCATAAATTTCGTTATGAATAAATATACACAAAAGAACGTGCTGACATTGTTTAATGCTTAGTCAAAGTAAGAGGTCGATTATTGCAACATAACGTGCATTTCGACGAAAATATCCTTACCGTTTTGTAACTCATAATACGACAATTTATCGTTTATTTAAGCAATTCAGCCGGACACAACCTAAAGATACAATATTAGTAATGAAATCGAAGCAAAATTCTCATAAATACGAAAAAAACATAATTAAACAAAAAAGTTTAACATATATATTTATAGCAAAAGATACTACAATTCAAAATAGTGTCTGAAACTTGATGCACCTTTCAGATAAATAATTAATGACGTTATTTGTTACATAAATCATGCGAGAGTGGAAGGTTTGAATACAAAGAAACGACAATAAAATTGTTGATTTTCTTACATTCGATATAAGTGTAAAAAATAACTCGTGTCTGGAGTATTTTCCACCTTTTTTCATATTGATATATGGAATTATATGGAATGAAATAAACATGTGTTGTCATTTGAATTAATCAATCGAAAATTAAATAATTTATTGAAGAACCTAATTCATATATATATATTGATTACTTTATATATCTAAATATATAAAGTACCTACATATATTTAAATGGTCGCTTAAATCAATGTTCTAAATTTAAAAGTTTTATGACAGCTTCAATCTATTATTTTATTTTATATTATCGATTTAAAACGCTCCGAAGCCATTTTGGTGACATATCTGTTTTTTTATTATTATTAGGAGAACACATTCTTATTGTGAAGTTGTAATTATTCAGAATATAGGTCTGTGATATTTAATTCATATTTAACATATCTGTTTCATAATTAAATACTATTTATGAAATAAACAGCTAGTGTTTAAAAAGACAACAGTATTATAAATAAACGTAATATTTAATTGTAACTTACATAAAAATAACGCACATAAAATGCTTACTTTGTTCAAGAAAATTTTAATTAAGTATACTCTTTAAGTAACAGTTTTTAAAAAAGTCAAATCTAGTGCATAACTTCTGATATAAATTAATAATAAAAAAAACACAATTTCGTATTACATAAATTATTTTTGAAAGCATGCCCTTAACGATAAGTTACATACGTAATTATAAACATTTCAGCAATAGTATCGATAAATTATGTTATTTACAATAGTTTGTACAGTGTTGCATGCAGTAGTGGTTACTACGAACGTGTGCTTGATCAGTAACCCAGAAATATGTAACTAAAGTTTTATCCAAATCCAAAATAAACACTAATGTTCAAAATTCTAATTATATTAATAATAATCATTCATTATTAAATTATTTATTTATCATTGTGGGTTTATTAGGAATAAATAAATTTTATGAAAAAAAAAATAAGGTAGGATACAAGGAATTTACATCCTTGCCGATGATATAAATCGGTATCTTGTGTTCAATATTCCAAGTCCCCACCTACGTGACTATCATGTATCACCCATAATCGCAGTGTCAATTCAATTGTGCACGAAATGCATTTGTGTAGTAGGGCTGGCTCGGCGCGGTGAAACTCGGATGGGATTTGAATCCACCATTTCTGTTATCTGCGCGAGTCCCTTCATCGCATCTGGTCCGTAAATTTTGTTCATCCCCTTACCCGGCTATTTAAGGTTGTATATTTGGCACAGAACCAAATCAGCCAAGTTCTGGTTTTCCATCTGCGTACTATATCGGTGCATGTATAATATTGTGGCGAAAGGTTAAAATTTAAAAAGTTTAATAAAAGTTAAAAGTTTTTATATTTGAGATCTGGAACTGACCTGAAATTAAATATAAAGCAAACCGGTGAAGAAATTTTCTTCTTCTTTTAAATAGGCAATCCACCCTTCAAGAGTGATTTGTGTCATTAATCAAGTTAAAACTTTATTTTATAGAAAAAAAGTACAATAATATTATAGAATAGGAAATATTTTACTACTAGTCAATAATATTGTCGTTCAAAAATTCGCTATTATATAGATTAAATGTGGCGAGTTGAGGGAAAGAAGATGATACAAGTTAAGTTGAAAGTCGGAGCTGGGAGTTGAAAATTACCAGTAACTAGATTACAATAAAAAAAACCGCGACCCGCAATGGACGGGCAAAAAAGATACGGTTAAGGGTTTCCTCCTCGACACCACACTAACACATTGGGGAATCTATTAAGTTCAATTTATCTATTAAGTTAGGCTACCTGGCAATGCCCAATTCGCATTCTAGAGATATTAAATTTTTGTTTGGAGACTTTCCTTTTGCGAACCAGGGAGTGCGGGGAATAGACCTTTGAATTATTTTAAGCCGATTATGATTTTTTCGATCCATCCATAGTGCAGTCCAGATAGAATTCGTTTTTTTACCAATTAAGTCTGTCATACATCGGGATCCGGAATTGATGAGGGAAAACTTCGTAAAATTTATCATCACATTTATTTCCAGTGAAGAATTAAATTCATGTGATTTTTCGTCATTAAATCCATAGAACAGTAAATTAATGGACATGAAATAAAGTGTACATATAGGAGTGGGGTTTGGAACATTAGTTGCGGGACGAGGGGTATTCTACACACACTCTTGGTGGAAACATAACTCCGATAGTTTGTGACACATTCATGCAACATTAAAAGTAATTACTCTTCAAAAATTAAATATTTGTGTAAACAAGACGTATTTTTTATATTAATGCATATTATATTATCAGCGTTTAAATTTTCGTTCCGATCAAGTCATATTTAAAAAAAAAGTCGCGGAGCTATTTAATTGCGTAAGTGGTACCAAAGTGATCACATTGGTGACACCAAAATGTAAATATTGGAAAAAGAAATTTGCGTTAGTCCATGTCTATATATTTGGTGGTTAGTGCATTAAATCGGTTAAGACACCAGCGTTGATTAAGATACAGTTACAGACTTCTAATTAATTTGATCAAAGGTTTTTTTAAGCCTATAGATTTGAAGGTAAGAATGTATTTTTAATGTGTTATTTTTAGAATTTCTAAGTACAATTTAGTACCTAGAATATGTACATTTTTTAGCACTACCCCGTGACAAATCCTTAAATATTTCTTCGCTTTTGCCCTCTGTCACCTTCCCCCGCTAACCTTTCGTTCGTCGACTCCTCGCTTTGTAAAGTGCAGGTTGTTTGTATAGGTATCTGGTAAGTAAATACAATTCCATACTCGCGACATCCAACATGAGTTGAATGAAATTGAAATCAATAAAATACTATTTTATGTGACTTTATTTATTATTAACAAGGAAACTCAATATTTCAATAAAAACAACATTTAATTATACAAAACAAAGAAAACAATAAGAGCTATATAATGACCTCAATTTTTAAATCTAAAAATTAAGCATCCAAAAATCCGATACGTATGTAATATATCGTAGACCATTTAGTATCACAAATATCAGTAAAAATTTATATATATTGTTGAATTTTTATAATCCTCAAATTTTTCCTTGTTATTTTATACAAAGCCTGACTTAACTTTAAGGATATATTTTTTATGTATATGTTGCGCAAGTCTTCATTAATACACTCGATTGTCAGTGTAGTAGTATGAATCGGAAAATAGAAGATTAATATTTGAAGACCATACAATTTTGCGTCATACGTTATATATTGTATTATTGTTCCTTGATGTAATATTCGTAATTTACTCTATAATAATAATTGTATTACACACACGACTGAGTTTTATTTACATCACGGTTATAGTTTCGAGATATGCGGTCCCTGCGCAGTCAATAAGTGTAAATAATAAAAAAATTAAACGATAAGGTAACGATCAGTTCGTTCAGACAGAGTAGTCGGCCCGGAAGGGTGGGGGGAGGCTCTTGTGGTCTTTATTAGGAATTTTGATATTAGGGGTGAAGTATTAGGAAATATGTTGCAATCGCACCTTAAGAGGCCAAAAAAAAAACAGGACAGAATGAAAAAAAGGACTAACCGAACTCTTCTCCAGATGCAGTGGACTGTAAATAAAATTATCACACAGTATTCCATCAAAAGTCAAACACAGTAAACTTGCGAAGCCTCTGAGATTGATAACAGCGTTTTTAACTGTTCCGATACACGGGTCGCCGGTCGACCGACGATCGCTAGCGAAGGGGGAAAGAGGGTGGAGGGAATGGGAGACACAGACATTAGTTCATTCAAAGTATTAGTAAGTATCTATATCATATTTTTCCATCTGTGGACGACAGGTTCCAGCTTTTCCTTCCAGTCAAGAACCTTAAAGTCTAGTCTTACTCTATGTGGTGTCTTCCGATTCAAATAGAGTTGGCAGTTAAGAGGTTAATAGTCTCCTGAAACAAAGCTCTAACTTATGCGAATGTCAGACCAATAGTCGTTAAGCAAATTGTTATGAATTATAATTATAAATAATATAATATAATGTAAAACGGAGAGACCATAAATTATTTACTTTTCATGCTAGTAAGATGCATTGTTTTCCTATGATTCTGGATTTGTTCATTGTATTCAGCATCTAAGTAATAAATAATCATAATTTTATAAAGTATATTTAATATAAAATTTAATCAAAAATATTCCTAATATTATATTATACAGTTTCTAAAACAATACTTCCTTATGTAAAAAAACTAAAGTATTGCATATCATATTTTATATCTTAAAATATTATATTAAAAACATTATTGTAATAGTTTACAAAAAAATATATAGATTAAATACAAAGATAATGTAGGACTATAAACAGTTTTTGAGGTGAAACTTTTTACGAAAATATCGCTATAAAAATTATCCGATATCAATATTATTATTATATCTAAGAGTCTGAAAATATTATATGACGTTATTGTGTTTGATACGCTTATATAAAATATTTAAAAATTATATCTGTACGGAACGAAGGACCGTTAAAAGTAATCACAATACATTTGAATAGTCTCATTAGTTTCAGTAAGGCCTTTGAATTTAATTGTTGAGCCGAATATTGCAAAATTTTCGGTGTCTTATTACTCGCACCGAGTACGCATGTTGGGAATAATTGAACCCTACTTAAACGGGCCCCTTCTACCGCCTTCTCCTACGCCGGGTTAAACCCATTGTGATGCATTATTCAGGAATGAAGTCCAATTTTACGCACCGGTAATAATTCTGAAAGACGAGAGCGTGAAGCCAAATGAAACATTAATTATTATTTGCGCGGCTTGCATTAACACGACAACCGTGGGGTTCCGGGATGCTCTACCCCTATGGGCGAAGGCTGTCTCGATGAAGGGAGGCACAGAATATTAGAGGAATTGAACGACGAAGACACACCACATAATTACAATTGATTGCTATCGGGGTGAATTTTAATCAGATAATATAATTATTTGAAGTATTTCGTTATAATTTAAAATATATAGACGGAATGATAGTCGGTAGATTGCATGTTGTATGATATAACTATATAATACAATTTTTATTTTTAGAAAAAACTCTCACATTCTCGAATTACACAAATTAAATTTAATATATTAGGAGAACACATTCTTATTGTGAAGTTGTAATTATTGAGAGCATAGGTCTGTGATATTTTAAATATGAATTAAATATATTAATTAGAAACATATACATATAAAATCAATTTTATCGTAAAATATTGTTGTTACGCCACCGGAATTCGAACCTGGATCTCTTTCCATGCCGGGGAAGGTGCATTATCCAACTATGCTACAGCGACGGTATTTTTAGCGACAAATTTTCGAATATACAGGTTCGAACTCCGGTGGCGCAACAATAATATTTTTCGATAAAATTGATTTTATATCTATATCTTTCTAATTAATTAATTAAATTAATATTTAAAATTTAATGCATGTTGTCATTGGTTCTGTGCGAAACGGATAAGGACGGTGAAAAGGAATGCCTTCATTTTGCGTAGATCCTATAGATAATGATATATGCAAAATTTGGTCCAGTCAAGGGAATGGTGGGAGTATGACTAGGTTACTACATGGTTTTCAATATAATATTGATGGGAAAAGTAGGGCGATAATGTTGGTTTAGAACGGTCAAAGTTTAAAAATTATATTATAGAGAATAGATAGATAAACAGACAGAAATAAATATAATATAGATAGATATATATATATATATATATGATGTAAACATTAAAATATATATTATTCCTTAAAACACACAGAAGAAAGGTAAAGGTAAAACAAAAAAATGAAGAATTGCCAAACGAGGGATCTTAGAATATTTAAAACGTTCGAGATACGTCGGTAACATAATTTTTTATTACTAGGATAATATTTAAACACCCGAGTCGTTTCTATAGAATGACAGTAAATATTATTATTTATTTTAGGCTCTTGCCTTACATTTTATTTTAGATTCCTAAAAAATCCGCTCTGTAATAAAAACCATAAATTCTTATAATAATTATTTATCCATCTATCCACTTGTAATTTTTTTTAAATACTTTCAATCCCTAAAAAACATTTCTGACCACAAAAAAACAGTGAAATCATTTCATACTTAAAATGCGTAATGTCATTTATTTTTAGGTAAAATATATTAATTTTTAACATTTTTATTTTTACAATATTTTTCTCGGTGTTTTTTTTATAAATTATTGTGAAATATTACTACTATTATTAACCTTATCTTTCCGATGCTGTAAACTCAGTATACATGTAGACGTAAAAGTGATTAAAAAACATTGAGTATCACGAATGACAGCATAAAGACACATAACTCGGCCAGCGCACGTTCTGCCACTAAAGTGACGATCGGCATCCTGCACCCCGCGCCACGCGCACTGCGCCGTTCACACTTCTCCGCTCGTACACATACACATATTGACAAATTCGCGTCAGGTTCTTCGAGAAAACATTTTTTATTGTTACATGTGGTAAATACTTATATATTGAAATTATTGTATCTAATGAATAAATAATATTGTTACCTAAAATATGTTACCTAAAACTTCATATCTAGTACATTTACAGAGATATTCACATAATTAAAAACAATGTCAACTCAGTTTATATCATCGGAGAGGAAAGGTTAAGAGCATCGAAAACTGTCGTCGATATTTATCAAAGCTGATAAAGAATAAAATTTAATTAATGAGTTATTTTATCTGTAGTGCTGTTAAATAAATTGTAAAACATAAAAATGCTATTATATAAGAATAAACGAACTTCAATCAAGCTTTTCTTATTATGTGAGTCCGGGAATAATGCCTCGGCTTCATTCTTGAAACAAAGATAAAATGTAATTCTAAATGGAAAAATCTTGTCTTCAAATATTGTGTTCGAATTGCGATAGATCCACCTATTTTCCGTTTGAGGATTTATTTGCTTAAATATAAAGTACATTTATGGTATGTAACATTAAACATATTAAACGTTAATTTTTAACTAAACATCATTTTCTAGATTTTAATATTACAGCTAATTATATTACAATTATGTCATTCAAATGGGTACCGGAAAATTTGCCGTTGGACATCCCCCTGAAATCCAAGTTCCCGAAAAACTAACTTTCCATACTAAAAGTGAATTAAATTGATTAATTAATTCATTTTCGCGTCTCCTATCGGGTTTTACTCAAAGCTATTTGAAATTCTCCATACATGTACAGTAGATTGCTTTAAAAAAATGGAATAACAGATATATCAATTTGATTGTGAAACATATAGTTCCGAAAACTTGTCGTTTATTTACTATGTTGACATACTTCCCGGATAAGAAGAGTTCCTGGTTAAAATCCCGGTGGCAACATAATATTTTTTAAACTTAACTTTCACTTTTCACTTTGTATGAAACCACGAAATTTATTATACGTCAACCGGTTTTGCTTATTTCAAGCTTCATCAGGACGTATTTAAAACTAATCATAAATACAAAAAGAGTGCACTTATAAACACACACATAAACAGGGAGATAGAATAAAAAATTACATGCGAAAGAGAAAGACAGAATACATATATAGTTATATAATACATCAAGGGAGACAGAATATAAAATTATATGCGAAAGAGAGAGACATAATACATATACAGATAAACGGAATATTAAGGGAGGGGATTGAACATTAAAGGGGCATTTTTTTGTATTTATGATTAGTTTCAAATCAAATACGTCCTGATGAAGCTTTAGATAAGCGAAACCGGTTGACGTATAATAAATTTCGTGGTTTCATACACAGTGATTGTTATTTAATTTAACATAATATGTCAAACCACAAAGTGAATGCTTTCTATGAAAAAATATATATCTGTATATCTTTCTAATTGATACATTTAATTTGTATTTAAAATATCACAGAACTATGTTCTGAAAAACTGCAACTTCACAATAATGACGTGTTCTCCTTAAAAAATTAAAAACTAAATTGTATTTATTTTGTCGACAAACTTAGGCACACTTTTGTCAAAATACATATGTATTTATATTAATACTTAACACGCGGAAAATGAGTGCCTACCTAGGTTAGGTGGATAGATATATTACCGATATTAGTTTTTCCGGATAGTTGGCCTGTCGGTATAATGGTCTTTCGGGATCTTGACTTGACAGGAAATTGGCTTGTGAGGAAGTTAGTTGTCGTGATAGCGACCCAAAATCAATTGAAACATTGGTTTTTAATACGCCATATATACAAACTAATCATCTGATATAAATATCAACAGGTATCAACCAATTATGTTATAATCGATTTATTTTTTTAAATGTGAAGACAATTAGAGTATTAAGATAACTTGAATGATAATTTTAAACAGAATACAATATTATCTGTGAAGTTGTATTTTTTTTCAGAACATAGTTCTGTAATATTTAATACACATTAAATGCATCAATTATAAATATATACATACAGATAAACTCAATTTACTAAAAAAATATTATATCCCGGTGGCAGCTAAAATATTATTAAATTGAGTTTATGTGTTTGTATATCTTTCTAATTGGTGCATTTAGTTTATATTAAATTTATATTATTTTAAATTATACTTTATATAGTTTTTAAAATTGTCAATCATATAAAGCAATTAGTGAATCCTCAATATTAATGGAAAAAAACTATTTCTGATCATTCAAATATTTAAAAACCAATTTTATTAAATTCCTTCAAATTTAGAATGTGTCGTTTAGTGTTTGTTTTAAAATAAATTTATCAAAACTGGAATTATTTTAACGGTAATGCTGTAAAATAAATTATAATAGATATTTACATGTGAGTGAAATTATTTTAAGTGTCTTGATGATATAAAAATTCTTTAAAAAATACAATGTCTCGAAAGTAATTTATCGCGTATTTATTTATGAATTTTAGGAAATCTTCAATGTACAGTTTTCTGGACTAATCTGCCGTGTATATCTGAACTTTCTATCCAACGCTTTGGATTCCCTTGCAGGATCCATCATCAGGGCTGATGTGGCCAATGACAGATCCGATACGGTCATGTATCCGGCAGATTATACCAGAAAACTATACGTAGAAGATTCTGAATGGCTGTGAAAACTTGTGTACTTCTACATGAGAATATTTTAAGGGAAATTATTGGGAAAATAAGTTGGATAGATTGGGTAGGTAAAATAGGTTAAAAAAGATAAATTGAAATAATTTTGGTAATTTATTTAACATTTCTGAATTTATGTGGAATACGACAAATTTTCAAATATCATTATATCAGCTACACACCGCAGATATATTATTCGAGTAATATTAATAGTTATTACAAAACGTAGTACGATAAGCTCAGTGTTTTTTTCAATCTGTTCCGCCACTGTCTTTTCCAGTTGTTCCGAATTCGTAAACACAGTTTTGGCGCGTTTTTTCGATTCAGCCGCGGCCACTATTATTGATACATTCCGCATCCAAATTCCCATCTACACATTTCCTCATGATCGTCTTTTCAGTGTAAAATGTGACCTTGACGCCAGCAGACGTCAACTTGATCGATATCATTTGCGATGTGAGCCTTTGAGCTCCAGTGCACCAGCACTGTATTTTGTGATAATGTGTTTTAATCACGTATTGTTTATTGTATGTGTGCCGTGAGTGAACTTGTGACATTGCCGTCTTCAATCCCGATTCCCGAGTTCACTGGTCCTTCGACTAAAACCCCTATTCCCTCACTGACCTCATCTAGTACCACGTTTACCCACTTCTCTCCCCTACCCTTCGGTGATTCCGATTTACGACCGGAATTGTCGTATTCCAGTCCACGGGACGCGCGACCCGGAGATAGCGCAATTCATTTTGATCCTATCGATCCGGATTTACAGTTTGAATTTAACAGTAAAGTAAGCTATGGTAAATAATGATATGTACGAATAAGAATGGTAAGCCGACTTGGGGTGCATATAATCATTCAAATCATTCTGATACTATCCATTCAAATACTCCTTAAATACAATAACCTCCAAATATGTTTAAAATTAAGTATTTGTATTAAACTCACTAATCAAAAAATATTAATTACCCAATTCGAAAATGGATTGTGCGGCGATCCAGTTAATCAAACTCGGAATTCAGCTGTGAAAACACTCTAAATATGGCACTTTATTATGCCAACAAAACTGGTTGACAGCCAATAGACACTCCATTTTTGCATGATTTACTATGAATAATGCCATAAGCACAGGCAATATAAATCGTCGACTATTGTTTCACCGCCACTGCGGTGATAAAAGTAGGTAATATAATTTTGCTGTGATGACGTTTTACTCTATGTAATTTGAGATTGAAACATTTTTAAATTTATGTAAAACTAATATGCACAGTTTAATGGCTAAACAAAAAGTAAAATCGATAGCGTATTTTAAATTTGCTCGCTACAAGATAGAATAACTTAATAATAATAATAATAATAATAATAATGTGTTTATTCCAGCGTGATCAGGTTTTTATTTTTAATCCGATTCGCCATAAAGGTAATACATATTATGTTATACATTAAAGGTTATGAAATAAATATAATGGTATGAAAAAGAAAACCAAGGAAAATATTAATAAATAAAAATAAAATAAAAAAAAGTTAATAAAAAGTAAAAAGTTCACACATATATACACACAAAATATAAATATTACATTTATAACTACTTCAGTCACGGTCATTGTTATATATGTAGTTATTCTGTAGACGCTGCTATTCTCTGGTCAGGGAACCAGCATTCTATGAGAGCGCCGCTTGCACCAGAGAGTTGGTGCTGAGCTCCAGCACTGTTAAATAATATATGTTATCATTTGTACATAATGTGTAATACGTTTAATATAAATAATATTTTTTTATTATTATATCAGTTACGAAATATGTCCTCATGTAGATTTTAACATTGACTTTGAAGCATTGAATTAATTATTTTTTATTAATCTATAAAAATCTTTCAAAGGGTGAACCCTTTGAGGTAACACTCTCAATAGTGTCGTATGGGGTGATTAGTTAACTATAAATAAAATATGCAGCATTCTTAATTGAAAACCACAGATTAAAAATTACTGTAATTAATTAATTACTGTCTCTTTTAGTAGACTTCGGTCTAGTTAAGGAGATATATATTACATCATGAAGCTTGTTCGCCTTTTTTGTAAATTTATAAGAATGTTTATAATATATTATATAATATGTACATATATTAAGAACATGAACAGAATAAAAATAAATCATTTTAAAATATTTATCATTTCACTATATGTTTTAATATTCAAGCTGTTTCATCTAAATATCTACTAATAACAGACGAGATGAAACATTATTTTGTATTAGAAGCAGTACAAGATAAAAATAAGAAAAACTATCCCTTCGTGGAATGGTTTAGTGCATTCTGAACCAAGAATATATTTTACGAGTGAAGCGATGTTTGTTGCTTTCAATATAAATACCTCTTTAGTATTTACTTTGAAACAGACATGTTAAAATTGAAAATAAATAAGTTTAAAAATATTATTTTATAAAAACACATTTTTACATAGTTATATGATATTTTAATATAAATTAAATGTATCAACTAGAAATAATTAGTTTATCGAAAAAATATTAAAATTTCTACCAAAATATTTTTTTGATAAATTGTTTTTTTCTGGACATCTTTCTGGTACATTTAATTTGTATTAAATAAATAGATTTTCATATTTTTAAACATAACTATCTTAGAACTAGTCTAATATGTTTATTGAAAAGGAAAATAAACGTGTAAAAATATTCATAATAGCAAATATAAGTGCTTTTATTTTCTATTATAAATGAAAAATAAAAGTCCAACCTATTTATTTTATTAATATTAGTTGTAAATTTTGAGTTATTAATTTTCCATTTATTTATTAAATTTATTTTTGCTAATTAGGACAGTGAGAAAAGCAACCTGGTTCGAGATTCGTGCGGTCGCGGGTGGGTAACGCCTAGCGAACATCTCGGTAGTGGTAACTGTCGGGCCTCGAAAACGTCGTCAGCCGTCAGCCAAGTGAAATTGTGCAATGATGATGGAAAGTAGAAATATTGTGAACTCTGGTGTTATACAATATATTGTTTATGTATTATAATGTATGTATTATATGTTTTATTGCTTTTTTAATATTATCACTATTAATTGCACGCAATTGTTATATATACATTTTATAAATAAATACTTTTATGAAATGTGTAAAATGAAAAATGTTAAATGTAGCTCCGACATAGTGTTAATGCCGTTCGGAGTCACCGCCATTGGTAGTGTAAGCGAACCGGCCAGGGGTGCAGGGTGGGGGTTTTAAACCTCACCCCCAGTTGTCCGGCGTCGTCCAGTCCCAGAGTTACCAATAAATTCTATCGGCATTGAGGTAAGCTCTCATTCTTGCACCGATTTTCTTCAAGATTACGTCTGCGTTTTTTTTTCTTTTATTACATTTGACCCTTTGCTGCTACCTAAATTTTGGAACTGGACTTTGCCTGAAATTTCTGTAACCCTGAAACACGATTCGTATTTACTCTTCGGATTATTTCAATGAACCGCACAGAATTAGTCATCGAGGTGACGCCCATTAATCGATATTTAATTGGCATCACTTCATTATTAATTGAACACGAGGTAGTAATTTAAATATAAAAACGGCGAATTATCAGCAAGATGTCAGAAATACGTGAGAGAGATTTCGGTAAGTAAAGACTATTGTTTTGATAAAACACGCCACGATAGCGCCGTACAGTGAGTAAAATATGAATACATTAATGTACTGTTTGTAACTTAAATAAAAATGATATATTCTGCAGGCGGCAATGCCATTCTCGATTATGGCACCGTAGTGTACCTATATTAAACATATTTTGTATTTCATTTCTTTCGACCTCATAATCATCATCGCCAGTGAGAGAATCGGAGGTCGGTGAACCATCCTTGTCTACATTTCTTGTTTCCTGTACGGAACAGGCGATATTAGCAAAAGTCTCGTCATCATTATCGAGAGTAACGGAAATCGGCGAACTACCCGATATAGTCTTTGTTTGTCTGAGATAAAGATTTCATTATTGCATTGAAAAACGGTACAGGCTATTTCCGGGACCATTCTAAGGTACTGAGTAGTAAGGAGGACCTAAATCACTGTTTAAAAATTGACATCTCTGGATCGCCAGGCTAGAGTAGGTCCACCTTCCAACTGGCCAAGGGCGCTGTACCATTTACAGGTATACATTTGTTTATCAAAAATATTATCTACTAATTATCTTATAATTACCCGCTTCTTTGTAGGGTTTAATAGATCATTTCTTCACTCTTCTGCACAGGTAGGTTTTTTGTTTCGTCGAGCTTTATTAATTTTTTATTGTGTTTTATATATCTTGTACGTGTTTGCTGAATGTTGATATTTTAATTAAGCACACTTTAGAACATCTGATTGATTATATCAGGTAAGACACGACCTCTGTTCGAATAGCCAAAATTACTCTTTAGGTATATGTAATATCCTTTTACAATACTCATGATGTTGATTTCGAGTGCTTACCGGATCGCGGTTCGGAGCAAAGAGCTCCTCCAACGGCGGCGCATTGCCATGTTACTCTCTCGCACGCTCATTCGTACCAACCTTACGCACGCAGACGCATTCATCAACTATAAATACGTCACACCCTCCTCACCTTAACTGCACTCACCTTTCACGCATTACGTAACCAACCTAAAATCCCATCTCTGGAGACAGCGGCTTCCTTCATCCGTGGTAGGTACCCGAGTTCAGCATCTGAAAACAGAAAACATCCCGTTTAGAATTTCAGCGAATTCCAGGCTGGTTCGATCTGAAAGGAGACTGCCTACAGCTTCAGCCTGGGACCGAATCCACTTACTCTCTATCGGACCACATGTAAAAGGATATTACAGTACCTATATATAATAATACATATAAAACATACACAATGCATATTTGATCAATTCTTTTCGAATCAGTCACCAATAAAATGGAATGTTAGTTTTTGTGGCTTAGTTGATATTATTAGTTATTTAGTTCACATAATATACGTATTTTAATACGAATACCTTTTTTCTTTAGCATTATTATGCCGAGGCCGTCTCGGAGACCCTTTCTTAATCTCATCGTCTAAGCTAATAACAGCTTTACATTTACTCGAAATTTATTTATTTATTATTCACCCTGTCAAATAAAACATAGTGTTTTATTTATTTATATTTACTTAGGTATTTAAAATCTATATTTAATTAAATATATGTTTTTTGTTTTTTAGAACCGTTTCTGTATATAATACTTTCATTTTAAATATATATTTTAGTACGAGTCAGGAGAATTATTCAGCTCACCCTATTAATTATCGAAAAAATACATATTGAAATGCTCTAAATCAAAAATCATAATATTTTTATAAAATTACCAGATGTTTTCATGATTTATCATTCTACGATTAGAAAAAAAATTCAATGTTAACGACAAGAACCTAAAAGAATTTGTTTTCTGATTCAAAATATTTAAAATAAAATTATTTGATTCGAATAATATGAAAAATCGCAGTTTCAAAATGGTGCGTTTATTGTCCATAAGGCTTTGACTAAAAAAATGATAATATTACAAAATATTTACTTGACTAAATAAAATTGTAGAATTTAATTCAAGTGGCGTATATATTTTACTCAAAATTAATCTAATTTAATTACATACATACTTTTTGGAAAAAAGGAATATCTAAATACGAAAAAATAATATCCATAATAATATTGCAATTTCCCATCTAAATATCTGACTTCCTGAATGTTTGCTTTAGTATCGTCGTTATGGCTGTATAGTGTTTGATTAAACGGCCAGGTCTGTAAAAACGAACGTGCTTTTAATATCTTTAGGTTAAAATTGCTTAAACGTTTTCTCTTTTATATATTAAATAAGTACGTAAATATATATTTAATTTGAAATGAAGTATACATTGTCTTAATTGCGAATAAGAAAAAAATGTAGCGAAATCGTATATTGACATTTGTTATATTTTCTTCTGTCTATCTACGATTCTTACTTGTCATTTTTGTTCGTTTTGGCTGTTAACTTACAAAGATGGAATAACTTTAATTACATAAATATTTTAAATATGAATTAAATATATTAATTATAAAGATATACATATAAAATCAATTTCATCGAAAAGTAAAAACATTGTTGTTGCGCTACCGGGATTCGAACCTGGATCTCTTCCCTAACCGGGGGAGGTGCTTTATCCAACTAAGCTACAGCGGCACTATTTTTATCGACAATTTTTCGATCTTATATGTTACCTTTTTGATATCAATACATTTAATCTTTCTATCATTTGACAGAGCCATCTACCTTATTTTTACAGAATCTCAAATACCTTTGAGTGAATCTGATAGTAGAAGCTAGAATTATTAATTTTTTTTTATTAAATTTTGAACACATTGATACAACTTTATTATTTTAGGAATGTGTTCTCCTAAAATAAAAAAAAAAACATAAATATTTTATTTACGGCCATAATAGCAGCAGGCAAAGACTAGCAATAAGCAATCAGTGATAGCCGATGAGACCCTGACCGCGCAGTAGTCATCAATTACCGTATAGCGACCACTATCGGCCGCGAAGCAGCCACAATAGCCGCCCGCAGGTCCTAGCAATATCTGCTAATAGGTACTGTATATGATTATCTCTTATGTAATGGACTGTGATTACCTCAAATAACTGCGGACGACAAAAATCTTTTAATTTATTTATTAAAAATATGTACGATTTTAGCCTTGGTGTAACAATAAAGTAATTAATGTAATTTATCTAATAAAATAATAAATAAAAAATGTATTTTATTAACATTTTATAATGAAAATATTAGATAAATATTGATGTGACACGTATTCCGTGTACGCATTTCTATATATATATATATATTTTAATAACTATATGACGTATGTTGTAAAAAAGGCGTATATTATATAATTACAATGTATAAGAATGCTTTAATATAAAGTCACGCAAATGTTACAAATTGGCCATATTTTCGCGAAAAGCAGGGGGGATGTTTAAATGTACGTCGACACTGAAGTAAAATATTTATTTAAAGTAGAATAAATTTTACCCCTGGGATCATAACATCTTTATCGTATTATTCTGCCTTTCTATATCATTACGTTTATTTACGCTCATTTGGGCAGATATTATATTTAATGTTCCTTTATCGGTGTACACGTGAACCGTGAAATATTTTTTTTTAGAAATTAATTAATATTAATTAACTAAAATTAATTATTTTATATTATTAAAAATTGCTGTATATTATTTTATATTACAATATTTGTGTACATTTATTATGAATAATATTATTACACATAGCATATCAGTGTACTGTATTTACTAATACTTAAATAATAAAGTTCATGCCAGAGAAATATTCATTTTCAAAAACTTATACAGATAGAGATTTAGAAATCCAAATTACTCAGCCTCACCACTAGTTATTGTTTAATACAAACTAAATATAGGATATTTTTTTGCAATATTATGTACATTCTGGTTAATTGGACATAATCTTTGTTTTTATAATGATTTTTGAAGCACAAATATCGATATTTGAAAAAATTAAACAAAACTATCTAAAATTCCATTGATTTATTATAAATCATAAACATTAAAACTTGATTTGAAATTGTCATCAAAGTACAATACAACAGTTTGTTCAGTAATCTACTTAACTGTGAGATTCCATCACGCAACACTAGCACTGAAAATAGTTTAATTTGAAAGCGGTGAATTAATGCCAAAATTGATGTCAAAACAATACATCGTCTATAATTTATTCTACTGTTTGTTGTCGGTTAACTGCACAACAGGGTGCATCTGAGCGTAGTTCAGTGCACTCGTGCTGAGAGCAACCTAATCATCTACTACAACATGTCAAAAATTAAAAATACATTCCGAAAGAGCTTCTACTAACAATTTTTAATTTATCTTATTATTGTATAATTGTATTAAAAATTTAAAAACTCCTAGAAAAAATGGTTGTTAGTCAATACTCACTGATTTATTTACGTTAAGATAAATTTGTAGTGGGTACGGCTTTGAGCGTCAGTGCGGCTAAATATACCTGGCTGATGGGTGTTTACCACAAACATTAGTAGCAAGCCGCAATATGCTGACCAGAACGCAGCAAGCGGCAGCGCACATCTCGCGCGGACCGAAGTGTTCACAAATGTTCACGGTAAATCAAAATTGATTGTCTTTACAATCCGGGCAGCAAATTGCTTCATATTGCCGTATGACCAAGGACTTCAATTCAAATATTCGAATACCGAAATATTCACCCATTATTATAATATTATTTTATATTTACAGTGGTTTAAACAAAGTTAAGTATAAATACAATTTTAAACAATGTATGAATTTTGTAGACAAAGCAATTTAGTAAAATATATGTAAGCACTTATTTAAAAATTTATGTTTAATATTTATTTGTAGGTTATTTGCTTCTCAACCTAAAATACGAATATGAAATCAAAATACTCAAAACATTTTTTCTCTGTATATTTTGCAGTATTTTTAATTTTTTTTACCTTTCTCGTAAGAAAATATTGCAAGATGGAGAGCATGCCGTAAAAAATATCATTCGAAATACCTCCGGGCTGTGTAAATACACCATATTTTCATTTCGAACAGTATGTTTTCCAAACAGATTAATATTGAATAAATAATTGATGAATGCTTCAGAAGAAATGGTTTGCTTATGGTAATGTTTTTTCGATCATTTTAATGGGTTTTTATTTTATACATTTTTTATAACATATTAATTTTTTGTACTTGGTGAGATCTTTTTCTTTCTTTAACATAAACATCTTAATTTAATAGTACTTCACAACAAGTTTTAGTAAATAATGCTCTAGATAAGACTTTGAACGAAGTTTTTTCAATATGAAAGGAATCAAAACCATTTTTGCAAACCGCAAGAGTATTATAAATGACGAATATATAAAGTTAAGTATGGACAAAATACTAATAACATGTAATCAGTTTACTATGATTTATTTATAATGATATTTACAGAGATACGGTATAAATTCATTTTTTTAATTAGTCATTGAAAGAGTATATAAAAATACATTTTTATAACAAAGCTTTCACTGAAATTATATTCACTTATGTAGATATATTAAATTTCATTCACAAAATTGCGCCGTAACTATTTTCTCTCTTTAATTAGTTTTCTTTTTAATATGATCAATTCTGGTGAGCTATTTTTAAGGACTTTGGTCAAAATGCAGGAACATGAGAAACAGATAGTAAAATAAATTTTGGCCTCCCACATAATACAGGGTTATTAAAAATGATGGATTCAATTTTGTTACTCTGCAAACGAGTAACAAATATGAAGTAAATTACATTTGATAATACTCACAATAGAATGCAAATGCCGGAGCACATCCTCAGATCATGATTGCGGAATTAAAAGGAATAGGTCATCGGATCCTCCGGAATGATGATCTATTAAGAAATTAAAGGAATCTCGGACATATCCGGAATTTATTAGGGTGTAGGTTTTCCGCTGGGTGTTACTGGGATGGATCATGTCGGGAAGATCAGTGGCTAGAGAAACCTAACGGAGCATTTTACTGGCTCTTCCTCGCACTTCTTTTCACCTGGACAGGGTGAATTTCTGCCAAACTGTGACCGAGTTCCGCCACTGCAACACATAAATGTAACGTCTACCCTCCCCTTTTAGGGGTGCATGATTTCTATAACTTTTCCAGAGAGAGCCAGAGCTGCCTTCTGAATTTAATGTGATAACGAGTCTTACGTCAAATTGTACAAGTATGGCTCTGGTACGATGATACCGGAGCCAACCTATGATTGTATTAAGATGTTAATAATTCAATTTAATAAAAATAAAAATTAAAAAGTAATATTGACGAATCGAAACGAGAGAAAACAACTCTCAAAACAATTCGGGATAGGGTGTAAATAAATAAAAAATACTCACAATAAAGTTTACAAATATAGTCTATAAATATTTAATGTGACCCCCTTTGACTGCACAGCAAACATCTAATCGGTAGCTGAACTCGTTCCACATCCGATGAAGCATATCTTGTATTACTGAATTCACTGCAGCTGTGATACAGTTCCGCAGGTCGGTTGGAGTTGTTGGTAGAGGTGGTACATAAACTGCTTATTTTACGAACCTTTACAAGAAAAAGTCACAGGACGTAAGATCAGGAGATCTCGGGGGCCAGAACTGAATGGCTAGGTCTTCATTCTCAATGCGACCTATCCATCGTTGAGGTAGAGATTTATTCAGAAAACCTCGAACATCCCGGTTCCAATGAAGTAGAGCTTCAAACTTGTTAAAAGATGAAGTCTTCTAAATCTTAATTTAATTGCAGAAGAAGTCAGTTTTCCAGCATGCCGAAATACGTTATCCCCCGTAACCGTGTATTCCGCAAAAAAAAAAATTCTATAATTTTTGTTTGCGAAACGGTACAAAACACATTAACCTTCAGTGAGTCTATGTAGATCATTCATATACAACGTATAATTCAAGAAATATAGCAGTATGAAATTGAGTCCATTATTTTGAATAACCTTAATATATTTTAGAATAAAATGCAGTTATTTAATAAAGCTTAAAAAACTCAAGTACGTATTCATTTCAGGTTCTGTCGGATTACTAATTTATTTACAAAATACAATTAATGGTCTGATGTGGTTCGTTAGTTTCCTCGCCTTTGTAACGATAGTTTTTGTTCAATTTTGATTATCGGCCAACGAAATGAACCGTATCACACTCATGCTTCAATCTGGCAACAGCTGAAGATATAAATTCTTGTAAAGCAAAGATGTTTATTATTTGCACATATCCATAACACATAACGCTGCTAACTTCTTACCACTTTTGAAATGTAACGCGACTGTCAAAGGTAAAATCTTTAAAGTTTGAACAAGTAATACTAAGAACTTTAACTAGTAGATTAACATTAGATTTTTTAACTTTTTTAATGTCTTAGAATTTATATATAACATTACCAGGTCACAGAAGAAATACATGTGGTGTTTGTGTAGTTTATATATAATATTACCTGGTCACTGAAGAAATGCATGTGGTGTTTGTGTAATTTATATATAATATTACCAGGTTACTGAAGAAATACATGTGGTGTTTGTGTAATTTTTAAGTGTAACTGTCAAACTTACGTTCAGCATCAACGTTTACATACAAAATGTGTACATGTTTATTTAAATTAGAATTAAATTAAATTAAAATTAAATTATTTATCACTTAAAATAATTAATATATCTCACCATCACTAAGTCTTATAATAACAGACAATTTAATGATGAATATTCATGACTTCATAGAAAATAGATACCTATAAAAAAATCTTAATTCTAATGAATGGGTCAAATAATAATAATAATTATACTAGTAGTATAGCAATACTTCATAGACGCGGAAATAAATATATGATTAGTTCTTTATTTTTTTATCTTAATATTAGTACTGTTTTTTGAGAGTGGGTTATATTTAGATTATTCTTTTATGTCATTCTTATTTTTTTGAATTCTTATTCATGATAAATAACGACCAAAAGGGTTAATTTTCAAAAATATTTTTCAATCATAATTGATACATAAAAGTTTATAATTTAATTTAATAAACATACTTACCTAAAATAAAAGTAATGCAATATTAGCACCCCAATACTTTCTGACTATGTATACTCTTATTATTACTAGTAATTATATTTTAACATACTATGTAACCACGATAATCATACAGTTTTTTTTTCGATGAATATAAAAATCTCTATTCTTCGACAAGTATAATATAAGTATCGTATAAGGGATGAATTCAAAGATACGTGTTAAGTAAATTAATAAAAAATAAACATTATGATGTTTAAAAAAATACAAAGAACTACCGAGATATGTTTTAACTTTCCGATAATGCTTCGAACTTTTCCCCTAAGAATTGCGGTATCGAACCAAATGTCCGAGGGAAAGGGATGTTGTTCTCGTCGCGGGGTGGGTTAGGGGAAGCTTAATGACTCGTTGCAGGAAGACTACTGTGTGAAGAGCCAGCGAAATTGCGTAACTTTGGCAGGAAAAAGAACTGAGGGAAAAATTAAAGCCATTGAACAATACTTGATTAGATTTTAAATATCGAATAGTCTGTCGGGTTGGAATATCAATGAAAAATTAATTCAAGTAATCCATTTTTTTTGGTGCATCATTACAGTATTTTTTAAATATTATTCTTTGATAGGTTTTCACTTTTCTGAAGGATTCATAGCCATCTAGATATATAAAAATACCTTATTAATTTTATTAATTAGTACATATAGTAATCATTTAAAAATATAATTCGTTGCGTATCTGCCCTACAAGTATCTAAGTTTGTTTCATTTCAGTATTCATATAATAAAAAATAACAAATAGTTAAAAAAATACTAACCCAATTTTAATTATACAAGATATCCCGAAAGTCTTTTTCATAATAAAAATTCTGTAATAAAATAATGAATGGGTTTTATTACAAAATGTTTATTTTGCATTTATTTCTTAAAAATGATGTTTTCTAAATGTGTTCCGTTATTTCACTGACACCTTTCTAAACGGGAGGCAGCATTTTTGAGAACTGCTCACCACGTATTGCTGCCATTTCTTCTCGAATATTTTATTTTAATTGATCCAGTGACGGAGGATTGTTACCATTTATTTAAAGTAGCCCCGTAGGAAAAAGTCTAATGGTGTCAATATGCGTGAAAGTGGTTGAGGTAAGAGTGGTGTGCCAAGCCTGAACAGTGTGGTATTATATCCACATCCACATGGCACCTCGACGCTACAACCCCGACAAGAGCGAGCAGACAAATGCGCACCGCAGAGGCGTAGCTTGGGTATTTGGCACCCGGGGATTAACTATCCAAATGGCGCCTCCCCCCCTATTAAATATATGAGAAAAACATTTAGTATTACGCTGTTGACCAATTAAATATCCCGTTTTGGCTTTGGCACCCGGGGACATATGCCCACCCCCCTTAAACCACCATAGATACGCCTCTACAAAATTTATTTAGCGGGTTTTGAACTCTAGAATTAATATAAATGATATTTATTCTTATATAAAAAAAATTAAAACATACTTAAAATATTATAAAATCATGAATACAATAGATAGTTAAAATTTTACTTACCTAACCTAACCAAAAAAAAAATTTTTTTTTTTAATTAATTAAATTTTTTAGTCTCTTTAAAAGAAACTGTATTTTTTCCGAATAGTCTATTATTTTCATGTAATGTTAATGTTTTACATTTTAAAATAATTTAAAATACATGTGCATAAATCTCCTCATTTATTTTTGTATTGCGCGCTATTGTCGGCGCGAAGTTGTTTTGCGCGTTATTCTCGGCGCGCAGTTGTTTTGCGCGCAATTGTCGGGACAACATCCAAAAATATCTAAGCTCAGATCTCCTCAGTAAAATTTGTACTAGATATTATTGTATTTAAATGGTTGTCTTTCCTTCAAATAAACTTTTTCATTCACATTAATTTTGATTTTCATGGGTTAACCTTTAATATTACACATTTTTTCTTCAATCAGACAATGTTATCGAGAAATATTGCATTTTTAATAATAAAATTGTAAGAGTCTTTATTTTCAACTAATATATAAATATCATAAGAGCCTCATCTTCGTCCATCAAATCTTAAATCCTTTCTATATCGTTAAATTAAATTATTTTTTATTATGAAAATATAAAAAAAATATTTAACAGAAATTTAATGGTACAATAAAAGAAAAATTAAATCATTAAATATGCGCATATATTTAAAATGTAATAAAGTACTTACAGATTTAAATAAATTACTAAAACTATTACATAACAAATATTAATTTAAATTACAAATTTCACAATTTATAGATATCAACTGTAAGTTTGACACTGTATTGTTTCATTAAAAATATTGAGTGTTACATCTGCTAAAGTAAAACATGCAATATTACTACAGATTTTTTCATTTTTTTTTATTTTATCATTGATTATTTATATGTGACTAAAATCAGTAGATATATATATTAGAGTCTTCTCAGATTTAAAAAAAATATGTATTTGTTTTTTTTTTTAATATGATATATTATAACGGTTCAATATATTTATTTAATTCAAAATCAATTGTTTCAAACATTACAATTTATTTTTTAATGTTGTTAATTTTCGATTATTTAAAAAAATGTTGTTTATTAATAATAGGTATTAAATAGTAAATGCTAGGTTTCTTTTATTACTATTGTATATTAGATTTTGATATTCAATAAAATATTCTTGAATAATTTCAAAGTTCTGTAAAATATATCTGCACGATTAATTTCATAATTATTTGTAATATATATATGCTTGAAAATTTTCAAATTCATTATTTATTTAATCAAGTGATGATAACATTCCTTGTATAATTTAAAACCACTTTTAATCGATTTTAGGAGTTTATTATTGAATAATAACAGTTTTAAATATTATTTTGTATATTTTAATCCATATTATCTAATTAAAAGAAGCCTGTCAGAAAATCAACTCATTAGAACTAATTAGAAAACTATTAGGTACTTTACATTTTCGAACATTAACTTCTAATTACCTATTATTCTGTTATTATAATATATTATGATATGTTAAGTTCTGTACCTCACTAATTAATAGGTTCTTCAGAAGTTAAGGTTTAAACTTTTAACTTATTTATGTGTTATTTAAGACAAGATCTTATCACTTCATTAATAAACCTTAAGACTCTTTTACAGGTGTATTATTATTTTATGTATAATGTATAAAGCATTTTTATTAATTGACTTTTGAAGTTTGTTTTTCGAATTGTGTAACGTTTTTTTCCAACGACAGCCAATTTGATAGCTGACAGCTGTTTTTCTCAGTTTGATTTGCCATTTCACCATGAATAGACTTACACCAGAACAACTCTTGAAAACTGTGCATATTTATTTCGAAAATCGTGGTTCAGATCGCTAAACTTACCGTGCGATACGTCCATTTTACGGTAGATATAATCGTCTATCCGAGCAAGTAATTCGAATAACATAGATCGTTAATACGCATCCGCAGAGACGTCGTACTGTGCGCACCAAAGAAATTGTTGCTGCAGGGGAGCGTGATATTGAGAAGGACACGAATGAGTCCAATTTAACGCCTTTGGATTATTTTCTGTAGGGTTATGTGAAATTGCTAATCTACGCCAATAAACCAGAGACGATATATGACATGAAAGTCAATATTTCTCGCGTTAATACGTCGCTGATATACGTCCCCAGTTGCTCCAAAAAGTGGTCGAAAATTGGACTTCCAGATTGCGCTTTTTTTGAGCCAGCCACGGCGCCCATATGCGCGAAATCATATTTAAATACTATGGCCATTACCATGATTTTTATTTGTTTTATTTCATTTTAAAATTCTATACCTCTAAAAAACAGCCTTTATAAAAGTTCATTATTTTTGATAAAAAAATGTTCGTAACTAAGTCTTATTTTTGACGTATTCATAAAAGTAAAGATCGAGTTTCTTTTAACTCTCATAACGAATTTTTTAATCATAATTAAAAGATTTTCCTTCCAAAATTTTAAGACGAACCGTTATCCTCTTGTGCCAATTTAAATAATTTCATGAGTAAAACTGTTTAATAAGCGGTGAGCTTCAATATTAGGTTAATATAATACACCCGCAAGATAATTCGCGGTTTTTTCCGACCAACCCTCGTCCATTAAAATTGAATCTGAATTCGAAACCTAAATGGGATAATGAAACAATAATATTTATACTATAATTTTAACCAAAAATATGTAGACATAAATTCTGGCGATTATTTACCTATCTCTGTTTTTAATTAAGAAGGACGTCAGGTGAAATAAATACACATTTATTTGCTTAAAGGTCGTCGGACGAGGGGATTATTAAGTAAAATAAGGGTGTGCTTTTAATAATTATTATTAAACATGACACGTTTGTGTACTTTAGTTATTTAGGTACATAAATTAAGAATGTAAGTATTCGGGGAGTTGACAACAAAGGATAAAAGTATTGTTATTAAATAAATATTAAAGTTTACGAACAGACATGTTAACCTGCATTTTTGGTTTAGCGGTAAGACGATAGGAAATTCGATATGTATCAGGGCACGATACGAAATGTTTTTTGTTTTTTATAGCTCTTAATGAGTTTGATTTAATAAAATACTTGTATTGTATAAATGATTTGTTTTACCGATGTAAAACTTTTGCGTTTTTATTAATTTGGTCCTTTGAACGAAAGAGGCGGGTGTTTAATCTTTTGAGAATTCGATATACAGCACTGAAGACATGAAATTTTACATGCTCAAGTACGTCATGTATCATGGTATTAGTCAGCTGTCCGGAATAATGGTACTAAATGTGGAAACAGATCTGACGGTAGACACAAATGACTTACGTGTGTATTTTTCTCTCTATATAACAATTTCAGAGAAATTATTTTATTCTTCTTTTGTTGTTAGTTGTTTTGTTGTGATGGTGGTGGTGGTGATGGTGGTAGTAGCAGTAGTAGTAGTAGTAGTGGTAGTAGTGGTGGTGGTGGTAGTGGTGGTGATGGTGGTACTTATATAGTCAAACTACAAACTAATCTAAATTGTGATTACACAGTGTACTGATTCCGAGGGTTAAATCTGACGGTAGTAGTACATGGGGTGAGTCCCCTTTCTTTACTTGAATTTCTTTTTCTGGCGTCTTTTTTTCCCGTAAAAAAGTGTCTCCTAACGTCTCTCCTGCTCCTTGATCTTATGGTTTGTAGGTTATTATAATTTTATTATGAATTGTGTGAATTTATTTGTATAATGTTACTCATATGTTTTATATATTGAGACTGAGCGGTAGCGCCCTGTCATTGTGTGCGGGGCGATATTGAACAGCCTCCTTTGTAGCATTAAAAAAATGCCAACCAGACAGCGTAAATGGTGAGTTTTCTCTCATTGTTATAATATATTTTATTTTAAAGTAAGTATGTTTAATTTTTCAATATTCCATTGCACTAATCGTGTAGCCATCGATTAATGCGTAGGATTTATGTTTATTATCTTTTAAAGAAACTAATATCGCAATCATAATATTAATTAATAATAGTATATTTTTTATTCTAATATTTTTTTTTACTCTAAATATGAAGATCAGTTGATTTAAAATCTAAAAAAAATTATAAAGAAAATCAATAAAAAAAAATAAAGCATATTCATGTAAAAGTAGGTAGTATTGGAATTAAATATATCCGTTAAAAAAAAGAGAATTGAAAAATAAACTGGTTGTGGTCTTTTGACTGAATTATTTTTAATACCTATTATGATCGAAGTATTTATAAATTGTCAATATCAGACAACGAAATTAAATATTTTCTACATGTTCCATTTTGAACATGAGATATATTTCAAATATATTTTCATCTTTTTTTTGTTCCAAAAAAACACAATTTTCCGAGTAATAAATGACCAAATTTCTCATTTTAGGTTTTCTTTGTAACATGCTCAAAGCTTGTGAATTTCTTTATTGCGTTATATTTTCGAGTTTGCCGAGTTTTGCTCCGGGATAAATAAAGCTGATAAAGCTATTACACGTCGCCAATTTTTTGTCTCCCAATTCGACGATTGGAGCACCAAAAGTTTCAACCCCTCCGCATGAGGGCAAATAACAAATATGGCCCCAATTGTTTTCTGGTATTGACTTGTCGTCTCTACTGAAAAGCTACCCTTCTTTATTTTTTAAGATATTTATGATAAATAAATTCAGACGGTGTTCGCAGTGCTGGAAAAATTATTTTTTAAATTTGTGATATTTTATTTCATGGAAATAAGACAAATTTTATTTAATAAAAATGTACAACCAATACTTTCAATGTGTTTTCAATGAAAGGGTAAGAGAGTCAACTTTGGTAGAAGATCTGGACCAAATAACTAACAGCCAGCCTAATAGCACTAACAGGCAGCTTAATAGCACTAACAGGCAGTGTAATAGCACTAACTGGCAGCCTTATATAATACAATTTCTGACAGTTTATATAAATAAATCTTATTTTTACGTAGCAGCTCCCGCTATTTTTAGGGTACCACAGAAAGAGATTTTTCAGATTCCGGACAAATTTGAACCTCCATAATTATGCATATACAATGCAAGAACTGATGAAAGAAGATACATTTTTATATTAAAGCGGCATTAAAGTTTTCAGCTATAGATATATAGAATTGACTTTACTGCGTCCGATAAAACCGAGAAAATAAATTAGCAGTTTTCGACCACAAAATAATAAGAAAAATTTATAAGCCTACACTAGAAAATGGAACACAGGTATATAGTAAAAATTAATCATGAGCTTGAAAACTTAATTAAGCAAGAGAATTGTTAGATTCTGTATGCCTTAAAGACTGCAATGGGCTGGTCATGATGAAAGAATACCAGATAAAAATACACCAAAGTCATGACCAAGTGGATACGCCAGTGGAAGCGACCGAGCCAGATTAAGGAAGCTGTGGGCTGACTGTGTGGAAGAGAACTGGAGCAGGATTGGAAAGTCCAGGAATTGGAGAAGGAGGCCAAATTCTATCATGGAATGTAGTGCCGTGAAAGAAGAACCATCTAATAATACCAATATCTAATATTCTTCAGAATTGTAGACTGGCTGCTTTCTGCTTAACTATGTCCTATTTACCAATTGAAAACCTGACTTTACGCCGATGTGGGTAAATTACATTAATTGTGAGTTATCTACTGTTTGGGGATATATGCTCTCACGACCTTAAATATAGAACAGTAAATCCCTAAGGGCCGATTGTTTGACTAGTAGTAAAGTTTAAAATAGTTGATTTTTACAATAGTAACTTTTTACCACTACTGATTGATTTTAAATATTCACTATTGGCAAACGTACAATGTTATGCTTTATCTATGGCTTCATTTATCCCTGCGTTTGAAATTTATCACTTTTCTTGCGAAAAATCTTCGGTCTATGTGCTAATATAATAAAACAGCGAGATCAGCATTGGACAAACTCACATAACTAAAATAGCGGGATATTGAATAATTCATTGTCGTATACTGCAACTTTCAAAGTATGAATGTGACAAATAACTTTTGAAACAACTGTGAAGAGGTTTTTACCATCCAATATTGGAGACTGAAATTAGTTTAGTATTAAATGTACTTTCATCTTTATCTATTATGTCGAACATTTTATGGATTCTAACATTTGTATTACACAATTGATTTCAAAATAATATTTCTCTGTGATGGCATTCATTCAGCGCCTTATATTCATGTCTTATTTCCGCATGCAATTTCGAGTCTTATAAATTACTTCCGGTGTTTATTTGTTTGACCAATTTATGAAAGTTTCTCGCCAGAGCGCTCGCCGCCCCGCCGGGAAGAGGCTTTGATAAAGTTTATGATATTTCCCGCCCAGCGCAATTCTCACCCATAATGAAAACGGAACAACGTCCGCCGTTTGTGGGCGGGCCGCTCTCGATTGTCGGCATTTGAATAAAACCCGTTGACACGAACACTTTTTCCCGCCGCCAAAGGTGCTCCCAGGAGATTGAGATGTCTCGTCAATGATTGGTTCAAATTCAGACATCAAAGTCATTTGTTTTTATTATATTTTAATTTATGAGAATTTGTTTGATTTTAATTGCAAACTTCACTGGTCATTGCAAAATTTTAATTGGTGCTGTCTAAACAAAAGAGTAGGTAATGAATCATATCATTATTTTTTGTTTTAACATGTTTAAAATCACTTTTTCCCTATGTTTTATTTTCGTCTCCAGAACTTTTTATAAAATCAAAAGGATTTTATAAACGCCGAGTTTCAACTCATACATGTTAATCTTACCCTACCAATTTAGCTACTCGCCTAATTGGCTGTGATGTTAAAATAACATATAGATACGTATGTAATGCTGATTTTTTGTGTTATTATTTTATACATTGATTTATATTTCCCAGTAAGAACTGACAATAAACTTAATGTCAAACTGGATGCCCTCTCTATGTAATAGCAACTGAAAAAACAAGAACACCCTTCTAATCCTTATCTATGGAGTATCGGGCTTGCTCCTGTAAAAAGAGCTACGTGTCTTTGCCGTGAAAACTAAAATGTTGTCGCAAAACGTTGTTAATTTGAAGCAAGGATGATTTATATAATATAATAAGTTTGTATGCTCTGTATTTTGTTTATATAACTGTCAGTTGCATCATGAATAATTTTAGCATTTCAGGACCTCTGGAGATCCCTTCCATGCCACTAGAATACTATTGTAACAAAATTATGGTACATCTTGGGATGTTACCGTGATTCCATCTGATTCGGTTTAAGTATCACATCAATATTTTTTTTTTTAATTGTCGTATGGTGATATTCAGTGGTTAAAACGCCGAGGTATCTTGGGAAGAGGCAATTCGTGCTGAGATGGACGATCGGCGGGGATACCTGATGGATGAATGACTATGATACAGCCCATGAAATGATCTCTTGGACACACGGGAGGTACGATCAATATCGGATTCCAAGGGTGGTCAAGGACGTCGGTAATCAATACCACGCCGGTATCATCACCCTACTGATTATGTACACTGATCATTATCAAATCCAGAAGTTGTCATTGTTTGATTTAGTATGTAAACGTTTATTAAATTCAGTAATAGTTGTTACATGCCAAACCTGGAATTTTCATAATTTTTTGTTGCATAGAATGTTATATGTCAAACACTCAGAGGGATTGTCTTAATTCGAAATAATGTCAACAGTTCTTCCGCAGTAAGTTAGACTTCTCACTATTTTATAATATTATTTAGTCGAATGTCCCCTAAATTGTATTGAATGATCTGTATGATTTTTTTTCCAAAATGGTAGGCTGAGCATTGCACGAGAATAGTCGTGGATATGTTCAGAGTGACGCACCCACATGTCATATACTTCCGCTGACTAGCCGGTGAGTGTGGTCGGAAACAGGCTCAATAAGATTTATTCCTAACTTACTTTTCAAAAATTCTAGTTATATACAAAACTTTTTTGTTGTACGGATTGCGCCATCTTGTTGAGTTAGGGTAACCAAAATGATAAATAAAATTAATTATTTTAATATATAGTATTCCTACAATAAATCAAAACAAACCATTACACCCTTTTCTCAATTTCGATACTGATACACATCTTATGCCCTTCGCCCCTTCCACACCCATAAATCTGGTAAATTCCTACAATTTTTGAAAATACAGTTGTGATAAATTGTGAAGTATGCGATTTCTAGGCCAATTTGTATTAAATTTGTTTGAAATTAATAATACCCAAATGAAGAACATAAGATTTGTGATTAGTTTCACATGTGTTACAAATAAAATTTAGATCAAGAATTTTCATTGATCAGCATGTATCTATAGCACAAGACGTAGATATAATGAAAAGAAAATGAGATTAAATATTTTATAGAATCCATAATTTCTCATCCCTGAATTTATAAATCGTAGAAAAAATAAAAATGTTTCAAAGGGACTCGCTCTTTTGAACAAACAAACCGTTAGACTTATGAAATGGGAAGCCACAAGCCGGGAAGTACTTCACTCCCCTAACATTTTGGGGAACGTGAATTCAAAAGCAATTTATTTTAAATAAAGTGCTGCCTTCGTTGGCTCGATGGTTAAGGGATGAAATTTTAGAAAAATATACATCTTGAACATGGCAACTCGATTCTTTTTAACAAATGTTTCATCATTATTGGCATTTTGACTTGATTTGTTAACAATTAAAAATTGCTAATTGATTATTTACAGGCTGGCAAACTTCAATAAAGAATCCGATAAAAAAATAATTTTATCTCTAGGTAGATGTAAGATTTATGTCTAGATTCACCACCATTTTATAAGTAATATTACAATTTTTTAATAAAACAGCTATTTATCACTAATTACATAAAAAATGTAATGAATTAACAAAAATCATTATTAACAAATAATTTGCCATTCAATCTTTTATTTCGGGAATTGTTAAATAAAACTTAATGTAATAAATTAATATAGGTAATTAATTATCAACATGAAACTGATTAATATTTTGGTCAATGTGAAAGTGATTGATTTTTTAAAATACGATTTTCAGGCAGATTGGATTTTTCTGATTATTTTCAATATTTTGTATTATTTGCAAATCAAAATAATTTTTTTTGTTTTGCCTCCTAGGAAAATATTTTTCTTGATATTTATATTCCATCCAATAAAATATATTGAAAATAAGTTGTTTCATCTTAAAATTATGATAGAAGCTCATATCTAAAAATCATAGGAAAAAATCCCTTGATTAATTTTTTTTCAATGTAGATATAAACCAATTAATGATTAGGTAATTAAAATTAATAATTTTATTTATAATTACATTTTGAATTTTTCATTCTGTCAGCCAGTTTCAAGTAATAAATATATAAATTACATATTTATCCGCTATAAAATATGATATTTATACTAGATTCTCCATAATTTTACACTATTTGTTATTTTTCCTGGCTAATTAAAAAAATTCAACAATATTTGAATATGTCCAAGAACACACAATTACTGAATTTTCGCCTATAAAGGCACTGTTATTAAACAAATTATAGATATCTCATAGAGACGAAGCTATTTTTTATTATATTTAATGAAAAAGATATGGAAGTTTGGGTAATTACAGGTACTTTACCCACAATTTTTCGAGACGAGGAATAATCCTCTAACCGCTCCAGTAACATATAAGGTATTATATATAATAATGATGTGATTAATAATAACCATTTTAATTTAATAGAAATACTATTTGATTTACGAATTTTTAAAAAATTATTTTAATGATTTTGATTTTTTGTTGATTAGATTACCTTTAATGTTGGGTGTTTATTTAGACAGAAGCATATCAGATTTTTACTAGTAGTTCGAGAAGACAAGACAATTATAATATAATAATACGAATAATAATTCACATTGCAGCTGGTATAATCATTTCACCTACCCTAAAATAAATGACTTATTGTAAATCAAAACACGATCTCTTAATAAAAAATATTTTGTTTTTAATACCTACTAATTTTATTATTACATTGATTGACATATATAACACTGTAATAGTTACTTTGACAATTTTGTACATTTTTAAATTTATAGCAATCATTTAAGATTTTTTAAATTAGGCGCCTGTGTCTAACAAATATTACTTGCCTTGATGAGATCAAATAAAAAAATACGTACTTTTTGTATACCGTATCATAGGTATAAGATTTTTCCCTAATGGTCTATGTAACAAGACTGCCCACGGTGGAATATTTTCCTCTACATTATGTTCACTTACTTAACTTCTATCATAAAACTTACAAGATGTATTAAAAATTGAACCGCTTATTTCGCTTGAATTTACACGAATTTCGGGGCTGTGTAAATATATTTTGAAAACTCGGAATTTCAAAGTAGGCTCTTTAAAATTTTAATTATGCGTAAACTAATCCCCCGCGGAAACGACAAGTGGATAGAAAATGAGAAGATGGAAGCTCTTCCGGTTTTTTACGAATGTGCGAAGACCCAAGAAACAAAATGTGCCGACTGCTCGGCGGGAAATTTTGAATTATGCATTAACTGTAAAAATAACTGGCAATGCGGAACTATTTTTGCATACCTTTACATTTTATTACAAAGCGATAAATTGTATTGCGTCGATTTATTTATTAGATGTCTGTTTTACTAATTTTTAATGAAACAAAAATAGATAAAACCAATTTATTTAATAAAAATCGTATTATCCCTCTAAATATATTAACATAAAATTATGGAACTTTTTATTATATACGGACATATTTATTTATACTTTTAATCTTTTAACTGCCAACCGTATTTGAAATGGAAGACACCAATGACGTGAACAAGAAATTCAACAATTATCAGTACTAGTAGTATCAGTATAGCTTTGAGAAAAATATACTCAGAAAAAATTGATATACTCGGATAAGTGCAATGCTGAAAAATCTTAATATGATGACCTTTAAGCAGAAAATATATTTCAATGATACGGTATTTATTTTTTAAATTCCCCCCAAAAAAATATCGGAAGAATTTTTAAAAAAACTTTATGCAAATCGACATGAGAACGAACATCATACAAGATGAAATGATAGACTGAGACTGCCATTCAGAAAAAGGTTCAATCTCAAAAATCTATGATGTACAGTGCGATGAAGATCTTCAATGAAAAGCCAGATGTTATATGAAAGGAGGAGAAACTACATAGATTCAAAATAAAAATAAGCAAATATGTGTAAGTTAACTTATAGTAAAAATGAACATTTTTATCTTATTTATATTATAGCGTATATATATTTAAAAAATCAAATAGATGAAAAATAATCGAATCATTAATAACTATCATTTTTCACACAGAACATAAAAATAATATATATATTATTTCGATTTTAATTGTAATCTAATAAAATGTTATTGTGCATGTGAGTTCCTTCGATAACTTATTATTATCCCCAGATTTTTTATTGATAATATGAATATCTATACAGTAAGATAGATCACCACTAATTGTGGTCCTCTGCTGATGATGGGTTGACCTCTGATGTTGGATGAACTGATATCCGACGTTGTTTGCTCTCATTATTATCTCGAACACTCGAGATAATAAACTACCGAGAGCACCGCCTGTTAGTGATCCATTCCCGATGAGGTTTTGACAGCGATTGGCGCCAGTCAAAAAAGGCGGGGACCTTCACATCGCATAGATAGACAAAAAAAAACCAGGGGTCTCAATTGAAGAACTCAAACGCGCGTAAACATTTATAATAATAAAATGTAATAATATAATTAATTAAATGCAATGACGAAAATATATCCAGTGAAATGGAGCGCTAAATTTTCATTGCTATGATAAAAACGTGAGGCTTTCTGTAGCACATGAAAGTTAATTTAATTTATTAATTATGAATGATCAAATCCATTTTGGTAGATCTAAAACAATTGAGAGCGATCTAAAATAACTAGATGCGTCAGATTTTCGATACTCGAGCCGACGAACGAGCAAATTTATATTAAACCTCATGTGTTTGCGTAACAGGAAAAATATTGATGTGAAATATATTCCACGTATACATCTCTGTATTAACAAAACATCTTGAGCAAATATGTACTACATTAAGCACACAGCAAAATTCGTATATTTGACGAATTTGTGTACATAATAAATACATTTGTTTATGTTTATATAAATTTGTATATAAAATGAGTAATAATTAGCCGTAGAGTTTGTTTTAAATTTTCAATCGTTTTCATCTCTTCTGGATAATAGCTGGCTAGAGTTATGAAATACTGATTTAGTATCTTAATATTGATATTTTTCACAATTTTTTATAACTTTAGTACTCATATATTCACAAAATAGGTACATGAGGAATTTATTCGTAAGATGACGGAAAAATGTCATTATAGATTTCCATCTATTTTTATAAATTTCTAATGATAACAGTTGACTGGATAAAATGTATTGAAAAAGCAATCAATTGTGAGGTTTTCAAAGAGACGAAGATATAAGGGATGAATGCCTATACTTGCAAGGTGAAGAAAAGATAGGCCCAATGGTTAATTAAATAAAGTTAACCTCAGGATACATTATAAGAGATTCGTAATTAAACATTTATGCCAAAGAAAAAAATATTTTATAAATAGATAACCCTATATATCAATAGTTTTGATACTTAGAATTTATTCTCTAGCGGTCCTTAACTTATTGAAAAATATCACATATGAATAAACAATATAATATTTTTCACAATGTGAAAAATAAAACATTACTATAATAATTTATGTGAGTTTTACATTGTATAAATTCTATAATTTATTTGAATTATTCTTCAAACTAACACCTTCCGTCAAATATATTATTCATCGGAGTATACTTTTATAGTATACTTTATAGTATACCAAAAGTATACTGGAGTATACTAAATTGTGCCAATTTGCGAGCGAGTCGATTCGCCATACTGCACAGAAATTGGAGCTGTGTCCATCCACTTTAAGAAAGATTTTGCTAAAAGATCTTGGCTTTCGAGCTTACGAGATCCAGCTCGAGCAAGAATTGAAGCCGTGTGGCCATCATTGAACGAAACATTCGATGAACGCATAATTTCGCGTACAGGACCTGTGAATTGGCCTCCAAGATTGTGTAATTTAACACCTTTGGATTATTTTCTGTGGAGATATATAAAGTTGCTTATCTACACTGATAAACCAGAGACGATAGACAACTTGGAAGCCAACATTCGTAACGTTATTGCCGATATACGTCCCCAGCTACTCCAAAAAGTGTCGAAAATTGGAAATATGCGCGAAATCATATTTAAACACTAATGGCATAAAATTATCTTTTCAATAAAGCCAATACTTTTAAAGTTCTATGCCTCTAAAAAACACCCAATACCTTTGATGAAAATAATGAGATTCGATGAATCTAATTATTTTAATTTTAATTTACACTTATATAATAAAAATAAAATTATCTACTTCTTGAATTTTTTTTTCTGATAAAGAAAAATATTTAACTTCATAAGCACCTCAGAAATATATTAATATATGATTTCAAAGTTGTAAAATCACATCGTTATCACATTTTTATTTTAAATAATTGTTTAACCCATTTTACGCTGACGTTGCAAAAACGCAACAGTCAGTTGGTTTGGTCATATTCTGAGGATTCGGTAAGGAATCTCCAATATTCATTTATATGTATATTATGTTGGCGCAAGTCGAATATTCATTCCCTGTCCTCTTTCGTCCATCCAATCATTTATAACTGTCCCGTTCTGGCCGATTACCTTACATTTTGCCGCCGGGAACCACTCCCTGATTGTTCTTCGACCACAAAGCATTAAGATTTTTTTGTGCTTCTTCCTGCCACCCTACACTAACGCCGTGGATATCGCTTGGACCGCGCAGAGGAAATGAATCGTTTTCGGAAGTGCCGTTATAGAGATCTCGGTTCGGCATAATATACGTGCTCGTCAACCGGAGGTGCAATCGACGCCCTGCCCAGGACTTCAAAGCAAGGTAGGCCATATCCATTTGCCCTTATGTTCCTTCAGACTTCCATTTCGGGTTGCGTCAAATACTTAAAACCATTCTAGATTACAGTCCATGGGATCTTATCCCACCAAAAGGCTTAATTTGCCCATAAACCTATATAGGTATACTACACATGGCGGCTGTGCGGCTCCGTTTTGATATTCAAGTGTGAATTGCACAGCTGCCTATTAGCATTAAAAAATGCCAACCTGGTAGCGAATGCGATGGACCATATATGAACTTTTGCTTATAAACAATCCTGAGTAAGTGGCGGGTCCACTCTTATTGTAAAAGTATACATATATTACTTTTGGTTATAATTCAGGTGCCTTCAAAGACGGCCGAAATGCGACACTCAGGTAAGCTGTTTTTGTATACATTATATTATTAACATATTGCAAATCTTTCAAATATTTTTGCATTATTTCTTATATTATAGTATATAATATTAAGTAATAAGTAATCTTTTAAAAAATTGAAAAATAAAAATGCATGAGTATATTACGAATTAATTGGCTGTTGCACTAACGCAACGTCAGCAAAATAGGGGGGTAAAATCTATTTGATGCACGAATGCCATCAATAAACGTAAATATAATGATTTTTCGCTTAATAAGGTCAACGAATATGATTTTTTTTTATTCCACAAAAGACAGCTGCCGTTATCGCGGAGTTCTTTAAAGAACAATTAATTGTTTATATATTAAAAAAACATCACACACATATCATTGACAAGTGAAAATATAAGAATATTTATATATTTATAATTATATAGCGAATATCAGAGGATACTTCGTAAAGTAATGTATTGATCTCTAGATTATAGATCTATTTGTAAGGTCGTATGTGAATGGACAAACTTATCGAATCCGATTATAGATTTGAAAAGAAAAGTGAAATTGTAGTTTCATGGAATGACATGCCTGTAGTTAGTGGTATCAAATTGTAATAAGATGGGTCAATTATAAATGTATCTAGATATAAAAATTGTAAAAAAGTTGCATACATGTCCCTTAATCCAATGCCCTTACCCATTATGAACTTTTTAAGGGTTGACTTGGCTGATAACTTTATTTCGAATTACAGAATGAGAGTTTGTAGAAAAAAATTATCGTGAGTCATATTCTCCAACTTGTGTGATGTGACTCTTTGTAATTAATTAAAGTTATTCTAAAGCGTTCATGCTGAAGAAAATATGAGATTTAAATTTAAAAGTCATGTCGAAACTTTAGTGAAGTCATCAATGGCGAACACCTTTATTGGCTACTAAGTTAGGCATTATTTTTTTTTAAGAATTGAAAATAAAAAAAGACGCAGGTTATGTCATCCATAAACATATTTTATATGTGAACTTTCCACATTAACACATTCCACGATAAATGTAATGAAATCTTCCACAAAGGAAAACAGAATGTAATCCATTATTTATATTGTTATTGACTGGTTACATATAAGATTTATGTATCTATATTTATAAATCTCCATTAGTCAATAATGTATATTGTTACTTAGTATAGAAGCCTAGTTGCTAGTAGTGTTCTAAAATCATGAATAATAAATACATTAAAATCCTAACATGTTTTGTTTCATACGTTTATAATTTGCCCCCTATTTCACTGACGTTGTGAAAATGCAACACTTCATATTTTCCAAAACAAAAGATTTTTCAATATTTTTTTGAAATTTATTTTCTCAATGATGTAGTTTTAAAACACACATCCAAATTTCACCAATATTGAACCACGATAACTGGTACCGGCGGTGAATGGGTTAATGATGTTTATAATCACGTATATAATAAAATAGAGACACATTAGAATTTATATTTATTTATTATATGTAACTTCAATGATGTCTGTGAAATAAAATTATTCTATACATTTACAAAAAAAAAAAAAATTCAAATTTCATGTCAGGGCATTTATCAAACTGATGTATTCTACATTAACTTGTCTGAGGGTATTATTTTGTTGTTTCATCTTAAATAATATTTCTGAATTTCTTATTATAAATAATACACAAATATAGGGCAGATAGGAACAATTTATAATATACGATTATACAGAATAAACATTTAGAGTTATTTCAAAATATTGAGTTTTACGTGCTGCAGTTAAATTGTGAAATCAACTATTTAATGAAATACTTGGGAAGTTCTATTAGTTTTTGTTTCAATTTATTTTTTTCATGTGATTATGAAATCTTCGTATTTGTAAATAATGATGTTTTAACACTAATATTTATTAAAAGACTTTTATGAGCAACATAATGGTTCAAACACAGCACGCAAGAATAATAGTATACTAACTACATACATAATATACTGTTAGGACTTTGGTACAATATATTATTCGTTCTCATTGTGAAACACGTTATTGTAAGCAAGATTTCATTATTATTATTATCTTCATCAGTGTTGCGTCTCCCTACTAAAGGAAAAGGACCACCCCTGTATGTCGCCAAATATTTTGATCGTCAGTCCTTATTTTACAATACATATTGCACATTTTATGCTAAGTTACATATTACATATTTATTTTTATCGTGTGATTATGGAAGTATAATTTTTATTGTATTTTCTTAACCTTTAACATAATAATTATCTTTAGCTGCTGTCAACGAATTTAAAAATTGCCACAGACGTATGAGAAAAGATCGATTAATTTCATTTGTTTTTTTCATCGTCTAAGTGGAATCAAACTTACAGAGATGATAGCTGGTTGTTAAGTTGTTTGGGTTTACCTTCACGGTGTCAGTCAAGCTGAAGACGTAGTTTTACTCTTTGCCTCTATAAAAACTAGAAGTGATTATTTTCTAAGCTCTTTTAAACATATGTATTATTACGTACAGAATAAAGATTATATTTTCAGATGGATATAAATGAAATAATGTTATAACTCTACTTGAGTTCATTAGCACTACTCGAGTTTCGAGAGAGACAGTAACTCTTATCAACAGATGATGTATTAAACTAACTACACACAAATATAGGAGGCAAGGCTTAGGTGATAGTCATACAAGTAATTAGGTACTAACTTATAGAGGGGGAGGGGGCCGAGTAACTGGCGGAAGGTGGGAGGGTGGTTGTAACGGGAATATTTTGAGGAGAGGAGATGAGCTAGAAAATATAATATTGTTTAACAAATTAATACCCGAGTTCAAATTCCAAAATTATTCATTTTATTACCTTTACACTGTGTTAACTTTATTTCATTTTCTTGTTATTCTTTCTCAGATGCTAATTTTTCAATATTAATAGCAAAACAATAAAATAAAAACTTGAGTCGGAAAATTTATCTAGAAAACTGTTTTGAAAATACCTACAGGTATCTTATTTAGGCAGATATTTATTAACTGTTCAAAGGTTTTTGGTGAAACTTTGTGGAATTTCATGATTATTTTGTAAATCGAGTTAAAACCCTGTTTTATTCCACTATATTTTTTATTGTCTTAAACGTTAGAATGTTTTCGGGAACATCTTCCCATTATCAATTTTATAATTAAAACCACTTTCATATGGTATGTTTAGAGTTAACGGAGGTGCGGGTGGGGGTGGAGTTAAAATGAATAAGAGAAGGGATGTAATGGGCGGTATTTGAATATTTATTATGTTTTAATTGTTATTTTCATTATGAAATATTTCTAAATTTTCTAGAATATATAACTTTCGTCTTTTGACGCAACTATGTATAAGTTGTAAATTACTATTATCAAATGAATGGTCCTTCATTCTTGCATGCTCAGCCATTTCGGAGTTACTGAAGTTTTTTATAGCTTTCTTATGTTCATCTAATCTTTTTCTTATTCTTTTTCTGCTCTGTCCAATATAAAATACGTCACAATCCTTGCAACTCAACTTTTAGACTCCGCTTTTTTCTTCTTGGGGTATTTTTGATTTATTATTCAAGATATATTATTTAATATTGTTGTTTATATTGAAGACAGGATTACATTTATTATCTTTACAGGAATTTAGTAAATCTGTTGTATGTTTTTCTACATACATTATTCTTCTCGACAAAAAGACATTTGAAAGAAAGTCATGGAGCTTTTCTCCTCCAGCACTATATTTTGCATCCAGCACTAAATTTATAAATTTATCACAACTACCTACCAAGAATTTCAAATTCAACGCATTTATAAATAAATTTTAATAATTAAGAATATATATCACAGAGTTTAGTCTAATATTCTATTTAATATATAAAGTTTCTAGGTATTGTTTGATATAGATGAATTACTCACTTTAACGGTAACATGTTTACTGTCGATGTTAGGACGGCGAGGCGCGTGGCCCAATAAATTACATTTTTTTGTATGGTTCACTCCGACAGCGTTGCCCAGCAATAGGAACTTTTTGGTTATTTATTAAAATTCCAGCCATTTCAGTAGCAAACTACAACACTGTTTTATATGTACTTTAACCTGGCTTTCGTGCTGGTATTTTGTCCCTTAGGATTAAAAACGTGATGTCACTGCTTAATGATATATTAACTTTTGTTTTTTTAAATAATTTTGTATAATAGTCATGTTTAAAGTAAGAATAGTTTGGTAATAAACTCATAACAGTTTATTATAATTAAAAAATTTCAACTTACAATTAAAATATGTCTTAAAATACTTTTCAATATAATCCGACGTTCATGCAAATAATTAATACCGAGAGACGAGCATAATAATGTTCTCGTTATTGTTGGTCATTGACAGTGGATGCTGTCATAATCTTTTTCCAAAATCTATTTAATTTCGGGAAAATATGAAAGTTCTATGACGCTGGGACACGAGGGTAGTTCAGTAGCTTTTACCCAAACTTCTGTAGTATTTTTGAAATAAAAAACTAATCACCGATCGCACCTCGCAATTGAAAAGATTAATGATAGACATGGTGATAAAATACCACTGAGAAATTATAAGGCTGATTCTGAAAATCTTTGAATCGATAGGCAAGATTAATGATAAGTAATCACAAGTTCTTGACAACGTTTCAGTCCAAAGCACCGATTTACGTTGTTAATTGCAAACAAACTTACTTTAAAAATGGCCTACGAATTAATTATTATATATACTATAAGTTATTTGGGCGGTTAATAATTTTATATTATAACATTAATAATACATTTTTTACCGGATAATAAATTCAGTGATGTATGGCGTCTTAACCTAGAAACAAATAGCAAATAAAATACATTAATTTAAAAAAGTACATACAATTAAAAACTGAGTATCTGCATTTTTATATTTGAAAATCCATAAATTGTCGTAACTTTTTTATCAAATTCCTATAAATTTGAAGTATTTGTTGAGAACTGTATTATTCCAAAGCCTTAATTCAGTTGCAAAACCAACCCTTATTGAATTTTAACTTGTAAATAATTTTAGTTTCATTATATTATATTATACAAACAATATAATGAAGTTGAAATTCTTGTACACTTCATTATAAATTTTATTTTGCTACCGGAATATGATACGGGTTTTGATACTGAATGATTCAATTTATTACCATGTCATCACCGCCCAATAAAATATAGTTAAATTAAAAATGTTAATACAAAATCTGGATGATGTGCTCTGCAACACTCAAATCAAACTGAAATATATAAGGTTAAAGATTTGATACCCGTTCGATCTTTATGAGTGATCTATGGATCGTGGTTATCATGCGCACGTGTGAATATATAATTATGTAGACATCATGGTCCCTGCTAGAACTTATGTGTCTCTCCCCCCCCTTTTTTTCTGTGTGTGTTGTGTTGTCTATGACTCTTAGCAGTTGACAAATGAACGTCCTACTGTTAAGTTGACAAGTTGACGTCCTGCTGTCAAATTAATAAGTTAAAGTCCTGATGACATGTTATTGCGTCAAACTAACAAGTTGACATTTGAGCGTGTCAGACCGAACTGTTGTATATTACGTTTGGGCGTGTGATCAGTTTTCTCACAATTATGCATACCGAACTAACTAGTGCTTATGTCTATCAGCGAAATGCGTGTTATTAAAGACCTGTGGCCACAGCGAAAGAAGAATTTCAGACAAGAGGAGTGTTAACTCTGCGGATAGGTCATATTCTTCCTGGTGTTTCATTGATCTTTGAGCCCCCCTATTCCTTTGCTTCCATCCATTCTACATTACATTGCCTATCTCTTGCACTAACACTTCTGGTCCTTCGGCCGGAGAGTGCACTACCTTCTTTATATAAATATGAGAGCGTTCTTCACTATGCTATATCATGTGTAATGTGTGCTATTGCGCAACTGAGTGAATTGTTTAATTAGTGAAATTACTGAAGAACACAGTTGTATTAATTATATTAATACAAAATATAATATTCATTTTCGTTTAAGAATCTGACTGTAACTCATTTTTTAAATTTTTCAGGATTAGCACATTGTTACAGAACACCATCCAACTATGATTTATAAAATAAAATGTAAAATCTAAGAATTTATAATGATTAAGCCCGGTGACTAGCTAGCTTACATATATAAGTTTAGTATAAAATCCCTATAAAGCTGTACTAAGAATATTTAAATATAAATTTTCTTCCTCCAAATTCCATGCCAATACCGAAGTAGCATTTCATACCGTCTTGCGTCGAGCGTTTTTTATAAATGGATAACCGACTGGTTTCCGATCTGAATAACATTTATTTGAAAAACTTCTGGAAGGAAACACTAAGTTGGTGACACGAGAGGATCAAGATTTAAATAATATATTCATTTCAGTGGATGGTTGAATATTCATGAGGGGAAATGTAAAAATAAAAGTACTCTCGCGAATCCCCAAAAATTTAGTAGACATAAAGATCGTACTCAATTTTAATGAAAGATGAAAAATTACCATCGCGTAACAAACTTAATGAAGATAAAATTATTTAAAAATTTTCTCTTTGCGTACCTAGCAGATTTTGTTCACATCACTTGAAACTTACAAAACAAAAGATTATTACTTATTAAGGAGAACAAAATCTTACTGTGAAGTTGTAATTATTCAGAACATAGGTCTGTGATATTTTTAATATAAATTATATTAATATTATATGTATTAATTAGAAAGATATACATATAAAATCAATTTTATGGAAAAATATTGTTATTGTCACCAGGATTCGAACCTGGATCTCTTCCAATCCGATAGATGGCTTTCAAATAACGGAACGATAGATGTATTAATTTGAAAAGTGTAACATATAGATTAAAAAAATTGTCATCAATGCACTGTCTTGCAATAGCATAATCGGTTAATGCACTTTCCCCTAATTGGAACAGATCCAGATTCGAATCCCGGTAGCAACAACAATATTTTTTGATAAAATTGATTTTATATGTGTATCTTTCTAATTAATATATTTAATTAGTATTAAGATTATCACAAAGTTTTTTTTGTGGTAAAACTTCCACCACATTCAAGATGGAGAGAAATTCATTTAATTTATTATATTATAATTAATTAACGTGTATGTAGTAGTTAATAAATTAGTATTTTTCGAAACTTTTGTCTTTCTAGAAATGATATATTCATCTATATTAGTGTTAAATAAAAATATAACAATTTAATATAATAACAAGGGGTTACAACACCCAGGTGTAACCCCTTAATATGTTTTTATATTTAGAAATAAAAATAAATTTCTTCGTATTAAACCATTGGTTTCATTTAAAACTATTTTGGGATCATTTCATCAAGACTGAGTAAAATAGATTTTTGACATATAGTTTTGTATTTTATTAATGTAATGTATAATATATTTACATAAAATATATTGTACATTACATTAACATTTATATTTTGAAGTAGAATACAATTTTGTTGTGATGTTATATTTTCAGAACATAATTAGGAATGTGGTATTTTAAATACAAATATGCTTTTAAAAATGGAAAAATAAATGTATCAATTGTAAAAATATACAGATATAAATTTTAAATTGATCGTAATCGCAATCAGTTGCTATAGTGGAATGGTTAACACGTTTCCCCAGATAGGAAAAGGTCCAGGTTCGTATTCCGGTAGTAACTATATATTTTTTCGATAAATATATTTATTATGTTGTATATCTTTCTAGTTGATTAATTTAATTTGTATTAATATTTATATATTATAATTATTAAATTTTTGGAACAGTTAATAATTATTAGCAATTGATGATACCAAGTTCACTTCTAATTGGTGAAGTTAAGATTCTTTAGAATATATCTCTAACTGAAATGTATTATTATAATGAAAAAAATGAAAATGAAATAATACTTTGTACTGATATAGCTCAGCTAAACTGAGTAATCTAACAGTAATAAAAATATTTCAGGACGGTGATAAAAACTCGGTATTGTTAGACGCAGGTGGACCGACACAGCTTGGATACAACGGCGAATACAGCGGCGGTAATCCGGCAAACGTGACTAGAATCACGTAGGCAAATGCACCTTGAAGGATGCATCACCATAGGCGAGCAGTCTTCTGATATTCTCCGCCGTGAGAACTGGCTCCGCCAAAGGCGAGATTTTATTTTCAATTCGAAAATAAAATCAATATCGTCTCTAAAAGTATCAAGTAAGCGCTTCATAGATTGTAATTCCGTGGAAAATTTAAACTGTGCGCCTCGCATTTAAGCATAGTTTGTGATGTTCTCTGCGTTTAATCGTAAATGTGAAAGTATCAAACAGGGTCCCGCTGTATCTATAAAAAGTTGATAAATATAATCGGTGTAGCGAGAACAGACTGTCGCTATAGCATAAGAATATCGCGTCCAGAGTCCCGGTTTGCCTGGATAATTGGGCATTGTTTTGTCATCAACTACAAGCCTGAACTCCGTCACCCTACGCTGGCACCACGAGGAGCTGACCACACTTCACGTCCAGGATCCAGGACCATCCTAAGAAGTAATCCCTTACGTGAGGGACCTGCATAATCTACATCAGACAAGCGTCAACATAGGCAATTTGGTAGAGAAATTAATGCTGGCATTAACACAAATACTTAATGTTAATTTTAATGTAATTATTTTTGAATAGCCCTATTTATAAGTATTAAAGTAAATTTCTCATTTTCCACTTTTAACACATGCACGTATCTTAAAATATAGATTAAATTTTTTTTTATATAAAAATATTCTTTCATTTCATAACCATTTGACTTGTTAATATTTTTAAAAAAAGAACCAGTTAGGCTACATGCTTCCCCCTGAACATGAAGCCGAGGCAAAAAGAAGAAATTACCTAACACTGTCATAAGAGAAGTGCCGTTTGCTTTTTCTACTTAATTGGTCTAACGAGTGAGGGATTTTCCTTTTGCTTTCCGTTCTTCGACGTGGCCTATCGCAAGCTTCCCCAAGCTATTTTCCTTTCTTGCAAGATGCCCAAAAAATAAAAGGATTTATCTTGAGTCTTTCCTTGACGTTTAGCTTCTGTAAAATGAAGACATTGGCACGTCTTGCATATGAACAATATGTGTCGCCACCACCACGTCTTAAAGTCTTCAATCCGTCTTCTTTCTCAGTCTTAAATAGTTACTTTAAAACTAAGAAAATAAGTTAGATACATAGCGATAGTTTAAAAGCTGACCAAATATGTTCATTAATTTAATGTGATTTCAGATATTTATTCATATACACAGAGGTTTTGTCCAGGGTTTAACCCTGTGGTACAGTAATGAGTCCATCTCTCTCATAATCCTATTAAATTATTATATTAACCTTTTTTTTTGTTATAATATATTGTTGAGATTTAAAATAAAACATCAATAAAATATGTAATGACTTAATAACTAAACACGAATTTAATATTTAATTAATGTAAATATTTACAAAGATGATTTGTTACTTTGATGCCCTTTCATATTTAACTGTGACCTGTGATGAAGAATCGTCACGAAAAGTCGATTAATGATTCCGTCTTGAGTGATAAATATTTCCCCATCAACATCAGTTACTACGTCAATTTTAAAGAAATATGGCTTAGGTGATGATAAATTAAAATGAGTTCTTAAAAAAAATGTTAGGACCATTAATAGTAGTGCCAATGATCGCATGATATGAGCAAAATGCGTGACGTAAACAAATACATATTGATCATAATGTATACACGTATAACCAACGCTATTCTATAGGTATTTTATATAATGCCCAAAACTGTTGGTCAATGTATGAAACAATTATATTATACCTTTCCCAGTTTTTTTTACGTAATACCTCAAAGATTTAAAGGGGTGACCTCTATTAACCTTACGTAACATATTATAAATATTTTAAGCTGAATTACATTTGGTCAGAGGTTGTAATCTACCCGAACGTTAGCTTATTTAACTTAAGCATACCTGCCAAGGTATTATAATCACGCATAATTTTGAAATTACCTTTTTCTGTTACTTTTTGCTTTTTCAAATTGACCTGGAAATCACAATTGTTGTAAGGATTAAATTCAAATTGTAGGTAGCTGTGAATTTTTTTCTTCTTTTATTTATTAGTATTAGAATTTACTTTATTACATATCTTGACTGTATAATGTTAAAGATTAAAAGTTAAATAATCTACATCTCAAATATTTATGTTCACATACATATTTATATTGATAAGGGGTGTCCAGCGGAAAATTTTCAAGTTTAATATTAAATAAAATAAAAAACTACAATGTTATTCTCATATATGATTTATACAAAATGGAGTTTAACGATACAAATTATACGTTTTATAAACAATATCGTCTAAATGCCATCCATTTATCTCAAGACACTCTAGCAATCGGGCTCTTAAATTTGCGAACAGGCGAGAGCAAAGCGTTGATTCACTGGCAGCAACTTCACGGCTGATATTTTCTTGCAGGGCCTGAATTGTTCGAGGATTGTTATTGTAAACTCTCGAGTTAAGGTATCCCCACAAAAAACGGTGTAAGGTCTGGTGACCGGGGTACCCAGGGTATGTCTCCGTACTTGCTGATTAATTTATTGGGAAAAATTCCCCTCAGATTCTCAATTTCGTCATTTTTAGACAATTCAAACGTGTTTGATGGCATTCCCTTGGGTTGTCAGGGCACCATTATCTCATTTTCTGTTTATTAACATATGAAAATGTGTTTCGTCAGTAAACAATATGTATCCAAACGTTCCAATGTTCAAAACGTTCCAGCATCGTTCTTGCTAAGGTTTCACGTAAAGAATAGTCATTTTTGTTGAGAAACGATTTGCAGTTAGTATGGGTAAAACTGTAGTATATTTTTCAAAATAACGTGCATTATTGATTGTTTTATTCCAGTAAAGGCTGCAATCTTCCTTATTGATTTACGCGGATTGCCCATAATTTCACGTCGAACTTGAGCGACATGTTCTGGCGTCGCTACTGACGTTGATGGTCCTGGAGGAATTTGGTTAACCATTGTCCCTTCTTGTCTGAACTTTTGAACACAACACCACATAAGTTCGGCTCATTACTTACTCATCGAATATTAAAGTAGGTACAAAAAGCGCGTCGCGCACGAACCAATGAATCACCGCACTTTAAATATTGCTCAACTGCAACGCGCGGTGCGCTCCCGACCAGTAACTCATTGCGACTGGCAAATCAGCAAATCACAGCAAAAGTCGAACCTCTCCCACTTACCTCACCCTCGTGGTTTATGAGCAATTACAATTTAATCTTCAAATTTTTCTGCTGGACACCTTGCTATCTTGCAACCGTTTAGTTGAAAATTTAGCAAACGATATATTTGATATACTTTTATATAAATTAATGTGAGATAAAGGTACGTATATACATATCAGTAGTGTATTACAAATAATCTCTTTCAATTGATGTGTTGGCTTATTGTGATAAAAAAGATACATTTATAAAGAACGTAAAAGTTACACATATGTCTTTGTAAAGAATTTTATAAATATTATAGATATATTTTATGAAAGTACACCAAAAATAAAATTCATAATGTAAAAAAACTATTTTTTGAAGTGAAAATATTATACAAATTTTTTCGTAACTAAGTTAAACCGATCTCCAAACTATTTTCTAATCTTTAAGTGCTTTCCACTTTGCTTCTCTTATCAGTCACCAATATTGATTTGGTAAAGTAGCGGCGGTAGTATACAACGCAAAATCGTTCATTACTTCGGTTTTATCTTTTCGATTACAATTTTTTTAACGTTATTGATTTTATTTATTGTATCTTATATTGAAAAAACAAAATCTCATTTAAAAGTTTGATTAAAAAAGCTAAAAAATATTATACATAATGGAGATCCATTCACGAATGTCATTTCAATATTTTGACTCGTTTGGGGACTATTGACAGATATTGTAAGAATATCACACACCTAGATCAAAAGTAAGACAACTCAAAAAAACAAGAATTTTGAGTTATTATTGTGTTCGGATTGTTATTGTCATATTCGCAACCAACTTAGCTCCAGTTCTCGAATAGTGTCATCTTAGGATATATTATTTAAATAAAATATTATTTAGTTTCATAACTTTAGTAACAAAAATGGAGAAAAATGCTTGTATTTTTTTGTCTACTGAAAAATAACTTTTTGAGTTGTATTAGTTTAAGAGTGTATGTGTGGATGTTTTTTGTAAGTCATATCAGAAAGATTTTTAAGGAAATGTTATAGATGATATGATTATTGTGAGAGTAGTAGATGCCCCAATAATGAATCCACAACTCTCGTGCTTGTTTGATGTCACGGAGTGTAATGTATATGTGTGTATGTGGCAAGCGGTAAGTTAAATGATAACATAAACTACTTACTGTTTTTAATTAGTTTATTTAATATAAACTTTACAAATGTAGAAGTTAATCCGTACTAAGAAGTTTACTACGCAATTTGTTGCCGGAGGCGGATTCTGGACCAGTTTACTTGATGATGTGGTGATAGGAAAAGTATAGCTCTTAAGACGGCATTGGTACTGTTGTATTGGCTGTATCGGTACTGAATGTCTTTAAAGAGGATGGGAATTGCTTTTTATGCTCCGGTAGTTACCGAGTGTGTTTAGCTTTGCCGGTCGACGACGATGAGAGTGGTGGCGATAGCCCTCCATACTCGTAGTGTTATTAATAAAATATTATGTCAGTAATCTCACGGGCTTAAAACCCGACTGCTTGGGTATTAAGCGAGTATCTCAACGCTTAAACAAATAACTGATCAAATTTTAGAATGCATGTGAAAGGTATGAAAACAAGAGTAGCAGTCCAGAAAGATTTACAAAATAACGTATAAATACTGTCTACTTTGACACAGACGGTAGTGTAGCAAAGTAACTAGGACAATTTTTTATACGAGTATATAAGAGGTAGATACCCAATGCATTCTCCCACTTAGTAAACTAATAGGTGTATTATATAATTGTATGTTCACTTCTGATGTACAAAAAAAATGATGTCAATAAAGGTTTATCTTATCTAATGCAAAAATTTTGAGCAAGTCATTGTACAGCTTGTAAACATACCATTGAATCGCAAACTCATTATATAATAGAAAAAGCTTTTTTAAATAAAAATTAAATATCACAGACCTATGTTCTGAATAATTAAAACTTCACAATAAGAATGTGTTCTCCTAATAAAAGCATTTTATAAGTAATGGCAGCAATCAATTTTAATAATAATTCAAAGACAAAAAGTTACGTAACAAGATGGGCGCTCAGTACATATGATCAGTTTTTTGGGTAATTTTCGTTTCTGTTCTAAATCGTAATTGAAGATTTAAAATTATAAGCTGAACAATCATAAAGCATTTTGAAAGTTCTGAAAAGATGAAATATCATCCTGCAGAAATCTCATCATATAAAGCTCAAAAAAGATCGCAAAGCCTCGAAAAAATCGAGCTAAATCATCAATCTTGTATTTAAAAACCAAATGTATCAATGTTGACGTTTATAAATCAAAAATATCAATAGATGTAAATGAATAATTTATTTATATAATCTTAATTGTCTTTATAACCTCATTTATACAATAGTATTTGTTCCCGTGAATGCCATCCATAGCTGTTTTTCCGGGTTTCCTATTGGCAATATGAACACTACCATTAACCTTTGATTGACAGTGCTGATTCTGTGGCGTCAAGCTGATCTGATGTTGTTGTTCTTTTGGGTAGATTTCCGACCGACCGAAATGCACCCTCCCGTCGCTCGGATTATTGAGAGCACCTTACCAGACGATGTACTGAATGCAATTGCACTCCGCTGATCGTGTTACCGCACGCTTAAAAAGCGGCAATATTCACACACATAAATATGATCAATATCAACAACAAGAAAATCCAGAGGTGCTAAACAAAAAAGTATTACTAAAAAGGGATCTAAATTAATTTTAATATATATTTTATCAATCTCAAAAAAAAAATGAAAGCTAACATTACTTCTATCATCCACGTCGGTCCCTCACTACCCGCCCTCTTGACCGTGATACTCCACTTTTCTCGATATCTTGCAGATCTTAGGGCTGTTACTAGAGAAATGCCCGTTACCTTTTCTACTGGGTCTGTCTAACGGGTGGGAGGGGCTTCCTCTTCTTCTCAATTTTTTTACGTAACCAAGTACAAAAATCTTCTCTAAAATATCTTGCCTTTTCACAAAAAAAATAAGAATTTACCTAGTATGTTCTTGATGTTTAGCTCCTGCAGAATGAAGAAATTCGTGCGTCTAGTCATCCACAGTATGTACATCCGTCTTTACTTCCCTTGCCTTTAGGGTCCATGATCCCATAACATATATAAATAAAGAATGCACGAAAGACTGCAGAAGCCTGAAATAGATTGTTTTGGATAAGATGTATTATTATTTACCTCTAGTGTATAAAATGCAAAATAGATCAAGGCTTTGCTAAATTTTATAATATTTTTAAAGAATTGTGTACTTTGTCTGGATTTCATGCGTGCATTCTTCTTGTCATGTTCCAACATTTTATTCCATACAGTACGTTCGTGCTCAACCCTTCAGTGCCATTAAATTTACATCCGTACCTTGTCATTAATCTATGGAAGAATATTCCCACCAGCCACGCCCAGAAATGGCTTCCAAAAAACCTTTTAAAATGTCAACTCTCTAAATTGAATTTTCAGCGTTGCGTCCAGGAGCATACTAGAATAATATTTATTCAACAGGCCCGAAACGAGAACTGCAAATAAAACAAAATAAACAATTTGCAAAAAAAATACTTTATTTATGTATTTATTTTTTATTGCATTATTTACTGAAAAAAACATTATAAACAAAAAAGATTCGAAGTTTCCTAGTGATGATTGGATAAATTGCATTGGAATTTTTCCAAAAATTATGCATGGAGACCCTTTAAAATAGGTAGTATTTCTATGGAAATTTACATTAAAACGTACACATAGAGCCACATTTTACCTGACTCTTGAACCGGTGGTGTATTAATCATTAACTCAATACCGTAAAAATAGTTTTAGTTAAAAAATAATAAAGATAATATAAATACCTACATCGAATACACACCACAAAAATAGGACTTACCAGGTAGCTTCGGGATGAAAATTAAATCCTAGACAAATGCATTATTATGGAGCATACATACTTATTTTTTACACTAAACAAGTATATTTTATAAAATAAATTGTCCATAAATGAATCTGGAAACTCCTTGATCTTTATTTATTAATTTACGTCTTTATGGGCTTTAAACATTAAATATCGGAATATATCTACAAGACCAAAATCGTTCCCAAGCCTGTGAAGTCTTTGTGTGAGTGTATTCCTATAAAAAATAGTATATAATGCATTTACATGGAGCAGTACCGACGACCAGATACTCCACGCAGGAACACGGGGTATACAATCAGTTCAGTTAAATTAGGGGCATCCCCGTATGCCATTTACTATTTTAAATAAAAATAATAAATGATAAAGTTCTTCTACACGATAAGTTAGTTTAATTAAGAGTGCTCATTAGAAAATCATAATTCAATTGTTCAACGAGTATACACAGTTTGAAGTTAATAAACCTTAATAATTTATGTTCAACCCTTTCTAATTTTAATTAATGCACTTTATGGAATAAATACCAAATAGTTGAGTCGAATTCTAAATTGCTTGCGATTTGTCGGGTATTAACACAACTCGAACATACGCAAAGAGCAACTGCCACGCCACCTTGCGACATATCGGAATGCATGTAGTTTAACATAATATAATATAGGAATAAATAAATAAAGCACTCTTTGAGATCTACTCAGCAAAACGTCTCGATGACGTCACCATATTACCCTACGTAACGTGGAATCGTCAGAATCACCCTACAAAATGGCTGGATGCCTCTTTAAAATATTTCAGTATGAAAATACCGAGCAAATAAGAATAAATAGTTTTTGTTTAAATGGATCACCACATTTTAGCCATTTTTTTAGCATGGTAGCCATAAAAAAGTCTTGTTCATATTGAAGACATTTGCAAAAGGATAAAAAATAAAATCCACCCGTTCCTCTTAGATTTATGTACACACTGATATAAATGGATATTAGGATCGAGGCATATTTCTGTGATAAGCTCTGTAAAAGGAATGATTTCGCCATATATATTATGTATAAATGTCTAATACGAGGGTCAGGCTCATTTTTCACAGTGGACACATATTTTTTTCCATTCAAATCGCCCATCCCGAAATTCGCGTTCATTTTACACAATGTCCTGAATACGTTTCGTATTTATTATTTTACTTGTGTTGATACAACAATTGAATATTTATTTATATTTTAGAATACTAATAAAATCTTAAAGAGTTTCATGATCTTGAAATATTTTCAATGCACAGATTTATTTTAATATAAAAATTATATTGTACCGTATGTTTTAAATATTTATTTAACGAAAATATCATTTAAAAACATAAAACAATCACTTTGTAGTTTGACGTATAAGATTACATTTTTGTATTTATTGTTAATTTTAAATACGTCCTGACGAAGCTTGAGCCAAGGAAACCGGTTGGTGTGTAATAAAACTCGTTTCATACAAAGTGATTTTATTTTAGTAAATAAATCATTTATTTTTTTAAATAGATATACGCTCACAAAATACATGTCATATCAATATTTTTACTATTTTCAAGCTAAGCTTTGAAATAAAAATATAATATAACAAGATTGGTAGTATCTTGGGACGAGCTATGAACCCGCAACCATTTGATAACTAGGCGAGTATCTCTACGCTAAATCAAACAAGCACGTCATGATATTCAAATCATATCAATCAAAAAATATTGGTTAGTATTAGACGTGAAATACATTTCCCCGTAAATATGTCTGTATATTACTAGGTATTATATTTGAAGTTTACCCGTTATTTTTTTTCACGAAAATATTTCTAAAACTAATATTTCGAAAACTTTCTAAAATTGGTATTTTATTCCAAATGATTTTATATTTTGAATAAAATTCATTAATTTTATATCAACTTACAAAAATACATTTTTCTGTTGTTTTAACATATTGTTAATTACATTCATTACATGAATTTCAAAATATCTTTATCCTTCTCGATATATGATAAATTTAATACAACAAAAATGTTTTATAAATATACAACTAAAATTGTATGTTTTCATTTGTTTTTAATTATATTATAAATATTGTAAACATTTAAATACAATTAATTATACATGTCATTTTCAATATGTACAACTAGTGAAATATGTTAGGAACTTCGTACAAGTAAAAAACGTGCAATACGTTACTAAAAATTCAAGAAAATTATTTAAAAAATTAACAATGCATTTGATAACATAATATAAAAAATTAAATAAAGATGCGTGCAAGGAATACATGCCGCATCGATATTCTTAATATTTTCAAACTAAGCTAAATGCTTGTACTATGAAAATAGGACTAATTTGCTGGTGTCCTGGAACAAGGCGCAAACCTTCGACCACTAGATCACTAAACCAACGTCTTGACCACTACACCAACAAAAATATTATCACCTCATAGTAATGTTGCCATCCGTGCACCATAGCGAGAGGTGCTTCAATTGAATTTTCGCTTGCTTATTAGTAATTTGGTTAGGTCCATCCTTTCTAAGGCTACTGAATTTAATTTTCCACTTTTGACGCTCAAGTTTTCCTTTGTATGATTTTATAAGTTGTATAAACGTCTTAAATGATTTATTTTATGCTGATTTAAGGTAGAAGGAAAAAGATAGTCGGTTTGCATAAGGTAAATAATTATCTATTTTGTGTCTTGTTTTTCATGAGATCGTTAACGTGACTATGAGCTATGTACAATGATACATAAAATCATCACGTCAAAGTGAATAAAAAACTAATAATTAATAAGTTTACACTAAATTAGTAATAATATAGAAATATGCCCAAGCTAATGATTAAAGCTATATAAGAACAATAAACTTAACCCTTAGCTGATTTTCGCTCGCGTAGAAAATGTCAGTATCCGAAGCGATATTTATATTTTTGAATAATTATAGGCATGTTGATTATGTGTACTACAAAAAAGATATAATAATCAGTAAAGCCGCTATGTCATCACGAAAAACTAATATTATCCATAAGTGCAGAGTTTATAAATACTTATTAGTGTACATAAGGAATTAAGCAATCAAGAATATTTTTTTTCTTTTCTACAAGGTGTTGTAGCCAAGGATAACCAAGATGATGTCGGACGGCTTAAATCAAGGGCAAATATCTATACCAAATATTCAATCCTCTTTAAGCATAGCTTCTAAATAAACATTTTACCTCATTAACCTTATCCTCCAAACAATCAAATAGCCATACCTCCCTTACCTTTTTACTGCCAATCATATGTGAAATTGGGAATATTAAATATAGCCTTAAGGGTAGCCTTTAAGTGTGTTGACTTAATATTTATAATATATATATATATATATATATTTTTAAATACAAATTTAATGTTTTAATTAGAAACATATACATATAAAATCAATTTGATCGAAAAATATTATTGTTGCTACCGGGATTCGAACCTGGATCTCTTCCTATCCGGGTAAAATGCATTAACCGATTATACTATACCAACACAGTTTATTTATGACAAATTTTCAAACTTATATGTTACGCTTTTCAAATTGATACAACTATCGTTAATAAAGAAAATAGCTTTCAAATAATGGAATGATATATTAATCAATTTTAAAAGTGTAACATATAAATTCGAAAATATGTTCTAAATATTTACAACTTCACAATAAGAATGTGTTCTCCTTAAAAATAAATATTTTACATGTAAACTGTTATCCACAAATGACAAAATCATTTTATGTATGTATCAAGGTCGGAAAAAACGAGCAATCACGACTCTTGGCATAATGTTTGAAGTATAAAGCGTGAAGTCGCTCATGAAATTTAAAAGATTAAATAGAGGTATATATAAAAAAAAAAGGTTTGAATTTTGTTATCTCGGTTAATTGTTGTAGATTATGTAAATTTTTGAGATGTTATATATATTTTTTATACCACAATTAAACCAAACCAACATAAATAAGTTGGTTTATTTTTTTACGAAGCAGTTGAATTATTTACAAAATAAACAAATCGAATTGATGCTAAGAAACATTTCATAATATTGTGATTGCTAATGGATAAATAATAACGGACTTGCGATTTTTACGAAACTGATGGTAGGAGCGTGGCGGTGACGTAATCAGCGTATGCACGCAATCGTAAAGCATAAGGTCCACACATTAATTACCCAACTGTCAGAGGCCTACATTAGTGCGGGCCGAACCGTTTGATAAACTAGAGTTTTTATTACACAGGTATGTAAAATAATTATCTGGCTGTATTTGTTGGTAAAACTTTTGACTAATCGTACAATAATTATATTATTAGTCACGACAAGAAAATAAATTCACGCATCGGGGGAGTTGAAACAAGAAGCCCGCGCGTCCGCACGCACGCGCAAAGCTATTGAGTATTAATAATATTTGAATATGTCCAAGAACACACAATTACTGGATTTTCATCTACAAAAGCACTGTTATTATACAAATAATAGATATCTCATAGAGACGAAACTATTTTTTATATTTAATAGAAATGTATGGTCGTATGGATAATTACAGGGCTAACGATATATAAATATAACATTAACCATTCTCACCCATTAATCCATCTCAATATCTATATAATTTTTGTAAGTTGCATATGTGTTCATATGTGTAAACACTTTGATAAAATATAATAACATATATAAATAAAGTGATCACTTAAGCCAGCAGAAGACAGGTCGTAAGCTATATAATTACTCATACTTCCATATATGTTAATTAAATATTAAAAATAGCTTCGTCACTATGATATATCTATTATTTATTTATTAAGTGTCTATTAAGTATTGCTATATTCCTGAAGTCAACAATGCTCATTCGATCTGACATTTTTAATGTGACATCAATTGTTAAAAGTGAAAACTTCAGTAATCAAATATAATTTTCCGTATATGAATTTTTGATGTTAGGTATTCTGAGCTAATCGTGTGAGCATCGTTCTTTGATGTATCGAAGAATCTTAGTAAGTTCATGGGTGTACATTAAATTCTTCACTGACCAATGATTTAATTCCAAATTGTAATATAAATTGGGTTGTTTATTAATATAAGTTCCTTAATTTCAGGAATATTAAAAAAATATATATTGTCAATTTTTCTCCAGACAATCAAAAGATAAGAATCTCATTTTTTCCATATTCTATGTATCCCTACCAATCTTTCGGGTGGAATATGGGAATAAAGATCGGTTGAAAATTTAACTTCAAAAATGGCTTAAGGATCATAACCTTGGAAAAAACAGAAGAAGAGAACTCTACGTCACATTTTTCTTAGCTATAAATTATTTGTGTCTGAGAAATTCCAGAATTAATTTAAGGCATTGGTGCTAGTTAAATATTATTATATATACCTATTTACATTTTTACGAATTCGTTTCTCTTGAGCTTGTACCATGATTAAATCAAATTTACATTTTTAATGAATTTTGTATTCATAATACTATCAATGTTTATTTTATATAATTATAAAAAAGGAACATTTTTTTTATTACATAGCAAGAATTATATCTTTAATATAAATAGTTAATTGTTTTTAAACACTTTTATGAGTTAAATTTAACACACCAACTGGTTTCGGAAATGACCTTTTACTTCATCAGGATGTCAAATAAAGTAACTAAAACTATGTCAAATTGTAATAAAGCTTTTAAATTTAATTAAAAACAACATATATATACATATTTAAAAAATAAATATATCACCTAACTTAAATTGTTACGATGGTGAAAGATTGTTTCATCACTTTAGACATTGATTATCTCATTGTTAACATAATTCTAAATTTGATCTTTATTTATATTTAATTTTGCATATTTTCAAGTCAAATTAATTTAATATATTTTTTAAATGGATAAAATACCATATGATTGTTCAGCATTAGTCATTAAACTTATCAAATAAACCAAGTTTTATTTGTGGTTATACAAAGTATTTATCTTAAATATTAATTAAATATATTAATTAGAAAGATATACATATAAAATCAATTTTATCAAAAAATATTGTTGTTGCGCCACCGGGATTCGAATCTGGATCTCTTTTATAACAATGTTTATAACAATATTTTTTGATAAAATTGATTTTCATGTATATATTTTTAATAAATACATTTAATTCATATTTAAAATAACACAAACCTATGTTGTGAATAATTACAACTTTACAATAAGAATGTGTTCTCCTAATAAAGTATTTATCACCCTGAAAACTGTAATTGTTAATATGTATAATGGTTGAAAGCATGTTGACAAGCTAAGAGCATGTGTTTACCTTCTTCTTCTTTTAAATACGCAATCGACCCTTCAAGAGAGATTTGTGCCATTAATCAAGTTAAAAACTTTGTTTTATAGAAAAAAGTACAATAATATTATAGAATAGGAAATATTATATTACAAGTCAATACCATTGTCGTTCAAAAAACTTGCTATTAAATAGATTAAACGTGGTGAATTAAAGGAAAGAAGATGACACAAGTTAACCGGGAGCTAAAAATTACCACTAACGAGACCTCTGTAAAATAAAACTTGTGATCCGCAATAGACAGGCAAAATAGACATAGTCAAGGGTTTCCTCCTCGGCACCACACTCACACATTGGGAAATCTATCAATTTCAATTTGAACAAATGAGAAATCACCTGGCAATGCCCAATTTTCATTCAAAAGATATTTGATACTGTTATTTTGGAGACTTTTCTTTAGGAGAACCAGGGGGTGCGGGGAATAGATCCTTGAATTACTTTAAGGCGATTACCCTTATAATTATTTAGATTCATCCATTATGCAGTCCAGATAGAATTCGTACGTTTTTTTACCATATTAAGTCTTTCATACATCGGGATATGAAATTGAAGAAGAAAAACTCCGGAAAGAGTAGCCTCCTTGGCCAGTTTATCAGCACATTCATTTCCATGAATTCCCTTATGTGCAGGAATCCAAACGAATGATACCTGTTTATTGTTGCTATAAAAATTAAATAGACATCTTCTGATAGAACAGATTATCTCATTGTCTAGCCAAACTTTTATATTAGCAGAGAGGGATTCAAGAGCTGCTTGCGAGTTGGAGAATATAATAGCCTTATCGACGTTTCGGAGTACACAAACGTCCAAGGCCTCTTTAATTGTCTAACATTCTGCTGAGAAAACCGATAAATCCGAAGAATGTGGTTACCTTGCCATATTGCATTTTAGGCAGATGTTGCATAACCAAACGGCCAAAACAGAAATCAGTATCAATGGGTTGTCTTATTATATCTTTTTAATGTCTTGTTTAAATGCATACACATATGTTAACAGCATGAAAAAAAATTATTTTTGAAAAATATGAAAACTTTATGCAACATTTTTAAAGCAAAAAAAATATCCTAGAGATTATATGTAACTATATCATAAAACCGCTATCAATTTTAAAAAACTAATATTTTTGGGAGTCTGGAATGGGGACATTTGCATAGGTTGGGATGGGTTTGTAGTTAAGGGTTGATAACCCTTGCCCACTCATCCTTTAGGTTATGTGTCCTCTCCGTTTATTACTAGGCACATGTTGTTGACGATATTAAACCGAATGGGCACGTATTCGTATGTTTACGCCGTGCGGGTTCAGAGTTTTAACACAATAAGATTTCAAACGTTAAGGTTAGAATTAACTATACAAATTAGCTATTTATAGTGCACATACGTAAAAAATAATTGTTTCGTACGTATAAACAAATATTTATAAAAAAAACACATATTTTATACGGAAATTTACACAACGATAATTATCAGCAAAATTAAAACTGACATTTATTTTGTATTTAAATACCTATGTAATGCAAATTAAATGGACCAACTTGAAAGATATACAGAAAAAATATTTTAGTTGCTAAGAGGATTCGAACCTAAACCTTTTGCGTTATCCAGTTTTTCCATGTCAACTAAGTACTTAGTTAAATATTTTTAATAAAATATATTTTCGACTAATTTACTTTTTCTGAATATCTTTCAAGTTGACTTATTTAATTTGTATTAAAAATACCACAAAACTGCAATTTTTCAATAGTAATCTATTCTTCGTAAAAATACCTATGTATTTTATTTACTTTTGTATGTTTTTCTAAATTAAACAACATATTTTTTAATAAATTAGCACAATATTATAAATTAGTTTTTATTTCATATTTTCATAACCGCAAATTTATATTGTGAGGTGTGTTCTGGCGGACTATCCTCCACCGACCAGAAACAGCGAAGAGCATAAATGTGAGTATGTGTACCAGAAGCAACCTACTAACCATAATGTTGAGATCTAGCTTAAACATTTTCTGGGAAAATAAATTTTTACGAAAATCAGTAAAATATGAAAGGTAAGGAGGCGAAAGTTATTGAATAAAAAAAGTAAACAAATTTTATTTTAAAACTAAGATAGAAAATTGTAGAGAATAATGTTTTGTTAAATTATAAAAGTTATAAATATGGGACTAGGTAGTAGTCGGCGACGACGTAATACGACGACGACGACGTAATACGACGACGACGACGTAATACGATGACGACGTAAAAATACGTCGAACTTGGTCGAATCCTCCTGCGTATTCCATAAAAAAATCCATGATCATCTTCTCGCATTATTCCATTTTAGCATCCTAGGAATAGCATCCACCGCCGTTTTCGAGTGCTTGGCAACTGGCCAAGATACTCCTTCAACAGGCAGTCTATGCACACTTCCTCTTCTCCCAGGTAGACAATGATTTATCCAGCCCTAAATTAAGGACGTTGATGCAAGTCGATAGTCAGACATAAGCCAGAAGTTGAAGTAAATAAATAATCAGAATCAGAAAAGAAGTAAGTAGGAAAAGAAAATAAGGAGTAATACAAATAATTTAAAGAGTGATGGAAATAAGTAATGTAAAGAATAACGGAAAGAAGGGAATTTCAATTTTTTCCTGCAACAATATAAATTTTTACGACACAATTAGGATTCGAAATACTAGAAAATGAATTCTTGTAAAATTTATAAGTTTAATGGATTTTTACCCTTCAATTATCTCTATCTCGTAATCTCTGAATGCCGGCCACTGGCGTTGACTTTTCATCTATAAATTTTGGTAGATTCGAGGACGACAGCAGCCGTGCGGCTCAGCAAGAAACCGCGAGTAGAATGAATGTACCTAGCCAGCGATGGCTCCTGACACGAAGCAACAGTCGCGAACCCTGCGGCCAACATTGAAATAAGTATTCGGCAATACTAACCGAGCGTAAAAATATGAAACTAGGATGTTTACTTTTGAAATTAAGTACTCATATCATATTATTCTTCTTTATTTAGGAGAACACATTCTTATTGTGAAGTTGTAATTATTCAGAACATAGGTCTGTGATACTTTAAATATGAATTAAATATATTAATTAGAAAATGATGGAACGATTAAATGTATTAATATCAAAAAGGTAACATATAGGGTCGAAAATTGTCGCTAAAAATATTGTCGCTGTAGCTTAGTTGGATAAAGCACCTTCCCCGGTTAGGAAAGAGATCCAAGTTCGAATCCCGGTGGCGCAACAATAATATTTTTCGATTAAATTGATTTTATATGCATATCTTTCTAATTAATATATTTAATTCATATTTATTATTCTTCTGCCCAAAATTCGTAACGTGACAATATATTGATTTATTATGTGGGCGTTATTCAAAGCAGTACATGCAATGATACAACGACTCATTACACAATCCATGAACATTTTAATTAAATAATTTTATAGATTTTTAATGTACGTTCTTGCATATTTAAAACTACACGAAATATTTCAACATATAATATATAATCATTTTCCAAAAAGTTCTCAAAGAAACAAAACAGCAGCATTACAGTAGATACTCCATATAGAATACTATGGATATCATTTTACTATCCACGCATAATGTATTTTTTTAAGAGATCATTACTGCCGCTACAAAAACAATACATATTTGTTTTTTCAAGTACTACCCCGAGTCTTTTATGTCGTACTTTTCGATTATAGTTCCCACACTGTTCTCACGTTCCAATATCGGGAACAGTATACGCAGCGGTCCAAACTTAAATGGCGAGAACTGTACTCTAAAAGGCAGAAACTTTCGCCATTTACCGTTGACCAGAACAGCTGTTACAATCCCCTGCAACAATAGTTTGCCTAACCTTGCCTGGGCTGTAGGTCTCAAACAATTTTAATTTTAAATATGTTATACTGAAATTAGTTAGTTCGAAAAAATATATAAATATATTGTGACTATTGCCGAAGGATCGCTGTCAACCAAGGTCGCAGCACAATTACGGTTGGTATCACGTCAGGAAAATATCTCCTACTAAGTAGCTTCGGGAGTGCGCATTTTAGTTGATCGGAATAATACCCAGAGATAAGAAGAGCGATATATCGGACCAACCCACGATGCCACAAAAACAGCGGTAATTTAGTTAATTCAAGATTAGTGGTAATTTTCATGCTGCATACGTTACCATATTATTTATAGGAAACCCGAGATCAACAAGCTGTCGAAGGCATTCACGGGAACTTGTGTTCTAGTAAATTTCTTAGACAGCTTGTTATTCCCGGGTTTCCTATTGATAATATGATCACCTATACAGAATGAAAATTTACAACTAACGTGGATTGATAGTTACGGTTTTTCTCCCGTTATGGGTTGGTCCGATGGTCCAAAGCATTGTTCTACCTATGCTCGATCTCCGGGTATTATTCCAACCGGCTAAATTAAAGTACTCTCGGAGATACTTATTAGATGTATAACTAGCGAAGTACCAACCACAATTATTGCTCTGATCGCGGTTTAACAGCGATCCTTCGGTCATCGAATGTGGTATTCAAAAAAATATTCACACTACATAAATCATCCATACCAACAACAAAAAAATCTAGGGGTGCCTGTCGAAGGAATAAGAAAGTACGTAAACACTATGGTTATTATATTTTATCTATCTTTACTGAAACAGGCTGACAATTTTGTTGGCAATTAAACATGATTTGCAGAAAGTAACCAGTCATAGAAAACTTACACTGATATATAAGCACTCTTGTGAAGAGTATGAAAAACCTAATCTGCACAACAACTTGCATATTATTAACTTGTAAAATAATCAATAATATATAGATACCAAATATTGTTTGACTTTTAAGTAGATTTAATAATAGATTTTGGGTGATTTTACATACCTATTAAGTGGTCTAACTGTTTTTGGCAAAATATAAAGTTGACCTTACTGCATTCGATAAAAATAATATAATTTTTTTCCAATTGTTGTCTTGTTTTGCATGTGTAAATATTTTATAATAATGTGACCATACTTTAACAAAAACAAGCATAAATGTTTAATTTTAAAATACATTATGTTATGAATTGTAAGGCTATTGTATTAATACATTTTAATGTATTAAAATAATTGATAATACCTCTCTTACAACGTATGAAATGAGCAATTAAGCATGTGAACAATTAATCCCCTTTATTCCTGCCCGAGTTAAGGGAGTGTAATTAATCATTTCAGCCAAAGTTATGCACATAACGACTTTGCAATTAAGTTTTCTGAATTAATGAAAGTGTAGTACCTGTACATCCATATGGATCAGACCACCTGGCCACCACTGTTGGGGTCGGATACGTGGATATATTTAACCTGTAGGATTTCTCATTCATCGGGACAGTCCGCCGATACCCAAGTACACAATTGGCTTGTAAGTGGTTATATTAACATTTTTACATATTTAAAATTAAAATATTTTATATAACATACATAAACGCATATTCTGTATACTTTTCTAACTCAATCATTTTAATATGAGTGTTTATCAATCAATCAGTAATCAATAAACAGGTAGAATTTGAATAGATATGAAGTACTATAACGAGGAATAAAATATAAATAATAAAATACTATTTTACATACCTATACTTAGGGACGTGCACTGCATACAACCAAAAAGCTGTGCGTTACTAAAAATTCTGGGAAACAAATATAAATTAAAAAACCCATATGTTATAATTACGCTAGCTTCCACTGTTTATCATTCGAATCATTAGTTGCGTAGTTCTGGATGCTAACGCACAACGCCACCGGAGCACTAGAGTCCTCTATTGGGTTATTCATCATTTATTGCTACTACAATTTCTAGCCACTGTTATAATATATTGTTATATTCAAGCCATACAATTTCTACCTACTGAGTTTAAAATTTCACTCGGCAATCAGAATGGATCACATGGGTACGGATTCCATACTTATGCTGTTTCCTAACAGAACGATATTTTGAAAGATTTTGAACTTGAGTTGATAGAAGCATCTACTTCCTTATTTACTAATTCGCAAATTTTATCATCTTACTAAACGTGTTATTTTCATGATTGTTCTTTGTGTTCGAGGATAATACATTTTTATTATGATGGATTCATTTTATTTAAAGATATGGGTTAAACGAAAGTTCATAAACCTATGTACAATGTAGCATTTAGTATATAATATCATAGTAACAGTATAACCTAATCCTATACCTACTAACGCCACTGCCTATACTATTTTATTAACGACATTTTCCGCATATGTGTAATTACCATAATTCGTGTGAGATAAAGAAAAATCATATTTCATTGAACGCTTAGAATTCTGTTTTACTTTCGTTATCTGAATGTTTGTCTTTATTACTGATGGTTTGCTGGTCATTCAATGAGCTGACCAATTCCCCAACTGTTTTAGGAGGTGGAGGATCTGTATCAGTGTTAAAACATCTCGCTATAGACATATTTTATCAAAGTTTCTTTTTATATGAATATCTGATAGGGCAATAACTTTGTATTAAAACGTACATTTACATACGCATTCGGGCATTCTATTTGTGTTAATTCAAATACATAAAAATAAAGAAAAAACAGATTATACGTACACAATATATATTAGTTAAAAAATATAAACAGAATATACAATATTCGCAAAAGATATATGCAAAAGTAAGCAAAATAAGGTATAATTTACACCATATAAGTAAAGTGTGAAAGAAAGAATTATCTTTCACTTTATGGGAAAGAGTAAAACAAAATAGTACAAATGAGCAATCCGCAGTTCTGAAAACTAGGCTAGTAAATTTGCATCCAAACTTCAGCACTTCAGAGATTCCCATTTAAACAACCTATAATACAAAAAATATTTATTAAATGTGGATTTAAAGGATATATCTTTTATTTATTAGATTTGGTACCAAGTGACCATGGTTGTCTCTTAGATTTTTGATTTTTGACATAACAAACCAGGGATTTCAAGGTGTAAATAAATATATGAAATTCAAAGTAACCCTATTGAAATACAAACACTGTATAATGTACCAGCAGCACTAATTAATAATATATAAATTGGAAATAACAGATCGATGCCCAGATATCATTAAAATGATGAACACACAATATGCTCTACTGAGGCCTCATTAAATCATGAACATCAAATACTAACAAACAATATGGATAGAAAAATTTTTACTAAAAAACTACTAACATAGTAAATACTTTCTTGAACAAACTCATTCAAAATAGTACACCATCTTATAGGAAGCTGTAGTAAGATTACTCTCCACACTGTTATTAATTGGTAATGTAATCGGTGAATGGAATTTAAAAGTATCAAATTTAATGATAGCTGATATGGCCATATATTTAGAAATACAGAAATACACCTTACACTTAGTGGGTTTGATTGTTACGTGAAAAATATAGCAATTTAGATATTTAATAATGGGTGTTGAAAATATTCTAAGCTATAACATCTTAGTAAAGAACAGATTAAGATTCAAATTTTCAGCATAAACAAATCACTGAATATTATCGTGATGTACTTGTAATTGATATATGTACGATTTGTAATAAATATAAAGTATGCCGACCGCCGGTCATATGAGTCCGTGCGTGTAGGAGTGGTGGGTGGTGCCCAACGACTATAAAAGGGAAGACGCCCGCCGAAGGCGTTCTCTTTTAATTTTCCTTTGGCAACCACACTCGTTGCTCTAATTCTGTATTGAATATTATATTGTAGCATATAATAAATTATTGTCATTAATAACGAGTAATTATTTCTATAAATAAAAAGACAATAATCGTCACAATAGTTCAACTGAATCAACCGGTGTCTATAAGGACACCAGAATTATAAATATTAAAAAAATAAGTCCAAAATATGGCTCCTCTTAAGTTATATGAAAAAATATTGTCTGATTGCACTAATATATCAAATATAAAGGAATGTTCAAAATTTTAACAAAATGATTGTCATCGGTTCTCCAAAGTGGATATAAATTGGAAAAAATGTATCTTTTAACACGATGAACAAGATTAGAAGCGAATGCAAGAGAACCTAGCGATATGCACTCCAGAAAGTTACGGCGATTGAGTCCTTCCTATGTCATGGACGGATGAAGATGATAGTGAGATATTTCCAAAAAGAAGAGACAGGAGATGATATGGTAGCCGTGAAGATAAGGGCTATCTGATATACTAGTTAGAAAATATGATTTCCAGAATATTTTCGAAAAAGATCCGTTCCTCTGATAGAGGTAACTGTAGGTGGTAATTATATTCTCCAAGCTCCAGGTGGCGAAAAAATTATTATCAATTTTGTGGTGGTGCCGATGTAAATGCAATACTCCAGATAAATAATGCCTAACAGTTTATAGTTAAAAATATCACAATATTGGCGATAATTATAAAACTCCTTGATAAATTTCTCCGAACAATATTTATAGCTTTTAGTGGCAATTACCCAGTGTGTTATTCACAAAGGATCTTGAACGACAATGGTCTGGATTTTATTTAACGATTGGTTGGTGCCACGAAGTGCGCGCGTGTAAAGTAAACTTGTGAACATAACACCGCTATATGCTAGTAAGATATGCAGAGAAATTAACAATAATCTCGAATCGTCTTCCAAGACATCAAAAAGGCCTTTGATCTTGTAACACGGAAATACTAATACGAGATAACTGCTATTGTTTGTTATGATAAGAAGAGAGAAAGCATTATATATGAAGGTGTCGTCGCTTGCTTACGGTGAAATAAGATGAATGGTAAGGCGACCTACGTTATTTAGCGGTTGATCTTTTGTTTAAAACGTCATGTTTCATTACACCAACTATTGGCTTGCTAATCAGTACATTCAGAAATATTGCCGATAGACCAATGCATGGCGGTATTATACTTAGCTCTAAAGACTTTAAATTATATGTTCAAACCAAATTTAAATATTACATATATTTAAGAGAGCCATTTTTAACGTAAGAATCGCTTTGATATTCTCGTTAACTCGTAATTATTTGTTGTAATTTTTTAACTTTCTATGAACATATGTCAAAATACTTTTAAATCATTATTATTATTTTCTTTAATATATATATATATATTCCGATGTTACTTATGTACTTCTACTGTATTGTACTTACTATGGTGAATTATTTTGTACGACCTGCAAATGTTTTTATAAATAATTTTGTATAAGTCCATAAGAACGTAAATATAATATATATAAATAATCACCGTTAACATCTGAACTTTTTTGAGAAAGATAAATTATCTAGACAATCCCCTCGTTGAGGAAGTCGGCCGTCTGTTCCTCGAACCAGTTGTTGACAGTTTCGAGGGAGCAATCATTTTCCGCTCAAAAACTCCTTTAATTCGGGAAGAGCTAAAAGTCCGACAGCGCCAAGTCCAAATTGTATGGAGGATAGTCCGGTAGCTCCCGCTCAAACTTTTACAATTCTTCTGCGGTATTTCGAGCAACGATTAAAAAATCAAATCACTGATCGCAATCGGCGAGATTAATGATAGACATGGTTAATAAAATAATCGCTGAAAAATTACACCCGATGCCCTGAAAAGCTCAAAACTGATAGGCAGGATTACAGACAAGTGGAAACAAATTTCTGACAACGTTCTAGTCGGAAGCGCCGGTTTTTCACATCGGAAATAATAAATTGCAATATTTATGATATTCTCAATACCATCAGTTTTTTGCCATCAATGCTGTATATATGGATAATTTTTTTTGCATTTAACCTGGACATCAATTTTTTGTACCTTAAAATATGTTAAATCAATATACGCGTTATACTTCATGAATTAAAAAAATAAAATCCTAAAAAATATTCGAGTAAATTTGTGATAATGATTTGAGTTAGGTACTAAAAACATTTATTTTTTTTAAATAGTTTTTTTAAAAATATATTCTGGCAAAGAAACAATAATATATGTTTTAGTTAGTTATGACATCCTGAAGAAGAAAATTTTATTTTTCAAAACCGGTAAATGTATTTAAACTCAATTTAGTGGTTAATAAAACAAAGATAATAAATAAATAAATGAATTCAGATAATTCAAACAGTTATGATAGATATAAGTATGAAGCTGGCCATCATATAATATTTACCACCGTGAGAATTTATACAATATTTTTCGAATGTCTCTCTAGCTATGTATATGAGTTGTGTCTGTCCAAGAAATAAATAATTATTGTGCTTTCAAATTCTTACTACCAATTTCTGTAATTAAATAAAAGTTAATACTTTTTATGACCTCCTCGTTTTTACCCTACCTTGCCCAAAAAGTAACTTTTTATACTTTAAGTTCATTTATATATTCGACAATAAAAAAAGCAATAGAGGAGTTACGCACCCCCAAATAAGAAAGATCTTGAATTATGGGAGTGGCTTTCAACATTTATGTAATACGCGATTAATATAAACTAGATGTAAGAATTTATTCACAACAAATGAAAAAAGATAAAATAATATACATACATCTATAATAATACAATATGAAAATTAACAATATATAAAAATATTGGGAAATTGATTAGATTATAAATTGGGAAAGATGTCAAATACATAATAATAATAATTAATTAATTATTAATAATAATAATATAATAATTTTGAAGAACTACTTGATTGGTCTATATTTTAATGCTATCGATCATTATATATTGTTAGCGCCGTTTAAAATTAAATAAATTTTATTAAATTTTTTTGGCATTTAACTTGTTGCCTACATTCAATTCGCAGTTTACTAAATTTTAACCTGCGTATCTTCTTCCCTTTTTTCCCTCGCCTATCTCAAAGCACAAGGAAGAAAGAAGATGTCGCAGTGATTAAAGTCTTCCAACTGCAGCAAGTTCAGTGCACTTGAACTTTTATACGGATAACTACCGTCGCTTCACTCCGCTTTACTCTGCTAACGCTTTTTAATTAATCTTATTTTAATTCCGCTTATACATACTAATCCTTTTCGCGAATGTTAGTATACACCTCGCGACACTTGTATTTGTGATGGAGAGGAATCAACAAATGAGCCAGCATCCGACAGACGAAAAGTAAGTGCCTTCCTTTCTTACTCATATTTCCACAATATATATTTATTGGTATGATATACATATGTGTGTTGTGTAAGTTTACAAGGATTATGAATAAAGAATGATAAACCACCTTCAAACTCTGCTTACCATCTGTAGGTATACATCGCGTTATTCAGCTCAGTTTATAGGAGGAAGATATTCATGAAATACTTTACTTGAGTTATTTTTTTAAGATAACAACGATTACTAATATTACGCGTGTAGAGCTCAGGGGGCATTCTTGCAAGGTCAGTGCCAACATACCAACATATGTAGAGTCAGTGATGATGAAACTTCGTATCAGCTGAATATTATAGAAGAAGCTCTACTGTAAACGATTCAAATTGTATGCTTTGTTTATGATCTCATTTTACATGTACTGTGTATTTTTCATATTGTGTAAACTGTCATTCTGTTCAGCCATGTCAGCATAATTGCCTGATCCGAGCTTCAGTCATAGGGGTCAAATCATTTATTAAATTTGTTCATAAAAAAAATTAAGTTTACTACTAGGGAGGATTAAAATTTTTTTTCGTGGTTTTGGGGATGATGTTGGAATGTAAAATTACCCAAGATAATATTTTGTTCAAGGATACAAAAACATTTAGTCGAAGTAAGGGACGGAGGCTAATAAAACTCGGTATTGTTAGACGCAGGTGGACCGATACAGCTTGGGTACAGCAATAAGGAATGCGGCGTACGTGACTAAAGTCACGTAGGTAAATTCACCATAAGAGATGCATCACCTTAGGCGGGCCAGTCTGGACAGAATCTCGGCCTGGAGAACTCGCTCCACAAAGACGAGATTTTATTTTCAATTAGAAAGTAAAATCAATATTGTCTCTGAAATATTAAGCAAGCGCTTTATAGATTGTGATTCCGGGGAAAATTTAAACTGTGCGCCTCGAGTTTAAGCTTAGACTGTGATATACTCTACGTTTAATCGTTGATGTCTATGATGACAAGCGTCAACATGGACAATTTGGTAGAGAACTTTATGATGGCATGATGAACATACATATTTAATGTTAATTTCAATATAATCATGTTAGAATAGCCTTATTAATAAGTGTTCAAGCAAATTGCTCATTTTCCACTTTTAACACATGCAAGTATCATAAAATAGATAATAAATATTCTTATATAAAAATATTATTTTATTTCATAACCATTTGACTTGTCAATATTTAAAAAAATAACCAGTTAGGCTAAATGCGTCACCCCTGAACATGAAGCCAAAGCAGAAAGAAGAAATAACGTAACATCATGTCTATTAATTTACTGGGCTGTGGTTGTTATGTTTAAATAATCACTTACCTGCAAGATTTAAAACTTTCAGCTTAATAAATACCCTTCTGTTCATAATTATGGTTTTTCTTAGTTACAACACTTTTTCATTTTAAGATTACGTTAGAAAGTAGAAAAACATTACACCTTGTTGTTAAAACAAAAAATCTGGTCTTATGCGTTAAAAAAACTGTTGTGCAGTTTGTCAAATATTAAAAATTGTAATATATAAGAATACAATAAAGTTAGAATAAAAAAGATATATATTTAATATTGTCAGCATTGAAGTATTATTAATTTATATATAATATAATAACGACCGAATAATATAATATCGAATAACTACGAGAATACGTATTTTAATGAATTTGTTTTACTAATAAACTGTTATATGTACCTACGTCATTTGCACCCGTTCTAGTATGGTTTTTAAACACTAATTTTCATCATTAGTATTTTTAGTAAATCTAATAGTTTAGCTAATCATTTGATAGAAAATGGTCATGGTTTTGATAAAAATTTGGGATTGTCTATTTTGCATGTAAACGGTGTTGGTCATAAATTAAATAATTTAGAATCGTTGGAGATGAATAAAGCGTGTAGAACTAATCAAAAAATTATAAACAAACAACTAAATTTAACCACAAGTCCCATTATAAAATTTTCTAGTTGTTTTGTATCATCAAGTAACAATTTAATTTAGGCACCTACTAATAATAAATTAAATAATTTTTGTTTATTAAAAATAAATTCTGTTAAAGAAACAATAACACATGTTTTTGATTAGTTTATGATATCCTGAAGAAAAAAATGATATTTTTCTAAACCGGTAGATGTATTTTAATTTATTATCTTTGTTTTATTAACCACTAAATTGAGTTTAAATACATCTACCGGTTTCGAAAAATACAATTTTCTTCTTCAGGATGTCATAACTAACTAAAACATATATTATTGTTTCTTTGCCAGAATCTATTTTTAAAAAATCTATTTAAAAAAAAAAAAAATTTTAGTACCTAACTCAAATCATTACTTAATACAAATTTACTCGAATAATTTTTAGGAAAAAATTTTAGAATGGGACTCGTAGTTATATTTAGTTGGTTGTTTATAATTTTTTGATTAGTTTTACATGCTTTATTTATCTCCAACGATTCCAAATTATTTAATTTGTGACCAACACCGTTTATATGCAAAATTGACAATCCCAATTTTTTTTCAAAACCATGACCATAAAACAAAGATAATAAATAAAAATATGAATTTTAACCAAAAAGATAATATTGCTAATTTTAAAAGTATGTATTTTAATTCATTAAGCGGTTAATAAAACAAAGTTAATAATTTAAAATAACAAGTGTTATTATTCACATTTCAAAAAATAAATAGTTTTTAAACAAATTAGATGAAACAAAAGAGATGCATATCGATAAAATATAAAGTTACCACCAGGACTCGAACCCGGAACTATATATTTTTTCGATAGACAGATTTTTTCAGTTTTTAAGTAAATCGTAGTAATTGTTTTATTTGACATTCTAAAATTGCACCTATATTATAAAAATATGATATTAAAATATATAAATTGTTTTGTTTTCTATGCAATATTTTATTTCTAAACCTTATTACATTACAGTAGCTAATTTTATAATAAGTATGTTTTATAACCACACAATATTTATTAAAACACAATTTTTCCAAATATTTAAATACATAAAATACTTTCACTACTTCCATTACATAATATATAAATTATGGGCTCACAAAAAATGTCTTGAATTATTAAAAAGAATTTTCTGATAACCCAATAACTTTTATTTGTTTTTTACCTGAATATCCTTTTCAAACGCTCTTGTTTCAAATATTTATTAGGAGGTATTTCTGAAGGACCATAAGGTGGTTCGAAAAAAATTGAACTGGCTGGTTCTGCTTAGAATATGGCGAATAATTAAAAATTTTTTTGTTAAGGAGCACATTTTTTCTATGAAGTTGCATTTTCAGACCATAGTTCTATGATATTTTAATTTTGAGAAATATGTAGGTATACAGAAAACAGAAAAGACTCGAGAACCAACTAGGAAGAACACGACTCACCTGGATTTTCTCTCCTATAGTCACAGCTCCTGAACTTCAGGAATCTTCTTAGATGATCAGTACGAAGCACTGTGATCCACAATAGCGGTTTCGGTATCCACACGTAAGGAACCGAATATACTAACAAGTAAGTAAATAACTACAAAAATTTTAAGTTAGTGTCGAGCACATAGCAGGACATCGACTCTCCTTGACAGTTCAAAAGTCATAGACAATACACAGAAAAAGTTGTGCTCTGAGGTATAGGATATAGGGTGGGGGACCTATATGAATTTTAAACATAATGCAGCATCCACATGCGCACGGCCATCGGTGATCTGTGGATCTGTCATAAATACCGAACAATTATATTATGCTAGATGTAGGTATCATACTGATACAGAAAAGTCTATCGATTCTTAATATCAATATGGTAAATAAACAGACAATTTTGTAATAAGATTCTATACATCTTCCTGCATATGTTACAATCCTTTTAGTATACAAAAAATACAGCCACCGCTCTTTACCTGTATAATCCCGATTTGCTGGCTGAGTGAGTTTGAAAGGGTAGATTATCCGGCTTTGGTGGATTAATGTCATCCAATTTTTCAGTAAACTCCGCATTTAATCACATTAAAAATATGTGTGTTAATCCAATTAATTACTTCATGTATAGGGCGACTCGCGTAACACTTTTCCTTTGTGTTTATACTATTTAACCTTTGGATACTGCTTCCATAATAATTCAGGGTAATAAAAACTAAACCAATACATAAAAGTATTATGTTTCATTTAATGAATTTATTTAAAAAAATAATTCTAAAACTTAATATAAAATGAGTTTGAAAGATATGTGAAAATGGCCTAATTTTTTCCGAAACCAGTTGGTTTAAATGGAACTCAAATGGATAATTAATTGAACAATTAATTAGTTGACTCATATTTATAATCCGGTAATAATGTATATTTATATATATTTAAATTTGTAACGGTCAAGTATAAATCTCAATATAGACCTTGTATTTCTGCTCATACGTATATTTTTAAATATTATATATTTGATATGTAAATGTTGTGTTCTGCGGAGTAAAAATATTTTAATTTGATAAAATAAGACACCCTTACGGTAATCAATTACTCGAAGTAATAAAGTTTATATTATTATTATATTTCATAGCACAAGAGTTTACCTTAGTTTAAAAAAAAGAAAAAAAATTATATGACGTGTAAGAATTAATTTTTTTTTAAATAAATTATTCACCGCCATTTATTACAATCTGATGCATTGTCTAAAATTCAGCCATCTGTCCACCATGTCAGGTATTATCTATAACGAATAGACAATTACTGTTATCACTTGTCTCTTTATCTATCATCATTTTTTTTCTGTCTATCAATTGTAAGAATCTACCATAAGTGTCTTTAGGTATATAGTGTAATACAAATTTAATGTTATGCAACTGTAATGTGAAACTGTTTGTTCTATAAGCTGATCATGGAATTTCAATAATATGCTGCCAGCACCGCCTCCGTCTACAATGTTGTTCTTTCCATGTTATAGTTGCTTTATTATCCATGTCTCATATTGAAGCAACACCAGCAATTTCTGTAATATTTTGTATGTTTCTCGCGTAATCAAAAAAAACATGATCATCAGCTGAGTTGGATCCTAGGTTAACCATTCCCTAGCCATGCAGTAACATAGGTCTACTGAGCTAATTAAATCGTATTTATATAAGTATGAACAATGTAAAACCTACATTTTACCCAGTTTAAAAAAAATCATTTTCACTTAGAAATGAGTAGTGGAAAACCAATTATGTAAAGCAAATCATAATAAAAAAAATCATTTTTGAATTCAGTGTTTTATAAAATTAATGCGTTCCATGCTATCTGCGTTAAAAATACCACTTGTACTACGTGTAAAAGATCACACATTAATTTAAATGATGAGAGATAAAGATGAAGATCATGTTAGATGTATTTTTGATGAATGTGTTACAAGAATAATGTTTGAAAATAAAATGAACGTATTTAATTATTATATTATATATAATTTCTTATTATATATACATATATGTATAGTAACTATGACATTAACTATTTTAAAGTCATTTAAGCTTGTAAAAGCTTTTTATTCCCATTTAAAGTGTTAAAAAAACTCAAATTTCTTGCAGTAACACGAGTTGACAGCATGGCTGCGTAGGGTATTTTTAGCATGGTATGGTAAAGGTTACGCCTTAGCTGACTCCAGGATTTGTGACCATTTTCTTTTATTTATTATTATACACGCCCTATTCAGACATTCATATAATTTGTAAAATAACAGAAAATTACAACAGAAGTGCAATACACAAAGAAACAAATTACATAGTGTCAGCATGTTTTTACATAATCAAAATTAAAAATAAATATAAAATGTTAAGTATCAATTTATCCATCACCATTGAGTTGAGACACAAGAAATTGTAATAGTCTAGTCCAATAAAGAGTTAAATTAACACCAAAAATGTCGACTACATCCGCATATTCATTCCCCAAAGAATGCATTCTGGGGACTGCGGAGTTAGCTAGTGCATGAGTTCTGATATTATTACTGTAATAAAACAATGAATTGTGTCTCGATGACCTCAATGATGCGTGAAAGTCAAGCAAACCAATAATCTGGGGGCAATCTGTTGCATCCTTCGTTCGGTTTATCATCCCCAGTGTAATGCGATACTATCAAGCCATTGCTTAATATATACAAGCCTAACTTAATAAAGTATAAGCTAAACTTTATAATCGAATAATTTTATTACAACTTAGTTATGTTTTCGTCGCACGAATACTCACATATGAACCCGTCAGTTTGTTGAAGCTTCTATCATAGCCATCCAATATCTGATTTATCCGATCACACCAGGCCTTTTATTAATAAATTGATCTACTTTTTTTCTTCATGTCAGTATTGATATACAGTGGCATCAATTAGATGAGACTCGATACGTAATGCACCTCCATAAATCCCGATCCCGGATTGCCCTCACAGCTGACTCCAGGATGTTTCCTGCTAGATGCAACTCATCTATCCACCGCTGTGGCACTCTTCTATGTCTTCTACAGTCCAAAGTGGTGTGTATACGCACCTTTTGTTTCTTCGACTAGCACCCCTGGGATTTCTTATTGATTAGTATGAGTCATTTATGCTGTGTGAATGTTGTCGCTTTCGGAGACTGAAGGGTCGCTGCCAAACTCCGGTTGGAGCTCAATTGCGTTCAGTACATCGTTTGGTAAAGATCTCTCAATCTTCGGGATCTTCGGGAGTGCGCATTTCAGTCGATCGGAATAACCCAGAGATAAGAAGAACAGTAATATCGGACTAACCCACGATGCCAGAGAAAAAGTTACTGTCAATCAAGGTTAGTGGTAATTTTCATTATGCATTCATTACCATATTATGACAGCTGTCAAAAGCATTCACGGACACATGCCTAGGATAATTTCAATTTGACACATAATGTAGGAAAAGAATTGGAAGAATCTTTTGTTTACTACTGTAGTAGAACTTAATGTGGTTGGATTTGTTGCAGAATTGAGGCATTCGTACGTCATGCTATCCACGGGATACGTAATATATTTCTCCAGCAATACATTTTAAAGGCTTCTTTTTACGCATATCTCCGCTGCATACATGCAAATTGGAAAGACAAGAAAGTGAGCCAACGTAATTTTATTTGCTTACTTGATGTCACTATCTATCCTCTCACCAGTTGGTTCATATCAGAGCATCCCGGTGAGACAGGTGAATGGATGGCAAAGACTCACTCTGAATCAATCCAAAACAGAGCTACTATGGACAGCAACATCTAGAAGGCAAAACTTAATACAGGAATCAATGTCTGCGAATGCTAAATCTACATTTAAGTTGTTGGGCGTGCACATTGATTTAGATCATTCAATGAATACACAAATCAGCAAAATATCAAAACATGCTTTTTATCTTAATAATTAGACAAAATACTTTGATTATACCACTATTTATTGGTTATTCTACATGTTTTGATATCTATGGCATTTTATTCAGAAAACAATGTAAACATGTAGAAAAATCAATAATAGTGGTTTAAACAAAGTATTTTGTCTAATTATTAATATAAAATGAGGCCACAAAGTAATTTTTCAAATATTGAAGACATACTTTTATTAACTGAGACAGATTAAAATTATTCGGAGACATCTTCACGTATCACGTATGGACTATTCTAACAATATTTATGCTAGCCTACCAATGTTTTAGCTGAATAGATAATAAATCTATTCTAAATGCGGCAGCAAATTCTCTGATATAAAATTTCTTTTATATAAGGTACATTGGCTCAGGTTTCATGAAAGAGTTAAATTAAAATTGCGCTGGTTGATGTACAAAGTGACTCATAACATCGCGCATCTGTATTTTCAAGAGCTTTATACCCCAGACAATTTGAATGATAGACGTCAAACTCTTAGTTCCTCTACTTTAGCTGCAGGAAGGGTTGTAGAACCGACCAATCGTTGTCAAAAACCTAAATTTAGTGAACGAACATTTGCAGTGGCAGGCCTAAAAGCGTGGAACTCTTTGTCCTCTTTGTCATAAGAAACAGTATATCAAAAACTTTATTTAAGAAGAGACTATAAACAGTTTATGTGTAAAGCGCTCATGAGGTGAAAGCTTTTACGAAAATGGTGCTATACAAATTATCCAATATTATTTTTATTTTTTATCAACTTTAGCTAGTTATATGCGTTTTCGAATTTCTTGCCCAGAACCTTGCAACAGTGGCTTATTGTGGTTGAATTAATAATATTTTATAAATAGATATCTAAATAAAAATGAAAACAGGATAAATATTAAGTGTCAAGTAATAAAAATATAATTGGATTAGGCTAACACCCATTATACACAATATATATACTTATATTAGATATTTAGAGGGCAGTATCGTAGGGTTAACATGTGAGTAATGTTTAAAGGGGACACGATAAACTGTTTACTTCTTGCAATGTCTGCACTTGAAGTATTAATTAAGTTAACGGTTACTTGACTTACCTATTACCAACTACATGTTAAAAATATATTTATGAATTGTTTGTTTTGAGTCAACGTTTGTGCAACACAAACAGTTTAATTGAAAATAAGTTATGATTAATTATGATATTTAGAATGAAGTTAATATAATTGTACTGTATTATTTTAAATAAGATCTATTATTAACAGTATTATAGTAGTAATAATTATGTTTCATAGATTTCATTAAAAATAATCATGAAGCAACTCCCAGAAAATTTTAATGCACATATTTCATGACAAAATCACTCCTCGTTAAAAGTTTATATTTTTATTTATATAATATTATCTAAATAATGAAACTATCAACTATTGCATAATAGTTATTTTCATTTAATTTCTGCTTTGGTGGCCATTAGAATGACGATATCAGCGAATAATTTAATAATGCGACTGGCTGATTCGAAAAGAATGAAACAAGAAATTAACCCTACCAATAGTACATGTTTATATTTAAAAATATATTTTATTTGTGAATATGTACTTTATATTATATATATAAGTTAACCTGTACAAGTATGTTGACATTTATAGCATATTTGAAATTAGAACAACCGAACAAATTTAAAATATATATAATTTGTACCTAGTTACGTATCTTTGCCTTATTAATAATTCACGATTAATTCAGATTTATTAAGTTAAGTTAAGTTTTGCAATGAATTCTAATTTTAAAAAATCTAGCGATAGAAATAAAGTCGTTAATTCTTGTATATCAAAATAGTCGTAAATTCACCTAATTCGATGTAATGTAATTGTTTCCTTTCAAATTTGTCTACAAAAGGAAAGAGCCCGTGTTTACGGATGAAATTTTTGAATCAAGACAATCATTGATATTATGAGAGGGATTATGTTCGTAGACCACCGAGTACACATCAAATCTCTGAGATTTGCCATTTCACGCCTCACTTCACTACGCTTGTTGTACGTTAAACTTGAAATATTAGTCTATTGACCATTGATGTTCGTCAGTTGGGTGAACTTAAATATCTTAAGTCTCGCTGTCAAACCGAACGTCATGCGCCGTGTATGATGGTTTGAGTATTAGTTTCTTTCTGTTTATCTTCAAATCAAACTCGCAAAACATGAACGTGGTACATTTATCTCATCTAAATCACTGAGATTTATCTCATTGTATCTTATTCTGTGGACAGGGACCATTATATAATTTTATTTATATGCAATAACAAGAATTTTAAAACTTTACAGTATGATATCAAATATTTTAAATAATTTCAAGCAGTAAACTTAATGATATTAATTGTATGTCCAACTATCCAATTTATAAGTTTATATAATATATTTTGGTTGAAATATTTTACAAGGTTACAAAAAAAGTTAGTAGCAGGTTAGTATTTTTTTTAGTTATTATATTATTTCTGGTTGTCTTTGTAATAACGACTTTATGAAAGAACAAAACGAAAAACTGAAAGCAGCCCTTTTCGAATGTTTCACTTCTTGCCAACTCGTAATAATAAAAGTGCCCTTTGAAACATTCGGTATCTTACATCTACGTATGTACGTGCCAATTTACGGAATGAAACTTTCATTTAAGTTTAACATTCTACAATATTAGCTCCCCTTTGAGACATTTCTAAAGTTTCTCAGATATATTTTTTTATTAGAGTTCAAAAAATAATACATACACCAGTACAAATATTTTTTCTGAAATATTCGTGTATGTGAGCTTTCACTGTTTTGATAGAGATTAAAATAAACACATTGATCATTTTGATTATTGAATATAATTAATACAAATTAGATGAAATTTTTTTTGGTTGCAACCGGTTACGAACCCAGAACACTTCCTAGCCAGGGAAACACGTAACCATTTCAACCGATTACATTTTCGATAAATTTGAAAAACTGATTAACAAACATAAATATTTTTAACTCATAATAATGACCTTATGTGTTTATTTATAATCACGTAATTTTTCCGCAGGAGTAGGTAAATAAAAATATACCCCTACACTTCGTTGACCTGACATGCCACTCTTTTCTGGTTCACTTTTATACATCATCTAATGCATATATTAATTAATTAATTTGTGACATTATAACAATTATGTATAAAGTGTCATTTTAATGAAATTATTTTTTTTTGTATAAAAAACTGAATAATTTTCATTTTAAAGCTGTGCTACAAACATGTTGAATTTCATAACAAGAAAACAAAATAATATTTTAATACTGTCTGAACAACAGGGTGGGGTAATATTGAATACAGAAAGGGTGAAAGGAAATCAGGAGAAGGACCACCCAGAACTAGAAAACACGACCTACATGTGAAATACTCCATTCGATATCTGAATCTTCTTCCACTAGATCCACAGGTCTTCTGGCTCTAAGTCACGTACTCCGATGGTCCGCACGAAACACTCATGGACAAACACTTCGGTGGTAGTATGAAGTGTCAAACAAGCACCATGCACAATAGAACGATGTAGGCACAGCACTAATCGGTTCGCACAGTAGCGAGAAACCGAATATACACAAACAGTACAACATCAGCCCTACTCAGGAGGACGATACTTCAAGATAATAATAATTCGTTTCCACACGACATGATGAATTCGGCGGCAGTCAACGCACCCATAATAGTAAACGCTACTTTCAGTTCGAAGGTATAACTTTAACGTAACCAAAATATCATAGAGAACAAAACCACAGAAGAGATCATGGTCTGGTTATGGAAGGAGAAAGGTATTGGAGATGTAATACATAATAACCATCTATTTACGTAAATCATGTTCACATGCACGCGCACGGCGACCAGCGATCCATAAATAGGTTATAAAGATCGAACAAGTACCTACACACCCCTTGTAGCATTTTTTAGAAAAATAATTGTTGTTTAAATACAAATTAAAAGTATGGCCTATATTATATAATTATTAAGGAGAACACATTCTTATTGTGAAGTTGTAATTATTCAGAACACAGGTCTGTGATGTTTTAAATACTAATTTAATGTATTAATTATATATATATATATATATATATATACATATAAAATCAATTTTGTCGAAAAATTTTGCGCTACAGGGATATTATATAACGTGTATTACATAACGTTTATTATATAACGTGCCAAAAACAGGAATCGTTTACTCGTATTTCTCTACGCTCTATAACGAATTTTGTAAAAAAAAACTTAAGGTTGATGAATCAAACTCTGCGAAGAAATAGAAAAATTTATCATTTCATTTTTGAAATCTGAATTTCTCTATGTAAATATTTGAAGATACATTATTGTTCCAAGGACACGAATTGTTTGAGCTTCGAACATGGGTGTCTTTCAGTATTTGTTTTACCTGATGGTTCTAGACCTTTTGTAGCAGTGCTAATCAACTTCTGTTGTCTTTATCGTTTACCTAATTTTTTTATTTACATTCTTTTCTTCAGTTATTTGTGTACATACATATATAAAGGATAGCTATTCAAGTTTAATGCGGTTTCCAGCCGGAATTGATACCAGCGACATCTGCATTAATACCTAGCCGGCGGCAAAGCGCTGCCGCCACAGTCTGGCCCAATCGCTCACCGATGACTCATCTTCCGTTCCGCTGCCTCACCACAGTGTTCGAGGCTGAAGGGGCCGACACCGAACACCGCCGACTTGCTCCTCAAACTCTCCGCATTTCTCGCTTCTCTACATTTCATTTTTACACGCATACCTTCTGCACTCTCTGTTCTATCCTGTGTCACAATAAATTACTCTAAACCAACCGCTCGTTTCCATTTCATTCTCACAACCTACCCCCACACCTGTGTATGCACATGTGTGAGGCCAGGTTCTAGATCAAACGTAATAAAAATATATAAGCCTTTCAATCGAAGTATACAATAATATCAAGAAATATTAAATTACATAATATTAGAATAAGTAAAAGCCCATGAGTTGATAAATAAAATAAATGTAATCTAAATTTATTACATGTATTTGAAATAAATATTTAAATAAAATAGTTTATATTAATTTATTAAATTAGTTTCAAATACACTCAAGTCCACTAACAAAACTTATTTCAGCATCAGTCAAATAAAATGCATTTATTTTGTAGTCGTTCATTTAGTCGAAATATTTTGCAGCGTTAATCGGCAAAACCCAACAGACCGTACGTGAATATCATGCAATTGACAAAGCGATAAAACTAAACTACCATTTCAATTGCACAAAGCAAACAAATGTGCAGCCGAATTTACGATCTGATGTTATTGAAACATGAAATATTTGAATAGCAATTTAATAAACAAGTTTTGTACAACAAGGTACCCTTGTAATTCTTAACATAGAATATGTTTTTTTTAGAGACTCTACTAGGCTATCACGAGAACTGCGTTTAAGACCGTGTCCACGGAAAGAGACAACTTCAGTGATTTAGTTATAAGATACATCTCAATACCGTGATAAGAATTCGAGATCAGCTTGAGATTCATAGAAAAAGACAAAAACTTAAACCATTGTTCACGGCGTACATTGTGACAGCGAGATTTAATACGTACACAAATATGTCATTTAGAACTATATCTACATTTATCGATTCTGAAAGTTTAGTATAACTCATTAATTATTAACATAAGGCGTTAAATTACAAACATTTATTAAGTTTTAACTACTACTGGAGAGATTCAAAATCACCCAATTATCTATCATGACGACAATGACACTTGACGTTTAAAACGCTAGTGTGAAGTAAGTGACTAGTGTGAATCTCTGAAACACGGTGTCATGAAGCAGATGACGTATAACTTTTTTGGTAACGTACGTCTACTCATATTATAGGCGAAACAAATATTTAGCAATGCAAGTAATATTGAATAACATACGCTAATCTATCTATCTCTTTCATCTTCTCAGTTTGATATAGATCGCACCTCTGTCGGCCAACACATTCGGGCTCCATGCTATTTGCATGTTTTAAATAATCTTTTAATATTAATTTAAAAACCCTTCTATCCTACTTCGCATATAAAAGCAACCTTTTATAATATTAAGATTTCAAATTACGCAGGCGGCTGATCTTACGAACGCTGTCGAAGGGATCTTTGGCTGACTCCGGGCGATAAGTATTGAACTCGACATTTAATCAATCTCGGTATTTTATTTTAATTTAATTTAAAATACAATTTAAACTATTTCAATTAATTTAATTAATAATTGATACCATTTAATTAATCTTATTATATTCTATACTTGACATATTAAAATCGCCTTATATATGACTCCTAAATACTATCTATGTAAAATCTAATTGTAACGAGTATGACTACGAAAGTTGAGAGTTGTCTCCAAAGCATCTCATGGGAGTAAAATCCGTATCTCAGAAATTGTCTCGAGCCGGAAATCTCTTAGTCGAAAAATTTCATCTGTTATTCTCATTACGTGACCATACTATTTCAAACATATTTCTCACATCTTTTTTGTGATCAGTGTAATTTTATTACTGTTTATTAATTTTTTACAAATATATATTTTCAATCAAAAGTCTTAAAACAGCGATCCATGTAAAAATTACTATCCATAACGCAACTGCAATAAAATTACCTGTAACGACTCATGTACAAACTTAGCCCAAAAAAATAAATCAAATATCTCGATGTAATTATTGATCAACATTTAAAATGGTACAGTCACATTAGCGAATTAGTGAAAAGAATAAGAAAATGTATTTATATATTCATAAGATTAAGAAACATTTTATGTATAAATAATTTTAAAAAGGTATATTTTGCTATTGTTCACTCACTACTCCAGTATGGAATAATTGTGTGGGGAGGAGTATACAATAATATAATGAACTCTGTAAAAATAATACAGAAAATTATCATCAAAGTAATAATTTTAAAAAAAAAGATCAACTTTTTCAATACAAACATTTTTTGCTAAATGCCCAGTTCCCAAAATAGAAAACATTTACAAAAAAATCTCAATTAACCAATTACTTAAAGAAAATAATACTATAAAATTTGAAACGAGCACATTATTAAGGTTTAAAAATAACTTTATAATCCCTAAATGTAACACCAAACACAATCAGCAAAACTTTGTATACTTGGGGATAAAAAATTTCAATAGCCTCCCTAAAGAAATTAAAGAAATAAAAGAGCTTGGAAATAAATTAAGTGAACACTTCAGAAACACATAATTAGAAAATAAATAATATTATAGAACACTTCAGATGCTCACAAATAAACAATAAATAATTATAGACTACAAATGTATAACTCCATATAAAATTATTACAGTGTTACTCCCTCTCCAAACACAAGAGCTAAATAATAAAGTTGTATCAATGTGTCCAAAATTTAATAAAAATGAATTGATAATTCTGGCGTCTACTATCAGATTTACTTAAAGGTATTTTGAGATTCTGTAAAAATAAGGTAGATGGCTCTGTCAAAATGATGGAACGATTAAATGTATTGATTTCAAAAAGGTAACATATAGGGTCGAAAAATTGTCGCTAAAAATAATGCCGCTGTAGCTTAGTTGGATAAAGCACCTCCCCCGGTTAGGGAAGAGATCCAGGTTCGAATCCCGGTAGCGCGACAACAATATTTTTCGATAAAATTGATTTTATATGTATATCTTTATAATTAATATATTTAATTCATATTTACAAATATATAATTATAAATTAAGAAAGACATCTCTAGTAAATATTTTAATAAGTCACTATTAATAAATGTCAGTTTCACGTACAGCACATGTTCCTGATGTAAGTTTACCCTACTGGTATTACGTGAGAGATTGAGGTTATGTTCCGAGCCGGGAAGATTTTGTTTTTTTTATTATTATCTTTTCTTTCAGAGCTATTTAGATGAATTAATGAATATTGTTTACGAAACAATTTTTTTTTAATTATAAACATGGATGGTACGGTATATAGATACGTGTCTAAAACATATGCATAAAGCATTTGATCAATTATTTTTTTGTTCCAGAACAGATTTTGGAATTCTTGAAAGTTGAAATAAATAACATTCAGAAAATACTGTTCAAAATATATTTTTCTCTCAAAATCTGTTACATATTAATTATTATGTGAGGGTAGCTTTGCGTTATTTATTTTATTTGCTATACTTATTTTATCTACATAATATAAATTAAAAATAATTACTAAGCGGACTTCCAGGAGTCAAGGAGTTTCGGCAGATCTTCAGGGTGAAAAAGACCGGCGCGGCGGTGAAAAGTATAATTTATTCACTATTGATCTTGATGTGTCCTCTTAGTGTGTGAGATTGGATGGCCTAATAACAATCTCGCTATATTTAAATATTGTTTATTCTGCGATGCTACTTTACAGTTACAAGTCAACAGATAATATAATATTAGATGTGTTTCGTATAACTGCGGGGCGATCTTTATCCCTTTCACTAGTATCCTTGCCACTTGCGCGCGTCTCGCATTAATTCCATAGATACATCACAAATATATTATTCACATATAACATATATCAAATATTCCGTTTCAATTATTTGAGGTGCCAAATTAGAAGTACACTTAATACTTATTACACGGAGTAGCCAATAGGAAAGCTTTATATTTTTGTTTTTAAAAAAGACAGACACATTTCGTAGTAAAACTTATCAGAAATAATAATCAACAAACAGAAAGCATGTAACAAAGGGTACCATTTATTCAAAAATTCGTAAAAGTTCAAATATCTCGAAAACCGTGTAACATTTATTAGAACTATGATGGGTTATTCTGATAGGGCATGGTCTCATCTATCGATGGTTTTCGTTTGAACCATTATTTACAAGACACCCTGTATACATATTGTTGCCAAATATAGTATTATTATATACAAATATTATATAAGTCATAATAAGAATACAAATAGTTTTGCATACCTTAACAATAGGTAGGTATTATTTTCAAATGTGCTATATGTATATTTTTTTGATCTCAATAAATATTCTATATTTTTATTCTCATTAATGTCATTTAACTATCGTATATATGACAACTTATCTAACCGCTTCATTTGTTAATATATTTACGATTTCATTATTCTGAAATATAATAATACAATTTAAAACCAAAATAATACTATTTTATACATTTTATGTTCGGGTTATCCCCAACCACGCTGTTTTTTGTATTTTTCTTGTGAGGAAGATTTATGACCAGGAGTACCTCCGAAACAAATCTTTCATACTTGATTTTCTGAGAATACCTTTTTGCTGGATAGAAATGTTCAGTCCGTATCCCTAATGTTTTATAAAAATAAAATTCATTCTTCCTTAAAATTCTTCCTCACATACGCACGCAGACTTACTGCGCATTATTAATTGCACATATAGATAACATTGTGTATTTATTAATTGATCAAGTTATAACCGAGGTCTATCGCTTCCAGAATCAGCATCATGGCTGGCGACCGTTGAATGCGTAATTGCATATATCTGGGAGTCAAACAGAGCTCCTGACAGCCTCAAAAATACGCCCGGTACCGAGGATAACATGTGTCAATAACAAACGCTGATAGCCGTCCGGAAGGCCGGTTCTTGAGGGGCACTTCTCTCACCGCTTTCTTCCCGAGCACAAGCTCCATTACTACTTGCGCGCACCTTTATTATTTGGTCTCTTTTTTCCGCAATTCTGTATAACGTGCTGAATAAATTTCTGTCAACTTACTCTAGTCTGGGCACACACACATTTAGTGATTATAATCTAACGAACATGTGAATGAGGGGTGGTTATTGGGATACTCAGCATTCACACCAAAGCAAATCCTTCTGATTCAGCAACCATACGTCTGTATCAACTATAAACATCTATCTACACAGAACACATACCTAATAATTTTTAATACAACATAATTGGTGACCTCATCGATTTCGGTCCCGACTTTCTTATATAACATCACCATTTTCCCTTAGACATATATGTTTTATGTCTTATTGTGTAGCCAATTACTATAGTTTAAATATTAAGAATATTGTTGTGATTCACAGACCAGTAAATGAATAGACATGAAATAATGTGTACACATATAGGATAGGAGTTTATAATATTAGTTATGGGACGAGGGGCATTCTACAAACAATATCTGTGGTAACATAAATCCGATAGTTTATGATATATTTATGTAACAGTAAAAGTATTTTCTCTTTGACAATTAGTTTTTCGTTCCAATCGAGTCATATATTTAAAAAAAGTCGCGGAGCTAAAATAAAAATATTAGTATAACAAATTTGCGTTGGTTCATGTCTATATATTTGGTGGTCTGTAATGTTATTGAATATAATGAATCGTTTTGTTAAGCAGTTGAGCTAAGTTCATAATTAAATTAAAAATATGAAATACTATATTTTTGGTAACGATACATATGTAGGTGTATATAAATCCTGACAAAAGTATAAATAAAGTTGACAGATCATCCTAAGAATAATCACGCTCTGATATCTATCTACTCAATTGATATATTTATTTACGATAGAGTTAATAAATAGCGGGTGAACTCAAAGCTGATTGTAGGATACATAACCGGATTATGAGAGGGTCGTGTGGGTTGTCCGGGTTTGTAAAAATATAATAAAGATGATATATGACGTAAGTGAAAAAAGTTCACAAAAAATCTGGTATAACCAGGTGTATCAGATTACAATTATTACGTATTTGTCTCCTACGTACGTCTTCAGTGTACACCTCGTAATGTAAAGGTCCAAGAAATACTCTTTGTAATAATTAGACGTTTATTACAGTAAGATTCAATTTAGTTACAAGGTATATCACTAGTACAAGTCAAACGATAAAGCCGATGAACACGCAGAAACAGACGCGCGCCTGGCTTAGGCGCGCGTTATAACCACGCACACATGCCCCGGCGGTGCGGCATTCGCACACACGCACACACACACAACTATACAATCCCAAGGAAATCACAATAATATTATGTATTATCTGTATGACTGAGAAGACGTTTGAATGTGGATAAGTCGAGAGATATTTATTAGCAAAGAATACCATAATATCTTATTTGTTTATCTCTGGCAGAAACACTGTGATATTAGAAGCACATAGATAAAAATTCGAATGTTGAATCAAAATTTCTTATCCGATCTATTGACATGTTATAGTTATTATTTGATTTTTTTTGCTAAAGGAACTGACATTTTTATTATTAATCTACATCAGGTATGAAGAAGACTACAGAAGTGTTCAGGAGATGGTGGAATTTTTTCATCTGATTGAACAAAAGAGCAAAAACTTTCGTATTAATCACAGCAAAAAAGCTGGATGACAGTGACTTTTATTATCTGAAAAATTAATCTTGAAGTTTAAAAATAACTAATACAAGAAGTTGGGAGAGGTTGTAATCTGAAAAGCCCGCAGAGACGTCGGAGGCTTATGGCATTATTATGTTTAATAAAAATAATATGATATCAATTAGAAAGACATACAGATAAAATCAATTTATCGAAAAAAAATATATATATATCACAGACCTATGTTCTGAAAAATTGCAATTTTACGATAAGAATGTATTCTCCTTAAAAAATAATAGTATAATTGAAATAGATATGTCTAGATAAATAATAAATAATAAGAGATTTGATATCGTAGTAGTTTGTCGCCTTCTCCTAATTTTTAAAAACTTATAGCAATTTATCGTGAAGTCGAATATGACCAGTAAAACTTAATTTCAAATAAGAACTTCCTTGCGATCGACAAATAAGTAGGAAACGCTCGGATGCTCGTCTAGAGCTTTAATTTGATCCGCGTTTCTTTCATTCAGTTCCTTCTTTGTAGTGGAAAATCAATTTCTTATCCACCGCTCGCACAGCGGAATCGATAAGAAATCACCCGTTTTTATGTTACTACGGCAACACTCGACCAATCCGCGACTTGAACAATAAATTCTCGCAAACACTAAAAATTGAAACGTCACAAAACAAGTCTCATATTTTTGCGAATGTTCGCATCTCGGGTGGTATATTTTATATAAAATAAAAAAATTACAGTACCTACTGTTTTTAAATTAATTATATAAAAATAAATAATAATCGTTCATCTTGTTACACAGAATAAATAATAAAAATCTTTTTAATTTGATCGAAAACTAATTTTCTTTGAGGTAGAATACTAGTAAAATTCTAACCTTACATATTATTCACCTTACAATATTCTTAACCAACCATTGCAATATAAGCGTGTGACGAACAAACGTCTCCAATTTCTGTACAATAACTCATATAGAATGCTGTTCGGGTTGGCGCGTTATTGTAGCACATCTACAATGTTTTCCAAAGGCCATGTTTTGTTCGCATGCGTTTGTTCCGCTTCTGAGACATTGAATCGCTGGCGTAAAGCTGCGACTGGAGTTCAGCACCAACTCTAATACATGCGGCGCTCTCATGCTGGCTCCTTGGCCAGATACAATTTCTCTAGTGAGACGGGCACAGTCCAAACATATTTTTACATTGTATTATATAGTAACAAATAAATAAATAAATAAATAGGAAATACAGAATAGCCACAAATATAATAATAGCCGTGACTAAAATGTATTATTTATATTTTGCTTATATATATGTGTGTGTGTGTGAACTCTTTTTTGCTTTTCTTTTCATAACATAAATATTATTTTGTTACTTAAATGTATTATATTATTTGTATTATCTTTATGACAAATCAGGTTTTCATAAAAAAGACGATCACGCTTGAATAAATACATTATTAATATTATTATTATTACACATAATTGTCAAAAGGTTACTAAATTTCTATGACTTGCGAATACGAATGCAATGCTTCAGTTTTTGGCATTGGTGCTATGCTGTCGTGGCTTATTTTATGCTCTGTTGTCACTTTAGTAATTAACATGTTTACGATGATTCTTGTATGCAGTAACTGCAGGGACAATTTTGGAAATTCATCAATTTCAGGACATAGGACATTATTTTTTACACTGCATTAATATTTTTCATAATAATGTGTCTAATCATATAAATATCATCTGCGTCACTTAAATGTTAATGATTGTTTACTGTGTTGATGTTACTTTCTTTTTCCTCGCCTTATAATATTCTATGTAATCATTCTGTTCCATCTTGTTCTATCCCCTAAGACCGCGACTGACTAAAGCTATCCATGATGCTCGTGGTCCTATCGGTCTAGATATGTGATTTACTCTTTTTTCATCGCAAGTCTATATCATAGTAATAACGCACTGATATAAATATTTTGAAATTGATTCATTTGAAAATTAAAAGTAATATAATAATTTTAATAGAAGTTTAAGTATAATTGAAAATACGCGTATAAAGTCGAATATTTCATATAAAAGTAAACCATTAACATAGTGTAATGGGTAGCACATTATTCAGGTAGGAGATAGTTTCATGTTTTTCATAATTAAGTATATATTTTTTCGATAGATATATTGTTCTTTGTGTCTTTCTAAGTGATTTATCTAATTAATTTTTGTTTTGAATATTATCCAAAGTTGTAACCAATCCATCTCAGCATTTACATTCCACAATAATAATACTAATAAATATAATATTGTAAGATCTCAACTATAATAATACAACTATATACTTTTCTTCAATGTGCACCCTCATATAATTGAGAGTACAAAATAAATTTCTGAGTTTTATCAATTATAAGCAAAATATACCACGAGAGCAGTGAAATAATAATTTTATTAAAGATGACTGGAAGAAAAATTATACTTGATCTACTTTGTACGACTATTTAAAATTTTGCATAAAAAAATTGAAAGCCCTGTTTTATTGCGAGTACTACCCATACCACACTATTAGAACAATTCTGAGACGGTTGTTGAGTTTATTTCTTTATTACACAGAATACAAAACTTGGACAACAAATACACAGACATCGCTGATGCACAGAGTATTACGTCACTTAGATACAAAAAACTATAACAAATTTGATATATAACCGGCAGACATCAGAACTAATTTGAGACCATCGCGTGGTGCACGGTCGCACGTCATTTTTAATACATTAAAATAATGTAAGGCTATTTTTCCTTTTTTTCCTGCTTTTATTCTTAGCTAGGTTTTTGTAAATATATTTTTGTGTTATACTATGTATATTCAAGGCTATTTGTTTTTATTTATTTTATCTATGATTGTGATTAAAAGTGGTACAACAGTATCAATATATTGAATATTGCATTTTCTACTTTTCTCTGTAGTTGTGTTAGTATATTATTTAACTGAATATTTTTCAATCTTTTTATATTGAACATTACAATTTTACATAAATTTACTTCATATTTGTTTGATATTTACTTATTTTACACACTGTTACATCATAATTGTATATTATTCACTCTTACTTTACTTACTCTTTTTTATTTTTGATACATTGAACATCGCATTTACTTTAAATTTTACGTTGTATTTATATGTTATCCAATTGCATCTTGTTTTACTATTTATATATCTATATACATATTTTCTTACATTGATCATTAATACTATACCGGAAAATCACTGTCTGCTATAATACAGTAAAATACTAGTGTTGCAGGCAGAATAGCGAAATTAACATATGTCTTACTTTGCTGCAATGTTATCCGATTATAACAGTATAACACACTGTACTATAATACTACGTACAATTTACACATATAAATAAATAAAACACTCATTCAAAAAGATAACATAATGCTGTAACATTATCTCCAAACCTAACCTAATTAAATTTGAAATGTACAGCAAATAATGTATAAGTTAATACAAATTAAATCCATTAATTATAAAGAAATGCATACAGAAAAACTCAATTTATCGAAAAAACACTTGATCTGCCATCGAAATTTGAACCGGCATCTCTTCCTATCGTAAATAGTCGAAAAATATTGCAGCTATTTCACATTCACCATTTTTATAAATATGTTTCGATAAATTAAGTTTTTCAGTATGTACGAGTATATCTTAATAATTGATGCATTTAATTTATATTAAAATATCACAGAAATATGTTCTGTAAAGATTATATATAACTTCATAAATAATAATGTGTTCTCTTTAAAATAAATTTATAAGTTGTTCATATTTTATAATTATTTTGAATTTCAATACATCATTCTGTTAAATCAGATTATGCAAACAAAAATCTCAATTCATTTATAGATTAAAGTTTATTTTTGTTTTCAACCAAATTGCATCTGTTGGAATTCTATGTATTGAACAAAATCGCGTTTCAGTAACAGTAGAAAACCATTTCAGTTCCGTTAGGCAACCGCACACGGTAATGCCGTTAGCCCCGGACGGCCGTTAGGAGCAACGGCAGTCTATAACAAGGGTAATGGTAGAGCTTATGTTAGTACAAAGAGAAAACCATTTAAAAAATATCTATTTTGATCAGATTAACCAATTATCTACTTGAAGTGTTTAAAAACCATTTTTTAAGTTAATTACTGTTAATTATATGTCGGTAGATCAAATTCGATATAGCGCACAACAGAGACAAGTACACTAAAATAAAAATTAATCCTTGTGGGTATATCTGTAGAGACCTGAACGTGCCTCACAGTTACCTGGTTAATAAAACAGGCCTTAAACATCAACATTAAAGGTAAGCCTAGTTCCGAACCTCAATCTGACGACAATAAATCGCGCCGGGAGCTAGCCATGACCAATCACTTCTCTCTCAGCCGGCTTCTTGTAAAGATCAGCAGATATTTCACGTTCATACTGTTTCTATTAACTTGTCATATAATATATTGCTCATCATATAACTGGTAGAAAAAAAAAATCATCAATTTAAACAACGAAACAAAACATATGCTAACTAGGTAACTTACCTTAACGCCGTTTCTCTGAGGGGGTATACAGAGAGGTTAGAGGGCCACACTTGTCTATCCTGATATACAATTTTCATTACATTCACATCCATACATCTTCTTATGCAATCTCGTCGATTTTTGAGACTTTGAACATGATCGGACGTCCTCTATTTCTGGTGCCATCATCTCCTCATTTATCGGTTACATATGACTAAACTACCTAAGCAATACTTTTTAATCTTATCCATTATGATTAGATCAGCTTTTCATTATCTCCTAATTTCTTCATAATTTACTCACATCAATATATTTTCCACATAAACGACTACGGGATCTCATTTCTGCATCATTCAGTCTACTTTAGTTCCTTATATGTAATGGGTAACTAAGTAAGAACTACTATAAAAACAAATTTAAAAGATTACTATTTGCAAAAAGGATTTGGTTATTAATAATATTTAGCTTGCCATTAACACTTTCTTATTTCTAAAATTTCTAATATATTATATACATATACTTTCTAAATCCTTGTTAATGTCAAAAGAATGGTTTGTTTTCAAAAGGTTTAGTAGATTAGTTAATGTTTTGCTATCCATAAATAACTTTCACATATAATTAAATATTATAAAACGTAAAAACTAAAAAAATCAGATTAGTGTTACCTACAAAAAAATAATATATATATTTTATTTTTATTAAAAACCTTATTTTTAATAATAAATGCAAAGAAAATAAATAAATGTTTTGCGGGAATAATGCGAATAACATATTATATTTAATAACCGAAAATAAACAATGTGAACTAGCTACTGCACATATTGCAGTTCATCTAACCGATAATTGGCACGAGTTAAGCTTCTACGGAACTTTCACAATAAAGCCAGAAAATGTAGTAAACGAAGCATACCAGTAAGTACATAAGGAAAATAAGTGACCATTAACAACATCTGTTTTGTGATAAATGTATTGCCAATACAAATATATACCTTTCCCAAAGAAAAAGTTATCGAAATAATCGCAAGTCGGAAACTTAAGTTGCATTATTTTCCCAAAACTATACCCATACAAAATTACTTCTGGAGTTCTAATTGTGTTTCAAAAAAATTCTAAAACAATTAGCTAACCTGATCTGCCATACTATATTAAAATGGCAGCGGTTGCTCAATTAATGCTGGTATTAGAGAAAAATGTAATAAATGCATCTGATTTGCCAGTGCTGGAAAATATTTTTTTACTATTGGAATAGTGATAGTATTTTTCATGAATATTTGACAAACTAATGTATTCACAAACCATGTAAATAAGTTTATATATGTGTCTATCTCAGCTTTAACCCTAATATTTTATTAAAATTAAATATGCAAATATGATAATAAATTTATTTTATTATTTTTTGTAGTTAGCAACTAATTATTTTTATATAAGTGATATTTCTTGCACCTTTTCACAACTGGTTTATATAATTTTATAATTTTTATTGATTAATTCCATTTAATTAATTATTTACTACATTTAAGAATCTTAAGAGTTTCGAAGTAAACCAGTAATGTGATAGTATTTAAATATATATATTATACATATGAAACTGGCGTATTTTCTAGGTTAGATCGCGTTTTTTGTAGATGGTTTTCTTGGGAAGAAACCTAAACATGACGTTTCGTCATGGTAATATGTGCCAATGTCAAAGCGTTGCCTCAATAAATTACGCTACAACCGTACTTTTTCGCCAAAGATATAAGTCTCCCACACTCGACAATAGCACATGTTACCTTAAATCAAACATATATATATATACATATCACATTTTACACAGCTTTCCATGTTTAGTCTTGAGTTAGAATTAAAGTTCTATGTTGGGACGAGAAAGGATGTTAAAGTACTGTAACGTAGATTTATTTTAACGTATTTCGTAGTAACGTATTTCAACGCAGATTTTGTCAACAAGCCAGATAGTCTAGATTTGGCAGAACGTGAATTTGAACAGGACAATGGATTTGAAGGGATGTTGGGATTCCTTTATTGCTTAATTGAGCAGGGGTGTAAGGGGCAGGGTAGAAGAGTTTCGGAGAAAGACCCTCACCGTATTAAGGTGGGACTCGTGGGAAAGTAGGTAGAAGGCTTTTTGAAGGGAATACAAGCGATCTTTAAAATAGTAACAAAAAAAACTGTATGACCTTAAAAACAACATTTGGAATGTTAATTAATAATAATTATTGTTCTCAAATTAGCTATAAAATAATGTGTACATTTTTTTCAATAATAAAGGCTATTTTTTTTTACGTTTGTTTTTCAAATTGGCAACACTTTTTCCAGCAACAGTCAACTTGATAGCTGATAGCTGATTTGTGCTCAGTTTGGTATGTCATTTCACCGTGAATTGACTTACGCCAGAACAACGCTTGCAAATTGTGTGCATTTATTTCGAAAATCGTGGTTCAGTTCGCGAAACTTACCATGCATTACGTCCATTTTACGGTTACATAATCGTCAATCCGAGTAAGTAATTCCATTAATCATGGATCGTTTTTGCACCACGCATACCCTAATTGATAATACGCATTCGCAGAGATATCGTACAGTGCGCACCGAAGAAGCTGTCGCTGCAGTGGAGCGTAGTATTGAGGAGGGCTCGAATGAGTCAGTTCTCACACAGCAATTGTACATAGCAATTGGGGCTGATTCCATCCACATTATGAAAGATTTTTCGGAAAAATCTTGATTTATAAGCTTACAAAATCCAGGTCGTGCAAGAATTAAATTCACTTGGCCATCATGTACGTCGCACGTTCGGTGAATGGGCCGAAAACGAGATTGCTCTTGATCCTCATTTTCAACACAAAATTTTGTTCAGCGATTAGGCTCATTGGTTAAATGGCTACGTCAACAATAAAAATTGTAATATATGAAGTGAAGAAAATTCACAAGCCATTATTGAAATGCCATTACATCCACAAAAAAACACTGTACGGTGTGCTTTATGGGCTGGTAGGATCATTGGTCTATATTTTTTCAAGAACGATACCGTCCAGAACGTTAGTCAATGGAGAGCGCTATAGATCCATGATTACTGACTTTTTCATTCCCCAATTGAATGGTATTAATGTGGAAGAGCTGTGATTTCAACAAGACGGCGCAACATGCCACATAGCGCGCGCCACAATCAATTTATTGAAGGAAACATTCGATGAGCGCATAATTTCGCGTAATGGACCATTGAATTGGACTCCATGATCGTATAATTTAACACCTTTAGATTATTTTCTGTGAGGATACGTAATGTCGCTATTCTACGCCGATAAACCAGTGACGATATTGCCGATATATGTTTCCAGCTGCTCCAAAAATTGGTCAAAAATTATACTTCCAGATTAAGTAAAAAATAAAAATATTTTCTTAGGAGGTTAGACGTCAGATATTTGATGATTGTGATAAATCAGGAGAATAAGACAATGCGAGAACACAGCTACTTTGTAATTCAGCTTCACTCTCGTGCTCCTGAATTTACGTAGCGAAATCTATCTGGGTAATTATATAAGTGTAAGCAGGCAGATGTTTAAAAGATCTTTAAATGAAATCTTTATTTTTAAACAATAGCCTTTTTATTGACCGAAAATGTGCAATTATTGTTGATTTTTTAACTTATTAATTGTACACCTATAATGCAACTGAGCAACATTTAGAACGAATTTCGTTCAATTTATTTTACACATTTATATCTTAAGGAGGTGGTGGGTTGGTAAGGGGAAGGGGAAGGTTGCCTATGCTTCGCACAGATTTTTTCGGAGTAACTATATACAATTTGGTTTAGATAGTTGAAAGGGTGTAAGATTGTATACATTCAGTAATATGTATATAGATAATGAATAATATCCACAACACTGATATCAAAACGGCTTGCCAAGTACTATTCTCTACAACAAACGTTCCATTAGAGTTTAGTGATTAATGTTTTGCAACGATAACAATACACTGTGAAAACAGTAAGTATTTTACAAGTGGCTATAGGAATACGATAAAATAACTACAACGTTTTGTAACGCGTTATCTTTGAGCGTCTTGTTTGTAGTATATATTTATATACCGAATTCTAAAACAAGTTTCTTGTTAACTTGGCCTTTCGTAACAAAAATTACAGAGCAATTGTTACAATAAGTTTCAAAACAATTTCACAAGTGTGATTTGCTGGTGTTTAAAAGAAACAAGTAAACCACTATTGAAAAAAAAAAAAATTATTAAAAAATTTTGCGTAAAAATTATGATTTGATCGGGTAAAATGTATAATGTATGTATGTAAATTGCTCTACAAGTTAAAATTCAAGTTGAAAATCAATAAGAAAATATTTTTATAGACTAAATTATTATTCTTCTTCTTCTTATTTTATATACGCAATCCACCCTTCAAGAGTGATTTGTAGCATAGTTGGATAATGCACCCTCCCCGGTTAGGAAAGAGATCCAGGTTCGATTCCCGGTGGCGCAACAAAAATATTTTTCGATAAAATTGATTTTATATGTATATCTTTCTAATTAATATATTTAATTCATATTTAAAATATCACAGACCTATGTTCTGAATAATTACAACTTCACAATAATAATGTGTCCTTCTAATAATGTGTCCAACTTAACCAACTGTTACAACTCAATGACATTGTCGTTCAAAAAATTTTCTATTATATAGATTAAATGTGGCGAGTTAAGGGAAAGAAGATGACACAAGTTAACCGTGAGCTGAAAATTACCATTGACGAGACCACTGTAAAAAAACCTGTGATCTGCAATGGACAGGCAAAAAAACATGGTCAAGGGTTTCCTCCTCGGCACCACACTCACACATTGGAGATTCTATCAAGTTTAATCTGAACAAATGAGAGGCTATCTGGCAATGCCCAATTCTTTTTCTAGAGATATTTGAGACTTTCCTTTTGGAGAAGCAGGGAGTGAAGGGAATAAATCTTTGAATTATTTTAAACCGATTACCCTTATGATTATTTGGATCTATCCATTGCGCAGTAAAAATATAATTCGTACGTTTTTTTACCATATTAAGTCTGTCATACAACGGGATACAGAAACTATACAGTATAGGAATATATTAACAATGGATGACATAAAATACAAATATTCAAATTATTCAATACAATACATATATTCAATACAATGATGAACTGAGGAACACAAAATAGATCAAGACAAAAGTTTGGCACATCAGACAATAATAGCATGAAACTAGCACTCCTCTCAAGGGATCGGAACACTACAAATGACAGTTTAGACACCAGACCGACACGAATCCACTCTGGTACAGAAACTGCATATCAGATGGCAATCCAGTTACCCCATATCATCATCCCTGCTATTTAAAAAACTGAAATTAACCTCTAAGAAGCTCCCAGCACCACACCCACACCTTAGTGAATCCCGGAAGAATTTAAAGTTACGTCCATTATGAAAAATATGCAAAGGACTAATTTATGTATAAAATTATCAGATGATAAAATCGCCATAAAAAAACTATTAAAAATTTTACTAATTGTACCTAAACTACCTACTAAAATATTATGTGCATACGTATATAAATAATTTCATTAATATTTTTTATTAATTGTAATTAAATCTTTAATTTGGTTTTAGAATAACAAAATCACAAAAAATAAACTTAATATAATTTTTTCTGTCGTTAATTCGGTATGTTTTATTTATTTTTGCATCACGCTATACCTAAACATTTTATAGCATCGCCAAATAAAAGTTATATTTGAGTTTCCGGATCCAATTTTATTAAAAATTAACAATAGTGATATATAAATCCTTAATCGACTAGTCTAAATTTCATATTTTTTTTAGCATTATACCTAAATGTAATATGTAAAATTTGTGATTTGTCTGTATTTTGAAAACAATATATTCATAGCCAGTATGCATAATTTTATTATCTGAAAATATCGGTAAGTAAGAAAGTAAACTTTGAATGATCTATAAATATGATAATATGCTAACTTCAGGAGCTATAAAATTAAATATCCCATTACGTTTATTATCTCAATTATTTCGTTTCGCGAATGAAATATATTCGTATCACGTCTCTTGTCGTGATGTGTATTGAAGCTGCGGTAGAACATAACAATGGATCCCACTTTATTAATTGCATTGTCCCTGTTAGGTGATCCAACATTCAACCGAATATTCCTCGGATGGTGGGTGATGCGGTTATTTAATGAGAACACTACAAGTTAAAGACGTTTGCAATAAGGGATGGAATACAATTCATCGTCAAAAATTATTATTTTTTAAATATTAAGGGATTCGACGCTGGAATATGATCACAACGTATTGTAGAAAGAGCGATCACCCACTTAATCTCAGATCAATCTAATCTAAACGTTTTTAGAGAGTAAAGATTATAAGACTGAGATGATAAAAGGTTACCAGTTTGGAATGCAAGATCAATACATATGTTGTATGAATATTAAGATTAAGTTTATCTTTAAAATAAATTGTATCGCGTGGGTTAATGTTACATCAATTTATATCGATGCATATTAGAAGGATCAGCTTATGTATGAGTAGTGGACGTCTCAATATCATCTGTTTACACGATGGGTGGGGAAACGGGATGTAGGAAGAGTGGAAGGAATTCGGGAGAGGGACTGGAATATTAAGGGTCAAGGACCAACCAGGACGAACCCACTTACCTGAATGTTCTTGCTATATTCACAACTCTCTTGAACTTCAGAATACTTTTTCGATAGTTAGCACAAAACACTGTGATACAATAGCCGTTTTGGTACGTACTGCGAGAAAACCGAAACACAATAACACCAATAGCTTTACAAAAACTTCAAATCAGTGACGAGCACCAGCAGGACGTTCTTTTTTCTTGACAGTTTACAAATCATAAACAACACACACAGAAAAAATCGTTGGCTCTGAGGTAAGAGTAAAAAAGGGAGGGGATAGATTGGTATATTAAACCTAATGGAGCATCTACAGGTGCACGGAGACCGGCGATCTGGTCCTGTCATAAATACCGGACATAATCCATAACTCATGTGTTAATTTGACGCTCGCGGAGAGTTTTGAGTGTATGTGTGTGTGTGTGTCACCAGAGCGGGTTAAGAAACGATAAACTACTTACATTTGTCACTTGAGTTATTGTTGAGCACAGTTTACAGAATTAGAGAAATGATTAAGCTGAACAAATAAAACTGCCTACACGCAAAGGGTTACAGAGGCATTTCCTGGAGATATTATCTTGAAGGTGTCGGCGAGAAAAGTGAGGCCCTAGAGCCGGCCAACTAGACGGTTGCGGGCGGATTAGTATTGGCATCCAACGTCAGTATTGGGTGCGTTTTAATGGCTGTTAAGAGCTCTGTTTTACACACCGGTATATGCATGGTGCATTCAGGATCGTTGGCGATGATGAGTACAATGGAGATGATAAATCTGTACACGTTAATTAGAGATTTATTTTTATTTTAAAAATATAGAGATGCTTACACGATTATCTGTGCTATGTAAATAGGACTAATTTGATGTAACTTGAGAAGAGGATCAACAGTGGTTGTGACTGTAATTGTGTGATTTGTATAATTCAATAATGTTATTTGTAATCCGGTGAACAATCACCGGTATACTAAAAATTAAACCTCTAATATTTACATCATAATTACCAATCGAACACAAATCACACAATCACCTATCTCATCACTAGTCAAAACACTGCTGTCTAATTCATGACGTAGCTGTTTAAAAAAGTATTATATTACATTGATAAACTTAGGATATAAATATCAAGTACCCACCCACTTGACGTAAAATGGTGGTTTCGCATCACGGTAAAACCGAAGTTTACTATTATAAAACCAAGTGAGTAACCTCGCGAGCAATCATAAGGCTCTACAGTAGAGTGGTCATTGCCTTAGGTTCTCTAGCCATGATCCTTCTTCAAGGGCTCCGATTTCCTGTAATCTTTATCTGCATTATGAGGTGCAAGATCTCGTACTTCTCTGGATGTTTCATCATATGTCCGAGATATTGAATTTTCAGATTTTTATTGTTTTAAATTCTTTTTTTTTCATACGAACCATAATATCTTAATCCGTAACTCTATCCATTCAACTTATTTAAAACACTCTTACCGTATAATCAATTTCCTTAAGGGCGCGCATTCAAAAATAATTAAAATGTTTACGTTTTTTACGAAAATGTTTGTTTTTATTATTAATTTATATCAAAAGTTAGACAATAGATTTGACTTTTTTTAAAACTATTATGTAACACTGATAGAAATTTTATTTCAATAAAAACTTACATTAATAGGATCGATATAAATATATTTTAGTTAAAAAATATTACGTTTTTGATACAAAACTTGATTTTAAATAGTAGCTTAAGCCTCTAAGTATATAAGTGAATAAATTAAATTATTTTCAATAATTTGTATTCACTGACTGTTTTAAAAACGACGAAAATTGACTACATGTACTGCAAATTGAATGTTTTATAACTGTATTAATTTTTAACATTTTGCTAATTTAATTCAATGCAGATTTGACTCCATAATCTTGGCTTCAAGATTATAAGAAAATTAATTTCGTATATGCAAGAACTATTTATAGTAAAGTAATTTTGTGGCACGCCAAAAATAAATTTAATGGTCGCGGTCTTTCTCACAATGCTTATATTTTATTAATTACAGCAAATAAAATTCAGTTTATTAGTTTTACATTAGTGTAAAAATCGAAACTAAATAATATTTTTTTTAAAATTCAAATTTATTGTATAATTTCTGATGTAAATAAATAATAAAAACGCATTTTTTTTTATAAAAAACGCGGAAATATGAATTATTTTTGAAAGGTAAGCCTTAATGTAATTATTTTAGATGACTTATTTAAAATATTTATAATATCATCTTCTAAAACATTAAAAATTCTTGATCCGACCTAAGATAAATATTTAGGAATACTTTGTTCGTCGAAAATGTACATTAACATTATAATTTAATTTGATATTAAATATACTTGCATTATTTTGTAAAAAAAAACTATGTGAATGATACATTAATAGATGTTTAATTTTCTTATAAAATATGATCGATTTTTCAACTTTTCCAACAAACAACTAATTCTGTATATAAGCCCACGATTAAAGAACTCAATTGTAGACCATTTTAACTATTTAAATGTCCAAATGTGATTTTAAAAATTACTACTGTCTGATTATTGAAGAACCAGTCTGTGTCTATACGACCTATATCTGAAACACAATAATATATATTTTTTTATATCTCATATATTGTATAACTATTATAAAGTTCGCTATTAAAAACAATTATAAAATACAAATATTAAAAACCCATCCTAGGACAAACGCGAAAGACACAAAATTGATTTATTTAAATAATTAAATTTAAATAATAAACCAGTATATATAGCAGTATTAGGTTCAGCGAGTGAACCAAATTCAATTTACTAATTATTTTAGAAATTGATAATATGTATGTTTGTTTTCTATTTTAAAATGTACCTTCAGAACAAAAAGGTAATATTTATTCACCTAATTTGTACATCAAAGCAAATTGACACTTCACTCCAATACAAGGCATCAGCTTCCTTTCAAATTTCCTTTCACGTGACTTCCAGAAGGAAATTGGAAGAATTTTTTCAACTTATATTTTTCTGTGATAACTGGAGGCGGCCGGTGGATATTTAATTGGTCATAAACTTCTTGTGTAGTTGAAGCCCGACTTTTCTAAAATAACATGTGATTTTATCAAATACTCGTGAATCGATCATTTTACTCATCGGTGTGTCTATTTATTTTATACAAATACATTGAATTTCTATTTCCTGTAGTTTTTATTCCTTAAAAGGTCAGGAAATTGACTAATAGCACTTTAGCCTCAACCACGATATGTCCTCTAAATACTGTAAGAATTTATTTTCAAAAATTCAATGACCAGCTGGCCTATAATTTGGTGCGAGTATTTGTAGAATTTAATATTTTCAATTAAAACTAACATCATTTGGAAATCTAATATATGTTTAAACAACCTTTAATCAATATCATTAGAATTATTAGGAGAACACATTCTCATTGTGATGTTTTAATTTTTCAGAACATAGGTCTGTGATATTTTAAATATGTTAATTAGAAAGATATACATATAAAATCAATTATATCGAAAAATATTGTTGTTGCGCCACCAAGATTCGAACCTGTATCTCTTTCCTAATCGGGGAAGGTGCATTATCCAACTATGCTACAGCGACAATATTTTTAACGACAAATTTTCCTACCTTACCTTACCTTTACCTTTTTGATATTAATACATTTAATCGTTCCATTATTTGAAAGAGCCATCTACCTCATTTTTACAGAATCTCAAATACCTTTGAGTAATCTGATAGCAGACGCCATAATTATCAATTCATTTTTATTAAATTTTGGACACATTGATACAACTTTATTATTAGGAGAACACATTTTTATGTGAAGTTGTAATTTTTCAGAACATTGGTCTATTGTCGCTGTAGCATAGTTAGATAGTGCACCTTACCCGGTTAGGAAAGAGATCCAGGTTCGAATCCCGGTGGCGTAATAACAATATTTTTCGATAGAAATGATTTTATATGTATATCTTTCTAATTAATATATTTAATTCATATTTATTTAACATTAGAATTTTTTCAAAAAACTCGCAATCTTTTAGTTCACTCCATTGTTACAGAATTTAAGTTGATTTATCTTTTTAGACCTGCTCAACCTTTTCATAATACTATACCATTAAGTAGTGAGATTCGACGAAATGCTTTCCAGAATGGTCGTTCATCCATATTTAGATTCCATATAAACACATTTCCTCAATTTAATAAATTAAATTATATCTAAAAGGGAATAAAATCTTTTAAGGGAAAATAATTTATTTAAAATCCATTCCAAGACGTTAATTTTTTTTTCATTGTTGGAAAGATTACTTATTGTTTTTTTATCAAGTCTCCGGTTATATTTCTAACATAATTTATTGGCCATTTTATCGATAATTAGCTTCTCACTCACTTCTCTCGGTTCTCTCAATTAATACGGTAAAAGCCAATAAAGATATTTAAATTTGTCTAGTTTCTGAAAAATAAATAAATTTCCCGTTTTCGATCCAATAAACACGTACGTATGTATACGCGTTTTATGACATGCTTGTTGATCTTGTAGTAAGACACTTACCAAGCGATAAAGTAGTTGAGGTTTGAGCCTTATCCTAGGAAACCAGCAAGTGAGTTTCAGAGTAGTAGGAAAATTTATTGCACGTATTTATATCTATATATATATATATTCATACATATTTCACATATTACATTAACAGCAATAATATTCGTTTGGTTGCATCAATACATTGATTATTAATAATTAATTAATTTATATTTGTTTAATAAAATACATGGATTCATTTTTAGCTAAAGTTTTCCGCAACATTTTTTATATTAAATTCTTGGTATGGACAGAAGGATTTCTTAAGTACGTATTTAGGTACCTACACTTTTTCTAGATATTGAGTTAAAAACCTAGGTTAGTAATTTAAAAACCCTTTCAAGAACGCCCCATGAAATACGTATGTACATCATTCATTCATCATTCATGGGAAGCCCGTTGATACAATAAAGGACATTTCCTTTATCCGTTCACAGTCACCCAACGCTAAAATAAAATTGGAAAGACGTGGATTTATAACGGCGTTTTCTTATGCAAGATAGAGAGGATTGAACGCCGATATTTATTTACCAATGATTTTCATTTTAGTCGTATCCCCCTTCTTATACAAGCACGTTAAGTTAACAGATTGTTAACATTGCTCTTCTCTAACAAAAAAATTGTGACATATGTATTTTTCTGTTTTGAAGTGATTTAAAAAAATTACCTACGCAAATAATAGAGTAATTTTAAAATTGTTAATAATAAAAATAATAAATTGAAAATCACTATGACCTTTAATTTAGAATTTTACATAAACAATGTGTATTTTATTCAATTTGGTCCTTGACAAAACTTAATTTTAAGTGCATTTAAAAAAAAATCACCAATTACATGCAAAAAAAAATAATTGTGCAATTTTTCGGTTTTTTATTCAGATTCAAGGTACGTACTGTGAAATTAATAAAAACTTGTTCCGTATTCACAATGTCACGAATAAATCAATAGTAGGTACTATTTGAGTGAAAAAAAACCTCACGGAAAAGTAACGAAAGGCTATCCAAGTACTTAGAAATTAAATTCACCGGAGAATACTTGCAATAGTTAAGGTTAATCCGTACAAACGCTGAACTCATTAAGGTCTTCGAACAACTTAATATCTCAGCAATATTGAAGTCTTGAAACTTACGATAGGCAAAACATGTTAAGAGAACTCTTTGAGGTGTATGAGAGACAATGTTCGAAATGATGAAACGAGTTGAACGGCTAATAACTAAACTAACTAATAAATTAAAGATATTTAGGGAATATTTTTATTTGGAATATAACTAATTGTTAACGATATGTTGTTATCTGAGTAAGTTATGCGATTCGGATCAAAGGGTTTTGTGCATGGTGAAACTGAAGGCTCTAAGTCTCTTCAATATCTCATACGTGTGGGTGCATGTCGCAATGTATATATATATATATATGTGCATGTAAGTATTTATGGTGCGTCTAGAGCGAGGTATTTAAATAAAACAGAACTAACAAAAGTTGGCGTTTGTTGCGGGACAATTTCAAAATGCGCGTACTACGAGTTTAAAGTTAACTATGCGAATAAAGTTAAAGACTGGAGTGGCTCGCTTGAGGAACTATCGAAATAACGGTTTGCGGAGAAGTGGCTGGCTAGCTCCTCGGACTCATCAGTCACGATGTATTGATATTTGCTAATGGTCAGTGCGTTTAGATAGCCAGGTCTGTGAGGCATGAACATTCCTCCACATATATTTATATATAGGGGTGGCAATATAGGCATATGGAGGATAAAGAAACAACCGTTATTTAAAATATCATAATTTTTTAATCTTTCAGTATTATGAATATTATAATATATGTAATCTGTCTAATAAAAACCATATTATTAACGAAAATATTTGAGCAGCTCATTGAAATTGTTATTCACTACAAAAATCGTGAAAATTTATCGAAATAGTGGTTTTGCGTGCCATACAAGTTAAAAAACAATAAATTACATCAGAAATTTATTGAACGCATAATTTCTCGTTTTGGAGATATCAATTGGCTGCCCAAATCATGCGAATTAACACCTCTAGACTTTATTCTTTAGGGTTAAGTGAAAGATTTGGCTAAGCTGCAATTGGTGAAATAGGGTATCTATTATGCAAAAAACAATTCAAATAACGGTAGAGTTTGGATAACCTGCTACATACTCGTACAATAATAATTTAATATGAAATTTTGAAATGTTGTTTTTAATTATGTACATAAATAATTTTAACATAGCATCACAGTATATCATTAAATTTAGGCAACAGAGGCAGGGTTCTGTGGATATTTATTAAATTAATTTTAAACGAAAACATAATAATAATAATAATAATAGATAATATGTGTAGCGCTATTTTCGTAAAAACTTTCACCTCAAGGGCGCTTTACGCATAAACTGTTTATAGTTCTACAATTATCTTTGTTTTTTAAAATTAAAAATGGAAATGGTTTTTTGAAAAGGTGCGTTTGTAGTTTCTTTTTACATAGTTCAAAACATACATACATAATTGTCGAGGAATAAATAAAGTGAAACTTTCTGTGTGATAAGGATTCGATAAATAAACATTTGTAATATTAGTTTAACCTTGTATTAGTATACAGAAAGTTGAGACTGCATATGGTCATGTTGATTTTACAGTTTATAGCTCAGTGACGTTTTTATATCATTAATTTATACCAGTATACCTACATCAAAAGTGGCGCATTGCATACGTTCACTTCTTCAAAGTAAACATGAGAGGCTTGTTAAATATTCACGAAGGTATGAAAATTTTATTGATGATAACCAACGCTGTATAAAAGCCTTGGATCGTAAATTCTGCAGGCAGATATGCTGCCTACAACTCAAATATTCAATGCGTAAATTGATCAATTATAAATCTACTATAATCATGAAATATACGTATAATAATAGCATTTATGATACCAAGTGATAAAATTCACTACTAAAAAAACTCTTGTAAAAAAAATAATTTCTGGTCTATAAAAAACTATAATAGTTAATCGTTATTTACTATTCACTGTTTTAAATATAGAAATAAATATATTACATCAGTTTTTTTATTTATTTAATAGAACTTAGATTTTTTTATTTAAAAAAAATAGAGATGCGTGCACGGAATACGTATCACATCAATATTCTTACTATTTTAAAACTAAACTAACTTGGAGTCCTGGAACGAGGCTCAAACCCCCGACCACTAGTTCACTAGGCGAGTATTGTAACTACTAGACCACAAGCAAGCAAGCATTTAAAGTGCTTAAAGCGCATAGGAGTTGAACGATTAATTAAATGGCTTATGACCAATATTGCTCGTAATTGTATATTTACTTAAGAGAAAATCCGTATTAAAAATGAATAAGTCAAAATGATAAACAAAATTGACGTGCTTATGATCCGAAAATTTAGATACTCGCCTAGTGATCTAGTAGTAAGGGGTTAGAGCTTTGCTCCAGGAGAACATCACGTTAGTCCTATTTTTAAAGAACAAGCGCTTACTTATGTTTGAAAATAGTAATAATATTATCCGTTTTCCGTGTATGCATGTATACTGTGACATCACAAACTGATGTCAAGTTCAAAATTGCCCCGTTACTAGTTTTAATGCCAAGTACCTCGTATTCACGAACAACGTCCTCAGGTTGGCAACGCGATCTGTTTTAAAGGTTATAAAAACGGTCATCATCCATAGTTTGTTTTCAATATATCGTTCTGAGGTGTCAAATTACGCGATTCACTGCTGCGGCCAGCAAATCCAAGATGTAATTGTGAGCATCCAATATGTAACCGAATAGGAAACGGAACTCTTTCCTTCGGCCTGCATTCATTTTCACACTTTATTTTTATACAATTCTGTACATACATTATACAACTATATTGTACAAATCCTATTATGTCGGCCTGGATGCTGAGAACCAACTATGACGATGGGTCGTGGAGGTGATATGCTACGATGAAATGTGCACGGACGAGCATGGATTAGAGGTTATGCAATCTTTCGTAACATTTTTATCTTGTTTTCACCAGCCTGCATTAAAGAACGTCAAACTCGCGCCCAGCCCGACGAAATTAGGATTATTAATTTTTATTGTATTTTGTTATAATTTTAATTGTGTTTCTTTGTTTGATTAGATTCTATTGTTAACGTTAAAAATCTTGTCATTTATCTCACCCTGGTAATATTAATAAATTTTCCCAGTTCAGGATAATGGCAGAATGTTATAAACTAAGGTGGGTATGCATTTCTGAGGTGAAGAACCTGCTGTTCTTGTGTTCTTCACGGACTAACCGGTGAAGAGGGAAGAACACAGTCGTCTTTTTTGAAAGAAAGTGTAAACATTGGTCATTACATACCATTTCTGAACATTAAATTTTTATATAAATCAAAAATTATGTTTAGCGTAGGTATAATGTCGTACAGTTTTGTAATGAAATTTAAGAGAGATTATTATAAATTTTTAAATATTGACATTATTTGTTATATATTGAAATTTTAAAAATATGTCACATTTTTTCAGTAATTTTGATTCCTAAATTAATTTAATTAAATTTATAACATAGGTAATTGATTTCCGCCATTTGAAAGAGCGTCAGAGAGTCGCCATAGCGTCGCAAAGTCGTTGCAGCGCAGCGTGGAGAGTGCATGCACTGCTATCCTCGCCGGGGGTGTACGTGGTGTTCTCATTATAACAGGGTCAGTAAATATGTCGAGGACCTGTTAAGTGTCATTTAATTCTACACAGTCCATACACGTACGTGAAAAGTTCAAAACAGAGTACATCGGAGGCAACAGCTGTTTTAAAGTAATTCTTATTTTCGTATACCATTTACTTTGTAATACACCTGGTTTTAATATTCAATTATTTAATGCATTCACCGAATTACTTACATACTTTTTAATCATGATGTAAAGCATTAGATTCTCATCTACCGGAAAGAAATTCGTACGTATCAGCACGTACGTAGAATGTAAACTGTAATATTTGAACATGTCCAAGAACACACAATTACTGGATTTTCACATACATAGGCACTGTTATTAAACAAAAAATAGATATTTCATAGAGACAAAGCTATTTTTTAATAGAATCAGAAATAATTAGATTCTCATTGTGACATCTATACTGTTTCAGGGAAATGAATATAAAATTCAGTCCATAAATGGCGTTAGTGTGGTTGTACTCGAAGTGTTTCCACATATTTACATATATGCAACTTTCAAAAATTTAATAGATATGGAGATTGATTAATGGATGTGAATGGTGGATGTTTCGTATAAAGTACCAACTCAAACAAGATAACAAAAAGTGTTCTTTGTAGGTACACATATAAATAGTGATGCTATTAACTCGCCAATATCGCGGATGCATCGGCTTGGTAACAAGTTGAATTTCGTTGACATTTTTCATTGCAAGAGCATACCTGAACAGAAGAAATATTTGTACGTAAATTAAACTTAGTTTTTATTTTATTATGTCATATTTCAACTGTTATATTGAAATGTTAATTAAAAATGTATTGTTATATTTAAATCAAATTAATATTTATTCTTATGTAAAAGCTTATGACAGGTTGTAAGCTCTGTAATTACCCATACTTCCATATTTTTCAAATAAAATATTATAAAAAATAGCTTCGTCTCTATTAGATATTTATTATTTGTTTATCTAAACTGTCACTGTAAATAAAATGTTCGTAATATTAATTAATAATTGTAATGCTTATGTAATCAATTATCTTGCAAAGATTCATAATTTTCATCCTCTGCTTATATAAATATATTTTACTTTTCATTTATTCGTTTAGTGTAGCTATCGAGGCTTAAATTCACAAATACGTGGATTCATGTTTATATTACCTTCAACACTTGTCTATACAGACCAGTATACGAATAGACATGAAATATAGGAGAAGGGTTCGGAACATTAGTTGCGGGACGAGGGGCATTCTACACAAATTCTTTGTGGATAGTTTATGACATTAATGCATATTATATTATCAGCGCAAATTTTCGTTCCAATCGAGTCATATATTTAAAAAAACTCACGTAACTATTTTATTGCGTAAGTAGTACCAAAATGATCACGTGAATGACACCAACAAGAAAATATTAAAACATGTAATTGCCGTTAATTCATATCTATATATTTATTATATTAAACTACCAATATTTTCATTCTCAATTGTGCATATATTTTTTACTCACCTAGACGACTGCTTTACACTGTATTCAATCTACTTTTAATCTTCTTTTGTCCGTTCAGGCTTCTTTTCCATACATCAGTGTTGGTACTCCACTATTCACTGTTAGTCAAGGTTTAGATGACAAACTCCTATTAACGATAATTTCAATTTGATTTGCTAACATTTATCAGAATTTTACACTCCATGCTTATATCATGATCAGGCATCGCAGATCAGCTTCACTTTTAGCTACTAACACTATACATAAGTAGGCAAGATACAATTAAAATATCGTTCTCGCTCATACATCTAATTTCTTGAGTTCTTTCATTTTTTCAGTTTTTGTATACAAGATCAATATAATAATTACTTACTTACTTACTTACCATCACGCCGATTCCCCGCGAAAGTAGGCAGATAGGATAGAGCGCCACACTTTTCTGTCCTGACACACAATTCTTGTCTCATCCACATTCATACATCTTCTCATACAAGCTCGCTGATTGTTGAGGCTTCTAACAGAACCATCCTCCATTAACTGGTTAACCTGGTCGCGCCAAGTCTTCCGCGGACGTCCTATATTTCTGGTGCCATCAACACTTGCGTTATATATCTTTCTTACCATTCTCTCCTCATTCATCCGTTCCATATGACCAAATTACCTAAGTGATCCTTTCTTAATTTACTCACTATACTAACATCAGCTTTACATTCTTTCCTTAGTTCTTTATTCTTTACTCTGTCATAAATAGATTTGCCACATATAAAACTTTCGTTCCTTTTCTGCCAGCTTCAGGCCTCACTTCCATACATCAGTGTCGGTTCCAGGATTTCGTTGTGCACCGCTAGTCTTGCCTCAGTTGAATAATTCTCGTTAGATATAATTCCATTCAATGCGCCGTTCACTTTATTTCCTGCAGTCCCCCTACTTTCGATATCATTCTCAGCCTTTCCGTTTCTATCAAACATACTTCCCAAATTCACAAACTCATGTACTTGTTCAAAACATTCATTACCTACAAGTATTTTACATGGTCTCATGCTTTCCTCCTTCTTGAATACCATCACTTTCAACTTGTTAACATTCATCATGAGGTCGCTTTCCTTGCATACATCGTATATTCTACTCACCAGATTCTGAAGTTCTTGTTCATTATTCGCCATTAGTACTGCATCATCGGCGTACAATAAACAGCATACAATCAAATCGCCCATTTTTGCATTCATACATTCCAGTTCTTTCATACATTTATCCATATACAAGTTGAACAGCCATGGAGATATTACACAACCCTGCTTGACACCCTTTGTAATGTCAAACCATGGTGTGAGTGCTCCATTGATTCTTACACAAGCAAAACTTCCTTCGTATAGGGATGCGATTGCGTGTATAAGTTACCTATTTACCCCGTCATTAGAGAGGACATTCCATAACCTTTCTCTCATAACTCTATCATATGTCTTCTGTAGATCTACGAAGGCACAAAAAAGTTTTTGGTTTTTCACCAAAAACTTTTCCGTCATTACTCGTAGAGAAAAGATCTGATCCATTACAAAGAAAAGATATACTAAAGTATTTATAATATAAATATAAATATTTCAAAACTTTCGTGATTAATCTATTTTCCTGTCTATATTAGCCCCACCCACAACCACTTTCACTTTTCACCGATACCTCCCTCTCCAGAACACCGCTCTCATCATCTATATTCTACTTTAAGTTTTAGTTTATTGCCGATGATGACGCAGTAAGCGTCGAAAACGTTTTAATTCATATTTATTTTAATAATTAATTAATTTTTTTCTAATTTAAAAAATTTGGTTAAAACTCTTTTAAAAGTTAATAAATATTACGAGAAAAATTCCTCAGTAGTGTGAAAATAATATCAAATTTAGTATTGAATAAAATATCAAATACATACATATATGAAAAAAATTGTTTTAAAGAAAATATAATATACGTATTGTATTATCAGTAAAGTAGATTTGAACGGACAAAATATCTAGCTTTTGGTTAAAAGTTTGGCTAAAAATCGACACTGTAAAAGGTTTGAAAAAGGGGTTGATAAAAGTTTTTGAGGCCACTCTCCACCGACAAACGCTTGAGCGAAGCGTTACATATACTGGAGGGTGTATCATTTGGAGGTTTTTCTCACAGTGTGTGGTTTAAGGGTGTTCAATTATCATGGTTTCATCTTTGAATATTTAAGCTATTTTAGAAGAAAAAAAAAATCATAAATATCTTTTTTTCACAGATTTATTTTGATGTAAGGTGACGTTTGCAGACGATAAAATAGGTAATAGTTTTTTTAAAGCGGTCGAGTTTTTTTGATTGTTTTATATTTTACAGTACGGGTTTTTTCAAGCTTTTATCCAATATCATTCGTATACAATCCACCGAATATACAATTCACCGAAAAGAAAAAACGACAACATAGTTAATTTAAATGATGCTATATATTCTAACAAAGATTTTTTATAGATTTTCAGTTAGTAAATACTTCAATTTAGACAGACACGGTTATTTATAGTGGTCAGAGGTTCCACAAAAATAAGAATCTATTAAATAGCATTCGTATTATGAGAACTTTGTACATATGTGTGTGTGTGTCAGTAGAGTGCATAGATGAGTATGTTGGGGGACAAGCATTATAAGAGGCCGTCTCTGGGGGAACGGGCCTCTTCCATCTCAGCTTCCTCAGAATAACTAGTCTATCTCCGAAGTGTTTAATTTATAATTACTATAATTACTCGAGCATACTGAGTTTACATTCCAAAGAACGGGACCCAAAGTAATTAGTCAGTTAGCAGAGGATACAACCTCTAAGGAATCTGGTGATACTTGGAAAGTCATCACACGTATCATAAACAAAAAATCTTTCTTTAATATGGAACGGAACTCTTATTAGACATTTGCATATTAAAAAAATATCTCTTAAAATTTAAAAAAAATGACTAAACACGTTATTTCATGCATGATACTTCTAGATATAATCTCTATTTAAAAACAAGAGACTCAGGTACTTTACCCACATTACATATTTGTGTATAATAACACAAAAGGGACTGACTTCTTGACATCGCACCCTCACTTTTTGGCGTCCAACATCTTACAAAAAGAAGAACGTTAGAGCGAATAGAATAGGTTTCAATTTCATGTGTATATTTTTGCAAATTCTGTGAAAAAAGGACGTCACTGAACGTGCTATGGAATGAACACGTCGTGCTGTTACACACAAGCGGTGCGATATTGCGGTATTCCAGACACGAAAAATGTTAATCTTGAATCTTGAAATTTGAAGGCAAAATCACAAAAAAATAAACAACGTAGAAAATAAGGACATTGCGTGTTGTGTTATCTTAACAATATACGCGTTTCATTATTTTTTGGTTAATTTACGGCTGCGGTGTTCCCGCAGCCATCGTCACGTTGAGAATAGTTTATCTAAGAGGCAATCTAAATATAAGAATCCCCAATAGAGCCGGCGTAATATCGCCAAAAACATCAATAAACGATACCACCCCTGCAATAACACTGTAAATCGCTTTTGGGCAGATCTGAGTTATGGATCTTACGGCGTTGTATGTCTTCTTGGGCATCGAATGGCATATTAAACAATCATATAAAATAATTAATACTACTATTACCCATAATTTCTAAGTGAGCTTTCCTACAATAACACTGTATATCATCCAAGATAGCCGACACCCCATCTATCAGTGTTATTGCAGGGTTGGTTTCAATTAATTCCGTATTGACTGTCGTCTGTACGTCAACAAATAATACATTTTTTTCTCGATGCACAAATCTAACTATGTAATTTTACTACATTTCGTTATTCATCTGCATACCTTTTATTTATATAGATTATAATCGATATCATTATTGTGTTGCTATATGATTAAATTTGGTATACCTATGTAAAATACGTTGTTGTGGCTTGTATTATTTGCTATTTGTTATGTTTAACATATTATTTAAATATAGGTATTCATTAATAATAATACTTAATTACTTATCATCATGCCAATTTCCACTAAGAAAAGCAGATAGGATAGATTTAATGTAACACACAATTATTATGATTTTACTTTAGGTTATATAATATTTTAGATTTAATACATAATTAAGGAGAACACATTCTTATTGTGAAGATGTAATTATTTAGGACATAGGACTGTGATATTTTAAATACAAATTAAAATGTATTAATTAGAAAGAATAAAGCCATCTACTTTGTTTTTACGGAATCTCAAATTCTTTTGAGTAAACCGATAGGAGACGCCAGATTTAACAATTCATTTTTATTAAATTTTGGATACATTGATACAACTTATATATTATTATGGAGAACACATTCTCATTGTGAAGTTGTAATTATCCGTGATAAAGGTAATTAAGATTTCGTAAAAACAAAGCAGATGGCTTTCAAATAATAGAACGATATAGTATTAATTAAGTGTAACATATAGATTCGAAAATTTGTCGTCAATCCACTGTGTTGGTATAGCATAATCGGATAATGGACGTTCTCCGGATTGCAAGAAATTCAGGTTCGAATCCCGTTAGCAACAACAATATTTTTCAATAAAATTGATTTATATGTATATCTTTCTAATTAATACATTTTAATTTGTATTTAGATTTATTATAACCCACAATTATGATTTTACTTTAGCTAATACAATATTTTAAATTTAATATAACCCACAATTATTATGATTTTACTTTAGCTTATATAATATTTTAGATTTAATATAACCCACAATTATTATGATTTTAATTTAGGTTACATAATATTTTAGATTTGCTTTAGCTTATATTAATGGTTACCAAAATATATGAATCTTTAATAAATAAATAGGTTGTTATTCTATCCTTTTTGGATCGCTACAAATTCTCACTGGGATTAATTAATCTTGTGCACACACCCTATGTAGGTACAGTGTGTGTGTGTTGGTTTAGACGAATACTGTCGAAGGCTTCCCGGAAGTGGTCCACGAGAGGCAGCGGTCCCATCCGTTAGAGGGAGATAGCGGTTGCGGGATCTTTTCTCTTTGGTTTGCCGCTAGATTTCTCATCGAATAATTATTGTGCTGTTAATTTACGAGGTTATATTAATGGAGAACTTCCATAAAAGATTAATTGAAGATATTTAAATTTTACCCTGGCATTAAAATAACTATTTCATTAAAAATGTTCGCCTACTTTGGTCTGAACTATGCTACACATTTATATTGTTCTAAATATTCAAGAGTAAAATACTTGGAACATTATAAATTTAATCAACAAACTGCCATGAATACTTGAGATGACAATAATTATTTGTCAAAGCCAATACATTATTTAAAAATTAAAGTTTAACTATTTTTTATTAGTTTAAGTGACTTTTTTTTAGTATGTTGAATCTAAAACTCGAATAATGCTAAATCTAAAAATCAACCATTTTTAGAGTTATTAAAATCAGAAATAAAAACTATTGAACATATACAATATGCTCTATGACCAACACGGGGTATATTTTAATACAATTACATTCACACATACAATAACTAATAAAATAATATCAGATTACCGCACAGTCCAGTAAATGAATAGACATGAATTAATGTGTACATATAGGAGTAGGGTTTGGAACATTAGTTGCGGGACGAGATGCATTCTACACACATTATTCGTGGAAACATAAATACGATAGTTTACGACACATTTGTTCAACATTAAAAGTATTAAATCTTTGTGTAAAGAAGATGTATTTTTTACATTTGCATATTATATTTTCCAGCGTTGAAATTTTCGTTCCAATTGAGTCGTGGATTCAAAAAAAGTCTCGGAGCTATTTGATTGCGTAAGTTGTACTAAAGGGATCACGTGGGTAACACCAAATTGAAATATTGAAACAAGGTATTTGCATTAGTTCATGTTTATATATTTTGTTGTCAGTAAATTACCATTATTAACAAGTTATTCTAAATAATATATATATGGCCTACCCTATACAATTTTTTTTACCGGTGATGCTGCCCACCATACCTTCTCTCAGGCTTATGAAATTTCGCATCCAATTACCGTCACCTATCATGCTGATATTTCATAAATACTGACACTTTTTTCCATATCCTTAATATCTTATTATCATATAATGCGTCAAAGTGACAGCTTAAACAAAGACCTAGAAGAGTGCCAAAGCGGTGGACATATGCATATCATTTAGCTGGAGTCAGCTGTGAGGGCGACGCAGGACCGGGACTTATGGAGATGCTTTCCAAGCCGAGTCTCATCTGATTGAGGCTACTCATCATATATATTGATATACTAAATGTTAATACTAACATGAAGGAAGAAAGAAGAATAATATCTTGGTGAAATCGTTCTCCTTGCTATTCTCAGTTTCCAGTTTTTAGTTTTAAGCTATAACAAACTTTTCCATGAGGCGTAATTTTATTGTGTAGAGGTGGCAGAAGTATTTTTTCTGTTTGACAAGACTTTGACAAAAAATATTCTTACTCCCAGGTTTAAGGTGTTTGTGTGTTTGCGTCCTGTTGATTTCTTGCTCTGCAATTCCATTCAAGAAGCCAAGTTATTCCAACCATAAAGCATGCATAAATCTACATAAATCCTCAAGTCAACATTGCTTGATTGAAATGTTCACAGCGCGTTTTTTGATAAAATAAATATTTTTTTTTCTTTTAATACTATAATAAAATAATTCTCTAATGACTTTATGAAAAAATGGTATATGACATGACGTTTTAAGTATTATTTTTGATTTTAGGACGCCAATATACATTAGTAGAGGTACAATTATTAAAAGTTATAAATTATTAATTGAGTTTACATCTTGTTTAAATTTATGTACGTTTTACAAAACATGTAATTACAATTATATTTTTTAAATTGAATTATTTTCCTAAAAAAACATTTAATAATAATTTTGTATCAATTTCCACCTTCTTTCATCATAGTAACAATTTATGTTCGGTACCTACTAGATTTATTTTTAAAAGAATTTTTAAAACATTAGAACATTATTTTATACAAAATACACAATATGAATTCAAGTCAGTTGTAAATTTAAGTTTAATAATTTAATCATTTAAGTCAGTTGTAAACTGAAAGGAATTTAGCTCTGCATAGTTTAATTAGTATTAAAAACTATAATATTATATTTTATGTATAGCATTATAAAATTAAATTCAAAATATTTATCATGTTACTAAATATTCTGCCTACCTCATAAATATTAAATAACTATATAAAATTCCACAGAATCTGTATGTTTTACCAGGCCGTAGAAAGTTCAAAATGCTATAAATTTTATAATTAAATAATTAAATCAAAACTAATAATTATTTAGCCCTTTCCCTACCAAAACCAATTTCGATATGAAGGATGTAAGAAAATAGAAAGGTCTACTGTACCCAGTACCCTATCCGAAAAGTCATGGTGAATGGTCAATCCAGTTAGAGGATTATTAGATTACATATAGGTTAAGGAATTTCTAACTACAAAATGTGACTACATGAAAACGAATGAAGTAACGGATGATGTATCGAATTATTTTATTATTAGTAAGGAAATTACAATTTTATATTACTTTTATGGGTCCACTTATAACCTTTCTTTATTTCAGTGTGTTTATACAAAGGGGTGAGAAAATAATAAATGCAGGAAGGGTGGAAGAAATTCGGGAGATGGACAGGAATAGGGAACAGGAGCTAGCTGAGGGACCAACTAGAACTAGAAAACACGATCCACCTGTGAAACGCTCCTTCCGGTATCTGGATCTTTCCACTGGATCTACAGGTCTTCCAGCTCCAGAACACGCACAATTCTATTCATCACGATATATACTTGAAAATATACTTTCGGTGATAATGCGAAAGTGTCAAATAACACCTTGCACAATCGCACAATGTACAGGTTTCGGGTAGCGAGAAACCAAAATACACACAACAAACTATCAGCCCTACATAGCAGTACGAACTTGGCGGCAATAAACGCACTCAATGGTAAACGCTTACTTGACAGTTCGAAAGTACAACTTCAACTCAGAACCATAAAGAGCATACCATTGAAAATATCATGTTCTGGTTACAGGGGGAGGGCGGTAGTGGATAATGAAAATACAAGAATTATTTTATGTCGCGTTCATATTACATTATTCACATGGCGACCGACGATCGTTGGACAGTTATAAAGATCGAACACAGTGAGTATATTTATAATCTTTCTTTAGTTAAAGAGTTTACAATGTTCCTTTACTTCAGCAAATTGACTTATTATCTTCTTTATCTCAGCAGGTCTTTTAATAATAAACCTGCACTTTAGTGGGACTTCTTACAATTTTATTTTACCCGTTTGAGAAATAATTTTTATATACTCCATTATATTCCTATTGCCTCACTTTCCATAATCGACGTTTACATTCTGCATACCATTTACTTAATTCCCCACAGTCTATCTGTGTTGATATCTGTTTCAACTTCAACGTCTCTAAAACCATACATACATATACCCAAACTAATTGACATATACGCGTATATTTATTATTGTCGGTTTGCGGGATCGTTATATTATCAGTGATTTAAGTTCGCACCAAAGTATGTGCGTTTAAAACCTGTGATATGTGATATTATCGGTGTAGCGCTGCGTTTGCAATTTTGCGCATGCGCAATGGTTTCCTTCATCTGTTGATATCATCGTTGTCAAAGTGTTCAAAACAATAGATCAGCCCGTTAACTGTGAGATACGATCCGTGATTCATTTCTTGGACGCACAAAATATGAAACCAGCTAGCATTCATCGCGAAGTGTGTTCTGATTTGGCGCCAAGTGTTTTCCATATTTTCCTTCATCTGAAGCGGTTCCTTAGTGGCAAGCGTTTTGATGACGGTAATAAACTCAAAGACGGAGTACAGATATGGTTTTCATTCCAGACAGCGTCGTTCTATAACGAAGGTATACAAAAGTTGGTGCTCAATTATGATAAGTGCCTTAATAATGGTGGTGACTATGTTGAGAAGTAGCTTAAGATGTGTAGCGTCCGAAGAAAGTAAAGTGTTGTAAAAACGGTGTTGTGTTTCGTTAATAAAAAAATCCGGTACTTACTTTAAAAACGCGCCTCGCATGTATGTAGGATCCTAGTTAACAGACATAATTAAAATTAAAGTTGAGATAAAAACTTATATAGTGAGTGCTAATCATTAGCCTAAAAAAATTAAATATGCAGTATTAAAAATAATTAGCTAAAATATAATAAAAATAAATGTAAGTATTTTGAAAGTATTAAATTGAACGATGTACAAAAACTTTATACCCAGAACAGCTGTCAATATATAACAAAAGAACATCCAAATTACATTATTACCAAAATGTATCTTATTCCATCTGTCCAAATGAGAGGCAGTCTATAACAAAAAAATAATTAATTTCATTAGCCATCGGGCAATTCATTTGGGGACGTTTGACGTTTCATATAACTTTTCACCCACCTATCGTCGCTTACAGCCGAAATCTAAAAATGAGTTCTGATCTGCGTTAAATTATTTGATTCGGTCGAAAAACCTTTGACGACATTGTTACGCACGATCCAATAGTTTCATTAATTAAAAAGTAGGTGAAATAAATGATTACGAAATTCATGCCAATAAATTTATTTCCTCGTTGGACAACAGAATTTTTTTTTTTCAGTATAATTGAAATAATATTATCTTCTAATAATAATCAGAAATTGCTTTCGTACAAAAGGTATTTACATTTTATTTAAACATAATCAAATTTTATTACTTTATATACTAAGAGAATATAAGATTAAGCGATAACACTGTATTTTATTTAATAAACTAACTAGTGGTAGTTTTAGTATTCACAATCGCTAAACAATACGCATCATGCTAAAATACTTATTTGAATATTTTTTTTCTCATAATAACAAAATAATTTCCAGAGACTTTTGATTTTTAGGTTGTTCCGGAAATCTTCAAATTCAATGAAACGTGGTCTTAGCGTAAATAAACTTTATTAATTAGTAAAGGGCCACTTAATTTTACGCATTCTAGCTAAAAAATTATATAACAAGCTATATATATGCATACAAGATTTATATATGCAGAAGAGACAGTTGGACGTTCGTGCAAATATACTGTCACGGCGTTTCTACCGATGCATTAAGAAAGTGAAGAGGATCCTGTTTAACCCTTCCCAAACCATGCAGTAACACAGGTCTACCGCTCTAATTAAATCTGTAATATTTCGGTAAATATACGCAACATGCACTTCATATTTTAGTTAGTTTTAAGTAAAATATTTATGCTTAGAAATGACTAGTGTAAAATCAATTATGTAAGGTGAATCCTACGAAAATAATTATTTTTAATTAATTCCGTTGTAAAATTAATACGTTGACAAAAATGCCATTTGTGAAAGACAGAAAGAAATCTCACATTAATTTCACAGTGAAAACAATAACAAGCATACGAATATAAAAGTGTCTCTTTCTCACTAATTAAATGGAGATAAATTAAAAGGATGGTTATATTATATAATGCAATTTCCTATACAGAACTTGATGAATGCTCCGAATATAATATTACATATTTTTTAATATTTAATGCTAAAAATACTTAAATTAAATGTATGACATTAACCATTTTTTTAATATTTTAAAGGCTCTAATTTCTTACGATAACACGAGTTGACAGCATTGGTGCATACAAGTATTTTATATCACGTTATGGTAAGGGTTAAATCGTTCTTCACCAGCATGTATACCTGCGAGCTCTGGTCGAAATACAAGCAAGTAACATACAAACGTCTCCGAATTGGCGCATTATTGCAGCGCATCTACAATGTTTACCGAAGACCGTATACATGAATTCATTTCGCTTTTGAGACATCGAGTTGCGGGCGTAAAGCTGCGGCTGGAGCTCAGCACTAACTCTCTAGTGCAAGGCGTGCTCTCGTAAAAAGCTGGCTCCCCTAATAGAGAATGGTAATGACTACAGAATAGTTACAGATACAATAATGGCCGTGACTGAAATGTAGTAGTTATATTTTATTTATATTTATATACATGTGTGAACTTTTTTATTTATTTTTATATTTTTGTTTTCATTTTCATAACATAAATAATATTTTGTAATTTAAATGTATTATATTTATGACGAATCGGGTCTTTATATATGCCCCTAAAGTAAACTCGGGTTAATTAGATCTCAAGAATTCTTTAAGGGGTTACACCACCCTGGGAGCCTAAAATTTAGGTAGATATTGGGTGATTTTTTACAAGGAGGACAGATATTATTATTTTTTTATTAGCACATATTAATGTGCATATTAAACTATTACTTTGTTTTAAAATAAAAAAAAGGCCACGTCGTGTCCATTCTCGTGGAGCTCTTTGGTGTACGTTTGTCGGAAACAGAAAAGTTCATGTATGTATTGATTCAAAAATGAAATATCTAAAAAAAAATATTAAATTAGACGTTTGAAAAAAAAATCCCAATTTTTTTTTTAACTATTTTTATTAGCAAATGGTTTATCGGTTTAATAAATTCGTATGCTACATTGTAGATAATGTTATCTAAAATATCTGTAAAAAAATTCAGGTCAATCGGAATAACATTATCGTTGTAATGTCCGAAAAACGTGACTTGCTTGTACTTGACGCGCGGCCGAACACCTGCCATTCCATATTTAATCCTTAATATCTCGGTAAATTTATGAAATTTTTTCCATGCGAGTATACTTACATTGAAGTAAAAATATGTAACTTTTGAAAAATGCAATAAAAATCAATTTTTTGAAAATTCCAGTGTAGTGTAATCCCTTAAGTGATTGAAAAGATGAAAAAAATTGACGTGAATGTGACAGGGAAGGTTATTTTTGGTTAATTAGTGTTGGTTATTTGTTGTGCTTGTTATTCTTTCACTAAAGCTTTCAATTTGGCGATTTCAACATCAGCAAGAATGCAGTCTGCGATTCTCTTCCTCTTTAAGGCGTACCTTTTTAAAGTTTTTGAATCAAAGCCTTACTGCTCAGAAAAGGTTCCTTCACCCCATGTATGATAACATGATATGTATTTGAACTCATAATATATATGATATAAGAAAACTTACATCACATATTACCGTTCCGTCCACAAATTACCTCCCCACTTTATCATGTAACCAAATCCTTTGTTCCACATGAATTCAGTTAATTTGTTAAGGGCGAGATTTCATGCTTTCAAGATGAGGCTTATAGTTAAATTCTTATAAGTACCAAAGAAATAAAATTAATTACGTTATTTGTTACGTATATCATACGAGAGGGGAAGGTTTGAATAGAAAGAGATGACAATAAAAATTTTGATTTTCTCACATTCGATACAAGTGTCAAAAATAACTCTTGCCCAAGTTTATCATATTAATATTATGGAATGAATGTTGTCATTTGAATTATACCATTGGAAATTAAATAATTTATTGAAGTACTAAAATGTTTACTTTGTTTAAGAAAACATTGTTTTCCCTTAAAATAAATCAAAAAACATAAATACTTTATAAAATTTGCTACTAATAAGTTCAATATTAATTCATACCGTGAATAAAATATGCGTAAAAACATATATTTTTAACGAAAATAACGACAACGCGAATTCAACATCCGTCATAACCGGCCGGAATGAAGTAAAATACGTGAACAATTATTAGGATCGATATAAATATTATTTGGTAAGAAATTATTGTGTTTTTAATATAAAACTTAATATAACTTATAGCTGAAATCTCAAAACATGTGAGTAAGTACAATGTATTATTTAAAAACGTCAAAAATTGGTAATATGTCCTGCAAATTGAATGGTTTATAACACTATTAATTTTTAACATTTTGTTTATTTCTCTCAATCAAGATCTGTCTCCATAATCTTGGATCCAAGTATATAAGAAAATATATTTCGTTTATGCAATAATTTTCCATATTAAGATAATTTTGTAGCACGTGAAAAATGCATCTAATGGTCTCCGTCTTTCTCATAATGCTTAAGTATGGCAAATAATATCAGTTTATTAGTTTTAAATGAGTGTAAAAGTCAAATATAAGTAATAATTTTTAAAAAAAGACAAATCTATTGTATAACTTCAGATATATTTGAATAATAAAAACCCACATTGTCGTAAAAAATGCGAAAATTGGACTTTTTATTGAAAGTGGCATCTTAATAAATTTCGACAATAAACAGTGTTGCAATACATATATTTTATTATTATTTGTATAAAAAATTGGCCTTGACGTAATAAATATCTAAGAATTTTAATATTTCAGATTTATTTAAGCTTTTGCTGATAAAAAATACTTGGTGGTCTTCAGGAATGAGGCTCGAATACTCACTCTGTAAGTGAGTAACTTACCACCAGGCTAACTATCACGTAAAACTGATTTAATTGGTAAAATATAATATTATTAAGGAGAACACATTCTAATTGTGAAGTTGTAATTATTCAGAAAATGTAGATGGCTTTCAAATAATGGAACGACAGATGTATTAATTTGAAAAAAAAGTGGAACATATAGGTTCGAAAATTTGTCATAAAAAATAGTGGCGCTATAACACAATTGGTAGTGTACTTCCCCGGATTGGTAATAGAGATCCAGGTTCGAATCCCGGTAGCGCAAAAACAATATTTTTCGACAAAATTGATTTTATATGTATATATTTATAATTAATACATTAAATTAGTATTTAATATACAATATTTATAGCTTAAATGTAAGATTGATAAGTTTTATATTTTTTATAAACATTTAAAAATTATAAATGTCGTATTAGTCAGAAATAAGTGTATAGGTATCATTTATAGAAATTCTAAATTCTCTCACATAATATCATTTTTGCATGAACTACATTTGCTCCGTTACTGATAAAGTTGAATACATATAATATGGCGCCTCTGTATCTTAAAGAGCTCTGCGTCCCAGACAACTTGAATGCTAGACATTAAGCTCTTAGGTCAGCTTCAACTTTAGTCACAGGTAGGGTTATAGAACCGACTAGACGTAGGCGACCAGAAGTCAAGTTGAGAGAACGGGCATTTGAGGTGAAATTTTTTATAAAAATTATCAATGTATTTTATTATCTTAAAAAATCATACATTATTTGACGATTTGAATCACATATATTTGAATCCTGAACCTTTACATTAAATTTGTTAACTGTAGAACATGTTTTTAGAGATAAAACTAGGATTTGTTGTAACATTCATTAATTCTGTTATAAACCTAGAACAAAACGAGTTTAAGAATATAATTTATCACGTTGAAACATTTGAACTTTCAAAAATATATCTAAGAATGATAACACGGCAACATTTCTGAAATAAAGAAAATACATAAGATTAGTTTTATTTACCTAGATCTCTTCCAATCGGTTAATCCACGTTCCCCGGATTGGAAGAGATCCAGGTTCGAATCCAGGTAGCAACAACAATATTTTTCGATAAAATTGATTTTATCTTTCTAATTAATACATTTAATTTGTATTTAAAATATCACAGACCTATATTCTGTATAATTGCAACTTCAGAACAAGAATATGTTAATAAATTATATTTCATTGTAAATGGGATCGAATGATCTTTCAAATAAAATCATTGATATCATACTTAGTTTCATAAATATAATTCATTTTTAAAGTTATATAACGCTTGTTTGATAACATTGTACTTACCCGTCTAATTATTTTGATAGAACTTAATCCTCTGACATAATTAACAAATATTACATCATAACCTAAAAAATATTATTTAGACAGTACAATTTTGTGGTTCTATGGAAAGTTAATGCATCTATCATGCTTTCTCTCATGGGACTCAATGTACTGGTAATTGCTCTGCAGAAGATAATTACCAAACCGTCCCATCATGTGTGTAATTCGGAGTTGTTTAATAGCACGCAAGTCGTGTAGTCGTCTGCTATACTCGTGGCTTACGTGCCACGTTTACATTCTGTCGGATATTTTTTATCGCAGAGTACGTCACGCGGAAAATACCGTTGACACCTAAATAGGGTAATTTAAGTAATTCAAATTAATAGCGGGAAATTCACCTGAAAATGTTTTAAGACGCACGATTTTGATTATACCATCAATCGAGGCTTTTAATTTCTATTGCGATGTCATCGAAGAATTTTAATCGAAAATACCTTTATTATTCGGAAATACTTCATGTAACTTTATTTGGCTCGATTCAAATAGTTTTCAAACATTCTCGACTTCCTTTATCTCACCCGAAATTATTTAACCTACTACTACGTACTACATTTATATAGTTATTGAGTTTTCACATTGGCAAAAAATAACGATCGTTATTTCATGCGTAACTTTAAAAGGAATGAGAATGTCTAAAGTGTGAGTACAAAAATAAAAGAATATCATATTTTAATTTTAAGGTCATGGTGCAAAAATTTTTTTGGAAATCAAAATCTACTTTTCAGTACACAATAAATCTTATAAAATAAATATTTCAGTAGGTATTCACTAATATAATAAATGTTATTCTGGCATGTTAGTCCATATGAATCACCGGGCAAGATATTTAAACTATGAATCTAGTTAACATTACTGTTTAGATACCATTAGTTAGTTTGGTTAAAATTAGTTAGTATTACTGACGTATGTATACGTAGGTGTGCTTCTGTGGTTATCTATCAATGTGTTGAGCGTACTAACACAGATTAGTCATTATATCACGTGTATATAGTTTTACATCGCCTTAGGAGTTCACGTGACCGTAGTGTTTTGGAAGAATGAATACACGATGAAGTATTTAAAAAAAATATGTATATCTTTCTAATTTATCAATTAGAAAGATATACAGGGAAAATCAATTTATCCAAAAGGTATTTTCAAACCAATGAACAAATGAATTCAAACCAGAATCTTTTCCTATTCGATAAAATGCGCCATCGGTACGCCACGTCAATCGAGTTAGTTAACGATACATTTTCGAACCTGTATGCTGCAGCTCTTTCAAATTAATATATCTGTTATTTCATTTTTTTTAAAAGCTATCACCGTTTTATTACGACAAATATGTATTAAAAATATCACAGAACTATGTTCTGAAAAACTGCAACTTCATAATAAAAATGTGTTTTCCTTAAAAATATTTTTAATCATTTTGCAAATTTTGTAAATTTGATAATATTTAAATTTCTTCCAAATAATTTAGGGACTGCAAAGTTTTCCAGGACTATCACACTTAGTATCATTGTTTAAGTCCAATATATCATATTTAGTCTTTCGATATTAAGCAATAAGTGGAGCATATTAGTAAGAGAAGGTTGACAAATAAAATATGAGTCAAAACATTTAGTCAATGATATTATATAAAAATTAACATAAAAGTGTATTCATTCTCAATGTAGAAAACAGCGCGAGATATTTTTTTTCTACGGGTATATGGATATTTATAAATTTGATTTTATACTATGCCTGCACTAATTTGTGTTGGGACAACGTTAAATGAGGTATGTTTGTGTCAGAAATACACTATATTAAATATTTAATAAAAATGTGTGGGTTGTCGTTCAAAAATATTTTAATTGAAACTTCTTCGTTCATCAACAAATAATCAAAAGACAATATTTTGGCTTAACCCATTTCCCGCGGGTGACTCATATGTGAGTCGCGCCTTACATGCCCACAGCTCAGGTGACTCGAATATGTCTGTCGATATTTGTCAATGATTAATAGCCATCTTATAAATAAACACAATATAATAAGTATTCGTATCATTCAGTATCGCTCAGTTATTCAAATTTTCAGACTCAGTTTATGCGTGTTGAATGTAATGCGTTTCAAACTATAGAATCAAATCTAATGTCAGTATTTAAAAACTTATAAATAGTGTGCATTACTCACAGAAATCAGCGCCCGCGCAGATCATTACTTCACTCTAGTACTATATAGTGAATATCACCACAAATGGTGCTAGTGATGGTTCAGGGCACCGTTGTGTTCTCTCATGAATAATTTTGTGTACGTTATTTTGTAATTTTAGTTCTGATTTCTATATTTGTTTATGTTCATGAGGATACTTGAGTACATTTGCTATCGATTTCTTAAAAACAAACAATAAATTTGTTGCATTGTAGTAGCGTATAGTCGTAAATTATAATGCGCCAATATGTGCCACGTATGAAAGATGTCATGCGTATTTATAAACGCGATCAATGAGTTAAATTTTATTTAGCAATATTTGAATATGTTCAAGAACACACAATTACTGGAATTTACTTACAAAGGCACTGTTATTAAACATATATCAGATATCTCATAGAGAAAAATCTATTTTTTTAAATATTTTAATGGAAAATATATGGAGGTATGGGGTGATTAGAGGGCTTACGACCCGCTTCGGCGGGCTTGAATGATAACGTTCACCAATTATCACGTCTTAATCTCCACATTTATACATTTTTTGAAAGTTGTATAAATGTTAGTATGTGGACTCGCTTCGAGTATCACTACACCATCGCCATCTATGGACCAAATTTGATATATATATATATATTTTTTTTTAAACAGCATGTAATTACCCCATATTTCCATATATTTTCCATTAAAATATAATAAAAAATAAATTTGTCTCTATGAGATATCTGATATTTGTTTAACACAATCACAATCATAAAATTGAATTAAGTGTTTTAAATATTTGTTCAATAAATAATTTAGGGCAATAAACATATAACGATGACATTCATATAATTATTATATGATTTATCATTTATCTTTTCTTTATATATCAGCTTTTATTTTAATTATTTGTGAACGTGTGAACGTGTTAGTAGATATAAAGTTATTTTTTTACATATTTGTTTATTTGACAAATAATAAATTAATCTTTCTTCCATTAAAACATAAAACTATGTATAAATAATCTATATTAAAATAAATAAAAACCACAATGTAAAATTTGTAACAAATAAAACTATATAATTTACTGTAATGTGTTTTTGTTTTTACATGTAAAAGAGGCAGAGTCGCATAACTTTTATTTTTACCAACAACTGGGTATTTTTCTCTTTGAAGTGAAATCAAAAACAATGTTGGTATGTTTAAATTATGTTTATTATCTAACCAATTCAACCCGTGTAACCACAAACCACCAAATAAATGGACATGAACTAACACAAATTTCTTGTCCCAAAATTTTCATTTTGGTGGCACCCACGTGGTACCACTTATATAATCAAATAACTTGGCGACTTTTTTTAAATACATGACTCGATTGGAACAAAAATTTAAAAACTGACAATATAATATTAATTAATGTAAAAAATACGTTTTGTTTACACAAAGATTTAATTTTCGATGAGTAAATACTTTTATGTTACATAAATGTGTCATAATCTATCGGATTTATGTTTCGCTGGATATATGTGTGTAGAACGTCCCTCGCCCCGAAAATATTATTCTAAGCTCCTATCCTATATTTACTCTTCATAACATGTCTATTCATTTACTAGTGTGTGTGAGTAATCCATAAAGTGAAAATAAAAATTACTCTTCACCCGAAAAAATTATTAAAATAAATATACATGATAATTTAATATCTAGAGAGATACCTAAGCATGTTTTTACTTACTGTTACTTATCCTGTATGATTTTCATGTTTAAACACTTCACATTTATTTTCATTTTATTATTTTCTATTTATATTTTCTGGTTATACATTAGCTATATAAAATGTTTGCCTCGGCGTAAGTGAAGCACTGTGAGGTAGGCATTTAAATACTTACATATTAAACATATATTATTTCAAATAAACATGTAGCGAATAACATGTTGTTCAATGTAATGGTAACATTTTATTATTGTGTTTTCAATGCGCATTAATACAACGAAATTTTAGACCTACTTTAGTTATAAAAACATTATTGGATTAATTTACATTTTGCTCAAACACTTTGTAAGTACATTTATATAATATGTACCTTGTACACATTCAAAGTAATTTAACACATGTATACACACCACAAATTTTCATGTTATGTTTTATTTTATTAATTTTTTAAACAATATTTCCTCAATAGATACATGCAATTTTTTAACGAGGACACGAAGGGTGTCATATTAAATCGTCATTTCCAAAGTGTAGCCTAATATATACATGCGTAACTCGTTTAATTTAAGAACATACATTAAAAATAACCGAATTGCTTAAAAAGGAAAGACTTATACATCTGTAAAAATTGACGCAAGGTTTTAATTAATTACACTTACCTATACGTTCTTAGATTACAAATATTTACTATGTTACATACCTTTGAAAGAATTTTAAAAAAAAACTTAGGGAAAATCTTTGTATATTTAAAGATTACAAATCTATAGTCTGTATTTTTACGGCTCACTTTGGAGAGCAAAATGCAGTAACTATATTTTTTTATATGAATTATTTCAACAATCATATAAGTTTTTTTGTCTCTTTCTATGAACAGTACAGCAATCCGAAAATGTTCTTTTTTTCAGTAGTGCTGTTCTTAGAGCCGTGTTGAAATTTTGTATTATATTACATATACATTAACTTAATAATAATAACATAAGACACCAATTTATGTGAATATCGCCCATTCCAGATATATTATTTATAGGGAAGGTGGTATTCTATTAGATTGAGGCTATTTTTATCGAATGACTAATCTGAGACTTGAAATAGGTGGAAGGTACCGAAAATATACATATACACTGAAAAATCCTTACACAAGAGAGTAATTCGACTATTGAGCTAAATAAAACCTGTGACGCATATATTTGAGAATCTTCCAATTGAAAATCTAAAAAAAAATATAGCGTTCATTCATTTCAAATTATGATGATTAATTAAAATACTTTAGAAACTATGCTTACAAAAAGATAAAAAAACTGAAACATGTCGGTTGTAGGGAAAATATATTCACTTAACTGCAATTTGTCATGTAGACTAAAATCTGTAGAAATAGAAGTCGAGGTAGACGATGAAAGTCCTCGATAAAAAATTTAGGAGACTACTTCAGACGAAGTTCCATTGAATTATTTCACGCTACAGCATCCAAAAGGAAGATCCCTATGATGTTTGCCAATCTCTATTAGGACACGCTTCGCAGAGAAAAATAATTTGGGATTCATAATATATTTACTAACTTATTTATCATTATACAATTTCCCGAGAGAGGTAGGCAGAGATGCTAAAATTCTCCATGACTACCTCTCTGTCTAATTCTCGAAAGGTTTTAACAGAACCATCTCTTACTTGTTATACTCCAGTTCACCAAGTTTTTCACGTATCTTTCTTACCGTTCTTTCCTAATTGGTTCGTTGAAATCAACTCTACGTTCACTTCTAATATGTTAATTCTTTACTTATTCAGACATTTGCTACATATATATTTATCTCATCACTGTCTTATTTCGTTACTCTTTTTTCACCTCCAGGCATTGTTTCCATATATCAATATTGGTATCAGAATTCCAATATGAAATAAATTTCTAATAAAAAATACTGCATTCACTGCATTCCTTGCAGTCGCTCTCCTTTTAATATCTTTTCCAGATATTCTGTTCCTATCAAATAAACTTTCCAAGTACATAAATTCTTCTACTTGTTCGAAACATTCATCACCCACTAATATTTTGTACATTGTTCTATTTTTATTCTTCTTGAATAGAATGAACACATTCAACTTGCTAATTATAAATAATTGAAGTAAGTAACCAGTAACCTAAATCAATATTTTCTGTACAAAAATCTTGTGTTCTGCGTGTATTATGCAATGATAATATTCTACACGTTTATGAAACGTGTATGTTGAATTGATGAATGAAAAAATAAAGTTTTATATTTTTGAGTCAGATTTAGATAGGTGGGAAGGCTCTGGTCTTTATCAGGTTGTATTTGTATGGGGAAATCGATAACGGGTTTTCTTTCATCAGTGGAAAGCCCGGAGCTCTCTTTCCATTTAATGTCGGAAGGTGTAAATTATAAATTGAACTTTCAGATGCCGCTGTGAATTGTGAACCCTCCAGTTTCGTTCGAGTACAAAGGATTAAATTAAATGTGTAATATATCAATTTCTGAGAACTTTATTTCAACGCTGATTTCAAAGCGTTCCACTACAGTTGATTCGGCTTGCTATTGATTTTTTTTTATTCTCTGTTATTTGTACGTCTTCTTGATGCAGTAATTGAAAATGTAATTTTATATTTAACTAACGGTCGGTATCGGCATTACACAAAAATCATATTTATATTTTTAAACAGACGGAATATTGGTTTTTGAACAAACCTTTAATGTGTTGCAAAATTTAGTCTAGACAGAGGGAAGGTAAGCTTTCCAGGGAGTGGGAAATAATGAATACATTTTGCTCGAAATCCTAAACTGCAACTGAGCAAAATTCGAAAAAGGTGGATTTCAATATAATATACATTTATATCGATTGGAGAAGATGGGTTTGCCAGGAAATTATACTTATATAGGAATACCCATATTTTCAGAATAAGCTATAAATAGATTAGATATATATATATAATAGACAATAAGTCCGTCATAGGTTGAATAAAAGTATTTTATTAACTTTAAAAGCTACACAACCAAAAAATAAACAAAAAAACAATAACTTTAGGACCCTACGCAAAACATAGGCACCCTTCCTCTACCCCTAACCTACCTCAAATGTCATTGCATCCCATTCGCCCTACTTGGATAAAAATTTTCATATATCATTACTGTTTGGTGTCTGCGAATTACAAATATATTCTAAATATGAATTAAATATATTAATTAGAAAGATATACATATAAAATCAATTTTATTGAAAAATATTATTGTTGCGCCACCGGGATTCGAACCTGGATATCTTTTCAAACCGGGAAGGTGTATTATCCAACTATGCTACAGCGACGATATTTTTAGCGACATATTTTCGAACCTATATGTAACCTTTTTGATATTAATACATTTTATCGTTCCATTATTTGAAAGAGCTATCTACCTTATTTTTACGGAATATCAAATACCTTTGAGTAATGTAATAGCAGACGCCAGAATTATTAATTCACTTTTATTAAATTTTAGACACATTGATACAACTTTATTATTGAGAAAACACATTATTATTGTGAAGTTGTAATTATTCAGATCATAGGTCTGTGATATTTTAAATATGACTTCAATATATTAATTAGAAAGATATACATATAAAATCAATTTTATCGAAAAATATTGTGGTTGCGCCTGGATCTCACAGACGTATGTTCTGAATAATTACAACTTCACAATACGAATGTGTTCTAACAAATACATTTCACTGCCTAACCAACATTCAAAATTATAACTTAATTTAAATCCCGGGCAACGCTAAAATATTTCATAAACATTATCTGATACAAATAAAAAAAAGTGTTTGATTTATAAAATTTATACCATAAATCTAATAATTAATCAAAACTTTATTTTATATTGCAATATATAAAAACATTGCAATTGAACTACATATTTAAAATCTGTAAACTAAAAATAGTAAATAGAGACTATTAAACGCACACACATAAGACATGTACTATCTATACATCTATCTACTCAACAAACACAAAGTTAACGAGCGTAAATTGTAACACCATATTTTATGTAGGAACGTAATTCTATAAAGCGTACGTTGCTTATCACGCAGTGCACGGCGGCATTAACCGTGATTTTGCACAAATTTTTCCCAAATTAATACAGTACAACATTTACCATTCGTCATCAATAATACAACGGCCCAGTGTTTGTGCTAATAAATATATATTATGTAAGCAGATCAAGTGATTGATTTTGTTTATTTTTTTAATTTTAATTTCAAAAATACAGTTACAAATACATAGAAGATACGGTGTAAAAAAAATATTGAAAATCTAAAACAATTTACTTATTATCTACAATTTTCCGTAGTAAACAACAGTGCATTTTATTGTAGATATTAGTTATTTTTATAATCTACGAGACTTCGATAACTATAAAATGACAATATTTCTAAAAATTTTGAATTAAATTTTTATCGAATAAAACAGTTTTCCAAAAATATTTAAAAAAAAAAAATCAGAATTTATTTCACTTGCTCAGATCAACGAAGTAGGTGCTTGACATTGGATACTACAGGATTGGAAAAGTAGCCTTCGGTGGGTGCTCCATGATGCATGTCGGTATTAATGAATGATTTAATTTTAATTTGAGATTTCATTTTTTTATAAATGTGCCGGAGAAAACTTCATTTCAAAAGAGTATTTAATAAAATATATTAATTTATTTTCATTCCTTTATTGTAAAAGGGGCACGATGTCTCGACAAGGTGCTTCTATTTTACTCCACTTCAGCATTGTCTGACTAATCAAGACATAATCAGTTTTCATAGAGTATTTATTGCAGTTTATCCCAGTTTAGTCTGAGATGATTCATTGGACATCTTCCTTCCGGAGTTGCTAAGAAGATGCATTTTGGTAGTCGTTCCTCTAGTATTCGCAAGACGTATCTAAGTCACCTTAATTGAGATATTTCTATATGTTGAAGTAGGGACTCTATGGCTAGAGACTTATTTATCTCAGTATGTACTTATGTTTGTTACGATTGAGTTTTATGATTATATGTTAAGAATCAAATAACACCAACAGATAACACCCGGCGCTCATCTGTTCTTTTGAATAACAATGCGAAGTGCGTGAGTGAATGCGTATGTGTGTCCAGAGCAGGTTAAACAAAAAATACTAATTATAGTCTATTGATGGTCATTCCTCAGTTTACAGTTCAAAGTATATAAGGTAAAAATTCTACAACTAGAAGCGTTTGCTAATAATCTTGTCGGAAACTGAAAACTGCCGCGAGAAAAGTGGCGTGCAGGAGCGGCTGCCAACGCGTTATTATTGCATGTTATCCGGTCGGTACCAGCGTATTTTTTCGGTTAATGAGAGCCTAATTTTACACTCAGATATATGCAGGGTACGTTCATGGGTGAGTTATGTAATGTTACTCTTGTACCCAAAATTACTCATTTTGTTAGGCTATATTCTTGATTTCACTCTCTTCAAAATATTTCATATTTAGTGACCTTATTTTATTAAAGTGTCTATTCAAAGTTTAAAGGGAACGTAACCCCAATTCTTCAATCTATTTCACTTTTCTGTCTCCCGTCGATAGAGAATTTTTCTTAGAGATATTTAGGCTTGTTGACTTGTTTTAGCTGCGCTAAAACTAATGGGTTGTGTTTTAAAATTCTCTAGACATATTTAAATTAATTTGAGTAAATGTTTATTTAACTGTGAGCGTCGTAATAAATTACAGTTCATGGAAAACGTCCTGCCTCGGGTCGTTTATCCATTTTGAGGCTTTGTGTTGATAAAATATACGTGTAATAACAATTGATGATCCAACCGGAATAAAGTAGGTACTACAGAAATATTTAAAATTTAAGTTACCTACTTACAGTGTTCTCCTGATTTATTACACTTGTATTTGCAATAGTTTTGCGTTGGTAGGTAGCTGGTCTCGGAAACTAAAGCATAGTATCTTGCTGAGCTCTAAAAATAGCTGCCGTCTAAGCCAAACACGGGGAAAAGAAATCTATTTTGCCGTCGATAAGCCGGTACGCCGGAGACCGCAGTGTTGACTGCTACGCCCAACTAAACAATGTTACAAAACAATACATAATGTTATAATGTTTATTTTTCTTTGCAGTACATTGGCAAAGTTTCTTAAAGAGCGCACGATGTAGATTTTGTATGTAATTTACCTGTAGGGTTGCTACATGGACTTTTGAGATATCTCCCGAAAAAGCATATATCAAGCGTATGTATCCGCTTCCGTACAGTGTCGCGGTACACTCCAATTATGCATAATATATACTATAAAGTGTATTTTTATTATTGCCAAGTGGTACCTAGGTATAACAGAATATTTATAATTTTTTTACATAGTGAATTTTTGACAATGTGCCTGCACATGAGTTTTCTGAGATCACCGCTAGGTGTGTTGCTGCTTGCCAGAAGCTGCGTGCCAATCTGACTGATCTGTGTTCATCTTTGCGCAAGGCGGTTGTCCGGCCATTTGAAATAATATAATATATAACTTATATGTTGCACTTTAAAATTGATACATCTGTTTTTCCATTAACATTTGCTAACTTCCAATGTTGACGTGGTGTAATAGGTCAGCGCACTATCATATTTTTTCGAAAAATTGATTTTATCTGCATATCTTTCTTATTGATACGTTTTATTTGTATTCAAATATTTAATCGTTTTATCTAGCTTCCATTTGTCCGTATGCAGCAAAAGTACAAATATTGTACGCATTAAAATAGATGGGGTTTTAAAATTCACAAAATTCTAAAAGTCCGATATTTTAAAGTAGTTTAAAATACTATGACCCTATTTTCTCGTAACTGCTGCACACGAAAATTGCATTGAGCGAGTTAGTTTATGGTGGAAAACGAAGAAAATGTACATTTAATATTGCTTCATGTTGAGATAAATTTATATTTAAATGAATTTATCAGAATATATTTCTAAATTTTGATTAATAAAATAGTTATTTTTAAATATCAATTAAATATATTAATTAGAAAGATATACATATAAAAACAATTTTATGTAAAAACATTGTTATTGCATAATCGGAATTCAAATCTGGATCTTTTTCTAAACCGGAAAAGGTGCATTATCCAACTATGCTACAGCGAAGATATTTCGAACCTATATGTTACCTTTTTGATATTAACACATTTAATCGTTTCATTATTTGAAAGAGCCATCTACCTTATTTTTATGAAATCTCACATACTTTTGAGTAATCTGATAGCAGACGCTAGAATTATCAATTCATTTTTATTAAATTTTGTACACAATAATACAAAATTAAATGAAAACTAATTGATCATTCTGGCGTCTGCAGTCGGTTTACTCAAAGGTATTTGAGATTCCGTAAAGACAATGTAAACGGCTTTCAAATAATGGAACGACAGATGTATTCATTTGAAAAAGTGGAACATATAGGTTTGAAAATTTGTCCTGAAAAATACTGGCGCTATAACACAATTGGTGGTGTACTTCCCTGGATTAGAAATAGAGATCCAGGTTCGAATCCCGGTAGCGCAAAAACAATATTTTTCGACAAAATTGATTTTATATGTATATATTTATAATTAAAACATTAAATTAGTATTTAAAACATCACATACCTATGTTCTGAATAATTACAACATCACAATAAGAATGTGTTCTCCTTAACAATGATACAACTTTATTATTAGGAGAACACATTTTTATTTTGAAGTTGTTATTATTGAGAACATAGATCTGTGATGTTTTAAATAAGAATGTGTTCTTCTAATAGTTATTTTAAATATTCAAATATTTAATTGCAAAGATTGTTTAAGGAACCTCGAATTTACAATTCATAATTAAGAATAATCAGTTATGGAAGAGGAGCTTTGCTGGTTCGTCTCTATATAGGCTGTAACAAACCTAGTTTACAATATTCTATGGATTTTCCATAAAATATGTGCCTAATCTCAACCATGTTAGAGGTCTAAACTTAAAAAAAATATCATAACTAAATATTTTATTGATTTCAAATTATATATTGAATGCAAAAATAAATAAAATTCATCGAATTTGAAGTGATCAGAATATTTTTTTGTTAAATGATTTCTGACCTAAAGCAAAGATATAGATTTACAGTGGATAAATTTCGCAAATATTTTCTTTGAAGTTTATTATGAATTTGTAAAAATTTCAAACAATAATATTTTTCGTAACGGTCATATTTAATATTTTGGACTAAATCTGTTACATCCTGTATATTATACACCTATAACTAGAGAAGATATAGTTTTATCATAATGTATTTACATTATTCTATAACATATTTGGTTCATTTTATTAACTGAAAATACATTTTATATACATACATATTATAAAATATCCTAAAGACATGAAAATAAATATTCCATGGGGTATATATACATGTAAAATTTGAAAATAAAACTAAAAGGAATGCTGATAATATTTTAAATTATGAATAATAATAATAATACAAAATTTATAAAACAAATATAGATCACGAAAACTGTGTATATTTAAATTTTATTTAACCCTTCCCAAACCCAAACCTTGCAGTAGTAATACAAGTCTACAATCATAATTAAACCTGTAATATTTCGGTAAAAACATGCAACGTAAAATTCATATTCATATAGGAATGACTAGTGAAAAACCAAAAAAGAATCATTCAAATTTTTTTTTTTCAATTCAATCCATTCTAAAATTAATACGTTGGTAAAAATACAATTTGTAATGTAAAAAACAGAAATCACACACTATTTTTACAGTGAAAAAAACAACAAACATACAAGTTACTCACTAATTAAATGAAGAGAAATAAGAAGGAAAGACACATTGTATTGAACTTAATGAACGCTCAAAATTATTGTTACGTACTTCTTAGTAGGTCTTTAGTGTACACCTCGTCATGTGAAGGTCCAAGAAATAGATTTTGTAACAATTAATCTTTTATTACAATAAGCTACAATTTAGTATAAGGAATATCACTAGTATAGGTCAAACTATTATGCAGATAAAAGAGACGCCGTCTTTATAGCCACACATACCGGCGGTGCGGCACACATACACATACACACACCATCCCACTATTCCAAGGACATCACAATTATATATTTAATCATTTTTTTTAAATTGAATGCTTAGTATTTAGAGTAAATTTGTGCTATAAAAGCCATTTAAGCAACTATTATTTACGGTAACACGATTTGACAGCACGGCTGCGTTCTGGTATTTTATATCATGGTATGGTAAAGGTTAATACGTATACGGAATACATCTCATATCAATATTTTTACCATTTTCAAACTAAAGTAAATGCTTAAACTAGTTACAGTATTTCGGGAGAAGTCTTGAACCCTCGACAACTTGATCACTAGGTACGTGTCTTACCACTAGGCCAAACAAACACGTCATTACTTCTTCAATTTTGGAATTTATTTTCCAGTCCTTATACCTATGGGTTATAAAGTTGTCGAATTATCTCTTAGTCTAGAATAATTTAATATTCTTTAAGTGTTTTGTTGAATTAATATTTGTGCAGATCATAGACAAAAATTATTATATTTGCTTTTAATTTTTTTTATTTCGTTTAGGAAAGTAAAACACACCTATTTTATATTATATATAAAGTAATTGTATTTGCATATATATCTCTATGCACGTTACAAATAAATAAAAATAAAAAATATTAATATTCTTGTTTCCGCATTATATTATTGTATGTTCGACCGTAATTTAATTTTTTTATATAAATATGTCAATAACTCTTTTACTATCTTAACTTATAGATAATAAAATGAAACAATTATATTTAATTGGTAAGATTTAAAAAAAATATCCCTTTAAACAAGATATGAGAAGAAAATTGGAGAGTAAGGTCAATGAAACTCTGATAAAGAACAAAAGATAATTTAAAAAAAATATAAATTGCGAATAAAAATACGTTGGCAAAATTTTATTTTATAAACAATAGGCATACCTAATTGAAAATTAACGAAACTCATTAGAAAATTAATGTTTTTTTTAAGTTTAAGTCCCGAAGCACAAACGGGAAAATTCTCACATAAAAGTCTTTCTAGGAGATATTAAACGAAAAACCGCCTGAAAGTTTACAGATCAAAAATAAAATTCAAAGCAAATGCAGGAAAGCAGTTTTCTCTCCCATTTAGTGAGCTGGCCGTTTCAATGCGAAATATTAATTAAAAGTCTCCGTTTACTCGGAAAACACTAGAAAACTTGGAAATATGGAAGCGAAGAACGAATTTAGATTATTTATATTAAAGATTAAACAATTATGATCATTCGGAACGGTATTGTACTTAGTTATTATTTGACTTAATTGATTTAATGACTAGAAAATTCAAACAATTAAAGAGTTAAAGACAGTATGATTATTTGATCTGGTATTAAGACAGTTGCCTATGATTGAAAGATAGATTATCCCGGTATACAATCAAATGTATTATATTTTAATAGCACGAAGGCTTAGCTCGGATAAAATATTGGATTTAAATTTAAGTATAATGAAAAACAAATTAATGTTTGTATACACCAATAAATTAAATGGAGACACTACTTTCCATAGTGTGCCTACACTGAATAATATAATTTTTTTGGACATATGCAAAATAAGGTAAAATAAGCATGTAAAGGCTTATTGTGATGGAATGAACCTCAAGAATGGATCCACTACCCGGATAAATCTTTACCACTGACTCTTCAATGGACCAAGTAATCTCTACATGAGACCTCCTACATAGATCATTTAAAAGATTCACACGAGAGATGATGACCCTCAGCAATGTGTAAAACAACAGGAGAGAGAGAGAGAGAGAGATTGAACCCCCATATTTGCAATCATTTAACAATAAAGTAGGAAAAAATATTCCATCTTCTGGTAAATCGTGGTATGTTCTACCCTTCATTAAAAAAAATAACATCATGTGTACATGTTCTAAGAGCTGTACGTATGTACATAACCATTATGTAGATTGCTCTTTATGGAAGGGTAAAACCATTCGGTTTTCATCACCAGCTACATCTGCTGCTACAATAGACATCGTTATGCTACTGAATGGTAACTTACATCAGCACTATACGGAACATATTCCTATTCCACTCTGTTGGATCTGAAATACTGATACAGATCATGATAACACGACGTTTTCAGTTTCCTCGAAGAGTACATACTCAATGCGCATGACGAAAGCTATAAATGTCAAGCGAGAAATTATTTTACATTTACAACTATTTCCAATTCCGGAATATACTGGGAACTTTTATAGGAGGCACTTTATTTTTATTATTCCATTAAGAAAATTTAATGGAATCTGATTGATCTAATGGAAGCAATTTTCAAAGTATTTTTTTTAGCAATATAAATACCTATAGAATATTATATTATTTGTATTCCAGCTATGCGTCAAATACCTTTGTATATTTTCGTAATAAACTGATTTTTCATAATATTCTTTAAAAAAGACCGTAAACAAAAACATAAAGAATTTATATCAAAAAAATACTGAAGTATGTAGATAATTAAGTTTGTTTCCTTTGTTTTATCTACCTACAATAATTATTTTATCTTTACCATAGAATTTATTTGTATGTTTTTAAATATTCAAATATATGATGATTAATGAAACGAAATTCAGATATTAATGAACTATCTTAACTATTGTGTAATAGCATATTTAAGGAGAACATATTTTTATTGTGAAGTTGCATTTTCAAGATATAGTTCTGTGATATTTTTATATTATGTTGTATCAATTCTGTTCAATTATTTATTATAATTTTTTTTTTTTTTAAATAAAAGTTACAATATTTAAATCAATTATGTATTCTCTATTATGGTTCAGGACTTCATCCCATCTTCAACCGATTTGTCGATGCCTTTTATATAAAAATCGATGTAGTAATCGATCCAATTTCTGAGGTCAACATCGTTGTTGAACTTAATGCTACGAATTTGATTGAAAAGCAACCAAAAATGTGAAAATCTGACGGAACAAGGTTAGGACTATAGGGTGAATACACCATAATTTCCCAGTTGAGCTCCTGGATGATCATATCAACTTTTATTAAAGGTGAAAATAAGTATTTCTCGAAAATATTCATTTTTATTAACATGGCTTACCATTATTTAAGCCCAAAACTATAAGATACAGGTAAACGGTGACACTGTTCCAAGAGAGACTTCAATATGTCAAAATGTCAATCAATGCAGTAAATGAACCCATGACCACACCATTCGGCATACCACAAGGATCTGTCATCGGTCCAATCCTTTTTATTATTTATGTTAATAAAATGTTCTCCCTCCCCATAGTTGGAGACATCATATCATATGCAGGTGACATAGTAGTGATCACAAATGGAAAATCGTGGGCGGATATTATATATATCATACTTAAAACATGGTTCGATAAAAATTGCCTGTAAAAAGCCAAAAGTGCCAAAATACTAAAAAAATATATTATATCCCATTCTCTTTGAAAGAAATAAATTTCTAAAACAAAATTATTATCAAAATACATTCATCACAGTGTATAAATAAGAAATAATGCAACTATATCAAATGTTTATCCATAAAAAGCAAAAATAGTATAAAGTACCTAGGTGTACACGAACGTAGAACGAACAAATACAAAATCTGGTCCCCAGAGTAAGAAAAATTATTTACATATTCATTAGATTGAGAAATGTCCTATCATCTAGTATGATTAAAACAATTTACTACTGTTTTGCCCAATATGTCTTACAATACAGTATAATTGGTTGGAGGGGGACTTTCAAGACTACCCTCTTACCTTTAGAAATGGTTCAGAGGCTGATTTTAAAAGTCAGCAAAGGTTCTCAGTTTAAATAAAACTTTCAAAAAGAACGCACTGCTACAAATTCACAAAGGCCATTTCAATTCAACAATTTACACAAAAATAAGTAACCGACCAAGATCGCGTGGCAACTTAGAAATCCGCAAATTTAAAACTACTGCTTCTCAACACCATTACGCCTATCAAGGTATACATCTTTTTAATGCCTTCCCATATAAAAATAAAGCAGAAAAAAATTATAAAGCCTTAAAATCGCAAATTAAAGAAATATTAGAAAACTCCGACAGCAATTACAAGTTCTAATTTGATTATGTTTTATGTATTTAATAAATAAATTCTATATTTATATCTTACTTCTTTACCTACCTTTACATTATTTTAAAACTTAAATACTCCCAAATTTAAACACGAGAATTGATTTCTCTATTGAGTAAAGTAATTTTGTGTAAAAAATAAATTGTAATGAATTATGTTCTTCTTTTTCTTATGTATATACAATGTTATGTATATACAATATATGTACAAGTGTAAAATAAAATTTAATAAAAAATAAGAAAAACGTTTCAGATTTTTAATAGCATATAAGTAGTAATGTCTTTAAAGTGTTTCTAGTCAACATCAGCACTTTAATCGAGAGCAGGTTGTGCGATTATAGAATAATTGATTACAAAAATAAATACAAAGGTTTTACAATCAGTATTAAATGAACGTTGGTGTGTTTCTTTTCATATATATCAAACCAAAATATTTGTCCAAAAAATATACATCTACTTTTGAGTAATCTGTTAAGTCATGTTGTTTTTACGTCGTTAGTCAGTTTTACCTTTTAAATAAAAGGAACGTATTTCAGACACATATCCTGTCTTTAATATAATCTCACAGGATGGATGCTCCTCTGTCAAGTGTTTTTTTTACGGTTTTTGTACGGAATTTCACTAAGCTGTTTGGCTTTGTTGGATTCTAAAGGAAACTATTTTATTTATTTCCCAAATAAATCCACATCATCGGACTCTGCAGGTACTCTGACGTCAGAGGCATCAAAGGAAATCTGGTTTTACCGGAATTGATTCAATGCGCCTACAATAAGTATTTAATTTATCTTCAAATTTTTTTTATCCTAAGAGTAGAAAACAATTTCCTTTGTTTTTTGGAAAAGATAATATAATATATTTAGGTTACTTTGATGCTCATTTTAAAGCTTTTTATTTACTATTTTTGATTAAATATCAAAGATAATAATATCACATCTATTGTGCGACTATTGAATTTTAATTTTAAAAATTTTACTTATAAATTATTTTAAAAACAATATCTAGATTTTATTTAAATATATCGTTAGTAAACTTATTTATGAGAAACAAAAATCACTAATAATTAAAATTTTATAAATTGTTGTGAAATTCGTTTAGAACATATATATTCTGAATACATATGTTTGTCTCTACTTCTGCATCTATCTAAAATCATTTTAAATAATACAGGCTTAGAGGTTGGATCGTCATACTCTTCTAACCTGACATACCACTCTTGCCTTCTTCACTGATATACATCTTCTTATGACATGAACATCATTTAAAATTGTTGTTCTCTAGTGCGATCGTTATAAACTATAAAAATTAAAATAATGTGGTACGTGGGATTCTATACCGAAAAGGAAGACAAAAAATGGAGTACTACAAGAATTATATAAATAAATCATAGAATATTTATAAAAAAATAAATCAAAGGAACTATTTACGTATAATAATAGATAATAAATCAGATTTACAAGAATGCTAAATAAAATTAATTCAATTTTCTTTGGCTTTAATATAAATTCGCAATAATTGATGAAAGTAAAACAAAAACATTGAATACAATGAAGACTAACACAAGTATTCAGGCTTGGATGATTTTAAACAATAAGACTCCTTAACACGTATGTACCGTACCTACTTAGGTAGCAAAATATTTCCAAATGGCAAAACGTGAAAATGAACAGACAAATAAGATATAAATACAGAAACCTAACGAAAATAGATAAGAGAGAGTCTTTGAAATGCGGTGCTGGAAGATAATGATAAAAATTAGTTGGACGGATACGAAGTGAAATAATATTTTGAAAGAATTAGAGAATAATAAGCGAAGAATCGAAAGCGATCAGCGCGAAAAATATGCGGATAGTTCTGGTGATGTGTCGGTGTAGAGTTATTTATTTGACCAGAAGGTAGAACGGGAAGAATGCAAGAGATAGGCCAGACTGACGCGGCTGCTCTTCGCTGCAGTCTGCGTCCTCAATCCAGATGTCGCTCACGTCGTTTGTCAGATAGAAGTGGCGATGCTGGCGAAAGATTTAAATTGCTGCATGAATCTTTTATAAGTAAACTTTTTTTTTTTAATACATATTTTATCTGAATATGTATTCTCTAAGGTACAACAACGTGTATAATTTGTTTTTTCTTTGAAAGAAATCTCATAGATGTAAAAATACTGTAAAATATAAAACTGTAAGTATTTGTACGAGTACACCGATATAAACTTACGACATATTTAATTTAAAAGATCATTAATTAACACTATGGTAGTTTATTTTATTAGTTAAATCAACTTTATTACGTTTATGTCAACTTTTAAATGCCTGCCTACCATTACGTTTATGTAAACCCACTCCACAAAAAGCCTTACTAAAATACAAGTTAATTTTCTTAGCTCTAAATTACACAAATAGTTTTAAGTGTGAAAATAATATTGTTATAAACGTTTTGAGTAATTATTACACCAAATATAAAATATCTTGAACCATTTTATGAAGAAATCTTTTGTAATATAAATTTAAATATAAAGAACTCTCGGCAGGTGTTGTCGGAGAAATTCAGAAAAGACGAGTACAACGAGCACGACATTTAAAGGTACTGATTTTATTTGTTTTTTAATGAAGACCATCAGTTTAAATTAAAGTTATAAAAGTGTGAGAAATTGAGCAAAGCTTAAATAATGATACGGAATAGAAAAACGAAATTAGTAAAAATTATATTTATTTTACTAAAATTACATTATATTTGTGAAAATACGATTTTTCTGAACACGGTTCTGTAAAACCTAAAATAAATTTGGATAAATCAATTTAATTGATGGATACACAGAAGATAATTAATTATCTATCAAAAAAATCACTCTTTTGATTTTTTCTGTCTTCTTTCTAAACCTTAGTGATTTATTTAAATTTATTTGAGTAATTGTGCAATAAATTCAATAAATTAAACAAGATATTGTAAAGATACATTTTTAATAAAAAATAAATTAAGTTGGTTACACGGATTCAGGTGTCATATTATCCGGGTAAACACAATAATTCATTAACAAAGTTGATTGTTTTCAAAAATTTTATATTTGGTATATGTATCAATTTTAAAAAAAAAACTACAGAATAAAAGTTCTTAATTTGTCGAAAAAGTAATCAGTCGATATGGCAAAATAGTACCGCGTTTCTCCGGATAGAAAAAATTACGAGTTCGTAACCCAGTAGCAAAGAAATATTTTTTTGATAAATATTTTCAATATATCTTTCTGTGATAACTTTTGAATTACCACCAGATTCCCTTGGGTTATATCCTCTAATTTCTTGGGTCCCGATTCCTTGTAAGTGAAACTCAGTATATTCAGGTAACAATAGTAAGCTTATTACAATAACGTATTTCCAGTCAATAATAATTACACACTTCAGAGATAGCCTAGTTATTCATGAGAAGCTGTGATGGAAAAGAGCTGTTCCCTCCAGAGACGGCTTCTTATAATGTTCGTCCCCCACCATTCATCTACTTACTTTCATGATGCACATATAGATTAATTAATTTCAGTGGTTTCAAAAAAATGATGGGTTACATTCTAAAATTGTAACTTCAAAAAAAAAAAATTTCATTACAAAATATTGTGGTAGGTATTTATGTCTGTAAATCCTTTCTCGCCATGATTTTCAGTCGTGTGATGCAATGATATTAAATACAGAAAAATCTGTAATTATCTGAAATTGTGCTGCACTTATATTATTATTTTGACAGGAAATTCATGATGTATTTCATAAAAGACGTGTATGACACCAAAGATTTAGATCGGTGTAGCGCGATTGAAGCCAATCACTAATAAGCTAGAGATTCATTGTATTCATACATGCGCAGCGTCAGCCGAGTATAAGTTAGAGTATTGTATTTGTTTACGTATGTATATAACACTTCTACCATATGTGTAAATATGTTTTCCGACTAATAATAAAGCTATAAAAAAAAAACATATATTATAAAGAAATAATCGTGAAAATAAACCAATTAAATAAAATACCGAAATAAAGAGAAGTATTTAGCTGAATTGGGCATATTTTCATTGTTAAAATACCATAATCTCTAGAGACTAAAGTCTATCACCAGAATATATATACGGAGCCAAGCAATGGACCCTCATTGACAATATCATGCGTAAATTAAAAGTTGTCGAAAAATCTAAAAATACCTAACCCACAAAACCACCAGAGAACCAAGGTAACAGGTGCTTTTCAAGTGACAAAGGGCTGGATATATTTGTCAAAGAAAATTTGATTGGAATGAACAGTGCTAAAAATAGGTCCTAAAATGAAGGCTTCGCGCTAGTATAAGTGTTGGCCATCTTCAAGCTCGATGCAGCGACATTAGATGATGATGAGGTAAAAGTAATTACGCAGCAGCCACAACAACATAAATAGGACAGTGAACACTATTATTTTTTCTACTTTATCAATTCCGGATACCAGTTCACAGAGTGCCAATGCTAATTAAATTATGAAAAGAAAAATTGTCATGCCTTAACAAAACATCAAGCATCTACAGATTCAGTCTCGTTAGTTGTTTGCGGAAACCTCCGCAGCCTTCACGTAATCCACCATACGTATGTATAAATAGTTCGCATACCAAAATGCATCCAGTCTCAGAAGCTTACACAATGCTCAAAGACCCTTAGATCTTGTACAATTTCTCTTAAACTTTCGGGATGCCATTGTACACCGTACGGCGTATCGTAGTAGCGAAATAATAATTTCTTTTTTCCAGCGTAATTGTGTTGTATATATAAGATCTGGTCCTCCATATAAATATATAAATAACGATATAAATAATAACATACAAAATAAATAATTCATACAATGCACAACAAAAAAGAATGACGATATATAGTTTAAAAAAACATATGATTTTAAAAGTTCTACAAAATTATATTGTATAATAGTTACTTTTATTAAAATTAAATGTATTAATTAGAAAGATATAGATAAGTTGTTGCAACCGGGATACGAACCTGAATCTTTACCTATCCGGCGAAATGCATTAACAGATTATGCTACACCAACTCAGTAAGTTGATGACAAATTATCGAAATTATATGTTACACTTTCAAATTGATACATCTGTCATTCCATTATTTGAAAGCCATCTTTTTTACGGAATTTCAAACACCCTAGAGTAAAATCCGATAGGAGACGTCAGAATTAAAAGACAATTTATTTTTATTAAATTTTGGAAACATTAATAATATTTTATAAACATTTACATATATTTTTAAGGAGAATACATTCTTATTGTGAAAATACAAATTTTATTTAAAATATCATATATCTATGTTCTGAAAAATTGCAAGTTCAAAATAAGAATGTGTTTTCCTTAAAAACACTTATTTGGGTTAAAATACGGCCATTATATAATCGTATACCAACCTTCCATGAGACCGCAGCTTAAACTATAGAGTTGGTTTGTGCTCCAGCCGCAGTTTAATATCAACAACACCAAGTACTCGTATCAGGAGCGAAACGAATCCATGCACACGTCACTCGCTTGTAGTTCAAACAATGCTCGAAGATATACAAGCTGATTCAAAATTAATGATTTAAAAATAATTCTTTACCTTCGTACTACATACGTAAAAACCGCATATTCACGATAGTTTATAGTTAAGATGATTTCTCCGTTGTTCACATCGTTATTTATTTGTAATTTTTAATTATATTTGTAATTTTTTTGACCGACATACTGAACATAGTGAATATAATGTTCCAGACCGATTTTATTCAGCCGCCATTTTGGTTTATGGCTTAGTAGACATTTGTCAATTCGTATTTGGTAGTCGTATAGTATGACTAATTACATTTTTTATTAAGTATCTAACGCCACAATATATTGAAGTCTATTGCCTTATTTACCTTCAATAGCTAGTTCTGGGATTTCTATTGATATTGTTGAATATTCAATCCATGTAAATAAAAAGACACAAACCTTTGTAAAACTGAGCTGATAGTCGCCGATTCTTCTTCATATGATCGCTCTCCTTGCAGGCTTGAATCTTCCTAAACTCAGCTGGTCAGCCTCCGAAACTTTATATAATCAATAACCGAAAAAAAATACACAAAATGTTTTTATATAACCGCCGTAAAATATATCCGTCTGAATCCGAAACCGTATCTCACCAGAAGCAGTTTCGCTTTTGTTTGCTGTTTTAAATATATAAAAATGAAATGCACATATTCAAACTTTATAACCAGGCTTACCTATCAATGTATAAAAACGCGTAAATAAAGTCAATAATATATTAAAACAAACACAAACCTGACTTTTAGCAAAAAATCATCATGTGCGACGAAGCTCATTTTGTCGACTTGGCGGTTTTTGTTAATAAACAAAACAGCCGTTATTGGGCTACTGAAAAACCTAAATTGATACACCCACACAGAGTTAGCGTATGGGGTGCGCTATGCGGGCCAGCGAAATCATTAACCCTCATCCTTTCAAGATGCAGGCAATGCTGTAAAAACAATGAAGGAAACAACATTGGCCTGGAATATAATATTCACCCTGCATTATATGTCTCACATATTATTCTTTGAATTTCATCACATTTATACAGTGCTGTTAATAAAAGAGGGAATTAAATTATGGTATATACAAATTTTTTAAATATTTATCCACTTTGCTCATTAATATTATATCATATAATTTATAATTATGCTGAAATCAAATGCAAAGAAACTAACAAAATTGCGAGAGAAGACGTGCAAATGAACCACCAAATGTAAGAGATACAAAAAATTGTATTGTAGAAAATTATTATAAAAATCGAATTTGTCGAAAAAATAAATGATCCATATAAATGCAATTTACGTATCATGTAACCAACAAATTACTATAGAAATCTAAATTATTCACAAACCGACTAATCTGCAAAATCAGGAATGTACAATATATAAATAAATACGTTATATACTGAATGCCATTTGCTCCAAATTTTGCATAGATACTTTTTAGGGCCCTGTAAAAAGTAATCATTCCCTTCTTGACCCTGTCCAATCCACTATTTAATGCAATTTTTGCAGATTTCACAAGATATTTAGATTATATTCAAGAATGTTTGAATTATATTATAGTTATTATAAGCATATATATAATTTAATTTTTCAATTATGAAGAAAAGGATTTGTCTGAATAAAGACATCTTATTGGTTATTACTCTTTTGTACTTTATTGAAGCAATAATAACATAACCTTTGTTATTCCGTTTGTGATTTAAATTCGACATCACATTTCATGAATACTCCCTCCACACAAAATACAACTCACAATCAAAATTACTGTCTCTTTAACTGCTTAATTTAAAAACAAGAAATTAAATTAAATATTTTGGACTAATCATCGTTAAAAATCTTAAATGGAAAAATCAAATTTGTCAAGCTGTTAAAAATATTAGAAAATTAATATACATATTTTTAAAAATCAGAACACCATCCTTATCGATAAAAAAATTGTACTGAGTATATGCATTTATTCAATTCATATTACAATATGCCATCATTCGTTGAGGATCAGCATATAAGCTTGATTCCAGTAAAAAATGTACAAAAACTTATCACAAATGATTATTCGACAAAATTACGTTTTAAATAATGCTAGTAACAACATTTTGTGATATATTAAAAATAAATTCTATTCTTCAAATATTTAAAGTAAAAGTAAAAGAAAAAGATAATTTTATTATTAAATATCGTACTTGATTTAAATTTATATTTTCATGCTCAAAAATCAACACATAATTTACACAACACCACTATACGCATATAGGAAAAAAAATTAACAGCTTACCCGAAAACGTCAGGAAGATTAATGATAATGTAACGTACTTGCTTTATAAGTACGTCTTAATGTACACCTCGTAGATATTGAAGGTCCAAAAGAAATTATTTGTGATAATTATATATTATTAGAGTATGAAAAAATTTAGATTCAATAAATATCACAATTAACAAGTCAAACGATAACGCAGAAGAGCACGCAGAAAGAGAGCGCGCCTACGCGCGTCGCCCTTTTTATCCCCGCACACACGCCCACAGACACACATCCCGCCCCGGCGGTGCGGCACTCTAACACATACACACACACACTCATATATATATATATATAAATTCAAGGACATCACAGATAATAAATAAATAATCTTCTTCTTCTTTCCGGAAACCCACCCTTCAAGAGTGATTTGTGCCAATAAATAAGTTAAAACAGTACAACAATATTATAGAATAGGGAATATTGCGTTACAAGTTAATACCATTGACGTTCAAGAATTCTGCTATTATATAGCTTAAATGTGGCGAGTTAAGAAAAAGAAGATAACACAAGTTAACCGGGAGTTGAAAATTACCGTTGACAAGATTATTGTAAAAAAAAACTGTGATCTGCAATGGACAGGCAAAATAAATAAATAATCAATATTACTTTTAAAAAAAAACACTTTACCCCGAAACTTATAATATTTATATTGCTATTGCTATTAATTATTATTTTTTAATATGCTATTTATTGTAAACAATATTTTTTATTATTATACACGCCATTTTTCTACACAAGTATATGCTTTTAAGAGAAGTGTAGCATTAAGCTAACAAATTTCACTTGAATAATGCGTAAGTATTACACTTTTTTTTAAGGATAACACATCTAATCATAGACCTATGTACTGAAAAATTGCAACTTAATAATAATAATGTGTTTTCCTTTAGAGATTTCGTAAATATAAAGAAGATTTCTCTCAAATAATGGAACGACAGATGTATCAATTTGAAAGTGCAACATATAAGTTCGAAAATTGGTCGTTAACTTACTATGTTGGTGTAGTATAATCGGTTAATGCATTTTCCCGTATAGGAAAAAATCCAGGTTCAAATCCCGGTAGCTACAAAAATATTTTTTTGATAAATTGATTTTATTTGTATATCTTTCTAATTGATAGGTACATTTGAATTGTATTATTACACATTATTTTTTTTTTATATGTACAATATTGCTACACATTAGCTAAACATTCAATCTTAAGCATGTTTGTATTTTTGAAAATAATTTTGGCACAATTTAGTATTAACGATTTAAAAACTTTTCTCCCACCCGCTAAGGTAAAGCCTTCGATAATGCGGCTTGCAAGGTATGTATATTATTCCAGTCGGGAGTCTCAACTCAGCGCGGTCGGAGTAGTCCGTAGTAAGAACAGTAGTTGGAGCGCGTCGGTGGCTGGCGGCTTCATAAATTCCGAGTATGCTGTAAACAATACATAAAGCGACTGTGTATGACGTGTGAATTTACGGAGATTTTTTCTAAGTTTCTCCTTCGAGATATGGCTTCTTGGCTTTGGACCCAGCCTAAGTCAAGACCATCACAGTAGTGCAGTGGAGCCCTGATACATTTGTTATCATAATTCGTATTTTTTTGTTTAATTACTTATACCCAGTGTGATAAATTTTATATTTTTATCATTAAATATAAAAAAACGTCTACATTTGTGGATAACATGTTCCATTAGGCAAATATTATAGAAACGCTTTTTCAAATTTGTAAAATATTAATACAAAACCTGTATTTGATTCCTTCTTTCTGAATTGATTATCAGTTTGATTGATCTGAATAATTTCATGATAAATTATATATTGATATCGTCAATGTTCAGCATTCAATAAATTATAAATTATAAAAGTCATCAACAAAACAGAATGATATTTCGTTATTTATTTAATATAATTTATTAACACATAACGTGATAATAATTAGACTCTTGTGTAAAAATAATGTAATGTGCATTATTTATGTACATTTTATTTTACAAAAATTCTTTGAACAAAAGTGTCCCTAAAATTCCGCAATGTATTCACGCGCCACTGAATAAAGTACTTTAGACACCGAGAGTAGAAAACAATGGGTATAGCAAATCCCACACCTGCAAGTGAGCGCGGTGGGTATTGTCTGATTGCACACGCTGAGAGAAAACTTTACCTGAATCGACCGATAATATTCAGTAGGCATACGGCTTCAAAAGTTAATATGCAGCTTCGATTATGTTATCTTCGTTATGATAGAATCGATGTTTACTTTTGTATAAAATTATTTAGTAAAATGTTGTTTTTGTACTATTTCTTTGCTACGTGACATGTAGACTCGAGTAAGAACATAAGGCTATTAAATATATAGGATATCACAGGAATCCGAGGGGAATCAATAAGCCAACAACCTGCCCTAAACCTGATGAAATCCTCAAATAATGGTAGTGAATAAGAGTCGACAAAAAAAGTGGGAGACAATTAGGGAGATCTTCATCTAATAATAGATAAAGAACGGTTTATAATTAGACAGACATACCCACATCCAATAATACAGATTGAGGTACGTATTTCAATTTTGGTAGACATATTAAGAAACCAAAATATGTTACCTTTTCTGAGTTTGATCAACTGTTATTATATTTGTATTATATACGGATCAGTAGATAAGCTAACAGTTTATTTTTATTTTGAATTTTACTAACGGTCCTTAATTGAGCTATTTTTTGACATTTGTGACAAATTGCGTTTCTGGCTGGGCAATTCTTTCCAAGTAATTTTCCACATCTCTGGCAAGTCGCCTGCGGGGACTAGCTTATTTTGTATGGTTTCTTCGAAATCCTTCATTGAGACATATTATTCGTATTGAATGACCTTGAAGATGACCTCCTATGTGTATCGGATTCATTCTTATTTACCACATAAGTTTAAGATGTTTATATCTCATTGCGACATTAACATTGTTTTAGAAATATTGATAGCTTTTTCCAATATTAACTTTAGCTCTTGTAGTAGTTTTTTCTTTATCGTATTATTTAAATTCATGATAAGTATGTCCTTTATAAGTAAATCTATCAGCGACCTAATTCACAAAAAGCTGCTTTTAGGTTAAGATCAGCCACACACGATTCCAAATCTTTGTCAGGCCTTTGCTTTTTTGTGAAGAATAATGTTAATTGAATTTGTTAATAACTGTTTCATAACTCGTTTTTATATAAAGGAATTAAATACTTTCAAACCCTTATCTTGTATGTAATTTAATAATTTAGCGATGTTCTATATTTTGTTTTCATTCTCTGTTTCCGTGGCAATCAACATCAATAATTTTTTTTTATAAAACCTTTCAAGTTCCCTTCTCTATCTCCTGTATAGTTGTAGATATACATTTTTTATTTATGGATTCTATTTCGCGAATACGTGATTTCGTGTTAATAGCTAACATTTTTAGTCGTGTAGGTAGAACATATCACCAAAAGAAGTTACATTTCTTTTGTAAATTAATTAACTTGGGCACTTCTGACACCATGTTAATTACTTGTTAGTTTCTTAATAAAACTCCAGGATATTTAAACATGTAGCTTCATTCGATCGACATGTTTTTACAATCCGGTTCACTCGTAAATCTGTAGTTGCGCGCGCTTCCTTTTTTCCATAAAGAAGTAGATAAGCAACTTACTAATTTATAATGTGCCGTACAGGATCTCGCTCGCAGGAATTATGCAAGAAAAACACTGGAGTATGATTTGAACCTTGGATTAGACCCTGCGCATCGCTGCACAGACATCGTCAGCCCGAGTAACAAGAGTAAATCGGAGAACTACCCTAAAAACAGTTCTTGATTCCTGTACAAAACATATGATGATGGTATGTAAAATTATATTATTCCATTATGAAATATTTAGCACAAAGAATTATATCCGATTATTTTTTTCTGGTTTTGTTGATTAAAAAAGCGAAACTTACGTATGTAAGTATTCTTCAAAGTGTCGCGAAAATTGGATAATTTAAATAATGAGAAAAAATTAGGTAAACTTTTTATACATCAAAAACTTGCATTACTTTTATTATTATTTTTATGTTTTGATTCTCAATAACACCAATTATACGAAATTTATTACAGTTCATAGAACTATTAAGCGCAAGCCTTATTAAGGGGAAAAATAATTGTAAAAAAAAAATATGGTGAAATCATACAATTTATAAATAATAAATCGAATAGGAACAAATACCTCGTCTTTTATGTAGGTCTCTGGCCCTTTGATCATCCCCTGGTCATGAACGGATGTCATTTACGTCTCATGGGGGGGCGGATCACCGTCAGGGGCGGAATAATCTATGCCTTTACGCCCTTCAGCGAGGGGAGCATTTTATTTCCCTGAGGTTTCATGACACGTAGCTATGGGTAGGTTTCTTTTACAAATAACTTATTTAAAGGCATTTTATAGGGGAAATTTTTAAAAACATGGTGAAAGATCTTGTGTGTGTGCTCATGACACATATTTATTTTATTTATTTGTAAATAAACAATTAGTGAGTTTTTTTCAAATATATCCTTTACCGCTTCAAGGAAATCCCTGCATTTATTTTTATTCTGCGCCATGGTATACCAATCGTCGAGCTTTAGAGTATGTTGGAAACCAGAGGGTTTCCATCCAGCCAACCTAGTTACGGCCTATCGAAATAATTTGGTTTTTAAACATGTTTATATCGATACGAGTATGTATATTCATATAAATATAATAAATACAACTGGGATATATAAATTAATTATAATCACAGAAAACTCAGTCGAGAGGGATTTCTAAAAAACGCATTTTTAAGTGAAACATAAGAAAACAATAAAAATCCCGCTAGAAAAGTACGGAATACCGGTTTTACCATTAACTACAGAACGACTTATAGGGATTTGAAAGAATGCCGTTATGATTGAATGTTATGATAAGTTATGAATCGGTACATATGTTGTAAGAATCAGAAGGAATGCGGAATGTGTGTGACCAGAGCAGGATCAATAAGAGAAACTACTTACAGTTGACAGAAGTGCATTGATGCTTGAAGTACAGTTACCGTTAGAAAAATATATAATACAAGTCTACACGGAGGAGAGTTTGCTAGAGATCTTAACAGAACGGCAGCCACGAGGGGAGTAGTGCGCAAGGGTCGGCCTCCGAATAGTTTTATTTTTTAATTTTTTATTAGAGAAACAAGCAGTGTAACAATAATAACTAATAATAACATAATATATAAAAAATAACATCGGTGACGTTTCTTTGTAATTAAATAACTAGTACATAATGAAATTGTATACTCAAACAAATTGATAAACAACAACAGACTTTTACATTAAAATAAACATAATAAATTTAAAAATAGTAAGTATACATTAAAAAAATAAAAAATTAAAAAAATAGTGTTTTTAAACTGAACATACAAAGTGTAAAGGGTAAGGAGGGGAGGGAAACGGGATGCAATATATACCATTTATGTTAATAGTTGTTGAAAAGTTGGCGTAGTTTAATTTTAAAGGGAAGCATTGTATCGTTGAAAATTTCTAAGTTATTATAAGAATTTACAGCATTATATTTTGACGTAGAGCGGATCACAAAATAATTTATTATGTAATTAGTTCTGCCAAAATTTGGATAAAAAAGATTATTTGATCGTATTGGGCTTGTGGGACCGTTTAAAGTCATTTGTTTTAATAAATAGGGCGAGTAAACTAAGTTATTTAAAATTTTATAGAAGTAGGATAAATCTTGTGTGTTTCTTCTATTTAAGAGGGGGGGGGGGGATTTTATGGAAACGCTCACTTTTCGAATGAGCCTTAATGTCTAAGCGGGCACGTGAATTAAATATATTAAAAAATTTATGTTGAATATTTTCAAGTCGATCGCTGTAGGTAGAATAATATGTGTTCCAAACTATCGATCCGAATTCAAATTGACTGCGTACAAATGAGAAATATAGAATGATAAGAGTAAAAGGTGATTGGAATGGGTTAGACGTTCTAGCTATGAATCCAAGGAGTCTATAGGCCTTAGCAATTACCGACTCTATGTGCGGGATAAAAGTTAATTTGTACATGTTGAGGTCAGTACTGGCGTATTTTTACGGCTGATGAAAGCCTAGTTTTACACCCAGGTTCAGGGACCGTTGGCGGATAAACTAATCACCTCGTCACTAAAAATTTTAAAGTTCATAATTTTGTATAACTTTTGTAGCCTGTTGCGTTCGTCCGATTAAAACTGTCACATTTCTTATTATTTTTCATACAATTTAATTGTTTGAAAAATTATTTTTTTTGCAGGATTTTGCTATATTGCAGTGATTTTTTTAAAGATATTAATGTGTACACGAAATATAGCACATACTAAAGCTAAAAATGTTCAAAAAAGGCTCAATTTATGCAATTTATTTTGTGCTAGACCAAACCACTACGTCTCATAGTACGCGTAGTAAAGGTATTTTTGGCAAATTTATGTACACAAAAATAAGATATCTTATATGAAATGACTAAAGAGTATATTTTTTACTCTCCAAATATTTCATTATATTTTTAGCAATAAAATTACGAGCAGCACTAATTTCAAATTTAAATTATAATTTTAACCAAAAATTAAAAAGTTAATGCCTCGTAAAATGGCATCCCATCCATATGAAAAAAAACTGCCTTTTTGCGTGTTTGCTTTCATATTTTATTCGCAAAGTTTCGAGTATTATTTTTGCTTAGACATCCCTTATAACGGCCGACGCGAAGAATTTCCCATTAACTTTTTCTGCCGAAAGTGTTTCACTTATTTAAATTTTTATATCCTAATGAGTTTTTAATTTTCACACATTTCAACCATTTATTACGATATTTTTATTTTTCAACATTTCGTTTAATCATTTCTAGCCTCCAATGAAAGGCTCAGAGGTATGTAGTGCCTTTGCATTTATTTATTTATTGGTAACTACATAATATAAATGTAAAAATATGTTTGGACTGTGCCCGTCTCACTAGAGAAATTCTGTGTTGAGACGGGCATAGTTTACAAGCAATTGTACAAATAAATTAGTATAGATAGAATTAACATTTATTATATATAATTTATATGGTGTATATGAAAAAATAATTTTAAAGTGGACTTTCAAATAAATTATTTTGTTATTAAGGATAATTCTGTTCTCGTTGTTCTCCTTAATAATGTATAAGTTGTATCAATGTGTCCAAAATTTAATAAAAATGAATTGATAATTCTGGCGTCTGCTATCGGTTTACTCAAAGGTATTTTAGATTCCGTAAAAACAATTTAGATGTCTTTCAAATAATGGAACGACAGATGTAATAATTTGATAAAACATATAGGTTCGACAATTTTTTGTCAAATATACTGGCGCTGGATCATATTTGGTAATATACCGCAAATAATAACCGCAAAAATACTATTTTTCGATAAAATTGATTTTATATGTATATCTTTATAATTAATACATTTAATTAGTATTTAAATTATTTTGGAGAAATTTGGGGCAATAATTATTAACGGTTTGAATCAATATTTTTGGGTGAGTGTACCAATACTAGTTCTACTCATATTACGAATCCAAGTTTTAGTTTTTAGTTACGTGTTATTGGAACAATTCAATTGGGTTAAATCTTACAGCATTCTATTAACTAGTTTAGGTCCAAAATATTTGTAGTTTTTTTGGCCGTATGTTGTATGTGCTCTTGGGGTTTGTAGGTTATGTGTATTCGTCCGTGTGGTAATTATATTTTGAGTTGTTTTAAAATGTGTCTGTTTGTATATGTACTTCAGAGTAGTATTATAATATATTTTGGGGTTAGGACGGTGGTTAAATGAAATACATGTGATTAGCGTGTGTTGAGGTTTATTATGACAAATGATAAAAACAATGAAGACAGATAGAAATGAAAACAGTGAATGAAGATGTAGGAAATGATGAAATGAAATGAATTGGCAGTCTTGCTCGGCAAGCGCGAGCCGGCAAGACCGCCATTGTGAAACGCTGAAACTGGAGAGACTGCTTGGTGGTGAATTCGCAAGCCAGGCTTGTAGCAGCAGCCGGCAACGGTGTCGCTAGCGTCGATGCCGACTGAGATGTTACATACTTCCATATCTTTGTTAAACTGTATTTGTTCATAAACAAACGATCCGGTATACGCCTCGCATGCGTATACGCATGTTTATATTATTTTAGGTTAGTTTTAAAACTGTAATTTTAAAGCATATTTGTAATATTGCATTTACCATACATAAAATAAAAATACAAAATTTATCAAAAATAAGCACATTTTCGAAAGCTAGACTCCAAAATAACCAGGATTGAATACTTTTTTCGTATTTTATTCGACATAAATACGTATTTTAAGCGAAAATAAATATGTTCATGAAAATGGACGTTTCACAACTGTCATGTTGACAGTCAAGAGCAGCATATAATTTCACTAGCGCCTACCGGTTAAATTATATTTTCGCTGGTTGAAATATATATCTTCCGGTGAAAATCTATTCGGATATGATTTCACTAAAACTCCAGTGAAAATATAACTTCTCTGGTAATACACATTCACTGTAACATATATAAATTATATATATTTGTTTTATTTTTAAATTCAAAATAAAAATCCATTGAATATCTATTTAAATACAAAACTGAAATACGCTTGTTTCATACACACTGAATTTCCATTGAATCATAATGTTAAAGGAACAACAAAGTTTAGAGGTCATAGATCACACAATGTTGTATCAGAAGTGATAAAACTGTCCATATTCCGTGACACAATTTCATAATAAAACCAAAGTTATGGCTTGACACACAGAAGTACTGAGTCATCAATAAATATTTACAAAAATAGTAAATAATAAGATAGTTTTGATTTCTTCTAGCATGGCATATTTTTTTATTCTTTTATCTTATTTTCTTTCTCATTCTTGTTAAACGCAATAAAACCAAATGTATTAATTGCCCTTATACGACTTCATCTTATATGACATTTTTAATTTTATGTAAACTTCTTCAGTTTGAAGTAGATATTTTACTTCTTTAAATGTTGTTAGAAGACTCCACACCACATTTATTTAGGTACATGCATATTACGTACAAATACGCAAACCAAATTTAGGTAAATATTGTTATAAAATGTACATATTATGCTCTATATTTTTACACGTATTTTTTAAAGATTATTAAAGAATTTTGTCAGTTAACGTAGAAATGTCACAAATTCAATTCGAATTAAAAATTTTACAAAATAATACTATGTAATGTTTTCAAAAATGAGTGAATATGGCATTGATTTACTTTAGCGAGATTAGCTCTACCAACGTAAACATGATTCATGCAATCAGCAATGGCGTGCATTGTAACCAATCACATTTTGTTTTATTTATACACATAAACATTCATATGAAATAACCAAACAAACAAAATAGGCAATGTCGAGCGGCCAGCAAGCACATCGAGATGGCTTGAAATATGTTATTAATCAATATAATACTGATCGTGTTAAAAAAGGTGGGTTTTCTTAAACTCACATTTGAGGACTGGCTTCTAAAATAATACAAAGCAAATATTTTAGCACATACCTTGTATTTCACTGTATAAATTATGTTTTTCTGATGAATGGCGATAATCTAACCGTACATGATGACTGACAAGTAGCGATAATTTTTGACGCTCTCTGTTTATTAATTTAGAAATTAGAAGTTACAATTTGTTTGTGCGGCGTATTACCCATATTCACCCATTTTACTTTATATATATATATAACATTTTATTTTTTCTATATAAAAGAATATATAAACAGTATATATAGAAAACTGAATGTCTGTCTATTCTATACACAATTCTATACTTTTTGACCCTTCTAAATAAAAAATTCCATTCTCTCCCAATTCCACCTCTTTCCTCCCATAAAAATATATTATAAATTTTAATTTTTAAGGAGAATATAGTGATGTTACAATTTTACAGAACATAGGTCTGTGATGTTTTGAATACAAATTAAATGTATTAATTAGAAAGATCTACATACAAAATCAATTTACCGAAAAAATATTATTATTGCTACCGAGATCCAAACCTGGATCTCTTCCTATCTGGAGAAATGCATTAACCGATTATACTACACCAATACATTAAGTTGACGACAAATTTTCAAAGTGATACATTTGTCGTTCCATTATTAGCATTTACGGAATCTCAAATACCTTTATATATAAAGAAAATGGCTTTCAAATAAAGTTACTCTTTAGGAACCCGCATAAAACAAAGACATCCTCCCCCTACCCACGGCCAACTCATTCCCGCTTCCCGGTATAAATCTGTTTTATATTTCTTTATTTATTTTACTTCAATGCTATACATATTTTTGCATTTAATTATGTTTTAGTTTTACTTAGCCCGTTTCGCTAGAAAACTGTGTTGAGACAGGCAAAGTTTACAATCAAGACTTAATTTGATTCAAGTACAACAAATATATTAAATAAAAACTGACGATTTATCGACTACACTCTACCACCCATATTATACTTATAATCATTGTATTCCTTAATATAATTTGTTACCTGGCAAACGGTATTCGAGTTGATACTATGTTTGGACTAGTGTCTCAATAACAGGTCAACTCATCTCTAATCCAAATTTTAATCCCACTTTTTAGATTCATTGGATACCTAAATTTTGATACACATTCAAAAATTGTGTTGAAAGATTTACGACCTAAATATTATACTAAACACCATCCGTACCTCTTACCTGATCACTTACTAAACTTGTATTGAACGCCATACAAATTTTGTTAAAAATAGTCACTCTACTTTTCTCCTTTAAATATCTATCCCTGCCTGGACCAAATTTTGCAAACATCGTTATTTATTTATTTCATATCATATGTTGTGTGTACATTTAATATTTTAATTTCTGCCTCACTGGGCTTTGCCTGTGCCGAGCCAAACATTATATCCTGTTATATATTAGCACCTGGGAAAAATAAATTACCCCCTATTACAAATTATAACTAAATCTAAATGCTGGGCAACGCCAGATAAATATTGCTAGTGTGATAAAATAATCTAACAAAATAAAGTAATCAAATATCGTACTAGGGCGTCGAATCGCTTTATTAAACCATGGAAACATAATGAATTTCAAGACCGTAAACTGTTAAATGTTTTTTTTTAATTACTGCCATGCACAGAATAAACCACACGAGATTTGATACCTTAAATATTTATTAAAGTCATTACGAAATTATATCTACTGTAATGAATTATGCTTATTTCATTTAAAAGAGTAACGTTGTATAAACCAAAGATTTATAAGTACATACGTAACCTACCAGGATCTGCAGATATGGCAGTTAATGAATTGCAAGTACCAAAAAGATAAAGTATTACACTTTGTGTTGCGGACTGGTTTGCATACAACAATTTGAGTTGTTTAATATTAATTATAATTGAGTACCTTGTTGGTATAATGGCTTTTAAACGCTAGCCTAGTAATCTAGTGATCGGAAGTTCGCGCCTTGTTCCAAGAGACTAACAAGATAGTCCTATTTTTGTTTAGCTTAGTTTAAAAACAGTAAGAATATTTATTAGGAGAACACATTCTTATTGTGAAGTTCTAATTATTCAGAACATAAGTCTGTGATATTTTAAATATGAATTAAATATATTAATTAGAAAGATATATATATATATAATCAATTTTATCGAAAAATATTGTTATTGCGCCACCGGGAATCAAACCTGGATCTCTTTCCTAACCGGGGAACGTGCATTATCCAACTATGCTACAACGACAATATTTTTAGCGACAATTTTCGAACCTATATGTTACCTTTTTGATATTAATACATTTAATCGTTCCATTATTTGAAAGAGCCATCTACCTTATTTTTACAGAATCTCAAATACCTTTGAGTAATCTGATAGCAGACGCCAGAATTAACTATTCATTTTTATTAAATTTTGGACACATTGATACAACTTTATTATTAGGAGAACACATTCTTATTGTGAAGTTGTTATTCAGAACATACATTATTAATCACTGTGTCCAAAATTTAATAAAAATGAATTGATAATTCTGGCGTCTGCTATCAGATTACTCAAAAGTATTTGAGATTCTGTAAAAAGAAGGTAGATGGCTCTTTCAAATAATTGAACGATTAAATGTATTAATATCAAAAAGGTAACATATAGGTTCGAAAATTGTCGCTAAAAATATTGTTGCTGCAGCATAGTTGGATTATGCACCTTCCCCGGTTTGGAAAGAGATCCAGGTTCGAATCCCGGTGGCGCAACAACAATATTTTTCGATATAATTGATTTTATATGTATATCTTCCTAATTAATATATTTAATTCGTATTTAGAATATTTATGTGACATGTATTCCGTGTACGCATCATTATTTAAAAAAAAAAAAACAAATATACATATATATAATTGTAAAAAAAACATTGAGAGCTCACTTTATATAATGTCGTCAAAAGAACAATATTTTATCGTTAGTTGACTGATGTTTTTTTAATTACCGGTCAAAAATGAAATATAAAACCGCTGAATTTTAAAATAAGCCATTGGTATTTTTCAATTATTACCACTAGAACTACTTCATCGTATTGAAAACCCCCTATAATTAAATACGATTGTCGCCTTTTGGTTCGTAATTATCATTGATAATGATATTTTTTTTAACTAATAGGAGTTAAAGATATAGATCATGGGGGAAAACCCTTCACCGTAATAGAGTGATACAAAATTATACATTATAAAATATCGGTAAACTTATTTGTGAAACTGTATCGTAACCTTATACGTATGTAATATATTTGGTAAAGTATAATGTATATTAAAAACATAATCATTATTTTTGTAAGCATTTTAAAATATATATATACATTTTGTTTGTATAATATTGAATTATATTTTTTAATTTAATTGATCAACTTTATAAATATGTTAAAAGATAATGTCATCAATCAATGTCTAGTTGTAGGACAAAAATTTCTTGGTGTTATTTGGCTTTACGAGTTAAGATGAATTTGTAAAAAAAATTCCTCCTTTTTAAATGTGTTGTTATAAATTATATTAAATGGTCATTTTCACCCCAATTAACGCGGGCAAGGAAAACGTAGAGATACAAAAGTTAAGTGATTTAAATCAGTGATACTCGCAATTCAAAATGAATATAAAAACGGCAATTATAAACGTGTTTCAATAAATGAGTTTACTTGCTGAATTAAACTCATTTAAATGACAATTATTGGTAGGTACTTAAAATAAAATATTATATTTTCAACTTGACAGATATGAAACGGAAAAGCTGAGAAAAATATCGAAACGTGACAGCAGGAAATAAAGTGAACCGCGCTTAGAATGCAGTTATATTTAATGAAAACTTGTTAGCTGAGGCAAAATCAGCGGTACACAATGGAGTCCTAGTGAGAGCACTGATGTTTGAAAGTGAAACTAAATACTTGCTGAATGCATCGAAAATGAAATCACTTATATGTTTATGTGACAAATTTATTTGTAATAGAGTAAAAACGAACAAATTAAAAGGGAATGTACATCTGATCTTAGAATAGCGAATAGAATTTTAAAAAGTGTCGTGTTAGTAGTTTGATCATGTAGAACGAATGAATGAAGAGAGAAGATAAATAAATGTTGCGAGCAGTGGCGTATAGTAGGTATAGACTTAGGTCTTAACTAACGCCTTTAGGCAAAATTAATCCGTTGTTTATTCGACCCTACCATTTATTTATTTGTCATTTTTTAGTGCTTAAGTTTAAGTTTTTACGTAAAATAATACCTTCTTACTCAAATAAAAATCATTATCAAAAATGATTGAACGTTTTTTAGAATATTTTTTACGTTTGAACATGATTCTTTTACTGTTTGAAAATCCTTATTCACGTAATAACTAAACCAAATTATTATTTTTATTTACCCTTAGGCCGTTTTATAAATATGCATCAAGTTACATCCCTGCGCGGGACTGTTTTTGTAAATCGTAAATTCTGTTGTAGGACACTTTTAAAATGACATTTACTGATGGACAAACGCACCTTGTGTCTAATTTATCACTTGAAAATACTTCTCAGTTAATGTTTTCAATATAAACAGTCAATTGAGATTCTTAAATCATTAATATAACGTAAATAAATGCTAAACAAAAAATGATATCGATATTACGTCGCATTCTATCCTGCTGCCATATTGTAGTGACTCAAACATGTGCATTATTTATATGATATAGGCACTTACCCGGCGTGTTGATTTTCAGGCCACTGCGTCGATATCTTAAACACGTACTTACACAGCTCACACATTAGTATTCTTTGTTTCTTATTATTTAATAAAAAGATGATGCCATAAATATTGAAATGCAATATACTCAAGAGTTTTCTTTTTCATGGTAGGTTCTAAAGCACGGCCACTCACACAATATTAAATTACATTCTGGGCATTTATACTGAGACATTTTTCTTTTTTTGTAAGCAGCGTAAACTTGACACGCTCTCTGTAGTTTTTTAGATTCATTGTTCATAATTGGTTCAGGCATGTGTTTTGCTAATAGCCTTGGCCTTGCAGTAAGTCGTAATGGTGTATCGCGCGCAGATCGGGGTGTTATGTGAAACATTTCTAATAATTGTCTTATTACTGCTAATTGATAATCTGCTAAACTAACATTTTTACTAGTTACCATTTTATAAGCAATATGTGCATTTCATAAATATAAGTCAATTATATGTAAGGCCACATTTTCATACCATTTAATTGTTTTTCGCAAGCAACTTAAACTGCTCAATATCATGTCCACTTTATCTACAGAACCCATACACTTATTGTAGTAAATAACGCACTTAGATTTAATATTTGGCTGATGCGTTTTCCAATATATCTTTCCGGTCATTTCCATAGAGTCATCGTGTAAGGTCGTTAAAATGTGAACTTCTTTTTTATCGAACCACTTGAGTGCTAAAAGAGGTCCGCGATGTTGGGCGACCATTTGACCTTTTTTTAGTTTATTGAACTTTGACATGCCTTTACGTCTTGCTTGCACCTTACCACATGCATTTGTTTTATTTTTGTGGAGAAATTCATAGAGGATAGGACTGGTGTACCAGTTATTAGTATACAGATTATGTCCTTTGCCAAAATAATCTTGAAGTAGTGTCTTTACTATCCCGAGACGTTTAGCATCAGTTGTCGTTGTAGTTTCTTTACCACAATAAATAATAAAGTCTAAAACAAAACCTGCCTTGACATTGCACAAAACAATTTTTTTAATTCCAAACCGGTGACGTTTGGAAGGTATGTATTGTTTAAAAATTAAACAGCCATTGAAAACAATTATTCTTTCGTCTATGCATAAATTTTCAAAAGGCATCAAAGTTTTTTTAAATAATTTACGGGTATGGTCAATTAAAATGTTGAGTTTGTGAAGTTAGTCACCGGGAACTTGTGCGTCAATGCCTGAGAAGTGTAACATGCGAAGCAAAATTTCATAACGATCTCTGGCCATGATTTTGCCGAAAATAGTACTGGCGAGCAATGGGTCGGTGGAACAGTGTTCCTCAATAGTTTAATGTCGGTTTCTGGTCATTAACATTAAAGTCGCAAAAAACACGTACATTTCTTCGATGGATGTGTCTACCCATCTACAAAGTCTGGATTTTTGAGACGGTTCCTGTTTGGAAATAGTAGCTAAGTAATATTTATTAGTTTCCTCTACTATTTTTGTCAGTATTTCTTTGTTCAAGAAATATGTGAAGAAATCAATTTCTAGTGAATTTTCAGAAAATGAAGTAGATGGGTCTCAACCAGACAGAAACACATCGAATTCGTTAACTATTGGAATAAATGGACCCGAGGTCCAAGGAAAAAATATGTTAGAATTTTCGCATTCGTCTAAAATACTAGAATTTTCGGGTCCATCTGAAGTACTTGGTCTGTCACATCGACTCGTCCCAGGGGCGTCCATTTCATTTTCACCTGTTTCATCAGTAAATGGTACATATTTATTATTGGGTTGACTCATCTCAGGGACGTCCATTACATTTTCACCTGTTTCATCAGTAAATGGTGCACCTTGATCTTCACTCATTTCAAAATCTGAGTCCGCGTCTAAAAATGTTTCAATAATTTCATCCTCCTCTAGACTGCGGCCCGCCATTTTGAAGGTTACACAATTTTTATATAGATGATTACGACAAAAATATACAGCACAACACAAGTTTTTCGATTCTTACCGCAAGCGACTTAGTCAAATCAAATTATTTCTCACAAAAGATAACTACACACAAAAAATAACAATGTTTAAAGATTAATTCACAATATTTCAATAAAATTACGTTGTAATAATTATTATAACACTTTCCAAACAAATATTCACAAAAACATCAACTGTTTGTATTCCAAATGGACCACAGAACAAAAATTGGCGATCGACGCAAGTCCGATAATATTTAGGCGACCCTGACAAATACGAACTAGTATACAAGTGTTGTAGGGCGCGAAATTCAAACGACTGAACTGAGGTTTGATTCGTCATGGTTTATAAACTGTTTTGTATAAATAAACAATAGGATTTCAATAGTAATTATAATAAATCTTTCGTTTACAACATATGAATTGCTTAATTTATATTTGTTTCAAAGAATTTTCAGTAATGCATAGCTTTTTAGCTTGTCTGCAATGCACACCCCTGGATTGGAATATTAGACGTACTAAAAAATGAGAAAGTTTGAGAAAGATTTAACATGATCAGTTTAACTTGACACTGGAAGATAGTTTTGATAAAAGCCTGAAAACAATCAACGAACTTGCTTGAAAATATGTAAAAATGTGGATAGGGCGATGGATAGCTGTGTGTCATTACAGAAGATGTGGTACTCTATATATTTTGCCTACCCTCGCTATAAATCAGCGTGATTGTAATAAAATTATTTGGTTAAATATTGATTTAATATACACAAATATAAATATTGCTAGACGTATGTGTATAATATTTAAGTAAATCATAAAAATTTTATTACAAAAAAAAATTACATAAATGTTCAATTTTATTACTGCACCCATTGTTTTCCTTTGAAATCCTTCCCGGCCATTATCCCCCTTTAAACCATTCTACTGGCAATATTGTGTGCATGTTTGACAATATGCATCTGAACAAACTAAGCATAACTAGCTTTCAGTGCATCCAGAATTACATTGAATCCTCCGAGAGTACATGTAAACCATTTTAGCCCAGGATTTACAAGTATTATATATTAATGAATTCAATGATAATAATTCCATTTGTGGGTAGCAACTTTCTATGAACACCCCTAATTATAATAAATTTGTAATATAATCAAAGAAGAATGTTATATGACTTTTTTTCTATTACATGTGCTTACAGATACTTGTTTTTTTTTTCTTTTGCAGCAAAACAACTATGAATACATTGAATTCTTTAGAGTTCCGTCAAAAATCTTATGCGTGCCAAGCTTGGCATGTGTGCCATATATTTGCCATCCCTATTCTAGACAATATAGGTAATATTCTGCTTCGGCGGGGATACGCGTTCAATAATCCGAGAAAGATGTTACGAGCTCAAACGGATGAAAGAAAATTTCGGTAATTACTTGAAACTATGTATATATTTCTCCGGCAAAATTTTATGAGCGGATAACAGAAGGGTCATATCTACTCCAGTACTTGAAATGCAATGAGAGTATTGGAAAAAGTTACAACTGACAGTGGCCGACGTTCTTGATGGAGTAATTTGTAATAACAGAGATGCATTTATTTATAAGAGGGAGAGGAAGGGTAATTGAATTATTCCCAAAATATTTTTTCAAATGACCAGAATGGACCTTGACCCCGTAACACGGAAGTAACCAAAAAAGGTATAGCTGCTATTATTAAATATTATATCCTTATTATTATTATTATTAATATATATATTACGGCTGCAAACAATGGTGTCTTCTAGTGTGCGGGAATTCGGGTAGTCAAGAACTAGATGTACAACAATACAGTTTATTACAAATCTTATAATCGTATAAGAGATGTGTTCTGATCTACGATTCTGGAGAGAGAGAGACTTCCGCCCGAGCGCGACGCCCTTTTATTTCTTTCACGCTCTCATTCTTACCAACATGCGGGCGTTATCCAATCGCTACATCATGATACATTACATTTAATATGATAAGAAGAGAAACATAATAAATTTGGCAGGGTGTTAGAATGCTAAATGGCCCAAAATATTATTTTGGTGTTCAAGGATACATAAACATTTAGTCGAAGTAATAAAACTCGGTATTGTTAGACGTGGGTGCACAGTATGGGAACAGCGATAAAGAATGAAGGCTGGCATACGTGACCAATCTCAGGACGACAAATGCACCATAGGGGATGCATCACTTTATGCGGGCAGTCTTCACCAAATTTCGGCCGGGAGAACTCGCTCCACAAAGACGGGATCTAATTTTCAAGTAGAAAATAAAATCAATATCGTCTCTGAAATATTAAGCAAGCGCTTTACAAATTGTGATTCCGGTGAAAGTTTAAACAGTGCACCTCGAGTTAAGCTTAGATTATGATGTTCTCTGCGTTTAATCATTGATGTGAAACTATCAAAAGGGTCCCGGTGGATCTATAAAAAAGTTCGTTCAACATAATTTGATGTAGCAAGAACAAACTGTCGCTATCGGGGCAGACGGTATCCTATACGGCACGCAAATATTGCATAAGAACATCGCGTCCAGAGTCCCGGTTTGTCTGGATAATTGGGCATCGTCTGGCGGTCAATCTACGATAAGCCTACACTCCATCACCCTACGCTGGCATCACAAGCACCTGGTCACACTTCACGTCCAGGATCCAGGACCATCATCTTCACGTGGAAAGCGTCTCCTGAAAGGTAATCCCTTACGTGAGGGACCTGCATAATCTAAATCAGGCGTGCATCAACATAAACAATTTGGTAGATAACTTTATGCTGGCTTGATGGACATATACTTAATGTTAATCTCAAAGTAATTATTTTTGAACTGCCTTATTAATAAGTATGAGGTGTAGTTAATCTGTATTTAACAATTCCCAAAATCACCATAAGTATGGATCGAGGACAATAGAATTTGTTGTTCCTACAATAAAAAATAAATCCCTGGGTTTCTACAAAAGAGTACGCTTTCTACCAATTTGGAAGAAATGATAAAAAAATGGCTTATCGATAATAACCCGTCTTACCCGTAAGAATAAAATGAATTGTTTAAAACTATTTGTTACGTTTTGATTATATTAAATGTAACAAAATTGATATAAATATACCTGCATTTGAATGTCTATCAAAGCGTTTTGTGGGTCTAGTTTTAATTAAAAAATAAAAATAATATATAAAAAAAAAGATCCCTGCAACTATCTATTCTGAAATATATACATCAATATATATATAAGTTATTAAACATTATCATTAACATAAAGCGTTAAATTACACATTTTTATTGCGTTTTAAATGCAACTAGGAAGATTAAAAAATCATCAAAATGATGAACATGACATTTGACTTTTTTTTAAAATAAAGATGCTTACATGGATACATGCCACATCAATATTCTTACTATTTTTAAACTAAGTTAAATGCTTGTGCTATGAAAATAGGACTAACTTGCTGGTTTCCTGGAACGAGACGCGAACCCTCAACGTCTAGATTACTAGGCAAGCGTCGTAAAGTAAGGCACGAGACAGCGAATCTTTGAGACATGGTATATAAACGGCGAATACGAAAGCCGAGAGCTGTCTCCAAAACGTCCCATGACAGCAAAATCCGTATCCCCGAGATTGTCTCGAGTTGAATTCTTCTTCTAAAAATATCTTCCGTGAACCCGAACGATAATACTTGGAAATATTTTATCAATATACATTGCATATTTTCATTCTAAATACGGTATAATTGATTGAGTAGGTTTTTTATGTCTAATTTATTATTTCTTGAAATATAAAAGAATAATAATGAACGTGGTTATAAAAAAAATCAATACTTTCAACGATTGTACTTTTCAACATTTGTGAAGTTTTATCCTTAACTCTATGTTCAAATTTCGGCTACTTACAAGATAGGAAAAATCACAACTTGACGTGATGTGGGTCGCATTATCCTTCCCAGAACTCTGTTTCTCTGCCTCTCACAGGCACTTCCTTTGGCGATTCAAGGATCAACGAAGTAGATACTCAGGCATCATTGTGATACTATTGATAACCTTTTACACTTTTGCTCATCACTCGACATTGTAATAAACGCTGGGAGATTTTAATATCCAAATTAAATGTAAGATTATATTGCGTTGGATGAAAGATCACGGTACGAAAATTTTGTTCTTAAAATAGTTCGAGCCCTAGTCTAAGAACAATTAAAAACCACTGTTTGGTTTCATTTTAGAAAAAAATAAAAAATACATAATCCAACCTATATTTATCATCTGGGGATATGTGGATATGACATTGCGGTTTGGATATAATGTTATAAATCAGAAGGCTATGGGTGTGAGCGCCTGTTACTCCCATATATTACACCCAGCGCTCACGCGTTCTTTTGAATATGATCTCGGAGTGTATGTGTAAGTGTGGGTATATGTGGTTTAATTTAGCGGCTTAATAAGAAAAACAACTTACAGTTGCCAGAAATTTATTGATGATTGATCACATATACAGTTAGAATAATATGCAGTAAAAAGTCAACAACGAAGAGAGTTTGCTAGTGATCTTGACTAAAAGTGACGCACAAGGGCCGGCCTTCGAACGCATTGTATTGGCACATTGTATGAGGTCGGTGTCGTGCGTGTTTTTGTGGCTGATGAGAGCGTGCGTTTAGGGGCCGTCAGCGGTGTTGATGATTATGAAGGCGACAGACCTCCACACATCGAAATATAGTTGACGTCATAACCACAGTGCAAAAACAATCTAATGATGTAAAAAAAAAGTATCATAATTTCAAACAATATATTATGTCATACGCGCCGATGTTTTGAAGATCCATGACTGACGATTCCTACCATCGAAAAACATACGAAAAACCACTTAATCTCTTTCAAAACACTTTTTTTTTAAATAGTGATCCGTACACGGAATACGTGTCACACTAGTACTCGTATTATTACTATTTTCAATCATGAATAAACTCTTGTGCTTTGCAAATAGGACTAACTTGATAGCCTCCTCGAATGAGGTTCGAACCCCCGACCACTCAATTACTAGGCGAGTATATTTACAATATGAATTAAATATATTAATTACAAAGATATACATATAAAATCAATTTTATCGAAAAATATTATTGTTGCGCCACCGGGATTCGAACCTGGATCTCTTTCCTAACCTATTTTTCGATTAAATTGATTTTATATGTATATCTTTCTAATTAATATATTTAATTCATATTTAAAATATCACAGACCTATGTTCTGAATAATTACAACTTCACAATAAAAATGTGTTCTAAAAAAAAAAAGAGTATATTTACCACTAGACCATGAGCACTTACAACTATTACTTTCTAAAACAAGTATATTTTCAAAATTCTTAATTTGATTTTAATTTTTTGTATTTTATAATTATTTTTCTCGTGTCTCATCATCATATGGCCCTGAAAACCTCTCCAGCAGATTGGCCAAACCATTGCCTTATATTCTTCAGTTTTGATTTTCTCCTTCTTCCGGGGCATCGAAGCAATCTTTTCCTGCAGGTGCAAGATCTTTTACTACTCTGAATGTATTTATAAATAATATATTTTCTATAAGATATAATTAAAAATTGTGATGTTACATTTCAAAATGCGCGGGAGACCGAGCGCCGCATTACCGACCGGAGAGAGAAGACAAGTGTGGAAGGGGCACTTTTTGGCAGGCGGTTGGAGAGGTAGAGCGCGCGGGCCTCGGCCGCGCGGAGACAAAACAATGGCGGCGGACGCAGATACGAAGCCTGAAAACCCGTGGTAAATTTGGGGGAGAGGTTGGTCCCCGAATTTTTCCACGTTGAGAAACTCGCGTCTGGATGGCTCCGACGAGATCAAGACGAGATTTTAGATCCGTGGCAAGGTAGGACAACAGCAACACTCGGTTATAAATCTGCGGGTATGCCGCAAATTCATGGAAATGCAGAAGGAAAAATTTTGTACTGAACGTGGGATGAATGATGAATGCTACTAAGTCCGTTGTTACTACCCGCGCAAACGCGATTGTTTCAATCAAATGATGGTGATTCAGGCGCGTGACGTCGAGTCATGAAGTTTCACGGCGGAGTTTCGCTAAAACAATTTCATGCAACTTATGTACATATAGTGTATTTAATATGTGAATGAGAGCTGTTATTGTTTCAGACCATTTCCATTCATCCAAGATAGGCATATCGACACCACACACACCTTACCCACAGACTGAGTCTAGCCGGTGCCGATCCACCGGTGTCAGCGAACTATGTAACAAAGTGTGTAAAAATATTGAACTTCATCGGTTAAAAAGTAATTTCTTCATATTGATTATAGAGTACAATTATTTAATACTACAGACATATATTTGTTAACATTAATTGATTCATATTTATTTATAAACTGTAGATATGATTTAGTTACAGACTATATTACTAGTCTGTAACTAAATCAGCAAATAAGCAAAGGGAATTGAGTATATAAAAATATCATTATTTAAATAATTTAACTACAGTAAACTTTTGACTATTGGTCGTATTACCTGAATTGTGTATTAAATGGAACAGTAATATTTTTTTAAATAATTATATGTATGTATAATATATATCATACATTTTTTTAAACCTCAACTTATTTAGGGGCCCGTCCTTCACATTATAATATGCTTACTAGTTTACCTGGTCGTGCCAAGTCTTTCGTGGACGTCCTCTATTTCTGAAGCCATCAACACTTGCGTCATATATCTTTCTTACCATTCTTTCCTCATTCATCCGTTCCATGTAACCAAACCACCTAAGTGATCATTTCTTAATCTTACTCACTATACTAATATCAGCTTTACATTCTTTCCTTATTTCTTCATGCTTTACTCTGTCATAAATAGATAATATATATACCCCTAAATAAGATCTCATTTCCACTGCATTCAAACATTGCCATATAACTATCCAAAAATATATTTAGGCTAGTGACTGATAACAGTTGACGTGTGGATGAAAAGAAACCACAAGTCTCCGGAATATATATCAATATTCTATAAAATTGAAAATCTCTAACCCGTAAAAATAATATGTAATAATATGTAATGGTTAATATTAATTTCCAGGCGGATTTTGTTCGGCCGCCACTTTGGTTCGGCAGACATTTCTCAGTTCGTATTTGGTAGTCGTAGAGATTACATTTTATTATGAAGCATCTGACGCCTCAACAACGTGTTGAAGTCATTAAAACATTTTATCTAAATAATAATGGCGATGCTGTAGCCATTAATGGTGATCGCTATCGTCACATGTTGAGAAACTTCTTGGGGACCGAATTGGGTCGATTGGATCTGCAATGTGTTTTCATACATATATATCATCTCACTTACAGCCTGAGCTACGCTTGAAATTATTATGTCAAAAAGTGGTGATATCGACTGGCCTCCTCGTTCACCTGATGTAATTAAAAGAAATGGTCTACGCCAATAAGCTAATAACAATTCCGATGTTACAGGATAATATTCCAAATGAAATTGCTGAAATAACACACGAAGTGTGCGAGAATGTTATGAAAAATACGGTTAAAATACCACGCATTTATGCCGCTGCCAAAGACGCCTTTCATCCATAATTGTAATACATCAAGAAATCGATGAATAAAAACCAAATTATATTTTTAATTTTATCTTCTAGTTATTTAAAAACATCATCGGCCTGGAACAATATATTCACCCTGTAGCACGTCTTTACCATACGTAATTGCGAACAAATACAAGTTTCTATTTGAAGCTGCTTTAAATATACCGCAAACTAAATTTATCGCAAAAAATGATCTATTTGACGGTATATAACAGAAAATAAATCTGATGAAATTGCGACCACATATTTAAAGAGAACTTTCGACATGCCCATTTAAAAAAATACTCAATATTATTTGGAGGCCGGGGGTGATCGTAACTGTAATTATTCAGTGTCAACTTATGAGATTAAATTTTTACTTACATTACATCTCATTCAGCGCGTTCTCAATTATTCAGAAATATCTACTGATAAATCAGTTTTACCAAATCTGCGTAGAGTACCATTTTCCAAAAAGTGAACAATAATAATTCATTTTTAAATGAGAGGGTCTAAGGGTAATCAAGGTTATTCAATGGTTTTTTTTTTTAGAAATTTTATGTGCCTTTCTTTCCTGAATAACAGAGTTTACTACAGACTTTTAAATGTGAAATAAAAACTTCAGAATTAATCACTCTGTTACAAGTAGTTGCTCTAAAGAATCATTTCCATTTTTTAAGCTTAATTCTTTAAAGGTTTTCCTAAATGAAGTAGGTACTTAATGTTAATACACCAAAATCCTATTGTTCGGTATTTGTGACAAGACCAAATCGCCAATCGCCATGAGCATGTGTAGATGCTCCTTTAGGTTTACATACTTATCTACCATCTAACCCCCCTTCTTTACCCTATACCCTCAGATCACGACTTTTTTGAGTGTGTTATCTATGACTTTGAACTGTCAAGAAGTGAACATCCTGCCGGGTGCTTACTACACTTACCTGTTATTTTTTACAGTTACTGTTGCTATTGTGTATTCTTTATTCGGTTTCTCGCAGTGCATACCAAAGATTTTCAATCACTATTAAGTAATACACAGTGATTTGTTTAACTTAGCATTGAAGTTTTCTAATATTCAGGAGAGCTGAGATTGCAGCATGAAAATACAGGTAAGTCTTGTTTCTTGGTCTTTGCGCCTTTATTGATCTGTATATATTATAAAAAAAATTAAATAGCAGAATTAAAACAGAATATACACCGCAAGAATAAACGTGGAATTTTGTTAAATTACGAAATACAAGATAATGGACAGTTTACTTCAAGTACATAAAATGGGTTTGTTTCTGTAATTTGAATGAATAAACCTATCAATTGTCAGTCAAAAGCCGTCCTACAATACAATTTTCAGGGAAACATAGCAATATCCTAGCCGGAAAAGTTATTAAGGAAGATTTTCGCCGAAGCGAGCATTTTCTTTCGCATTAATAAAAGAAAACTTATATCACTTTCAAAGGGAGTTAAGTTCAGTCTCCGGAGTAAATTTAAAGCTGCTGAGAATTTGGGCTGTTAAAGAACTTTTCCTTACAAATAAACACTTTTTGACACAATAATAAATTATAAGGGAGGATGAATTTTAAAGAATCCTTTATAAGTTATTAAAAATTGACAAATTACGTAGTGTAAAACTATTATGTTCACCACAAAGTTCTAAATCTAAACATAGATATAATTCTCGCCATTTGCGGATCACACTTTCAGTCATTACATTCGAGCGAAATTCATGTCCATACATGTTTCGAATAAAATACATCTGTTATCGTCTAAAAGCAATATTTAAAAAAAAATACTCAACCACTAAGCTTTGCGTACCTAGCCTAGGTAAGTACGTTTGTAAAATAATAATAATAATAATAATGTAGTTCAACACCAGAAGGTATGTACCTACCAACTATTGGGTGTAAATATATTTTTCCTATCATTATTCACCGTTTTTGTAATAAATTAATACAACAAATAAGGTATCTTCAAGTGTATTTATCATCATTGTTTCAGTAACTGCACCACATTGTTAACAATATCTCTATTCAGATAGTTTACATTTTCTACGAAAATCTGTTTAGTTAATCTTTCTATTAGCACTGTGGTTCATCCATGATAAGTCATCTGTAATTAATTTATATATAGACACCGTAAGTTACATACTTAAAATATTAATAGTATGTATATGTTATAATATTGTGCAAATTTATTTATTTATATTTTGTTGTGTAATTAAATCACGGTAAATTGTATTTTTTTATTCGATCTACTAGAGTTTCTATTTGGTGGAGCGATTTTCCTAACCCGATTCAATACATAAAATAAGAGATACAGTGGAACCTCGACGATTTCGAGATACGAGCAAACTAAAAAAAAATGACTCAACATACGAACAATGTCTGGATATACGAACAAAAAACGTATTGAATAGCTTTAAAAAAAAACAGCAGAAAAAATCAATGACTGGTCGTAATCCCGTGAAAGATCATCTCACCCTCTTGATGTGTGCTAATGCAAGCGGTTATTTAAAAGATAAGCCCTTGCTCATGTATCATACCGAGATTTCACGAGCCTTGAAAAAATTCAAAGAACAGAAAAGCTAGTTAAGTATTTTGTGAAGGTCCAACAGCAAAGCTTGGGTCACTGGTATTTTGTTCATTGAGTGGTCGTCTTTGGTCCTGCAGTGAAAACTTACCTTTTAAAAAAAAAACACCACTCAAAGACTTATTGGTTGTGGATAATACTCCTGCTAATCCTCCAGATCTTCAGGACTACTTATTGGAAGAATTCGAGTTTATTAAGATCAAGTTTTGTACACCCAAATGACTCTATTACTCCAGCTCATGGATCAGCAAGTTATTTCGAACATCGAAAAACTTTACATCTAATCAGTATTTCAGCGATACGTTGACGTAAGTGACTGAAGGAACAAATCTTATCCTCAGAGACTTTTGGAAAAATTATTTCCACATCGTGAGCTGCTTCAAAATCATCCCCTAAGCATGGAGTGGAGTAACCAAGAGAACTCTAAATTCTGCGCAAAGAAAACTGTGGCCTAATTGCATTGACGGGCTTGCTCACGAAAGATAACCGCCAATTATCGATAAAATTGTGTCCTTAGGGAAAAACATGGGACTAGAGATGAATGAGGATGATATTACAGAGCTGGTGGAAGATCAAGGCCAGGAGCTAACCATGAAAAGCATGAGATTACAGATGAGATCTTGTCTGAGGGACAGGAAAAAGAATAAATCACTTCAAATGAGATTAGGGGATCTGTAAAATGTGGTTAACAGTGTAATATTTTGTAAAAAAAACACCACGCGAGTAAGGCAGCAGTGCGAGCGATTAATCCATTTAACGACAATGCGATGTAACATTTTCATCAAAACCTCAAAAAAGGGCAAAAGTAAGTATCCTGGTTAAAATTGAAATAGTTATTGAGCCATCAAGTAATTTCAATATGGATAATTAATAAATTCATACGTCTTAAATTTAAATACATAATAAAAAAAAATGTATGCATTTTTTGTAATAATTATTTTGATATTAATATTTTTGGATATTGGAACGAATTATTTGAGTTTCCTTCATTACTATGAGAAAATTTGCTTTGACAAGGGAATATTTTTATATACGTTTATATATGACGTTTACGGAACGAATTATATTCGTAAATCGAGGTTCAGTTAAATATCTGAGTATTGTAATAGACGCAGAATATACAAAATAAATTATGATTAACGCTAATTTGTTAGAATAATAAAACCATATCGCTAAAAATATAACAGTTTGAATTATTAGTCAACAGAAAAAATCTAAAAAACTAATAATTATGTTAAAATATGAATTAAATATATTAATTAGAAAGATATACATATAAAATCAATTTTATGAAAAAATAATATATAAAAATAAATATGCACCTTCCCCGGTTTGGAAAAAGATCCAGGTTTGAATCCCGGTGGCGCGACGACAATATTTTTCGATAAAACTGATTTTATATGTATATCTTTCTAATTAATACATTTAATAAGTATTTAAAATATCACAGACCTTTGTTCTGAATAATTACAACTTCACAATAAGAATGTGTTCTCCAAATAATAATTATGTTTTTTTCTTTAACGTATCCCCATGGCGACGATATGTGATATTTATTATTTTTATGATATTTTATCCGAATTGTATTATAGAATAAATATGTTCAACAAAATTTTCATAAATATATAATGTCTCGCTATGTTTTTATAAAATAAAAGGTCGGCTTTACAGCATTGTCGTTTGTTTATTAGGCCTTAAAAAATTCACATATTCCAGTAAGGGTACAGCGAGGAATCATCTGGCGGCAAATTATCCCATGGTGATTTGCCTCATTCCGCATTTCGGTAGCGTATGAGCATAGCAAATGGAAAAGGAAAGGAGTCGAATATGGCATTCCTTCTTTTATCGATAGCCGTTTTTTCAAAAATTCTTAAACTATCAAAAGCAGCGTTCCTTAAATAGTTTTCTGAAAAACTCCGGGTATCCGTGAAATGAACATGACGGTTCCGTCAATTATTTGTTATTCTTATTTTGCCGTCCTATGGAAGCCCACATTTCATGACCGGAGTAACCACCGAACGCTGTCTAGATCTACCGAGATCTGAATACCTTTCGAGCGTTTAGTGTTTACATTCTCTTTTTTTTTATAATAGATGTAGATCGTTCTCGTTGCCGCTCGTGTCGGATATATTAATGAAAAATATTATTGGCAGCCCTCGTAGTCCAGTGGGCATGATTCTGATTTCTCAATTCAATTCCCTGCGAGGACACAAATCATCTTTGGTGAGAATGAAACGCGCTGTTAGTGTAGAGTTGTTTATTCGATAAGGGGATGAACAAAAAATAGCGGATCGTGAAGATGAAGAGTGTATAGACGTATCGCAGCGGAGCGACGAAGCGGAAGATGTGTCACCGGTAAGCGATCAGACCAAACTGAAGTGACATACAATCCAAGTATCGCTCACGTCGTTCATTAGATAAAAGCATCGATACTGATTCAGCCTCATGGCTTGATGAACTGTAAAATTAAAAAAAATAATTGTATAGTACAAAGATCTATAAAATACGTGTTATCCAAAAAAAAAATTATATCGAATACTTAAATTATTACTATTTTCTAAAACAACCATAAATAAAAAATTTAAATCATCGAAATGAATACGTTTATGAAGTAAACTTTATTTCATTAGACTTATTTTGTAAAATTTTATAGTATTGTTTGATTAAATACTGCTATTTCCGAAAATAAACATTAGGTTGGTCAGCAGTAAAATGTATTTACATTATTTCATATTTATTACAAGATTTTCAATGTCAATTCCATGAAATGATTTATAATTATTTTTTTTCATTAGACTTAATCAACGGTGAATATTAAAATGTAAAGGAATTATCAAGAATAAATCTTTAACTCCAAATAAGTTTTCAGATTTCCAGAATTTTCCATTCAGGATTTCTGTGATCGATTTACTGCCCACCTAACATCTTTATTTTCACTTTTCTCACTAAGAATACTTAGGGAATAGTACAGTATCAGAAGTTTACAGTTCTTCAACTTTCTCCATTCTCCCGTTAGGTCGTCCCATTTCGAAACGTAAATCTTGCAAAAGAGTTTATGTTTGAACATCTACTTTCCCGTTTCAATATAAGGGACCAACATTACATTCATATAAGGCAATCGTATGAACGTTGTGTTCAGTTTAATTTTTAATAATAATTTTAATAATAACTAAATAAATTTTCATCATTATATAATCAACGATTTTAAAAAACATTTATAAACAAAATATTTGAGGTCATCAAAATAGTTAGGATCACTGTAAAATATTATAGTAGCCGGATCTTTATTAGATAATATTTGATTATTCAAATATTTGGGGAAGAAAAATTTTTTTTTTAAATTTGCCAAAAGTATTAAAAGTAAAGAAATTGTCTACTTTGTGCTACATTATCTTTTTAGGCCATCTAACAAACTAAATTACGAATCCACTTTGTGATCGTGAAGAATAGTGCTGTATGGATGCTAAAACCAAAAAAAGCCTTCCAAGTAGGTGAAAATAAAATATTCAAACAACCCTGTTGCGTACATGCATAGATGCCAGAAGAATATCAGAATTGGAAGGAGTTTGGCGCTCACCATAATCCGGATGTGGACTGTATATTTTAACTTACTATTTCGTTAAAGGTTCCGACACAGTACAGACGCGAAGTCTCGAGATCGTATAATATTGTAACCCTTTCCATAAACGTATACCAACCATATTGGTTCAATGTCACCAATCGACTGGTCGACGACGTGGCCGGGAAGGGACGAGGAGGGGGGGAGGGAAGGCACGATGCATTATTTTCGTTCAAAAATTAATATTTATACACCAAATAAATATATGTCCCAAAAATGCCCAAAATAGTGACAGGTGTGAGACCATAGAAGAATGGCCGTATTATGAGAAAAAAAGACTCCAAAAACTCTTCGAGTAACTCTGACAGAAACGTGACTATTAGGCCACACCAGAACCAGATGGGTGGAAAATATTTATTTTTAAGTAGGTAACTTAAAGCTTGATATGATTTCGTAATAAATTCAAACAATAGTATTTTCAAATACTAATTGAATGTTTTAATTTGAAAGATATACATCTAAAATCAATTTGATCGAAAAATATTGTTGTTGCGCTACCGGGATTCACGGTAAGAATGTGTTCACCTAATAATAATATTTTCACTTCTTCAATATTAGCAAAATTACTTTGTGCCACATATTATACAATAATAAGAATAAAAAAATGGTTTAAACCACTATTTACAAATTAATTTGCAATGATTGCAATAATTTTTATATAGGTAAAATTTGCCATTAGATGAAATTGAAATTTTAGAAATAAGAAAAAGTGTTAATAGCAAACTAAATATTATAGATATTCAAATCTTTTTTGCAAATAGTTACTTCTTAAATTTGTTTTCATAGCAGTTCTTAGTTAGTTATAGTTTTGTTTTTATATATGCTTGTATTTTAAATTTTAATATACATTGTTTCTTGAAAAAGATACCACGGGTATCGAAACATGTTGATTTATCAATAAATAGTGGTTTAAACAAAGTGTTTTGTATTATTATTTAAATAATATTTTCCGTAACGGTGTAGAATTTTCACACATTTCTCATAATTTAGTCAGGTATCCATAAAATAATATGGACTAGATCTATCACACTTGTATATATGATACATAAATAAGTGATTAAATAAGCTTACATGATTACGTGTACAATTTAACATTGGTGTTCCAGATTTGTAAAACACATTTTTGGCTCGTCTTGCTAATCTGCCGCGACCTGTGTTGTTGACACTTTTTCCCCGTTCAAATTCCCCAACCATTCCTTAATGCTTGTCTTGTCAGTGTGAAGAGTGACCTTGAGCAGACGTCAACGTGACCGATACTTGTTCGATCGCGACAGCATTTGCGGTGTGGATTTGTCAGCTCCAGTGCACCGGCACTGTAATTTGTGATATTGTGTCACGTAGTGTTTGTTGGCTGTTTGTGTGCCACTGGTGAAGTTGTGATATCGCCGTCTTCAATTGGAAGCGGAGATCTACCCATCGCGTGCTATTTATATGATCTCAGCGGTGACTGCAGAGGTGACGAAGGCGTCATATACAAGGTAAGGCGAGCAGTCTTTCCTATCCCGATTCCCCGAGATCACTGGTCCTTCGACTGTAACCTCTATCCCATCACCGACCCTTATCCCTTATATCCAGGTCTCCTTATTTTTTCCTTTACCCCCCTTGCGACGATTCTGATTTAGGACCGAAATCGCGTAATTTATTCATTAGATCCTATCGGCTTAGAATTTACGTCTTCTTTATAATTGGTATTAGATGATCAGTATTAACTTTTGCATTTACATATATTCGCAAATGTTTATTTTTAATATTTTTAACGATCATGTTGGGGATCTTTTTATGTGTATACAAGACAAATTGTTATATTTTTTTATTTATTTTTCCTTTTATTATATTTCTTATGAACCGTTGTGTTACTATTCAGACAGCATGTACGATAGTGGCTGTTTTTTGTTTTTGTACAGAATTTTAAATGTGTGAGTACAAAAGTAGTGTTTTGTTTAGTTTAAAAAGATTCATTGGCTTAATTAAATTAAGCTAAGGTATAGAACATAAACCAGTAAATGAATAAACGTGAAATAAATTGTACATATAAGAAAAGGGATCGGAACATTAGTTGTGGGACGAGGAACGTTCTAGACACATTATTTGGGGAAACATAAATCCGATAGTTTATGATACATTTATGCAACAGTTAAAGTATTTTGACTTCTAAAATTAAATGTTTGTGTAAACAAAATATATTTTTTATATTAATGCATATTATATTGTCAGCGTTTAAATTTTCGAGTCAAATTAAAGAGTCACGGAGCTATTTGATTGCGGAAGTGGTACCAAAGTGATCACGTTAGTGACACCAAAATAAAAATATTGAAACAAGGAATTTCCGTTAGTTTATGTCTATATATTTGGTAGTCTGTGGTATAGAACGAGTATTAAGGGGCTATGAGTGTTGACGCTCGAACGTGCATACCGAAACCTTATCCATTCATTTTTTTTAAATACGACACATAACACTATTTCGAATGTCTAAAATGAAATATGATCCCACCAACAAAAAAAAAAGAGCCTTAAACATTACCAACAAAAGAAATATTCTTGATTTCAACAAAAAATACTTTACAATGAGCAGGTGTTATTCCTGGCGTTGTGAAACTTTTTCGTATTTTCTCGCATTTTTTGAATTCCGACCGTACAGCCTGCGAGCCCCTCGGACCGGCGGTGTGGGGATCAACTTTTGTAATAATTCCGGTGAGAATCCGAGCCAGTCACCTTGTTGCTCGCGGTATTTATTTGTTGCTTGGGGTATTTATTTGTTACTTGGGGTATTTATGAAATGTAAGCGAATGATTTACTTGCGAAATAATGTATAAAGAGAAATGCTCGTAACGTGAAATATCGCGAGAAAAGCATTGCTGATAATAAATCTTTCAGATTTTCGACAGATAAATTTACGTGAACGCTCCATTTTTTTCAGAAAAACATTACAACGTGCTTTTGGAATAACGATAAAAACTTTAATTGAAAAATATTGTTAGAAATTTTTATATGGTGATGAAAATTACACATATATTAATTTTTAGGAGAACATATTATTATTTTGATATTGCAATTTACTCAAAACATAGTTCTGTGCACAACAAACCAGTAAATTAATAAACATGAAATAAATTGTACATATAGGAGAAGGGTTTATTAGTTGCGGGACGAGGAGCATTCTACAAACATGATTTGTGGAAACATAAATCTGATAGTTTATGACACATTTATATTACAATAAAAGTATTTTCTCTTCGAAAATTAAATCTTTGTATAAACAAGACGTATTTTTTACATTAATGTATATTATATTGTCTGCGTTTAAATTTTCGTTCCAATCGTGTCATACATTTAAAAAAGTCGAGGAGCTATTGGATTGCGTAAGTGGTACCGAAGTGATCACGTGTGTGACACGAAAATAAAAATATTGAAACAAGGAATTTGCGTTAGTTCATCGCTATAGGTATGTTTGGTTGTCAATGGTTCTGTTGTATTTTAATTCAAATTAAATGTATCAATTAGTGTTACCTACTTGTCTTCTAAGTACGTCTTCAGTGTACACCTCGTAATATGAAGGTTCAAGAAATACTTATTGTAACAATTACACGTTTATGACAGTAAGATTAAATTTAGTTACAAGGTATATCACGATAGGACGAAAGTCGATGGACACGCAGAGAGAGAGCGTCTGCCGCGCGTCGTTCTTTATAACCCTACATATACGCCCCGGCGGTGCGGCATTCACACACACACACACACACACAACTATACAATCCCAAGGACACTACAATTAGAAATATATTATTGTTAATATTAGCAAAATTAAATTATAAAAATTCGATTTATCGAAAAAATATTTATGTTGCTACTGGAATTCGAACCTGGATCTTTTTCTATCTGAGGGAAATACGTTTACCGATTACACCACACCAGCACAGTAAATTGACGACAAATTTTCGAACTTCTGTGCACTGCAGTTCTTTCAAATTGATACAACTATTATTCCAAATTTAAAAGGTTTCACCTTTTATTTAGAAAATCTCAAATACCTGAAGCCAGAAATTAAATTTATTTATTTTTTATTAAATTTTAGAAAAACTTTGATACTTTGATTAGGAGAACATATTCTTTTTTGGTAGCAACAAAAATATTTTTTGGATAAATTGAATTTTACTGTATTACATTTATATTTAACTTACTAACTTACCATCTTATCATTTCTCCGCGGGGTTAGGCAGAGAAGATGAAGCGCCATAATATGTTGTCCTAACACACGACTCTCGCCTTATCCACATTCATCTAACACACATCATCTAACGCAAGCTCGTCAATTATTGAGACTTGTTACAGTACCCATTGCTGTTAAATATTTATTAAATAAGCGTTCTTGCCTTGTAATATTTTTAAGGTTGTATTTTATTTAAACATTAAGCACTCAAATATTGACGTAACACAGGTAAAAAAAAAAGAATATTTCAAGTTTTATTCACTATGGTGTTAAAAATATCTAGTTTCTATTATAAATGGCAAAGAAAAAATGCGTTACATTAATCATACCATCCTTGTTAAGAATGAGTTTATCTTAGTAGTTCGAAAAAAATAATTATTAAATCAGGTAAATAAAACATTTTAATAAATATTTTTAGAAAAAAATATTTTATAAATATAGTATTATATAAGAAATGTATTAAATTGATGATTGAAAAATAAAATAAAATATTTATCTGATTGATTTGGTTGGCGGCGCTGTATATGTTATATAAATTATATGGCGGATAAAAAGACAATGATTTTGTTATGTTTGTCTTCTACAATTATTTCTACATACTTGAATACTTATACATATAACTATATATTCTTTATTTTCAGTACTACCACCTGTTTAAATCCATTACTCTGAGATGAAAACACAAATGCCTGGTTTAATCATTATTTTTATAGAGTTCTTGCTTTTACTTTACGTATTTTGAAGAAGCCCTTCCGACGACCCTACTGTGGCCAGACTCGCCCTGGGCTGGTTGAAGTAATTAAAGTTGTTTGGATTAACAAACTTTGCTAATTGCTTCGCTGTAAGCTCCAGTGCCGAACTAACCGCAAACGGAATGTTAGCTAAGAGACGAATGAGCTACGGATAACGATCAAGATTCAATACTAATGTTTTTCAGTATTATGTGCATATTTCTCGGCAGCACTTTGATGTTATATATATATGGGATATTGGAAATCCCGTATTGGTCACGATAAAATCTAATTCATTAATTCGTAAGCTATGAAGGAGTTTTCGATGTTAAGAAGTTTGATATCCTGGAAGTAAACATACCATTCGGTAATTTATTATTAAGGGGTTTTGGTACTGAAAAAGTCTACCACTATGACCATGTATAAGTACCTATATCCCACTCAAGAAAATAAATTTACTTAAAATAAATACTCAAATGGACTAAATGTATTTCTATTTTCAAGAATATATTACATTTCTAGATTTTAAAATACACATTAATAAAATAATTAAATATATGTGATATATACTAATATTATTAGATTGAGTAAGTTATTATAGCACTAAGGGTTTGCTGTTTTAGTAGCGTTTGAAATATACATTATATATATTAGAGTGAATGTGTATTACCAATTTTATACTCAACCAAGTTATACTTTGACTGACATTTCAGTGAAATCATTTTCGAATATATTTTTATCAAAATACATAATATAACTGATAAGGACTAGTGAAATTATATGATACTCTAACTGTTAATTTGACAATTGTGAAGCGTCTATTTGCGTGTTTTTGTTTTCGCTTAAAATACATGTTTATGTCGTTTATGTGTTTATGTTTATTCGAAAAAAATATTCATCTTCGTTATTTTGTCGTCTCGTATGCGCTTATTTTTGAATAAAATTGTATTAAAAAAATTTTAAATCGATACGTGGACAATAAAATTTTACCGATATTAGGTTCTAAAAGTAATTAAATAATAACAATAATTTTCAAAACACAATCGGAGGGCGTTACATCACCAGCTAAGGCTAAATGTTCCGACGTCAGATGGCATCAATAACACAAAAACATTACGTGTGCAATAGTGAATCAATTGTTTTATCGACTGGCTGAGTTAGTGAAATTATATTTATACTAGTGAAAATATAACTTTACTGGTAATACATATTCACTGTAACATATATAATATATATAAACGTGAAGATATCATAAGAATTTACCCCGTAGAAATGATACACGTTGTATATTATATATAAATAAATAAATATGTACCCAAATAATATTATTTGAGAAATTTAACATGGTTATGTTCATACAATTTCCCTCGAAATTTCCGTGATTAGAGTGGAGTTCATTTAGTAATGGAATTATTTGTATTTCTGATGCGGTGTTCGTGTTATATCGTTAATACGCTAAAATTATCTTTGTCGATTCTAATTACATTTCCACAATTATGCTTTTATGGTTATAATGATACCATGTGTCTGAATGTGCCATTAACAGCAATAATTTTCCAATATTTTCTTGATAAATATTTTTTTAAGAAATAAACCCAATTAAATACTCTGTTAGTTACACAAGACCTAGTCTTGTCCACGATAAGTCATCTTTTCAATAATTCCAAATATGACAATCCTAATGGTTATTTATATATTTTTATTTATTTTCCTTTTAAACATTTTGTTAAATGGTTAAATTTATTTCGTTCCAAATATTGTAATTCTGGTACAATTTTAACAGATAAATTCTACAATACTAGATTTATCGTATTTATATAATATACATAATAATCTCCTAGAAGATCAATTCTAAGAACTAAATTCCATTCAAATACGAACAATACATTATATTTATTGACTTGTTTACTAAAACGGCAGTATTATATATTCTTAATATTTCTATTTAAAATGACTTAATTGTAATCGTACCTAACAGATATTAATTCAAATATTAGCAGACAAATACAGAAGGTGCAAAATGCAATATATTTTTTATAATTTAAGGTACACTGTTGCTTGGGTTTTATACCTACAACTTATTAAATATTGGTTCCGGTTAATGTTGAATGTTAAAGTTATAGTTAAAATTAAATTTAAATAAAAAATAAATTTTTCTTTACACTGATATTATCTTACTTACAATAGACTTTATTATAATCCTTTTATTATGAAATATTCAGGACAAGTATGCTATATAATATAAATAAGTGTAAATTGTTGTAAATGAAGGTTTTAATCCATTAATTCCCTAACAACCCTTGAAAAAATTTAGATATAAATGATTATTCATTCGCTCCAACTGATTCCTTGCCGTGTCAACATCTAAAACTTAAAGTTCTTAAATTCCAACAATAATAATAATAATCCAAGTTAATTAATAGAACGCCAGTATAAACAATTCATATTTTAGAATATTTGATCATTTTTTGGTAATCCATAATATTAAATGCAATGTTTTAATGTATATTTCGTTGAAAATGTAATGTTATTTTGGTTCGAGAAAATATTCATAGATTCAATCAAATTGTAAAGAACTAAACTCCAGTCTCCCGCATGACATGTGAGAATACTAACGCTGCAGAGAAATCAATGAGACATGCAAATGGCAGTTTACAAATATTTTAAGCTCTTTAGTAATACTAGCTTTTTAAAAACTGGTTTACTTTTTTAAATAAATTGAAATATTAATATACAAATTTTATGTTAGGAGTATGTAAATAATAATGTAGGTTTATCTAAAATGTTAATTAATGAATTACATTACAACGCCAATAATTTAGCAGTTATTTGAGATAAAAATAAGATGGTGTACATGAAAATGTTTATGATTTGATTGAGGTTTTGAAGGCATTTTGTATTAATTCTAGTACCGGTAAAATAAATTGTATGAGTGAGATTATGTTTATTTATTAGATGACATGCATATGTTTGTTCTAACAGAGGTGAATATATTATACATAATAAACATAAGACATAATACTCATAGTTTATTGTATAGGATGGAGTAGACTTCACCTCTGATATATACAGCGTTGTCCTGGCTATAAATATAAATATTACAAAAGTTCTAATGCGCTATTTCTACAAATTTTACCAGGTTACCCGCAAAATTGACATATTTTACGTAAAAAAATAAAGTATTTATTATATCTGAAAACAAACATAACCTCAGACTGAACCTTCAGATTGCTATTTGATTGTTTTGCGGCAGATGAAATGTATTCAAATCGCTCGAGCGTCGGCAGATCGAGAGAACATCCCCTAAAGTAAAATATGACCCAATGTAACGAAACGTATATATAACTAAAAAATGTACATTGTTGGAGTATAATATAATATATCATAATAAATTTTATATTTTTAGACAGCTAAATACGGGTTGTTAAAAAATAATAGTGTGAAACATCTTCAGCGACGATTCGCCAAAAATTTTTAATAACACAAAATAAGCGATTATGATGCTATCCTTCATACAATGAGAAAAAATATTGTTTGGTAATCAACGCTTTATTTACGCTAATGGTACCTACCCACCGCTAGCTCGACCCGGGCTCGGTCGTCGTGTGACCGCAGTGTGTGAATAGCGATGTTTGCAAATATTTGTCCCAAAAAAATTCTTCTATTGGTAGATTTTGAAAATTGAAAATCGTTTTTAATTCGAAAAAATAAAGTATTTTAGGTAAATTTTATTTTGAACGGATTGACATCACCTCGCTACTTCTAAACCATTAGGCCACAAGGTTTTGAGTTCATTTAACCTAAAATAAAAACGCGCATTCTGGTGCTGTAAAGTCGATGTACATTGTTACGAAGCAACATTTTGCAATTATATTTTTATAAAAAGCAACTCCGTTAGAGTCGGCATGTATCAAGGACAATCCGAGCTAGATGGCGTATAATAAGCAAACTAAGCGCCGGATAGAAAGGTTCAGACTCTCGCGCGTCGTTTTGGTCTGAGCGCTGATCATTTTGGATGAAAGGATGCGAAGGATTACACCTACTTGAGAAAGTCCCGTACGCAATCTATAGATACGCGTGCAGGAGCACTCCCTGCCGATAAGAAATATAGTGTCCGATAAGGTGCTAAATATAGACTTCTCTTTCCAAAATCAGTATGCGTAAGTGAAGGAGCGCGAATTTGTCTCCCAAAAATATCTTCTTGACACGGTACGCAAACAATCGCGTGATCAACTGCCGAGAGCAGTTCAAATCTAGCACCGGGGCAACAAAGAGGTTCTTCTAAAGTTCGGAGTAACTTGAAATATGACACACGCATTTCGGCTTTCACTCTCGGGTTGACATACGTATAATTCAATAACATTAGATTTCATAATTAAAATAAAGTATATTTAAACCACAGCCCATGTCAATGACTGCAAGTCATTGGATTTTGAGTGTTACATAGCTAATTTTAAAATAACTTATATTAAGTAAAATCAAGTGAGACAAACAGTTGCATCCGACATATAACCAAGAAAGCCACAGGTACCTTAGTGCTACAATAATAATTATATATATATAATTACACGGTAAGCACCAATTTCTGGGGCCACGTCGGACGAAATTCTACCATCAGGCCTTGTTTGAAGCCACGCCAAGAAGCTTGACTAGACCATCACCACCCACCACAGCAAAATAAAGAAAGGTTTTTCTAACTCACACTACCTACATTTATTTATGGAGCGTGCCTTGGCACAAGTCCTTTCCCTCCCGCTCAAAAAGTCCCCAGTTAATGTAATAAATTAGGATAGTTGTAAGACTTTTTATTTTAGATTAACAATTGTGAATGTGTTTAGAATTATTACCTGGTGAGGATGCTACCTTGCACGTAACCTCTAATTTCACTTTATTTTTTATCTTGCTAATTTAAAATAAATAATTATATAAAAATCACAACATTTATTTAACTGAAAATCCCGTCTTTCCCCTTGGTTGGATGATTGATGCAATGAATCGGACCCATTTCGGTACAGCCGAACGACCTGGTAAGGGTATCTTATGTTAATCATCTATTAAATTGTGTTTGTTTGGCTACATAACAACGTGTAGACGTTTTCGATTTTTAAATCAGATAAATATGAATATTTTACATTTATTACTTATATTAATCATTAAAATAATAGTTGATATTTATATATATATATATATATTGTGTAAAAGTCCTAAAGTGCTAAAAAATATTGATCATCACGAACGACAGCATAAAAATATAAGACACGTCTAACTCGGCCAGCGCACGCTCTGCCACTAAAGTGACGATCGGCATCTGACACTCCGTACCCCGCACACTGCGCCTTCTGCACCACTCCGTTCGAACATATACATGTATTGACAAATTCACGTCAGGTTTTTCGAGAAAACATTTGTTATTGTTGTGTATGGTAATTATTTTATCCAATACATAAATATATTATGGAGGAATACCTTAAATATGAACTCTGTATTTAGTATATTTACAGTGATATTCAAATAGTTAGAGGCAATGTCAACTCAGTTTACATCATCGGAGAGGAATGGTTAAAATTGACGGAAAATAAAGTAGCGGGGAAGGACATTCAACAGTGGTTATTTAGTAAACTAGCACCATTATTTAATAAAATATCGTAAGTCTTCCAACAGCGCACTAAAGTCACGCCACACACATCCAAGATATTGCCAAAAGCTTCCCACTAACGTGATTTATGTGTATTGTTTTATTTTTCTTTAAGCATCCTTACCAAACATCTTGTATTTTAATAAGCACTGGATTTGACAGCTAATAAATTCATTTTCTAAGTGTATTAATATTTTTTGTATCCTTTTCATCTATTTTAATAATATTCCACCCCCGTGCATGTTATAAATGGTCGAATCTTGGACTTCTTGCTTCAGCGTGTTGGGATAAATCATGTTAAAACACACCCCCGGTGGCCGGGAGGAAAATTCAATTTAGAATGTCTATGCCCTCAAAGGATAGCAGGTAACCTTATTTTGAAAAACGATCCGAAAGGGATGGAAACGAGGGTTGAAAGAAACATTTTCAATACTAGGAACACTCGCAGGTAACGCGTATCAAATAATGCGATGCGAGTGAATCTTTGAAAAAAATGACAAAAAAAGCAATAAATATTCATTCAAACGGTTCTACAAATTTAATTTGTAATATATAGCTCAGTTTTCAATGTATTGTTAGTAACATCTTCAGTGAGATATTATATCTCAAATTTTGATACCCAGTAAAATAATTAATTTTAAAATAGATATATTTCTTAAAATATGACTTAAATATGAAATAGCGATCAAACGTTAAGATCATAGCTGATTGATGTGTAAACACATACATACATACAAAAAGTCCCACAAAGTTACAATTTTGCAGTTACTCTTCAGATTTTCAAATTGTTAAATATTTTTAACAATTGAGATGAATAGGTATCAAACTTACCAAAGGTATACAATACGGTCAATAATTAAAACGAATCAGTACATTATATTATAATATAATATAAACGAAATACAAATTATTTAACTCAATTAAATTGTTAATCAATAAGCTATTATCTTAACGTTTGATTCCTATTTCTCATGTTAAAGTGCCAGAAGGATTCTCGTTACGTTCCATTCCTATGCTCTTCCTTCAAACCGATTATCAATACTCGGAATTAGGAATACAGAATGCATTACAATATAATACATCATACATTAACAATGCATATTTTTGATTGTACCATCGATTTTCTCCGTATGAACATGTTTTGTTGAATGGTTTAACTGTAAGAGTTTGCAGCCAATGCTTACTGAAATAGTTGTGCTGTATTACAACGATTGCTGATGTCTCTTTGTGACCAGAAAATGCCGCTGCACTTGAAGATTACTCTCGGGTTAATATCGTTGAAATAATATCAAATACTTGGTAACAATAATGGTTTATTCCGAATGCTTACAATACAAGATATTACAGTACAATACTAGGTGTTTACAGGTTCGCGGACAAATGAGACTCTCTAACAGCGGCGTATCCCCATTTAACTTTTTTCGCACGTTCATTCATACCAACCTCACATGTCAACCATGGGTATCTCAATAACAAACATACTTAAATATTAACATTAAATCTTCTCCTAAGTGACTTAAATGTAATGCCGTAGATAACCTAACAAATATTATAGAATATTAATATTTATGTAAAATACGTTAGTGGGTTCGGACATGAATTTTATATATCATAAATGTTCTAATACAAATTAAATTAATCAATTAGAAATAAATACAAAAAAAATCTATCTATCGAAAGAATATTTAGTTGCTACCGAGATTTGAACCTGGACATTTTCTGTGTGTTCAACTCCATATATTTAGACAATAAGAGGCAAATAAGTATATTTATGTTGTCAGATATTTTAGAAATTGTACAACTGTATGGTGGGTGTTTAGATTAAAAAAATTCACAACAAATGTAAAAATATGTATAGGTTTTATCACTGTTTTTTAAATTCAAAAATTATTTAATTGTGTTGTGTTATATTTTTATTTATAACAAAACCATCCCATGTACTTATTTCGTGCTGATTTTCAACATTGCTTTTAAAATACTTATTCTAAAAATAAACTATAAAATGACACTTATTTTATTCTTAAATTTTAAACACAAAATACATAAATAAAAGCTTACATATTTCAAGTGCTATGCATCTCTGAGTGTATTAGTCTAGTAAAACGAGTACACACATCGAGCGAAAATAGAGATTTAGCAACCATTACATGAAGCGTGCTACTGTAAGAAGTTAATGCAATTTGTTGCATGCGAGGCGTTTGTTTTTTGGCTCGATGCGCGATTAGTTATCTGTTTGTTCTATCTCGGAAGTGAGGAAGCGGAAGTCCCGCCAGCAACTAGCGTGGCGGTACCGGAAGTAGCCCGGAGCGCCACCGCGGGATATACTCACCCAGTAAGCGGTGACATTTTTGAGAAATTTGAAAATAAATTGCGTTGTAATTTTTGAGATGCGTGGGTTGAATCTTGCATATTTTTTTAGAATTAATGAAAGTGTAAGTAGGGTAGGGTGGGGATGAGAGAGCCGTTACAATTGACAGGATAACGTGATCACAGAGCTTTAATGTTTTACAATACTTAATGTGTGTTGAAGAAGATATATCTGAGACTCATTTAATATACCAAAAACAATTTAATGGCATTGAGTTTTCTTTTTACTCACTCGTGGGGCTAAAAGTTCCAGGTACAGGGATAGGGGTAACAAGTACCAAAATCTTTTATTCGTTGTCCTGGAAAACCTAGAGTGGTGATCTATACCCGTGTGCTGCTGTCTCAGGATTTTCTGATTTATGAATCTCTTCAGTGACATTGTACAAATATTGAATTGTTTAAAAACGGCACGAAAACAATTATTTTCTCTCATCACCAAATCAGCAGCTGTTTCATAAACCTGATTTTCTCTTATACACATTTTGTACAAATAGTACCGGGAGTGGTAGAAAATGCTACCGCAGCACTTTTAACCCTATACCAAAATATCGAAACAAATATCAAATTATTAAACAAAGACAACCTATATGAAATTTTGAAATTTAGTTTGAGACCGTTATGTCGTCGGATCTAATGCCGCATAGAATAATGGTCAGCTGGAGCTTTGGAGCTTTCGTTGGCCGGATCTTTTGTCGTGAACGTGTTGTATTGTCATTAGGCCAAAAGTCCGCGGAGCTTTTGTTGTGAAACGGTTAAACCATGTTGAATATTGAAATATCCAAAAACACGAAAGATGGACCTGGTCTATTGGAGGCGGATCCATCATCATCATATCAAATTTTTCCGATTATAACATTACTGCAATAAATCTTAAAAAGCTAATAAATAAATAAATATAAACATTTTTTTATACACTTTAGCCACATTAATTATTTTTAAATATACGTTCATTCAAATTTTACAGTAGAGCGTAATCCTTTAATTTTGTAAATAACTTCAATGTGCACACACCTTAGGTATTTGAAGAAAATAATTATAATTAATTATCATTCATGCGAGTAATTTAGGGTGTCAGACGGGATATTGTTATAATACATTCAAATCAAATTGTCGCCATCCACGAGATATTGAACTGGTCCCGTAATTGCGGTTTCCGTACCTGACTGCTACTGACACGTTAATCAAATAATGTAATATTTCAAAAGCAATTTAGAAGAGCCAAGACAAGAAAATCGAACGAATTTACGCAAAAAAATTAAACTACTAATTAAATAATGTTTATTAAAATAATAATTAAAATTAATTATTAATAATAATAATTTAAAAAATATTGGATTCTAGAATTTTAAATTTTAAAAGACAAATCGAGGATGTTTATCTTTTTGAAAAAAAAACCGTTATGCATTAATTAAGAAAAAGTGGTTAATATTTAATTTACATATGTTTTGTACACAGAATTTTTTTATAATAATATTATGGAAATTTTACACTTAGGCTAGGTCTAATCTAGGAAAACCACCTCACATTTTGTGTTATTTTCTGCAGTTTAGAAAATACAGTACAAATAGGAATATAGAAAAATAGATAGTATAAATTCAAATGAAAATATTGATAGCAAAAATAATAACTTATATTCTTCCCTATTAAATACTCTAGTGTATTAGTACTGAAGCAACTCTTCGTTGTGGTTTCTTAGCCATTGGACAACTTTCTTTTTGAACATCACAAGTGTTAGAATTTACTTTGTATTGTAATTTGGGTGCTAGTTTTAAAAAGTATCATTATCTAATTGTGTAGCGCCTAATTCCAAGACTCTCTAAAACGACTTTATGTTTTTGTTTTTGAGTTATGGATGAAAACGTGTATTTTGAAAGCAAATATTCAAATTGTTTGTTTTTAAATGAGATGTAATTTTTTTTTGTATATATTATTCTGGCAGCCATACTAGATTGTAGATCACGTGATCATCAACAAGCATCGTGTTTGGCTGATTTCATTTAAGGGAGAATAACAGCTTACATTCTGTCTATTTTCGGGTATTTTGGAACTTACTCTGATTTTGAACAAGCAATATCAATGAATTTAAGTGGCTTTTGCGAGAAATAATGTATTCTATATGTTGCTGATTAAATGTATATATATATATTAGGGTCCCTTATTTTTCGAAGTTAAAATTTTTGAAGACCTATGATCTTATTTTTTTTAATATTTAGATAATAAATTTTATAACGATTAGAGTACGTTAATTTGTACCGACTTTAATCAGAATATGTCGGTATATGTTACATTGAGGTAGCCCCGAGCCTTGATGCTAGTTGTCATTTGTGTATTAGTTTATATTTATGTAAGACGTATTGTTAATATGTTTAATATACATTGTTAGAAAAATTATATTTTTAGTGAGGTACGTAAGCCACTAAATAGTTTTAAACAAATGCAACACTAAGAAAAATAATAAGAACAAAATAGTTTCTGTATGTTTCTTCTGCAATATTATCAAAATTACTTTATGAACACATATTATATAAATAATAAGATATAAAACACTTTGTTTCATCCACTATTTATTGATAAATCAACATGTTTCGATACCTATGGTATTTTCTTCATTTTTATATAGGAAAAACTTGTAGAAATTTTTATATTAGAATTAAGGAGCATTTGAGATATCTAAATAGCATCAACTATTTTAAGTTTCCCAGCCAGCTTTTAGAACAAATCATACTTTCAATATTAACAATGGATTATAAATTATACATACAAATACTAGGGGTTTACAGTTAGATACATTTGAAATTTTAGAAAAAATAAAAAGTTTTGATGGCAAATAACCAAATTCTTTTCGTAAATAGTCACCTTTTAAATTTGTTATTACAGTAGCTCATAATGAGTTACCTACCACTTAAACATTTATAGTTTTGTTTTATCTATGCTTGCATTTTTAATTTTAGTATACATTGTTTCCTGAAGAACATGCCATAGGTATCGAAACGTGTTGATTTAACAATAAATAGTGGTTTAAACAAAGTGTTATAATAAATAAAGATGTTTTAATAAATATTAACAAAATAATATCATATTATTATGTAATAATTAAATAAAACTGAATCATTTAATATTACGTTTAATTGAACCCCGTGCACTTACTTTGCAGTCTAGTCAGAATGGGTAAACGTTATCCAAGAGTTTTCCAAAACTGAGTAATTCTCATTATTTGGAACATATTTAGAAAATAGGCGTAGAAGTTTTTATAAAAAAAAATTCTGCCCCAGTCAAGGGACACCCTAATATATAGATAGATATTATACAAGTATTATTACTCTGTTATATTATTACTTTGTTATGTGCCCATATATTATATATGATAAAAAAATATATAATTTATTATAAATTCTATAAAGTTAGTAACGAACTTTGGCAGATTGCAAAAGGGGGTGTTTTGAGTAAATTATTATACCTACTTGTTCCGGATTCTCCTCGACAACAGAAAAGTTAAAATTTTGTTTCTTTTTGAACTAACTTAAAGGCTTAAAACATTGTGAACCCTGTTTATATTAAAAACATAAACTTTGATTTATTTACCTTTATCCTGCTCTCCTGATGAAAGTCTCTCATTTGATTAATTAAGAGAGTTAAACTTTACACTTTACATTTTCTGTAATTAATTAAGTATTAGAAGAGTCAATGTTCGTTAAAAATTTTTCATAACTTTCTTTCTTTTATATCTTCCATGAGAATGAAATAATTTATATTTTTTATTTCGTTTCTCTTCCATAATAATGTATGAATCGATGTTTCAAAAGAACGAAAAATAAAATATTATTTTTAATTAATATTTATAAATTTATTAACTTTATAATGATCCATATTCAATATTAAAAATTACGTTCTGCACCCACACATAGGTACAGCAATGAGAAAACATTTCAAAAGTGACGTATGATAATTTAATAGACATATTAATTTTTAGTATGATATTCGAAACATTAGTAAAATCATTACTATTTTTTCTTACAGTATGTATGTAATGTTGTATAAAAATAAGTATGATAATTTTTGTTTATAAATCTTATTCAACTACTCGTAACTTGGAATTGTATTAAATCCAAAAATGTACTAATCAAAAAAAGATATATATATATATATATTTTAAATACTAATTAAATGTATTAATTAGAAAGATATACATATAAAATCAATTTTATAGAAAAATATTATTGTTGCCCCACCGGTATTCGAACCTGGATCTCTTTCCAAACCAGGCACGGCACATTATCCAACTATGCTACAGCGATATTATTTTTGACTACAAATTTTCAAATTCAAATAATTGAACGATAAATGTATTATTTTGAAAAAGTGTAACATATAGGGTTCAAAAATTTGTCCTCAAATATAATGTCGCTGTAGCATAGTAGAATAATGCACCTTCCGCGGTTTGGAAAGAGATCCAGGCTCGAATCCTGATAGCGCAACAACAATATTTTTCGATAAAATTGATTTTATATATATATCTTTCTAATTAAAACATTTAATTAGTATTTTTTTTTAAAATCACAGACCTATGATAAGAATGTGTTCTCTTAATAATATATTATTTGTTCAGTTCGTTACTTATTTTTGGAAGAACAGATATTTCAATTATATTTATTGAATTATATTACACAGAAATGATACTCGTATATTTTCTGTAGGACAACAAATTCAATAAACTTATTTTTGAGATCTCAAAAATCACATATCTCTTTTTAATAATTCAATACATTTTTGTGATTGCTCTTCTTATAGATTCGACAGGCAGCTCCCAATTGCTATTCTTGCTTTTCCAATTCACCCCATCTACCCCAATACTCTTATTGCTAAGGGTTAGAATTGAGATTGATGGTTCGCGATTCTTCAGGTAAGCTGAGATCCAGATCTCCCCTCTTTTGGTTTTATTTAACCGTCATATACCTTGGTTAAAACAGTGTTAACTTTTCGTATCGGGGTTGATGTAGCCATGAAAGTATTATTAATATTACGTGAGTATATTTACACTCATTGAAGCGTAGGAGATAATAATATTTATGACATATCGTTCATCTTCGTCTAATTGTCGATGAAAGCAATAGTGATCATGGAACTGTGGCTATTTGCTAATGACAGTATGAATGGTATTTTATTATCTATTCCGGTCCATGTCATTTCTTGCGTATTCCAGAAGTAAGCCCTGCATCAATGTAAACCAGTGTTAACTCTTCCACGAGTTTCACTTGGTTTCTTCTACTCTTTCTTAGATCACTATTTGTTTCCATAATTTTCTTGTATCTGAAGATTTGAAGCCCTAGATATACTGCTTGAAATCTACAGTATACCAGTAATGCGATGCCATCACCACATTTCCAGACCATCTATTCTATTGCGGTCCCATTCTTTCAGACTCCGCGTTTCAAAACCTTACACAATGATCATGAAGATAAGATTTCGGAATCTCGCCTAAATGATTCCTCATCCGATCCCCTTCATCTTCGCCCCATTTCACTTATTTACCCTATTGAACAAATTTAATAAAAAGATTACAAAAAACTAGCACAAAAATAGAATTATGTAAAAAGTTCATCAAAATATAAATAAAATGCCGTAATTGAAAGAATTTATCAATATAGATTATAAAAAAAATAGATTTGTACTAAGAAATTGTTTGAATAAACTGACTTTTAAAAAACCGGTCTCAAGCAAAAACAATTTTTCGAGATTTGGTAATATTAACATATATTTTTGTTTGATTTGATAAAGTTGTTTATTTACGTAAACTTGTAGTCTTGTATTCCAATTATGTTATAAATTAAATCTAGTATTTATGATTTACGAAGAAAATAAGATAATTGTGCTTGTTATATAGATAAACTCAGTAGAAAAATCGACAGTCTAACTTTGCTATTTATTATAAATAATACCTTGAATCACTCATACCTACCGGCATATCAGAATCGTTTATTTTTTTGTCTCCCGGAGTGTGATATATTTTGATTACTCCAGGATCTAGTGGTTATATGAAGTACATGTTTTTTTATAATCAATATTAAGGACCTAAATAATGATAGTTGAATTAAAATTTAACTAAGAGAGAACCATTTAAAACTGAGTATCTGGGCAAATTCGGGTACCGTAGGTATTTACCATATTTTATGTCGTATTATGCCGCTGGAGCGTGCGCTCATCGCATTTTCATTTAGTCTGTAAACAGATACTTGACGCTGCCTACGTGTGGATAAGCGCGATGTAATTTTTTTCATATTTTTTATTGTGTTTGATCTTATCCCAAGTGGTACCAAGCAGGCAAATGGCATATAGCACAAAAAATATATATATTGGTAGTGTTATAACCAATTACATATTTGAAATATTGTAGTTAGGTTAGGTCAACGATATATTTTTTAATTAAATTTTTGTGATTAGATACCACGAGTAAATCCGTTTGAGGTAAAACCGGGTACCCGGTTTTGGACAAACAATACGGAATTCTTATTGGTTGCTACTCATTTCACAGCAATTATGTATTATAATTATAGTGCAAATAATACAGAAATAAGTATATTGTTGACATAGAAAAAATAAATGGTGACAAATAACTAATATTTTAACATATTTCACATGTACAAGAATACGATACAAAAAACATAGTAAGTACTAACCAAACCCGGTTTTACCCAATACCGGAGTAAAACCATAAATCTTTAATATCTGGCATTTATTTTTTGCAATACTTTCAATAAATAAAGAAGATCTTTTATATGTCCATTTGATTGCATTGCATTGCAATTGAGATTACATAATATATGATATAATGATGTTATTATCTGCTAATAAAGCTTTTGAATTTCTTTCTGTTTTCTTAGAATTTGATAGATTTTCTAGCATAAATTAATATTTCAATTTGGTACGCATACTCTATAATATTTTTAATCTCTACTTACTATACAATAAAAATGTATGTAGATAGGGTATAACGAAGAACGAGTAAATTCTGATTAAGCAACGTATTAAATCTTTCCTTATTATTGTTTTATTATAAATCTTACCTTATTTATAAGACTACTTGTACTAGCATATTTTCCTGGCATTTACCCTCTTTTGAACTAATATAAATAAAAAAACACCTACATGAATATGCTGTTTGAAAAAATTAAAATAATTTAAAAAAATGAACTGTCACTATGTTTTGAACCCAGAACTTACATATTGCCTAGAACTAGCTACTTACTTTAGAGCAGATTTAGTCAAGTTAACATTCAAAATATTTTAAACATAAACATTATTTGTATTATCAACATTATGTGAAGAGTTGGTTTCCTTAAACCAGTATCTGGTCTGTGATCTAAAAGCATTTATAAATATACTAAGATAATCTATTTTTCTCATTCCGCCCGCTTATTATTAACCGCAATTTCTTTGTATACTCTGTCCAGCTGCTTCTGTAATCTTTCTTGCACCTCTTCTCCTAATCCATTAAATATTTTTATTTGTCAATAGAGGTTTTTTTCTTGGTTTCCTTGCATTCACGCCAGCTTCAGATAATTTATTCCGTACAGTTCTACTGCTAACTGCTACTTTGGATTATTCTTCCTATTTCCTTTTTAATTAATTTTGGTGACATTCTTCGATATTTTAAACAAATACTACCAAGAATTCTGTTTTCATTCTTGGTAGTGCACAATTTACGCTCTCTTCCCTTTACTCTCTCAATACTCCCAGTTTCTTTACATTTTTTCAAGAATCTGAGAATAGTCGACTGATTAAATTTAACTCTACTAGCTTTTTCACTTCTTTTGAAAATGCAATAACAACATTTTTCTTTTTAGGTGTCAATTCTACTCATTTTTCCCATGTTTCAAAACTGTTACAATTATATCAAACAACGAAAAACACGACCTCCTTTGCAAAACATCAAATATAAACTGAATGACAGTAGAAAGTTACAACTTACAGTACAGTGTTGTAACAAACATAAATGTGTTAACATTATAAAAAAAGAATATTCTTTAATAGTAGCAATTATGAATACAAAAATAGCATCTTACTTAAAAATATGATAAAATTTTGACGTGATGCAATGATTAATTCCAGTAGTACATATAATAAATATAAATTATAAAAATAAAAAATACCAGTTACTTCGACACAGGGTGTGCATGACCGGTTGGTCATGTTCACCCCGGGTCGGGTATGTGGAGGGTTCAGGAATAAAATACGGCGCTGGGCTATGAAGGCGGTCAGGTATTCCCAATAAATAATTTATTCTCATCTCCATGGTATAAGTAATTCCATGTATAATCCAACGCGGGCTGCGTAATAATATACCGGAAAAATTGTAGACGGGAATTGAAAAATGGTACGCGCATTACACGTTTAATGACAGGAACATCAAAGAATTTATCGTTTAACAAAGCTAATAATAACATAGCATTTATAACGTGTGAAACTTTTATCAGAAGTAGTACCTACACTAAATAATTTTTATACAAATTAAAAAGATATACATATATATAATTAATTTATCGAAAAAATATTGTTGTCGCTACAGGGATTTGAACCTGGATCTTTTCCTATCCGGGGAAATGCATTATCCAAAATAATTTTAAGTCTGCATTAAAAACATTATTAAAATGATGTTATATAAAACATTTTTTTTAGTAATGTTTAAATATAAAAAACATTATTATCTTAACTAATTTTCCCAAACATTGTAATCTAATTATTTAGTTTTTAACCAGAACACATTCTGATTGCGAAGTTGCAATTTTACAGAACAGAAGGTCTGTGATATTTTTAATACAAATTAAATGCATTGATTAGAAAGATATACATATAAAATCAATTTATCAAAAAAATATTGTTATTGCTACCGGAATTCGAACATGTATCTCTTCTTATCCAGATTAATGCATGTCTCCGGATAGAAAGAGATCCTTATAATTACATTGATACATTTTGTAGAGAATTCTCTTGAATTGCTGAATTTTGCTTTTCCACGGAGACACTTTTATATTGAGTGGCGGTAAAAGTCAGTACGTATTGGTTGATTCATCTTCTTTGAATATGAAATGCAATTGACAATTTTTAAATAAATATTCCAATACGATTATTAGTACTTGCCTTTGAAGCTTTTATCGTAAAAACATTTTCTTAATCGTTTTGTGTTGTGAAGATGAAATTATCATAATTAATATAAATATTGGTGCTGATATCTTAAATTTGTGCATCTTAAATTACAACCATTTGATTATTTATAATATTCAATTTTCTTATATGCGATATTATGATTTGCCTTTATCTTTAAATGACCTACGCAAAAAAAAAGTATGACGATTTTCGTTTTCAGAGCCACAAAGCTTCCATCATTTTTAATTACTAGTAACTGAATTTGTATTTTTACATAGTTTAAAATGGGAAAATAGATAAACTATATTTTTTTAATGCAATAAAAATTGTTTTTAATATATTGCCAGCAATAAAATTCTAATAAATTAATTAATTAACTCCTCACCAACAGTCACGCAACTAGATTGTTAAAATGAAAACAAATATTTTCCATACATGATTCATTCAATGCTTTGAATATTTTAAAGATTTGATTTATTTCGGGAATGCTATCGATGAACTGTTATTTACGAAAATTTTAAATATGAAAATTATAATATTTTATCTAATACGGACCCTTAAGAATGTGCCCTAGGACTAGTAAAGTAGACATCTAACATAAAAATGTTTATGAAATTTTTAATAATTAATATCAATATTTAAACCATAATGTAAATACGAATTTAATAAAAATATACAATAAAAAAAGAAAATGAATAAATTATTATAAAATTTAAGTCTGGAATAATTGTATTACTCGGCTTCGTAAAATAAATGTTGATTTATGTTGATCTATAAAACATTCAGAAAAGAGAGGAAAATTATGAACCCACCAATTAAAATACTTGATTTGTAGATGTGTAAATACCCTTTTAACCACCAAGTCAATGTTAACTTTTACTAATCTTTATATATCTGCATTCTGACCTAGAACACGACGTGTTTATACTACGGATATTATAAAAAATAAATTCTTAAATTGGATGCCTTAAACGCGTTATTTAATATTTCTGGCATCTTGTCAAAAGAAATTGCAGTCCAAAGAAATTTATGATGATCGGCATGATGAAGAGATCCAGAGGGAGAGGCAAGCCGCTACAAGGTTTTAACTTGTGAGGAATGCAGAGAAGGATGCAGGAATTCTGCTAGATGAAACAATGAGCTGCTCTATGGAGATCACAATCCTCAGTTGTGAGAAAAATATTAATGTTCCTTATCCTCGGATGAGATTTTTATGAGATTACTGTCTAGAAACGATTTCCACGGCAGGGATTATGTATGCCTCCATGAGATTCTTTGTAAACAAGTTTCGGTTTTTGTAATTCACCGTTTACAAGTCTAAGAAATATGAAAACCGTTACTTATATTGTGTCTCACTTCACGTTTGTTATAGGTACATCAAATGTCAATCTATCATTGATGTTCCGTTCATCCATTGGGTGAATTTGAAACCCTCCTTACAATCCTCTGAAAACAGAATAAATTTACAACATATGTATAAATAAACACTTGTTTTTTGATTCTACTCGTTTAATTTACTTGAGACTCGTTTCGCCTTAAGATGGCATTATGAATCTAACGATTTAACTCAAGAACTTGTATTTATAACTATAATGGGGGACAGTAACACTAATGGTTTTTTAATGTCATTGATAATTTGTAAAAAAGGACAGCTATATAATTTTACAATCTAAAAATACAATACGACAAGAGATACATTTTTGGTACTCTGGTATTCTGGAATTAAATAAGTAGAATAAAAAAAAAAATGTTTTATTTCCACATATGTGATTATGGAGTTATACAAACTTACCTCGAAAATAGTAAACAATATGTACGTAATCTAATGCCTTTGTTTGTTTGTTTTCCTGAATAAATTATTCTAGGTGACGTTCGTTGATGCGCACGAGTCTCGCTGTTAAAACAAATGCCATGTATATGGGGAGGTTCTTCCAATCTCAAGCGGTATTTCCAGATCAAGCGTGTCCACGATACTAAGATTAACCTCAAATAGATAAATCTCAATCTCATCTCTCGTCTCATTCCGTGGACGAAGGCCATAATTGATAATATTCCAAACTGGTATTCATTATTTAATACGATGTCTACCTTTCATTAAAATGTTCTAAAATTAAGATCAAACATTAAACAAACTTTGATCATAATATAGTAACGTAGTAAAGAATTTAAATGGAAATATAATTTAACAAAAATAGCTTTGATAGCAAAGACGTCATATTTTTTACCTTTTTCTGAACAACAAGAAATAATGATTATAAATAAGATAATGTACTCTCAAAGTATAATATTTCTGCCTGCAATTTAGAATTTACAGAACGTATTTAATTAATATATTTAAAAAAATTACGGTGGGTGGACAAAGAGATTTTAGAAATGTATCTTATTTGTTTAGAATGTCACAGAACTACCGATGTTTAAAAATAGCATCTTCACAAATAAATATATTTATATTAAAATGTCACTTCAAAAGACAAAAAATTGGTTTCGAAATTCTTTATACAATTAGTTTAAGCTCATTTAATGTAATTACTTATTTTAAATGTTTGAAAATTATAAATATGATATATTTTATTCAGCACTAACGAAAAGGTGGTTTCTTCGAAAAATAATTATTTTACATCATTAAAAATGTATTATTGCTAGGTGCTTTAAATATTTATTTAGTATTACACTGAATATTTATGATACAATTTTAAAAATTTAAATAATAATTAGCAAATTTTGTAACTAATTTCTAATAACCATTAAGATATAATATTATGTTTAAGGGTGCCAGATAACTTGCCAAATCTGGTAAAATCTTTCAAAGCACTATGGATTGGATAGGCCGGGCTACACGTGCGGGGAGGGGGGGGGATGCTGAGGCTTTGAGAAAACTAATACGTATGTGTTTTCCATTAGGAGAACCACCCCTCCTGCCGCGAGACGCTAATGGATTTTTGAAAGCAGAAAGAAGGGTTCGCGTAAGTCAATTATAAAAACTCCCAGTTGTAAGATGTGATTTCTTACTCCGCATGACATTTTTTTCCTTATGTAAATTAAATCATTGAAGCGTGCATAATATTACTTATGTATGAAATTTAAAAAAAAGTCTTCCGTATATAGAAAGCAAGCGAATACCTTCACAGAAGGTGTTGATTAAATATTTAAATATTAAAGCATAAATATATGTATTAATTATAAGAATTAAAAATAATATATATTTTATTTTTAGATTAGTCTAGACGCAGATTTAGAAGAATGTTACGTAAATATAACCTATTATATTACGGCAAAAATAATAGAAAAGTTGATTGCATATAAAGCGTATTTTTCTTGGATGGTCTGCGTCTCTGTATATATAATATATGGCTAACGATATTTTTTTTAATAGAGTTGCATACTCGGAATACGTGTCAAATCAATATTCTTACTATTTTCAAACTAAGCTAAACGCTTGTGCTATGAAAATAGGACTAACGTGATGGTCTGGAACGAGGCTCGAACCCCCGACCACAAGATCACTAAGCGAGTATCGTGACTACTAGACCACAAACATGTCAATTTGTATTGTCTTTATCTTTACCGTTTTCATTTTAAAAATAACTATATATATGTGTGTGTATATAAATATATGTGTATAAAGTTGACTTCAAAGTTTCCGAGAGCACTGGTATATGGCAACCATACTTGTCAATTAACTGTAGAATATTTTATATCTCCTGCAAACAAGTAAGGGTTATACGGGTGTCTCATACCTAGTAGCCAAAACTTTAGGGGAGTTTTCTTAATTCAATTTTAAACAGAAAATATTATTTATACTGAGGTAAATTGACCACAGATAAGTGACATCAAAGTTTGTATCCTTTATTAAACGTTGTATAACCATTAATGTAATTCGTATCAAATTTTATAAATTAATTCGCAGTGATACAAATGAAATTAAACGATAAAACCATTGTGATTAAGATTCATATAAATCACTCGCTTTAAAATGTTAAGACAGCTGTTTATGTATGTTTATATAAATGCTCCACACGGGCAGTGTACGTGTACATATATAGGAAAGTACGTCCGTACCGACATTCGACCTCGACAAATTTTATTGAAATATTTCGTAAGTTAATTATGTATATAAGTATTATAAATCAGCAAAAATAGTTTTTTTAAAATTAAAAATCAAGTATTCAATGGAAAGCAAAACAAAAAAATGTAAATAACTTACTTACTAATCGAAAATATAGGTAGGTACGTATATTTACTTCTAATCTTGTAATATACAAAAATCGAAAGAACATAGAAATTTCGCACGGAATATAATATTAATAATAATAAACATATCAATGTGCATGAAACATTAAATTTACACAAAAATCCCACGTAAATATATTTTATACAAAATTACGCATAATCTATGCATGTAAATAATTATAAAAGCATTATTTATTTAAAATAAACGATTTAAAATATGATATTACATGGAATTAATTATTCAATATTTTTAGTTAATTATATTAAAATGCAAATAAAATATAAAATAAAAATGTTTTATTACAGTTCGTAAAAGTAGTAATATTTAACATAAATACATTGTCCTGTAAACATAAAAATATTGTATGCTGTTTATTGTACGCCGATGACGAAGTATTAATCGTGAATAATGAACAAGAATCAAGAAGAAAGCGACCTTATTATAAACGTCAACAAGTCGAAAGTGATGTTGTTCGAGAATGAGGTAAGCAAAATAACGTGCAAAATACTCGTAGGTAATGAATGTTTAAAACAAGTAGATTAGTTTGTATATTTGGAAAGTATGTTTGATAGAAACGGAAAGACTGAGAGAGATATCGAAAGCAGGGTGACTGCAGGGAATAAAGTGAACAGCGCTTTGAATGAAATTATAGCTAATGGGAATTTGTTAACTAAGGCATAACTAGCGGTTCACAATTGAGTACTGCAACCGACACTGATGTATGGAAGTGAGGCCTGGAGCTGACAGAAGAGGAACGAAAGTTGACCGAATGCAGTGGAAATGAAACCTTTTAGGCGTATATGTTGCAGATTCATTTATATGGAGGCGCATATATTCAATTTTACCACTACTCAACTATTCAGTCAAAATCGATGAACTCTACTATTGGATCATAAGGGAGTGCGCATATTATCGACACGATAGTTGCTCGACAAAAAAATCATAAAAAATTATCGATCGTTTTTGACAAAACAGTTGAACAACTATCGGTCAACAGTTTACGTACATTGTCTTGTATTGGTGTGCGCATACACTCGACTAAACATTCGATCCGTGACCGTTAGTTGTATGGAACACGCACACGAATATTGGGAGATCTCATTAGCAACCGATTTATTATATGCGCACTATTAAACAGTTTAGACGAGTAGAAATATCGGGGTTCATCGATTTTGACTCAATAATTTGGTCGCAGTAATAATTAGTTAGCTTGGTATTTTATTTTCGCCCTATCAATTATAATAATAATTCTATCCAGTATTATCTGCAGTAAATTTTTGGACTATTAATTTGTAAGTATAATTAATTGTTTCGACGATGAATTTCTGGCGATGTACAATGCGGATACCGTTATACGAGTATATACAGAATTTTTACTTTTAAGAAACTAATTTTGACTTCAATAGTTTCTGCAAGGTGAAATAGTACCATAACTCGTTATCCTAACATTTTTATCAGAAACTATATTACTTATCTCCGTGAATAGCATCCTAAATATTTGAATGATGGAATCTTTTCGAGGGTTAGGCCGATTACCCGAAGATATCGTGATGCCTAATCGCAGGAGGTTGCATTAACTTTAATACTGACCATGTGCTCACGAATAATCTTTAAGAGTGTAATTATATTTTTTTGCATTTTAATGCCTCGAGTAAGTAAACTTTAAGGCAAAAAAGAACGCTTTAAAGTTACAAAATAAATATAATGTTATGAAAAAGAAAACCAAGGTAAATATTAATAAATAAAAAGTTCACACATTTGTATAAATATAACAAAATATAAATACTTCAGTTATGGGCATTGTTGTATATGTAGTTATTCTGTAAGCGTTGCCATTCTCTGGTCAGGGAACCAGCTTTCCATGAGAATGCCGCTTGCACCAGAGAGTTGGTGTTGAGCTCCAACCGTAGCTTTACGCCCGCAACTTGGTGTCTCAGAAGCGGAACGAATCCATATATACGGCCTTTGGTAAACATTGTAGATACGCTGCAATAACGCGCCAATCCGAACAGTATTACGAATGAGTTGTAGTACTTAATTCGGAGATGGTTATACGTCACTTGCTTGTATTTCGATCAGAGCTCGCAGGTATACAGGCTGGTGAAGAACGATTTAGATAGGATCCTCTTTTTTCTGAATCAGTAGAAACGCTGTGACAGCATGTTTGTACGAACGCTCAACTGTCTCCTTTGCCATTCTATGTTATCATTGTCTTGTCCATCTTCATTGAATATATGGCCAAGGTATTTGACCTCATTTTGAACGCTCAATTTCGTCTCGTCCAGCCACACGTGAGGATCGATTTGCTGGCATTGTATGAAATATTTTGTTCACTGACATATGTTTCACATATCTGTAAAAGCTTTCTTATTCCTTTTATAGATGGTGCTAGTATAACCATATCATCGGCATAACTAATATGGTTCACATTTGTCCCGCCAATGTGGCAGCCAATTTTTGCATAGGATAGTCGCTCGTTCAATTCGTCCATGTACATATTGAAGAGGATTGGCGACCTGCACACGCCCTGCCTCACCCCAGTGCGCAGGTAAAATGGCTCGGAGTCGGCGCCTTCCCACCGCACTGAGTTCTCTTGCTGCCTGTGCCACCTGTCAAGTATATCTACAACTGGTTGGGAAATGTTTTGCTCGCACAGTTTTGTCCATAATTTGTCATATCTAACACGGTCTAAGGTTTTGCTCAAATCTAGAAAGCACGCGTATATCGTGGTTTTTCGACTTTTAAAATAGTCCACAATTTGCTTTACGACAAATATCGCATTGTTAGTAGACAGATTCTTTTTGAATCCCATTTGGTTGTCTCTAGTGGTCATGTTTATTGAAATCTGGTCCATAATGATTCTTTCAAAAAGTCTTGTCATTGTAGTGGCTAGCGATATCGGCCTATAGTTTTTGGGAGACGATATATCCAGTTTTTTTGACTTTAAATAGGTACAATAATAGTTTATGTCATATTCGCAGGTATGCATTGATGCTTGATCATTTTACTGAACAGTGACGCCAGAAGCGGGGATAGATACTCTCCTGCATTTCTTACATGCTCAATGCTGAGAGAATCATGTCCAGGTGATTTTCCGGTTTTTGTAGCGTTAATTGCACGAGTAATCATTTCACTTTTGACTGTGGGTATGGGGTCTTCGGTTTATCGATAGGGGGTTGATGATAGGGGATCCTTAATTATTGGCCTTAGTAAATTCTGATCTGAATATTTTTGAAATTTCATGTTTATCCGATATTACATTAATATGACTAGATACCCGATGTTTTGGATTGGTTATTTTTGTCGTACTGTTCCAGAACTTTTTAAAGTGTCTGCTTTGAAATTATGAATTGCTTTGAATTTGAATTTGTGTATATGACTGGCGCAGTTGTTCGATGTACTCGTTTAGAGATCAAACTGTCGAGGTTCAAACTTCGTCCCGGACGTCCATCAAGTTTGCTTAATAACTTATTTTGAAAATAGTAAAAATATAATATAACATATATGCATCTCATTTAAGAAATAATAATTAAGGTATGCTGGAATTGGAGATGAAAAGTCTAGAAAAATTAGGACAACCGAACCAAAAGTGATGTTTGACGTCGTACAGAGTGTAATTACTTATCTTTGACTAATACATAAATTTAGCGGTCTCAAACTACTGAAAATATTTGCACCAAGTAAAATTGTAGCAGGTAACAATATAATACTAAAGTTTTTGGTTGACATTTTTAGCATCTAACAGTCAATTTAAAATCGCGGCTAAGCAAGACAATCCCAAAGAAATATTAACACAACCTTTCGAAAGTTTCAATCCCGTTATCATACATAAATAATTTTTAAATTGACAATATGTGTAAGGAAAGCGACAACAAAATAATACGTTTTATGTTTTAAAAATCCGCGCCATCACCATCACGTATATATTTATATTTACCTATACCTATTATATTTATTAAAAAATATATGATTAAATTTACAGCAAATTAAAAAATAAATATATTTTATTATCACAATAGCGTTTAAGCTTTTGATATCGACAGGTTTCAGAGTAATATTTTTCAGGAAATTGTATGTGTGCATATTTGAAGACGTTACCCGAACAATTATATAAGGCACACTTTGGTGATTTTACAGGAACTGAGAAAAACTGTATATTTTATCTAATGATGCCAAAAAATAATATTCTATGTGTGTTTTTACAATGTTATAAAAATTAATAATATACTTTTTATCAAATAGTAATCAAAGATGAAAATAAGAACAATGATGTACAGCGTGTTCTCGACAGCGTTGTTCCATAAAGTAAATACAAAAACAGATAATATTATATGAAAGTTCTGTCTATTTAAAAATAACAAATAAATAAAATTGGTAGATTTTTATAAAAATAAATGTAAGAATAATATAATAATTATTTTCAAAATGATGTTTGACCGAGTTCAATGAATTCAATTTGCTGTATAGCGTTGTTCTATTCACATCAGTTTGGAGGTTTATTAGCAGCAATGGCAACACCTCTCTTCCAAATATATAGTTGAGCAGCATCTTTCATAATTTTTCCTTAATATCTCTTATTTGACATGTTATTTTATATATATTTTTGTTTATTTAATCTTCGAACATCACTCGGTGAGAGAACCATATCTGACAAGTCCGCCATCTTGGGTGCTTTACAGTGTTGTTCTACCACAGGGTATATTTCAACATTTCATAACTCTGTCAGGTAGTAGAATTTCGAACTACCGATAACACTAAAATATGCGTAATTTGGCGTACAACAATTTTACATACTTAACACATTCCAAAATATGCCGTACATCGTTATTCGTATAACGTCTTAATTTAGTGACAACAATATCAGAAGTAAATGTTACATTTTCTCTGGTCATACTAGTTCCCTTCACCTTCGAGATGTGGTGTTGCCGTTGTATGCTAAATATTGCATGATCTGCGAGACGATCGAATGTTTCTATTCTTTAGGAATGAAAGTTCTGAAAGTCTCTCCACATCATGCAGGAGTAGAATACATAATCCTGGATACATTGGTAACCACGTATGTTCATCTCCAATAAGATGAACAGATTAAATTTGAAACATCATAGGAGCTGCATGTCGCACTGAATAAGGCCCAAGCAATTTGCTCTGTAAAAACAAAATAGAGAATCACAATGAGTCGTGAGCATATCGACCGATAAAGATAGGAACTTTCTTCCCTTCCCTAAAAATCCTTATAGGTAACGAATAAACATCTACAATCCAGTTCCGAGAGCAACAGCGACATTCTTTCAAAGTTTATACATGTTTTAGTTCCGAAATTGTACAACACACTTAACACTTACTAGAAATTGTACAACACACTTAACACTTACTAGAAATTGTACAACACACTTAACACTTACTAGAAATTGTACAACACACTTAACACTTACTAGAAATTGTACAACACACTTAACACTTACTAGAAATTGTACAACACACTTAACACTTACTAGAAATTGTTCACATACAAAAAAAAAAGCAAATATGGACTCAATATATTACAATACAATATACTCAAAATTCACTTAAGATTTAAAACACGTTCACTACATTTTTTATTGTCTTTATTATTTGTGTATGTATGTCGACTTATTTTTTAATTAAATGCATAACAGCACAAAAAAAAGCTGGCTACTTAAACATAGACGTCAGTCTAGTTAAGTAGCCAGGACAATGCTGTAAATATCAGAGGTAGACTCTTACTGCATCCCATTCAATAAACTAAGAGTACTATACTTAATAGCAATATAATTATAATAAGTTTATCATGTTATTATATATATTATATTCACCTCTACTACAATAAAATCATGTATGTAAATAAATAAAATCTCCTAAAAACAGACACAACTTAACCCAAAAGACTTAATATTAATAGCTAATAATTAGTTAGTTACTTCCCGAGAATCTTGGTTATTTTGTTAGTTGGTTAGTAGTAAACTCATTTCACCACAAAGTAACTGTTGTGTACATAAAAAAGATTCTGATAATTGATTGAGAATATACTTAACTTTTATCTCACTCCAGAGCAGTATACAATATAAAAATACAGTAAGCGATAACCGATCAAAGCAAACCCAATCTTTCACACACAATAAAATTTTTGTTCAAAATGAAGTCGGATAACGTCATGTGGCGGGTATCGTTTTTTCGCTATCATTGGCTTATTTTACAATATTTATCCGAACTTTTTCTCCAATCTCTCCAACGTATTGGATAATCTTTTTAGTAAAGTCGCAAGGGAATCTTTCAATGACTTGCACAAAAATAATATTTTTTCGGTTTTATATCATGTTAGTCAGCAGAAAAACGCGGAAACTTTAAACAAGCAACAAGCGATAAATACTACAATGCGACATGCACACAGTGGCATAAACTATATGTATAATAAAAAAGAAACGAAATCCTTTTATAAGAAATATCAAATATCATGTTGTTCGTGATGCAAGTGTAAAAAATTAAATTTCATATTGCTGGTCGCGTACTGCTTGGGATTATGACTCCTCAGCAGAAAGGTAGTCTAGAAATCTTATTTATTGCTGTAGCTAATTATATATATATATTTTTATTAATATTAAAAATATAATACAATTTCAATAATCAATGGATATATATATATATATATATTTTAACATTTGTTTCTTCTCTATGAGAGTAAGACTCGTGTATAGAGAAGGAGTATATTCGAGTTAATTTATGTTTCAGTTAGTCTGTGTACATATATTTTAACTTCAGTTACAAATTTATGATAGTCCGTAATTTTTCTAATTGTGATGGGGAGATTGTTAAAAAAATTGATACCTTGATAAATATATTGATTTTGAGTTGCGGTATATTTTAGTTTTGGGATATCAATTTGATCTATATATCTTTATAGATCGAAATTCGCTTCTAAAATTTAATTTAATTTAATAATTTATTTTAATTTAATTTTTTTGTATATGTTTACTATTTTTGGTACTTTAAAATCTATGAAAAGTTATATACTTGGATAGTCTTTTTTTAGAATATTTTTTATTATCATTTTTTGAGTGATTTCTAATTGTGACATTGAAGTTTTATATGCACCTCCCCATCCATATTATTATCGTATTTATTATTTCTATTTTTATTATCGAAAATCAATTTTAAATATATGTGTATAGCATTCGCAGTGCATGATGTTGACGAAAAAAGATGATAGTTACAAGAAAAACTGACACATTAATTCAAATATTCCTGACCACCCCATAAATGTGTTAGACAATGCAATAACGAGCTTATAATCACCTAGTGATGTAGTGGTCGTGGGTTCAATCCTCGTTCCAGGAAGACATCAAGCTAGTCCTATTTTCACAGCATAAGCGTATAGCTTATTTTAAAAAAAACAACTGTGTTTATATACATTGAGTTTTGCACAGGTTGAGTATGATGTCAGAGATAAAGTTTCTTGGCGCTGAACCGCCGGCCTGAAAATGTATGTTTAACTATCATTTTAGAGTTACTCTACACTGATAAGGTAACCTCTAGAGAGGGGTAATGTGATTTTATCATATATCTATGTAATTATATACATTTAAAATCCAATCCAGCGAAATAGCAGGCCAACGTTGTCGTAAATTTTTTTTATAATAATAACGTTTTTTTTTAATAAATATATTTTCCATCACGCCGTTTCTCCGTGGCGGTAGGCAGAGAGGATATAGTGCCCCACTATTTTGTCCTGATACACAATTCTCACCTCATCCATATTTATATAAGCTTGACGATTATTGAGGCTCCTAACATGACCATCCTTCAGTATTTGGTTTACTTGGTCATGCCAAGTTTTCCGCAGAAGTCCTTTATTTCCGGTGCCATCAACACTTGCGTTATACATCTTTCTTAATATTCTCATTCATCAGTTCAAAATGACCAAACAACCTGAGCGATTCTTTATGAATCTAACTTACTAATATATCAGCTTTACATTATTTATAATTTATTCATTCTTTACTCTGTCATAAATGGATCTGTCACACATTTGCCCAAGTGATCTCATTTTCACTTCATTCAGTCAACTTTTGTTCCTCTTCTGCTAGTTATAGGTCTCACTTCCATACATTAATGTCGGTACCAGGACTTCATTGTGTACCACCGGTCTTCCAATCCATTAATGGCGAATAGTTATCAAAAATTATAGTCTAGTAAGTGAAATAAATATACATATACTTTGTTTAAAACCACTATTTATTGATACATCAGCAACAACTATTCTACTATTCGAATTTCGCCAATCATCTTTAGGAAACAAACTACTATTTTGACATTAATAAGGGTTAAAAATTTATTCATACAAATATTTTAGAAATAAGAAAAAGTGTTAATAGCAAAATAAATATTATAAATAACAAATTTCATTTTGCAAATAGTTACCTTTTAATTGTTTTCACAGTATTTCCTAAATAGTTACCCACCACTTATACTTTTGTAGTTTTGTTTTCATCTATACTTTATTTTTTAAATTGTTTCCTGAAAAAGATACCACAAGTATCGAAACATGTTGATGTTTCAATAAATAAATGTTTTTTCTTATTATTAATATAATATGTTACCTTAAAGTAATTTTACAAATATTGAAGAAATATACGTATATTTTTTAAAGTAGGTAGGTACTCACAATACAATTTGAACGTGTTATTGTATAAGGTACCATGAAAATGATTCTAAATAAACAATTGAATTGTATATAAGGTTTCTTTTGGATGTACTCAAATCATTTTTACTATTTTGAGTATCACCGTAAATAATACATTCCACCCTCGCCCGGCAGTATCGTAAAAGCAGATTGCTGTGCCTTTTCTTTCTTTCCAGGGGCTGTTTTTTGATCATTTGTATATATCACGTCAGAGTCAGTAGAAATATTTCATCTGTTCTATATCCAATGGAATTGCAGACATAAATTACCAAAGAATTTTTCCTTTATTCACTTTAACAGACAGTATTTTAGTTTTATTTTAAATTCAACAGACATTAAAAAATATTTTATTATTATTAAAAATATTATAATACCAAAGATCTATCATTAAAAAAATTTAAGTTTTCTTTCTTTTTTAAAACGAGTTACCTAAGTAAGTATTTTTTACTAATAGACAGGGTACGGTGCTGTCAGGAGGGGTCAATGCTTAGGCGGTGGTGAAGGGAGGCAAATGCACGTAATCTCCTCCTGCCCCGTCGGTGACCCCATTTCAGTAGCTAAGTTCGTTTGGACCGGAGCATATCGAAACTTTGTCTTGCACGCGTATTTTGTAAATAACCGATCTGTGATCGCGACGCAAAGAGCTTTTCGGCGACGGTTTAATATTCCGCCCGTTAATGCCGTTCTTAATGTGAACACAATTCGTTCCTGGTTTAGGTAGTTGGATGAAACTGGTAGTACACTAAAAAGAGATTATTGAACAAAATCGAATTATTATCGAAACAGTGTGTTGCTGCTAACGGCCGCCATCTTGAGGCCAATATTTTTAAAACTTAATGATTATAAATAGTATGTACTGCTAACTTCGAAAATAAAATAACTTTTTTATAACTCTTCATAACTACTTAATCGGTTCCGTCAATTTATCTTTTTCATGTATAATATTTGACTTTTGTTTTCGTATGTACATAAAATAACAATCGTTTTTCCTTCGCCGTGTTCTGCAGATCTACTGGACATGGTAGATCATAGACTTCCAAAAAGTGTCATATACGGCGAGATCGTGAGCAGCCCATGACAGGGCAGAAGAAGCGGTACAAGGATTCCTTCCGGGAAACGCTGAATTTCCGCGGACTGGAAGCAGGTGGCTCAAGATCGTGGAGGAGTATTTGCTCTCGGGCTGACGGTATTGCGGCGATTAGACGAGCCAAAAATAAGCAGCAAGCCGCGACTACACGATACCGGAACCAATCAGCGCAACATGACCGCTTTGGATATGACGTCTGCAGGTGGGAGTGTACCTTTCAAATTTGCCTTTTCTTCCATCGAAAAGCGCATAAGAGGCGGAGAAACTAAGAAACAGAACTAAGTGGAAATAGACGATGGAATCTTCAAATTCAAGACCCGGCACCAACTGACGTAAAATCAACATTATTTTTTCACACGTAAAACTAAAAAAATACGACGTAAGCAATATTATGAGTAGCTAAAATAGTGTATATAAAATTTCATCAAATTATCAGCACGTCACAAAAAAAAATCATATTATTGATTTCAGCGTTTATTAGCAAAAATAATATTTTTTTAAAGCTTTCGTCAAAATAATTTGTTTCAATAATTAATATACCAGCAAATATAATAAGTACCTACTTATTCAATATTCTATATAATTTATATGCAAAGTTGTTAGCTGCTTCCTACCTCGCTAGGTACATATAAAGTATCTGTTCTGAGGAAGGTAGGTTATTTTCATAGCTTTTTTTGTAATTAATAAAATAAATCTGTAAAAATTATTTTTCTCTTTACTCTTACTTACTAACTTATCATTATGCCGTTAACCTCGGGGGTAGGCAGAGAGAATAGAGCGCCACACTCTTGTCCTGACACACAATGCTCGCCCCATCCACATTCAATCATCTTCTCATACAATTTCGCTTATTATTATGTCTTCTAACAGGACCATCTTCCAGTATCTGGTTTACCTGGTTGTGTCAAGTTTTCCGTGGACGTCCTCTATTTCTAGTGCCATCAACACTTGCGTCATATATGTTTCTTACCATTCTCTTCTCATTCATCCGTTCCATATGACCAAACGACCTAAGTGATCCTTTTTAAATCTTACTTACTATACTAAGATCAGCTTTACATTCTTTCCTCATTTGTTTATTATTTACTATGTCATAAATAGATCTGCCACGTATAAGCCTAAGTGATCTCTTTTCTACTACATTCAGTCTACTTTCGTTCCTCTTCTGCCAGCTCCAAGTCTCACTTCCTTACATCAGTTTTAATACCAGGACTCTATTATGTATCGCTAATTTTACCTGTATATACATAGAAAGAACAAATCTATATTTTGAATGAATATTTTGAACATTACATTTCTGGTAGATTACTTTCCCGCTGCATGCAACAAAATTTATAATTACAATAATCATATAACTAATTTGTTTTAATTGTTAAAAAACTATTTTTCTAAAAGGTAATAAAATAAGTATATAATTTTATTTATTTTATAAGTAATCAATTACACAATCAGCTCTACTTTAAACATGCAAATAAAAATGTTTTTTAATAAAAACCACATATTTTACGGAAACACCGACAGTGTTTTTCATGTTAAAAAATGATTTTAATGCGTATTATTGTTATCGTTCCGGTGACACACGTTTCGCTCAGTGGCAATTATTTAAATTATAATCCAAAAGAGAAAGATAGGAGGAAGGAGATATTTCTGTATTTTCTAATAAAATATTTTACTGGTTACTCGCGCTTTTCAGAGAATATAGTATATAGCATTTATTAATTAAAATATATGTACATATAATTGAAAAGAATCCGTTATTAAATGTGTTTGCATTGTCGTGTAGGAATATATAAAACATATTTATATTTCAAGTTTATTTATAGCAATATTTAAATATTTAAACGAACACACAATTACTGGATTTTCACCTACAGAGGCACTGTTTTAAACAAATAATATATGTCTCATATTTTATATTTTCCTGGAGTGTTTTCTTTTCTCTTTACCTACCTTCTCAGAGTAAGTTAGTTAGAGTTAACCGAATATCTTTGAATTTGATTGAATGGGACAAAAGTATTTTTATATTTGTGATAGGTTATCGTATATTATCGCATAGAGACGAAGCTATTTTTTATTATATTTTAATGGGTAATAATATATAGTATGCGTAATAATATACTGATCAAAATTAGAAAATATATTGCTTTAAATAATTTCAAAATTAATTTGAATCCCATTGTGACATATATACTGTTTCAGGGAAATAAGTATCAAATTTAGTCCATAGATGGCGATAGTGTTGTTGTACTCGAAATGTTTCCACATATTAACACACGTGCGACTTCCAAAAATTCAATTGATATGGAGATTGATTAATTGGTGAGAATGGTGAACGTTTCGTATAAAATACCAACTCAAACGAGACAACAAGAAGTGTTCTGTTTAGGTACACATATAAACAATGATGCTATTAACGGGTCAATATTGCTGACACATCGGCTCGGTAACAAGTTGAATTTCGTTGACATTTTTCGTTGCAGGAGCATACTTGAACTGAAGAAATATTTGTACGTAAATTATACTTAGTTTTTATTTTGTATGTTATATTTAAGCTTTTATATTGAAATTTTAATTAAAAATGTACTGTGAATTTTTATTTTTATGTAAAAGCCCACAAGGGCATTGATAGAAATAAATATAAAAAGATCACTTAAGACAGCCGAAGACAGGTTGTAAGCCCTGTAATTACCCATACATCCATATTTTTCCATTAAAATATAATTTTAAAAAAATAGCTTCGTCTCTATGAGATAAGTATTATTTGTTTAAGTTTATTTCTAGTCACAATTAGAAAAAAACTAATTTATTGAATGAGAATTACGCCGGTAGGATTATTTTGTATTATGGTGAAACAGGTTGATTAGATAATTAGTAATTCGAATACTTTATAATGCTTAACGAAGAATAATAAATTATGCGAGAATATTCCAATATTATTTGTTTCAAATAATTGACAATTAGAATATACTTACAGTATTATTCTAATTCTTAAACATTTAGATCGATGTCGTCAAATTTTTATTGTAGTAGTTAAAAATAATTAAAACACGTAAGTAATTGAATTAAAATGAATATTGAGTAAAACCAACCTACTTTCCAAATCTGCGAATTCTATAATCTAAATTGAATTTCTAAATAATTATTTGAGCCTAATAATATTGTAACGTATAAATTCAATAATTCTTCCGTTTTGTCAATAACTTGCAAATAAAGTGTTGAAGTCATTAAAACATTTTATCAAAATAATAATGGCAATGCTGTTACCAATAGTGGTGATCGATATCGTCACATGTTGGAAAAAAAAATGTGGCCAAATTGGGTTGATTGGTCTTACAACACACGTGGTTTCAACAAGACGGTGCCCGGTGCCACCTCACACGCTACGCTTGAAATGTTGCGAGAAATTTTTCCCAGCCGCATAATGTTAATAAAAATAAGTAAATAAAAATAAAATTGTGAAACGGGGCGCTTTAAAAGAAATGTCAACGCCAATAACAACATTGGCCTGGAACATATTATTCATCACGTACAGTTTATAAACTAGATAATTTAAGGGATGAAAAAATGGTAAAATGTTTTTCAAATTCAATAATAGCTGAAATAAAAAGAAAGCCAAAAGGGTTATGTTGTTATGGCACATAAATTTACTGTTATGTTATAAGTAATGCACGGGAGTGAGTGAAGAGCTAATCAGAATTTGTATTGTGGACTGTATTGGCAGTGAGCCAGTATTCAGTGCTCGATAGGATTCGGACAATATGTCCTCTTGCTTTTATTTGTATGTTTTTCTGTCAAAATGGAATAGCATAATATATATAAAAACAATGATACAATATGTATATACAAAAACAATGAAGTCGATGGTATAATAAATAAATGTTTTAATCAAGGAATATTACCAAAATACTGAGTTATCACCGCTTATTGGAAATATTTTTAAATACGAATATGTGGGTTTTTATTATTTATTTATATCAGAAGTTATACAGTACATTAGATTTTTTTTAAAAACTATAACTTATATAGAACCATTACACTAATGTAAAATTAATAAATTTAATTATAATTATTATTACAAACATTATAGGAAAGATCGCGACCATTGAATTCATTTTCCGCGTGCTTTTATATAATTTTTTTTTGCATATACGAAATATATTTCCTTATAATCTTGAATCTTACAGAGACAAATCTGCATTGAAACAAATTAACAAAATATTTAAAATTAATAGAGTTATAAACCATTAAATTTACAGGACACATTCTATGTTGTTGAAGTTTTTAAAACACATTGTGTTAGTGAAAACAAATTATCGGCGCACCCGAACAGGGTTCTATCGGGCAACTGTCGGGCGCCTCACTAAACATACGAGCGCGCTCACACCAACGACTAAACTGTTGTATGCCTACACAATCTGATCACGTGATCAGTAGCAAAGACAACGTTTTGTTATTTTTCTGCGGTACAAGTTAACTGAAATATTACGTGAAGACAACATAAATATATTTTGATAGATTTGGTGTAAAAACGGCGATTCACTTACAATAGTTAATTAATAATTGTCATAGGATATTGCCAGTCTTATTAAGTTTCATAATTAGCGTATGCACATTTATTCTAAAATATGAAGTATGAAAATTCTTGGGTGATCATGAAGGCGTTCATAGTATGTATAAAATTTGCGTATTATTGTATGTATGTACGTATGTTTTCATTATTCAGTTATATAAATTATGATATACCTACATCTAGTACGCAACCCTAACATACACAATTATTAAATTATATCGTACATCAATTAGCATTAGGTAAAGATATTATAAATACAAATGATAATAATTACATGAAATTAATCAGTTATTAAACATTGAAACTATATATTTTGCACGTAACCTATGAAAAGTATCAATACTATTTTCTTCCTTCACAATTTATTGAATAATTTGAAACCTTTATAGTATAAACTATTTAGGGTTCCTGCCCGATTTGTTTGTGGAAGTCTCAAATCACACCGACTTCTTCTAGGATACGTGTAGACCTCAAAATTATATTTTTATTCATGTGCAGTGGCAATAATTGATTTTTAATTTTGTATATACTAATCACTCGCTTTGAATTGGATGCACCTAACATTTTTTTTTTGTAGCATAAATAGTACATATGCATAATAAAGGTAATTGCTTACCTAGACGTAGTCTATTTCAAAGCAATAAATTACCTGTACAGTTTTTAAAAGTTGTAAATGTTAAGAGGTTAGTAAGTATAATGAGTGAGTTATAAAAAGTTATGTGAAAAAAAGTTTAATCAGAAGTTATAAAAATATATTGAAAAAAAGTTGTGAAAATATTATTTTCAGTAATATACAATAGTCGGTGACAAGAATGTGTGGGTAGTTAGGTTAGCACAAATGACAAATGTTTCATTGCCTTTTTCTTTTCTTTCTTGATCACTCACTATACGCCGCGAACTCTCTGAAATCCATTTTTTTGAGACTGATACCAAATTCAAATTACTGTCGTAAAACAGTTGCCAGTGTGCGTGGACGTTGCGACTAAACTGTTATGTCGTTTAACTGTCGTACACCCTGCCCGATAACAATCAAACTGTCGTTCGACTGTTCTGTCTTCTGTCCACTGTGTGCGTAAGTATCATGTTGAATATTCAGACTTAATTTATAGACCCGGAAGAGAGATTCAGATGGCCGAAGGTCAAATGATTTAAGCTATGAGGTTCTCCTTCTCCCAAGATCTCGTTGTACGTTGATTTTTCCTTATATGACAAGCAGTATCTTATAAATCTCGGGGTATTTCATAACATGTCCAAAATATGTCACATTTTTTATTTTTATGTTTATAATGATTTCATAGTCTTTCATTCTCATAGTACGATTTCATTTCTTATTCTATTAATCCAGCTTATTTTTGGTACGCTTATATAAGTCTTAAAGCGTTAAGCTTTGTATGTACAAATAGTGGAAATAAATCAAATAAATCGATTTAAGATAGTTTTATGATGCTGAAATGAACAGGATTGAATTTTTTTGATGGATATTAGGACCATTATGCTCACTGAAATGTAGCAATATAAACATTGGATTAAATATTATATAATTAAATATATAATATATTTATCGGATTACATCATGAGTCTCAACAATATGATTAAGTTTTAAAATACCACATAAAAATGCACTTTTATTCTATAAAACAAATAATATATATCTCATAGAGACGAAGCTATTTTTATCATATTTAATAGATATGAAAGTATGAGTAATCACAGGGCTTACAACCTGTCTTCATCTGGCTTTAATGATCACTTTATATAAATATAACGTTCACTATTCTCACTCATTAAACAATCTCTATATGTATTTGTCTCTAATCAATCTCTACATCTATCATTAATCAATCTCTATATATGGCTGAAGAAAAATAATCTAAAACTAAATGTAAACAAAACTTTATTCATGAACATTAGTAATAAAGAAATACAAATCACATCAATAATTATCATAAATTAATGCAATAAAATATTTGTGAGTCATAATAGATTCAAAATTGAATTTATCGCAGAATACAAGATACGTGACTAAAAATATTGCTAAGAAAATCTCACTTCTGGGAAGGATCAGAAGATTTATTAGTACAGAGTCTTGTAAAATAGTATACAACTCTATTATTATTCCTCATATCAACTACTGCAGCAGCATTTTGTTTTTGGCTATCGAAGAAGAATTGTAACATTTGTCAGTATTGCAAAATAAAGCTATGAGAATAATACTAAAAAAATAGATGTACTCGAATCAGTGCAATGCTGAAAATATATTTTAATATAATAATCTTTATTTACAAAATCCTCGATAAGAAAATATCAGTGGAATTTACATGAAAAATTGACTCAAATCAACATGAGCATGACCATCGTACAAAAGGAAGGGAAAAACTGAGACTGCTATTCAGGAAGAAGGCTAAATCTCAGAAATCGATGATGTATAGTGTAATGAAATGCCAGAAAACAGAAGAAAGGAGGAGAAATTGAATAAAATTTAAAATGAAACTGACCAAATACGTAATAGATAAATTTTAGAAAAATAAAATACTTTAATCTTGTTTATATTAAAGCACATATAGCAGTGCTTATGTATGCACTATGTTAAAAATTAAATAAATTAAATCAAATTTTTGGAAGTTGTATATGTGTTATTATGTGGAAACACTTCGTGTACAACTACATTATCGCCATATATGGACTAAATTTGATATTTATTTCCCTGAAACACCATAGATGTTACAATAATAGTCTAATTATTCTTTGTCTGTAAAATGTTTTTTAAAACATTACGCTAGAACACGCCAGAAAAATCAATTTTTCAATTTTTATATGTTTTCTTATTTTGACCAGTATATTAGCAATGTTTGAATATGTCAATGAACACACAATTACTGGATTTTCACCTACAGAGACACTGTAATTAAACAAATAATATATATCTCATATTCTATACTTTCCTGTAGTATTTTCTTTTATCTTTACTTACCTTCTCAGAGTAAGTTAGTTAGAGTTAACCGAATATCTTTGAATTTGATTAAACGGGACAAAAGTATTTTCATCCTTGTGATAGGTTATCATATATTTTGCGAAGTTTGATAGGTTTCATACATTGGTTATTACGCTAATAACGAAAGATTTTACGATTATTATCCTTATTCAATATATTTTTTCAGAGAATATAAAAGCGTACATACCGTGTAAAAATTTCTCAATTAAGAAAAGTTTTGTTGCGTGCTACTTTCACTAAAGAAAGATTTTTATATTTAGAGAAAAATAAAGCTTATATTACGTTTAAATATTTTATATTTTTAAATTAGTGCAATTAACTATGTATTTTTCTTGTATTTAAGACTAACTGCGGTGCGTCGCGCGCTGTCTCGTGTTTCAGTGTCATTGGCCTTGGAAGTTTTGAGCACTGTAAGGCAATACAAATACTTACGGTATTTTAATATTCATTATCATTTCTCACTTTTAAATATTAAAACATTTTTAACCATTTAATCGTTTATTCCTATCCTTTTCTTATTATTTTTACACTCACTTTTTTCTTTACAGTGAATGTATTCAAATATATCTTTAAAAGGAAATCTATAACCATGTGCAAAAATTACTTGTAAATTATTTAATCAAAAATAAAAATGAAATAAAACAAACAAGATTACCATATTTTTTTAAATGGGATGAAATGCATAAATAATCAACTAACTGCGTTTCCCTGCGAATAACATTATTCCCTGCAACCGCCCTCTTTTCATCATATATTTCACTATTTTTCTATCTCTACTAAATATGTTTCCCGAGTACACAAACTCTTCTACTAATTTCAAACGTCCGTCACCTATCACTGTTTCACACATTATTTTACTATTCTCTGTATTGAATACCATTCTACGTAGCATTCCCCAATAAATTGCTTTCTTTGCGAACATCATATATTTTAATTGTATGTATATTTTTGTATTTATTTGTAAAAATTAAATTACATCGTATATCACCTAGAATTAAAGAGTTATAAATACAAATGAAAATAAACACATGAAATGATCAGTTATTAAACTTAGATACTACATATTCTGCGCTTATCCTACGGAAAGTAGCAAAACTAGTTGCTTCCTTCACATTTGCTGGCAGTTCATTGAACAATTTGAAACCTTTATAGTATAAACTATTTTGTTTTCGTGCCAGATTTGTTTATATTTTTATCCATGTATGTTGGCAATAATCGGTTTTTAATTTTGTATTTCGATATTAGAACATTTTGTATAATTTTTTGATTGACTAATTTTAGTAATTCAGACCTTGTTCATTTGAACAGCATACAATCAAACCCCCTTTTATGCAACCAACAATCTAACCTATCGCAATCTTGTTTGAAAAATTTTGTAATATCAAACCATGTTGTGAATGATCCTTATTATACAAGCATATGAACTTCCTTCATATGATTGCATGTATAATAAGTTTTTTATTTACCTTGTATCCAGATACTATCGTCTATTCTTTCTGATTATTCTACAGTGATCATCTTCCACACTTTATAAAAGCACAAATAATTATACAAACAATTGTTGCATAATATAGCAAAAATCAAATTATAAATACATAAATTATGTAATCATACATATCTAGATAAGATGGACGCGTTTTTGACAATGTTTAATTCCAAAGTTCAGCTCAGTTGAAATATTTGTCGCAAGGCATAAATATTTTTTCTCAATTGAGCCATAATTGAGATGACTAATGCAATCCAAATCCAGAATTTATCGTTAGATATCCAAACTTTTATTAAAACAAATGATGGATATAAAACAAAATGGTGTATGAGACTGCCTCCGGCTCAAGGGGATTAACTCGAATGGCAGTCTAAATTCCAGTTGAAAATAGTCGAAAAACTTTGTTTTAAAACCAAAAACCGCACTGTTTGTTTCACTAGTTTATGCTTTATCATTCAGGGTGAAAATACACTGCGGTAAGGGATGATTCTGTCATGCGAAAAAGGCCGTGAATTAAATATATTTTTATTTTAATTCAATTCTCAGTAGAATTACAGCAAATAAATTACTTTAATTATTAATTACAGAGAACACATTATTATTGTGAAGTTGAAGTTTTTAGAAAATTTAAATTTGGAATAGATGTATAAATTTTAAAAAACTACAGCATACAAGTTTGAAAATTTGTCGTCAACATACTATGTTGGTATGGTACACCACAATTTACAATCAGTTAATGCATTTCCCTGGATAGGAAAGGTTCCAGATTCGAATCCCGGTAGCAACAAAAATATTTTATACATGAAATAAAGATATATTAATAGGTTTGACGTGCGGTAAAGATGCACCCCGACAATTGCGTGAAGACAACTGCGCACGGTCAATCACTTGCAGACAACTGCGCGCATGGTTAAAGCGCGCAGTACAACCCAGACAACAGCGCTCCGACAAAATTTCAAAATTAAAAATTTGGTTAATGGTTTTTGAACCCTAGAATTAATATAAATGAGGACATTTATGCCTATGTATTGTGCTTTATATCCAATAAAAATTGAAACATACTTATATCGCACAGGAATTTCTTGCCGAGCAGGCGCCATATTAATTAATATGATAAGACACGTGTTAATAATTTCAAGGTGTAGTCATCGGGGCGGCGCCAAAAAACCCGTGGGGAAAACAAAGACGTCTTAGAAGAACGTCCCAAGCGGCGGGCTGTCGCCGTTTTACGTACGTACTTGCAAATGACTATGTATTGTAATGAATTTGAATAAAAACAGGAGTATTCTGCTGCGGCGAGCATTCTCCATTTTGTCGCCGTAGTGTGCTTATATTGAACATCTTTTGTATTTCATTTCTTTCGACCTCATCATCATCATCATCATCGCCGATTAAGAAAAGCTGAGATCGGCGAAACACCATTGTTTTCTTGTTTCCGTACGGAACAATACTTACAATACGAAAAAATCATGAATTATATAAACCAAAAATTTATACGAAAAAATTCAATATACAGTTTAAATTTCACTTACCTAACCGAACCTAACCTGACAAAAATAACTTATTTTTTTTATTTCATTTAATTTTTTAGTTTTATTAAAAAAATGGCTTTCTTTTATTTTCTGATTTTTTGCATGTAATGAGTATGTTTTGCATTTAAAATTAAATACATGGGATTAAATATTCTCAAATAAAATAAATATCAGGTATCTTAAAGAGACGAAGATATTTTTATTATATTTAATGGAAAATATATAGAAATATAGGGTAATTACATGGCTTACGACCTATCTTTGGCTGGCTTAAGTGATCATTTTATATAAATATAACGTTTGCCATTCTCACCCCATCAATCTCCACATCTATAACATATACACAACTTTGACTCTATAACATATACACATATTTACAAGCTTTGATATATTCTAATATTACTATAATATAAATGTCCTCATTTACTTTTGAATTGCGCGCTATTATCGGCGCGCAGTTGTCTTGCGCGCAATTATCAGTACACCGCTACAGATGATGAAGACAGTATTCGAAATAAGAGTTGGAGGCAGCAGGAATCAGGTTGTCCGGAAAAATCCTGGCACTATTAGATAGATCACATTTTGGAGGATGGTCTTGTTAGAAGCTTCACCATCCGACGAGCGATCGAAGAGAGAATGTGTGAAAGTGAACGTGGTAGAAGAGTTTGGATGAAAGTATTAATAATATTATTAAATAAATATTAACAATTATCGCCCTTTGCACTTCACACTTTTAACCAAGTATCAGACATATTTCGAAAAATAAATTCCATAATCATCTGGCATCTTGCCTGAATATAAAAAAATATTATTCTCTGGACGTTTCATTTTTTAAAATAAATCAACTAACTAAGCTTTGCTTATTCGATCAATGTAAAATAATAATTTAATTCGATACCAGTGGTTGCCTAGCTATATTTAATCATTTACACACCCAATGGTGAGAGTAATAAGTGAAAGAAGTCACTAAGAAAGTTAAACATCATGTTGCATCACAAAATATTTGCCATGTCATTTTATGATATTTATGTACCTGTAGAATTTATGATAAAATATTCTTAAGTAATTTGGTTCGTAATCGAAAAAACTTTTAAATGAAATTCTATTCTATCTGGTTATGAGTAACATTAAAAGCATTAATATGTAGTTTGAATGTGAAATGGCATTCTTCACATCCAAAGCAATCATACATTGTCATGAAAGATATTTCTTACGGCTTGAATACTTCGGTATTTCACAAAACGGTTTGTATTTATTACCGAAATAAACCATTTACCCATTGCTTTTGAACATTTCGCCAGTTTTTTACACTTTTGACAAGTGAACCGTGAAATAGCGCCCATTCTACCATGTAGGAAATTGACGAAAGAGACGGCCGTATCCCAAAAACCACCAGAGCGAGCGCAACAAAGAGAGGTGTTCGGCAAAATAGCCTCTATGGATGGTCAAGCTTTTAGCGACATCTAAGAGCGGTCGCCTCTAGAAAAAAAAAATATTCCAAAATTATGGTTGGGATTTTTTTTTAAAACATCTGGGCTAGTCCACTAGTTTCCTTCCCAAAGAAACGTAAAACGACTTCTCACAAGACAGTTAATCAGATAGACTTTAAATCGGTTTGTGTGGCCACATTTTATTACAAAAGGCACTTAGATCATTTCTCATTGAATCGAAGAGGTAATTCAATAAACCTGAAAGGTTTCTGTCAGGCGATCAAAGTGTAATTATTATTGAAATATGAGAAGCCTGTTCGAATTCAAGCTACTGTCAAGAAAGACTAAATTCTACATTTAAAATTTGCGTTTGCTGTAGTTCTTGACGGGAAGGCAGCCATGAAAGAAGTGGCACGCAGGGACCGGCGTCCGAATGACTGTGAACTCATTGTATTGGTATATGTTGGAGTCGGTACCGGGCGTATTTTTGCAGCTGATGAGAGCCTTACTTTACACCGAGGTATCTGCAAGATGCATTCAGGGCCCATTGGCGGTGTTGTTGATTTTGGAGACGATAAACATCCACAGATGTAAAATATGGAACATCACGGAGAAGCATTTCAGTGACTGTAAGGTAAAAAAAATTTATCAACAATAATAGTTTCTGTTTTGTTGTATTTGTAATGATCATTTTACCGTATTATTACATCATTTAAATAAAATGTTTTTTAACATGCATAAAAATCAATTCTATCCTTACAATAGCGAGATACTATTTTTTGTGTTGTGAATCATGATTAAATACAATGTTTTGAATTACAAAAATTTTGGTATTCAATTCTTTGGCATACAATCACCGAATCTAAGTATTCAAAAATAAAATTCTCCGGAAAATGGTTCTTGAAAAAAATTCTTGGAAGGTAATCACCGATAACTCGTCCGTATACGCTAAGCTTATCGATGCCTTCCAATATTGAACTGCCTCAGTAATAATAAAGTCGACAAGGCTGCGGCACGTTGACCACCCCAGAGAACTCCATAAGGACTATGAGGGAAGCGACGGGAACTATGAGATCAGACCCACCGCTTGCCCAGGACCGTTTGTAAACAAAAGCTTATATATAGTCCTTCTCATTCGCCGCCAGGTTAGCATTTATGTTACTATAATAACTATGCACATCCCGTACACGTGACAGGTCAGTTCCGCATAGCTATTAAAACAAAATTTCCCCCATAGACCCCGAGAACTTCCACTTTATTGAGGTATGAACAAAAACATATTAAATAAATCAATTTCAATACAAAATATATAAAACCAAAGAAGCAAAAGCACAAATAACAGATTAAAATAACACTGCAATTAAGGATGACAAATATAAATAACATTAGTAGAAGAAAATAAACATATGGAACTCGGTCTTTGGGTTGGACAATATTCTAAAGAGTGTTGACGGTTGTAATATATATATATTATAACTTTTTAAATTTACTACCTTATAAAATACTTTGATTTTTACATATTACATATTTTATGTAAAATACATTTTTTTCAATATATTAAAAATAATTAATATTGTTTAAAAAAAACAAAAATATATTTTTTTTTTTTTGTAGAGATACGTACACGGAACATAATACATATTAATTCACATTTTTCTAAGGGATTGTGGTTTTAAAAGTAATGGCGCTTAAGCCTCCTATAACTTGGTCCCTGTGTGAATTTTTTACCACTTCAAACACGACATATAATAAAAATATTTATACAATCCTGTTGAATTGAGTTTTATTCCTATCATGACGCATACCTACCGCTTTTATCACCACTGTAGGTTCTCTTACATTTGCTTCTCCCATTACCCTTTTTCAAGAGGTATTCCATTTAGTCATGCCAGATCTTTTACATTCACCCTCGACTTATTATAGCATCTCGCCTTTACTGGTGTATTTGACGTTTATCGTTTCATTAATCATACGCTATTTTACTTCATACCATTTAATTAACTTATATATTATAATTATATAATTACACATTTTTTCTTTATATTATATCCTTATCTTTTAGTTTTATTCTCGATAATTATAGACTTTAACATCGTTTTACACTCTTCTACTGTGTTCATAATACTTTCAAATTTTACCTTCTAATTCTATATTTACTAACACATAATTTTTTTTAGTGTGTAGTAATATCCTGTTATTAAATATTGAAAGTGATTTTCTTGTAATAAGAATTATTATAGAAAAAAAACAGTACACTCTCAAATAAAAGAATTCTAATAAAAAGTACTCCTACATCTGTTTGTATATATTTTACTAAGTATGTTAAATGGGCGGAATATTTTTTTATTATTCTCAAAAATCGCGGTCAATTTTTTTCGTGTAAAATGAGCTATACTTAAAAAATATAATGTATGTTAACTATGATGAAAATATTAGAATGAATATAAAAACTGATTAATCCTTTACATTATTTCCTATCGATTTTACAACTCTTTAGATCATTGTAATATTAATTCTGTATTTTATATATAAACTAGAAATAGTTCGTTAATACAAGTATATCCAATATCTCTACTAGGTTAAAATTACTTAAATGTTTTCTCTCTTATATATTCAATAACAGTACGTAAATATATATTAAATTAGAAATGAAGTACACATTGTCTTTAAAAAAAACATACATTAACGAAATCTTCCGAATTTTAACGACTGACAAGAATATTGTCTATCTGTCATGATATGTGGTAATGTTTACGTTTGTTCAATAATTATTTATGTAAAAATGATCTCAGTTTTTTCAAGAATGTCTAAGTGAAATGACGAAGAATAATTAATTAGATACATGTATATTTCAAATTTGATACGTAAGAATACCGTTTTTACAATTCCAGTATCGTCGATTGCTTGCTGCTAGGCATTGCGGGCGGCTATTGTGGCTACTTCACGGCCAATAGTGGGTGCTACGCGGTACGTAATGGGCTTCCTTAGAATCTATATAGATTCTTTGAAAATTGAATTGAAAATCGTATACCTATTCACCCATCTAAACAAAAAAATTAAGGTATTCTTTAAAACATAGGCACTTCCACTCCCCATGATTACCCAACTTCTTTCAACCGATATAAATATATATTATATTGATGGTATTTGTTCTAAATTTTGCTCAGATGTACTTTAGTATCCTGATGAAAATATTGCCGTACCACCCTACCCCCTGGACATATATTGTTACTTCCCAGACTACGCTATGAAACGCTTATAGATTTATATAGCAAATTTAAGTGATGAATTTTTATTTTGTAATGAATATGTTATAATGTTATCCGAAAATACATCATAATAATACTTTATTTATAAAAAATCATCGAGAATACAACCGAAAAATAATTTACATTGAAATGATATTCACACAATTTCACGCTACAGAACTGATAGCAGATCTGGTTTATTTGATGTTGCCATGCGACTCAGTATATGTTTGTTTTATATTGCAGCACGAATGTACTGACAGACAAAAATTATACAATGTGTAGGAATCTAGCGAATTTTTTCTATAGCTATGAGATCCTAAATTAGGCTATCGTATAGTATATTGTAAAAATATTTTGAAAAGAATAACCATCTCCACTAGACACCTGAAAATACTAACAAGCAATTCATTAATATTTTAGCAGTCATTTCGTATTTTAATATACCATTCTTTTTCATTGGATTTCATTTCGTATTTCACGTTTAATATCGCGCGATTTTACCGTGGCAGTCAATTCTCATTTGAAGGAAGAACGACTCGTGCTGTATTCGGGCACATAAAAGATAAATTTCGTACTTACCGTGAACCGGGGAGATAAGGAAGATGCAGAAAACTAACCACGTATACAGAACTGAAAAAAAGGTTTAGTTCCCTGCATGGAGATGAAAACGTATACTATAAACCAAGCAGTAATATTTTGTATGATATAATAATCTACAGTGAAATTTACATATAGCAAAGTAGTACTAATTGCTGTGAAAATAATTAATTATAATAAAACATTACTTTATGTTGGAATACAATTATTTTAATTTTCACTCAACAAATCTTTGTAATATACACACGTTGTGTAATACTGTCAATACTATAGTTTCGAGAGGTATAGTCCATAGAATTAGGAGTTATCACTTGATGATAGAGGGACTGCACCTGTCTAAATTAATTTAGTAGTGACAATACAACCCAACGAGTCTGCAGTACAAAGTTTAGTTGAGTGAAAATTGAATTGATCTGATAATATTTTTTTTGAATAGGTATGCGTACACGGAATGCGTGTCAGAATAATATTTTTACTATTTTCAAACTAAGATAAAGGGCTTGTGCTATGAAAATAGGACTAACTTGCTAGTCTTCTGGTTTGAGGCTCGAATCATCATCCATTGGATTACTAGGCGAGTGACTTAACCGCTAGATCAGAGGTTCCCAAACTTTTTTGTGTCGTAGACCCCTTGCCATCTTTTTCGTTTTTTGGTAGACACACTACTTACCTGATATTGATTTTTTGTAAATTTCTAATTGTAGTGAAGTTTAGTATTAAAAACTTAAGTCACAAAGCGAATGCCTACATCCTACAACTTACACAATTTTATAAACATATATAATAAATTTTTTACTTCACAGGTACTTTTATAAATAATGTATGTCTTTATATTATAAGATTATAATGTAAGTAAATAGGTACTATCAGTGTATGTTGAGATCCAATATCGTGGACCCCCATTTTCATTTCATGGAACCCCAAAATTTTTTTTCGCTGACGTAGACCCCTTGCAGGTTATCGTAGACCCCTGGGGGTCGATATAGACCACTTTGAGAATCACTGCGCTAGATAAACAAGCGCGTATGTTAAAATTATGGATTCCGTATGACAATACATTTAAACATTTTGGAAGATATCTCAATATTTAAATAATAAAATATTCTCAAAGAGAACACATTATGATTGTGAAGTTGCAATTTTTTCAGAACATGACATTTAATGCGTTCCCTTAAAAATATACAACTTTCATTAAAGTTTATTCATATATAATAAAAATGAATTAATTTAATTATGATATCTCCTAGTATATTTCAAAGAAGTTTGAGATTAGTCGCAATATAAAAGTGATAACTTTTTAAAAATGGAATAACAGATGTATCAATTTGAAAGAGCTGCAGCATATAAATTCAAAAACTTGTCGTCAACTTACTCGGTTGGTGTGGCAAAACTGGATAACATATTACCCAGGATAGAAAAAGATCCAGGTTTGAATCCCGGCAATATTTTTTGATAAATAGATTTTTTCTGTAGGTACCTATATCTTTCTAGTTGATTAATTTATTTTTGTATTTCATAAAATATTCGTCTACATCCAATTAAAAATATTATCTTACCAAGTGTATGATATCTGAACTATTAAAGATGTTACGATAAATAATATTGTTGGTATGAAACTGCGATAAATAAATAAAACATCACACGGATAATACCCTCAGGTTTCGATCAAACAGAACCATTCCAATATTGCTTAGATGTAAGATAATTGCTTACAAGTAAGATTTTATTTTTTATTTTATTTAGACTTTATTGACATACATATTTTTGTTATAAGAGGTGAATATATTATAATATAACATGGTAAACATAGTATTACTCGTAGTTTATTGTGTGGGATGGAGTAGACTCCACCTCTGACATACCTCTGCTACTTTTCTAGACTGAAGTCTGGGTTAAAGTAGCCAGTTTTTATTGTGCTGTTGTGGTGTTATTTAATTCAAGAATGATAAAGTTCCACAAGAATAAAAATAGAGATAAAATATATAGAATAAAAAAAATGAAGTGGGAGTGTTGTAGAACTAGTGAATTATTAGTTTAGGCACTGTATATGTAATTATTATGTTAGAATTTTGGATAGCCATGCTTCTGATTGATCTCTACCCAATTGGATCATATGTTGGGTCCATATTTGTGTAATATTATTGGAGGTGAACGATTTCCAGTTGGTACTGAGTGTGTTGTACAATTTCGGAGCTAAGAACATGTAGAGTCTTTGATAAAAGGTCGTTGTTGCTCTCGGAACTGGCGTGTAGATGTTTGTTGTTTGTCTTGTATTGTGTCCATGATTTATTGCTTGGGGTGAGTTTTTGTTAACATGGAAAAATTGGACGAGTCTCAACATATAGATTTGTCTTATATCTAGAGCATTGTACTCTTTAAATATTAAATCAGATGGATATCTAAAGGGACGACCATTTATTACCTTAATAATTGTCTTTTGTGCTCTTTTAACCGACTCTAATATTGTATAGATGATTGCTTACAAGTGAGATGATTGCTCACAAGTGAGATGATTGCTTAAAAGTGAGATGGTTGCTTACAAGTGAGATTATTTCTTACTTATTAATGACAAGGTGATATGTCCAGATCATTGTATTTCAAATGGTGTATGAGCATCCTTCTAGTTTGGTGCCATGTTTTCAAACGGCAAAATTACATAAATTCCATTTAAATAATTTTGAACAAAAATATAATAATACATAGATGGGTATAAATAAAAACAATATTATAACTCTACTCGAGTTTATTTGCACTGCTCAAATTTTGAAATAACAAAATTTAAGCCGGCGTATTTTTATTTATTTTTAAAACACATCAATAATAACTTAGGCGCATTACTTCTCAATTCTAAGTCAAAAATAGGTACATAAAAAAGGTGGGATTTACGAAGTTTCATGCAAAGATTATAATAATAAATATATCGAACAAACCTCTACAAATCTCAACTTTAGATTAAAAGAGCATCGTCGCTGTCTAACTAGTAACAACTTTTCCGAATTTGCGAACCACAAAATGGATAAAAATAATTATTTTCAATCGTGTATCATTAAGCTTCTCTATCCCATCAGACGTAAAGGTAATAAAATGAATAATTTAGAAAATTTATAAATAAAAAGGAATTTGAACTCTGATAATAATTTGTTAAACAATATTACATTTTCTAACTTATGTCCTCTCCTCTCAATAGTTCCAGATACAACCACCTTTCCACCATTCACCAGTAACTCCGCCCCCTTCCCCTCCATCTGTCAGTATCTAATTACTTGTATGTCTACAACCTAAGCCTTGTTCACCATATTTGTATGTATTTAGTTTAATACTTCACCTGTCGATGAGAGTTACTGTTTCTCTCGAAACTCGAGCAGCGCTAATAAACTCAAGTAAAGTCTTGTTACATAACATAACATTGTTTTTATTTATATCCATCCATTATGATGAAACTCTAAATAGTTAACACCGATTCTATTAATAATATAATAATACAAATTTGACTCATTCTTTCAGAGTCAGACTTCATAATAGATAATGAAGTGGAACCGATATTGGTCGATATTCAGTAAATCATTAATGAGTGTTGTGGTATAGGTATGACCTAACAAAAAAACAGATACACCTACCAAATAAACTCAGTGCTTTCATTTAAGTTTATTTGCAGTTCATTTATGTAAAATATTACACCTACTTTTTCCTGAACAGTAAACCAAGGGCCATTCCAATATAAAAACACAAAAGATAAGCTGAGTTTGGGACGGATTATCATTCATAGTTACGATCCTCCTGATCCCATACTCCAACAAACAAATCTTCAAAACCTACCTTTTGAAGTATTTACTCGAATATCTTGGTATTTGACACAAAGTGTTTTATTTTCCTTATTTTCAACAATAAATAAAAAATATTTCAATTTGATTATGTCCACTAACAATTTAGATAATTTAATTTATATTTTACTAGTTTGACTTAATAAGTTGCGGTTTTTGAGGACAACACAGTTGGTATTATTAAAAAATAGTTTATTAGGACTTTACAAATTTTTATTTTTATTTAATTTATTTGTTTAATATATATTTTTATACATCAGAAGTGAACACAAAGATATAATACAGTTATTTATTTACTGTACGGGATGTAGTAAGTGATATGTAAAGCATCGTCTTAGCTACTTTGCTAGACTACCGTCTGGGTTAATTAATCTACTCAGTTTTTCACATGTTGTTACGGTGTTATTTAATTAAAATTAAAAGATATATAAAAAAATAGACAATAAAAAAGTATTGTGCATATGCTGTAGATGTAAAGTGAATTTGTGTATTTTTATTAAGCTGGAATGTTAAAAGAATCAACTAGAAATATATAAATAGATTTTTTTTGGAAATATTTCTAAATAGTTTATTAATTTATTTTGTATTAAAAATTTCACAGAACTATGTATTGAAAATGCAACTTCACAACAAAAATGTACTCTCCTTAAAAATATTACGACTTTTATTCCCATGTGATACATTCAGATGTATCGTATTTAGTATATTACTAAAACATTGTAAGTCATTGGCATCGTATGACGAAGATAAATTAATTTACATAGAGCTGCCTAGAAAGCAAATTATTTTACATGAGTATTGAAATATTCAAGTGATGATATTTTAGGAAAACTCTATATTTGGATTTTCCAATCACGAGTCACGTTATATAATAAGTACATTGTCAACGTGTATACGTCATTCATTCATTACAAAGTAAATCAGAATTTGAGAGTACTTTTATCGAAATAAACGTCGCGCAAGTTCGATAAACTTTTAAATACGTAGTAATAAAAATAATGACAAGACATTTAATACGTAATAAAAAATTTTTTTGTTTGAAAATGCAAGTTTGCATCTTGCATTTTCAAATAAAATCTCGAAAATCCATGTTGGTGGAAATAATTAAGAAGAGAAAGGACGGCACTTACTTTTTGGTATGCCTGATGCTGGATGCTGATTCAATTGTTATTCTCCACCAATAGCACATGCGACGCAGAATATATAACAAGCACTGTTAACACTCGCGTAAAGGATTATTTGTATATATTAACGGGATTAAATTTATTAATTAACATTAGCGGTAGAAAAGCGGATTGAAGTGACTTGAAGTGTCCGTATACAGTTCTAAGCGCATACTAGGCTCGATCAAGTGTTGATTGCAGCGACCTCTTCTTTCTTCCTCGTGCCTAAGGACAGGTTAGGAAAAGAAAGGGAAGGAGATACGCACATTTCTTTTCGATTATCTAAATGAAACCTGCGAGTATGAGTGCGTTAAACGGCGCTATCACATGTCGTCTTAATAGCGCATTATTGTTGATAATAATTTATAAAGTTCTAATTTCTAACATATATCGCATTATTTTCACTTTTTAAAATGAAATAATGCAAGCGTTATAATATTATAATTACAAAAAAATTATTCCTGCGTCGTGATAGTGTTGAATAAATAATAGTCCCTAGTGAAGATTTTATGGTTTTGTCATTTTGCTGTCGATTAATGTGTGATGATGCAGACCTTTTTCGTTTTTTGATATTACGTACATATATTTTACGTCAGTATTTTAAAACAACAATAATTATACAACCGTTTAAAAAAGTTATTAAAAATTCTGTGAAACCGTGCATGAAACGGGTAATTACCTAGTTTTATATAAATAACCTCGACATTTATTACATTGAAGGAAATTTTTAAATATTTTTTTAACCATTTCGTACTAAGCGACCAGAACTTCCGTATGGTCCGAAGCGGGGTATAGAAACACACCAGAACATATTTATACAAACGATATTTAAAAGTTCATGACGGGCGACATAGTTTCAACCGCCTCGCCGGACGTCTCTTTTCCGAATGTCGCGAGTTGCGATAAGCGATATAGATGTCTCCCTCGTTCGCATCTGTGGTATGGGGCTACCCAGCGCATTAGTTAGAGTGAAACAAATAATAAGCACAATAACTTAAAGATAAGACACAGAGGTATGGTATCGACATGCGCTGGTGTACGTACCGCGCGATAATAACTGGACCGAAAACAATATTTTTAAATATTATACGCTTAGAAATTTGAAAAACAAAAAATGACAAAATTTTCGTCACTATTTCCGTGAAGATTACAAAAAATAAGAATGAAATCGTTTTCATAATTATTGAGTTATCGAGTTTAAAGCGATCTATGGGGAATGTGATTACCCCGCTTCGGAAAGGCAAGGTTAATTTTAGATCAAATAAAAATTACATAGAATAAAAAAAATAATGCATTATACTATTACTTGGAGTAAATTAAATTATATTTTAAATTCACTTTTCAAGATTTTTACATGTTTCCTATACATTCTCGTAAATTTCAATAAAATTCACCTAGTACCTAATGATTCTGATAAAATGTTTAAATTTATTTGTCGTATTTTGATTTTTAATACACTAAATATACTTAATACAAATTTAATTAATTAATTAGAAAGATATACCTATAAAATCAATTTATCGAAAAAATATTGTTGTTGCTACCGGGATTCAAACCTAGATCTCTCCCTATCTGGGGATATGCATTAACCGATTATGCTACACCATGACAGTAAGTTAACATCAAATTTTCTAACTTATGTGTTGCACTTTTAAATGTTCTGTAAAATTGCAACTTCACAATAAGAATGTGTTAAAAAACACAAAATATACGGTAATAATTTAGTTAACAATATATTAAACAATCGTTAATAAAATACATCACGTATTTTTTATATTTCAGTTTGCGTTATCCAAGCGGGACTAACTCCGCAGCCGATCGGACAATCGGACATAAAGGGGGGCACACACCATAACATAATATATCGATTATTTCCAAACAAGCCCTCAAATAACTTTGTCACCTTATGAAATAGTCCATACACACACCTACTAGTTCTCTAGCGCCGTTCCGTATAAATTTGTGACTGATCACATTGAGTTCTACTGTATCATATTATAAAGGTTATATCAATAAGAGGTAGCAGATTTGTACTTTTTGTAAGTTGATACTTGAGAGCTATTATATAGACAAAATAAAATAAATATTTTTATGTTCCTTTTTGTTACTATGTTGATATGTTTTCATGTATAATATTTTGCATTGTAATTTGTTTAGATATATACTAGGTGAATATTATTTTCCAGGCCGATTTCATTTAATCGCCATTATAGTTTGGTAAATATTTGTCAATTCGTATGTATTAATTATGAAGAATTATTAATTACAATTTATTATAGAGAATTAACAAAATGCTTCAACAAAACGCAACGGTACATGTTTTGCAGCTCAATATTTATGACCTCGACTTTTGGAAAAAAAATCATCATGAATGGCGAAGCTCATTTCGATTTGGCGGTTTTTGTGAATAAATATAACAGCTATTATTGGAGTACTGAAAATTCTTAATTGATATACCAACAACCTTCACATCGACGCAGAGTGACTGTATATTGCGCCATGTGGCGTATTTCTCTATTTCTTTCAGAATGCAAGAGGCAATGCTTTAACCATTAATGGTGATCGTTATCGTCATATGTTGGAAAACTTATTGGTGGCCGAATTAGATCGATTGGACCTGTAACACATATGGTTTCAATGGCACGGTGCCATCTCACACACAGCCCGATCTACGCTTGAAATTTTGCGAGAAATTTTTCTCGGCCGTATAATGTCAAAAAGTGTTGATATTGACTAGCCTTCTCCATTACCTGATTTGACGGCTTCCTACTATTTTCTTTGAAAGTACTTGAAAAGAAAGGTCTACACCAATAATAATTCTGATGCTATAGGACAATATTCTAAATGAAATTGCTGAAATAACACGCGAATTATGGCCTGGAACATAATATTCACCCTGTACTATAACGTCTCATAATTCATATTTCATTACCAATGCACAATTTATGCACACTGTAGTTTTTATGGGCTACGATGGGTAGTCACATTATAGTAAACGTTTAAAAGAGGTTTAATGGTCATATTTTTAATATAGCTCATTTATTGTAACCATTGCTGTATCATTAAACTGTTACTGCTCTGTTCTGTACAATATAAAGTAAAATAAAATACAGTATGCAATTACATACAGCGCTACGCAGTTCGGCAATTGTTACTTTTTGTGAAAGTACATTATGGAAGTAACGTATCAATTATATGTACTGAAAGAAGATTGCTTACAATTTCCGGTAGCCATTAGGCACCTGTTAAACGAAACAATCAATGGCATTATTGGATAAAACAGGCTATATGTATGATATACTAATACCTACACCAGGATTTTGTTCAAAGATCTTAATGTACGTATTAATGTATACGTATAAAATCCAACTCATCCAACAATTAATGCCAACGGCAATTATAAAAAGTAATCGGATCTCTATTATTGGAAAATCATATGTCAGGTCCAAAATCAAAAGCAGACATGTCCACTTTACTTGTTTTCGAGTAAAATGCAAAAAACCATTGTACCACAACAGTTACACAGGTCACATGACCAAATACTATCGTCTTATTGGCCGAAAACATATTTGTCTGGATTTTAATTAATTGTCTATTGGACAAATCTGCGATTGAGTAACAAGTAAATTTTTAATGCGTTTTTATACAAAATTCAGCAATATTTGTCTAATGTCGATAGGCTAGTCTTATAGACATTCATTTTCTTTTTATTTGTACATACTTAGGTTAACAAACCATAAAAATGGATGTGTCTGATTTTGATTCTATACCTCACATATACGAGTACCTATAAACATTAGCGTACGTACATTTTATATCCTTTCTCTATCATTATGAAATTAAACTACTTTAATATAAATTAAATATATCAATAAGAAAGATATACAGATAATAAATTAAATTTATATAAGCGTACTTCCTCGCATAGGAATGGTTCATGGTTCGAGTCCGGGTGGCAACAAAAATATTTTTTCAATAAGTTGATTTTATCTATATATCTTTCTGATTGATACATTTAATTTGTATTAAAATATCACAGAACAGTATTTTGAAAAACTACGACTTCACAATAATAATGCGTTCTTAAGAATATATAACATAAGTTGCATTAATGTTTCCAAAATTTAATAAAAATTAATGAATTAATTTAATGCTAGCGTCTCCTATCGGATTTTTTCAAAGGTGTTTGAGATTTTCCGTAAATATAAAATAGATTGCTTTCAAATAATGGAAAAACAGATGTATTAATTAACCTGAAAGTGCAACAAATAAGTTCGAAAATGTGTCATTAACTAACATTATTGACATGGTGTAATAGGTCAGCGCACTTCTCCGGATAGGAAAGGTTCCTAATTCGAGTCCGGATGACAATATTTTTTCGATTAACTGATTTTGTCTGTATATTTTTCTGATTGATACATTTCAAGTGTATTAAAATATTACAAAACTGCAACTTCACAATAATAATGTATTCTCCTTAAATATTGAAACTTCTTTGCCCGCACCCACATAAAATATTAAAATCATACATCCTCGAAAGCAATTCAGAGTAGACCTCTCTATTCTACCAGATGCACAACATTATCTCACGTGCATATACACCAGCTACTGCACGGGGAGTTTCATTATTTTGTACTTGACACTCCATTTTATTTAGCCAAATTTCTAAAAAAATAAAATATCAAGACGTATTTAATAAAAAAAACACACTGGCATATAAATGACATTAACACATGTGCCAAATATTATGAAAGTTGTCTAAGTCAAGAAATTGGAAAAAATTAGTTTATTAATTATTTCGCTTCACATTGTTTTAAATTAATATAATATGATGCAAATTATAACAATTATAAAAAAATTGTAGCATTATATTCAGTGTATTGTTATAACGTTCAATGGTATTCCGCTAATATTTATTTTGATAACAGATTAAGTCATTTCAACTTTCAATTTTCTTATTTTCTTATAAGCTACATGCAAAATTTATATATCGAACAGATTATAAGGTTAGTACACTTATTAAATTTTAAAACATTGTATTGTGTAATATTAAAATATTTTTAATCAATTCAAACGCAAACCTTTAAATATCTCGAAACGAAAGAAACATGACTTAGACCACTTTCATAATAATGGGCACAAATGTCAAATAAATCTTTCCAGATCGAAGATTAATTAAAATTTTATATTGAATAATAATATTTTATGCCTACATGCAGCTAAATAAATACTTATTAAATATCATACAAAATAAAGAGGCCCCAGTTACAAACCTAAAAAAGAACACATTCTCAAGTGATTATCTGTTTCTTATATAAAAATATGTTGTATTGTACAGGCTTACCGTAAAACTGTTCCGCAATTGGCAAACGATGAAAATTATAATATAAGTTGTTATCATATGCAGCTCTGGACATCCTTTCTGTGACATGTATAGAACGCCAGGTTCCGAGCATTACGTCACCGGCTAGCGTTAATCGGCACATACAAATTACTGGTTCTAACTAGGTGAAGTTCATCGTCTATAGGGGATGTTGGATTACACAACTATATACAATTTTGTTCACTTAACAACTATACTTCAACAATAACAACTTTTACAACTCACCCACACTCCTCTTGACATACACAATTTTACGTCCTTGTTCTCATGCTCCATGTTTTGAGGCATTAGAGATTTTGTTCCAAAAAACTACCATAGCTTTGCTGACAAATATCTTAACGAAACACCAATTGTCATAAAAAAAAACGTTTTCTATCTCTAATGCATGTGATGTAATACATGTATATGATGGTGAACGCATCTTTACCCAAGTTGTGACAGCGAAATTGAACAGGGATTTTAAGCCTATTTGAATCCTATTTATATAATTTACTCAAAATTATTTTAATTATATTTAAGAATGTCTACATATCTACAATATATATATATGTACAGGCATGTGTATGGCGTAATGAACAGTTCTAAAGGGAAAGTGAAGGGCTTGCAAAAGGTATACTTTCATAGAGAATAACACATACCTAAAAGAGCAAATAAATCCTTACTGGGGTGTATTGCACATAGATTTTCACCATAAAGAAAGAGTTTTACAAAATTTTTGAAGATCTAAAGAAATGGTTTTATGACCCGCTCTATGAAAAAATGTGGTATCGCAAATTTCTCTACTAATTTGGACATTTATAACGATAAATTGTTTTCCTTTAAAATTAAACAACACCAACTTAAATATGCGTTTGTATATATATATATATATAAGCATAGGAATATATAAGTATATATTTTTTAAACAAATAATAGATATCTCATAAAGACGAAGCTATTTTTTATATTTAATAGAAAATATACGGAAGTATGGGTAATTGCAGGGCTTGCGCCTACCTTCGGCTGGCTTAAGTGATCACTTTATATAAATATAACCACTACTTTAACGCCATTTATGGACTAAATTTGATCATTAATTTCCCTGAAATAGTATATATGCTTTACAATGAGAATCTAATTATTTTTTGAAATTATTTAAAGCTATATTCTTAATCTGTAAAATATTTTTAACACATTATACTAGAATACGCCTGAAAAATCAATATATATTTTTTATTTCATCAAGAAAATTATATTTTTATTGATTCCATTTTCCCTCCCATCCCCATCCTCTCGACGGAATGCAGTGTATATATCTTTTTATTAGTATGTACTATTTTCTACTTATCTTTTTATTATTATGTACTATTTTTTTCACTTTTTTAGTATATACTATTTTTTAGTTTATTAGTGTGTCTGATATTTTTACTTTTTCTAGCTCCGAAGACACTTTACTGATCATATTTTATATTATGTATTGTCATAATTTATTATATATTGTTGGTTTCTCAGAAATAAATAAAAATTAAATAAAATTGTTTAGAAAATTCATTGCGAGTGAGAAATAGAGAAGGTGGTGGGTGGTAATAATATGATTCTAGAAGGAATCTTTAAAAAAAATTAAAGGTTTCTCAAAGATCATTAAAGTTAACATTTTCTACCCATGCTTCGCCAGATATATCAGCTTTAATAAATAATGTGTGGGACCTCATTCATGCCTAGTCAGCACTTTCATAAACACTCAAAATAGCAGGTTCGTGAAAATAGAGGATGAGAAATATATCTTGTAATTTTACAAGAAGCAATTCAAAGTTCGCAAAATGTGCCGTGACTCTATTTGTTCTCGGGAAGAAAACGCTTCCCTTTGGCGGGCATCCTGATTAAGAATGGAAAAGAAATATATAAAGTGTTTTAGATAAGGAGCGAGGAAAGCGAAACAAGGGCGCGCATTCTCACTCTCGCGGATATTTAGTTTGAGGACAGTACTCAATCATTCCATTTACACACCGTACTTAATACAGTAATGTTAATTTTATTAATTATATTGCTCCAATGTTTTTCATCGGTCAATGAGGGAATAAACTGTATAAAATACAAATGGAAAATATTTTTAAAAAATTAGTATGTTTTAATATTTTAACAATCAAGCTTAACCCTTAACCGGAATCGTTATTTAAAAAAACGTATGTGGAATCGTGGGTCCAAATTGACCCAACAGCAAAATGCCTTTTAAATTCATAATAATTGTTATTATTTTAGTACATTTTTTTAGGAATTTAATAAAACAAGCTTCTTTCATAAGGTAAATCAACTTTTATTTAATAATATCTTTATTCTTTGGGTTCAATATTTTGGTAAGAAATTTTAATCCTAAAGTATCTAAAACTTTGACAAAATAAGAAAAAAAAATTTTTCTATTTGACTGGATTTCATGTATCTTCTTCTTAAAAAAAATAGAAACTTTTGAAATCAACAATATATAAAAAAATTACAGGCTAAACTTAAAATTTTAAAAATTTGTGAAATTTTTATCAGTTTACTCTATATATGGCACTTAGTACATAGCATATTTTTCTCAAATGTAAACATCTATCACATTCTTGCGACTGTTTATTATCTTTTTCCTTGAGCCGTTGACGTTGTAGGTTCAGATACATCTTCTACTTGGTGCTTCTTATTTGGCCCCCATTATACGTCCAATTTTAGTCATCCAAAAAGCAACAATATCTTGGTCATTGAGATATCCCACCAATTTTAAAATTAAAAATTACATAATATATTTATTAACAAAATACAAAAACTTACGTAACTGGTATCGTGGCTCCATTTGGACACCGCTTTAAGTCAACCTTAAGTGTCGAACTTCCAGCATCCGCCGCAGCACGCGACGTAAAGAGATTAGCCAGGCGTGCAAATTTCTAATGTCGCGCGGTTGGGAGAAATGAAGTTATCATTTTTTTGTCGCATCCAAATAGACCCATGATTCCGGTTAAGGGTTAATAATGTTTAATGTTAATTGTTGAGAAAGCAGTTTTATGGTGAACACATTTTACAATTTCTAATTACAAATACAAATATTGCTCTCGTACAAAATTACATTAATTCCTGATAATTAAGAATGTTTTCATATTTACTATAAATTGTTATTATGTTAAATATTATTACTTTTATGAATTGTGATAAACCATTTTTATTTTATTGTTTTAACATTTTAGTTCAGTATATAAAATTTTCCCCAACCTTTTTTTATATATACGGATGCCGGTATTTACGAATATAAACAGGTACTTGAAGAAACTTTGGAGGATCAATCGTCCGGGGGATCAACTGTCTGAGTGATCAAGTATCCGAGGGATCAACTGTCGGAGGGATCAATTGTCGGGGGATCAACTGTCGGGGCATCAAACGTCGGGGGATCAAACGTCAGGGAACCAAAACTCGTAAGTGGAAATTAATACTGCAAAATATCTGGTTGTCAAAACAATCGTGAATTTAAAAGTATAGAAATATTGAAGTAAAAACATGTCACGTGAATTATAGATTTTTTTTCTAAGACCTTTTATAATTTAAATTATTACTATTTTTCTGTCTTCTTAAATGTAAAAATTATATTTATGTTTTTTTTGTATATTTTGTATTATTAATGATTTTTTTTTAAAATGTAGTATTTTTATTGATTGTAAAAGAAGCAATTTACATAAAATTCTTTTCAAATGAACGTATTCCTACAAAGTGATGATTTATTTGAAAAATCAACTGGGTTCGAAATGCGCGTGAAATGTAAATATCGCGATGTAACGAGTCTCACCCTTAAGCGATGGGGTTGATGAAGAGAGAGTGGTATAATTTCCTTTGAAGTAATTTCCAGAACATCATCATTACGATCGCTCACCGCGAACGCATTTTCCTCCCTTAAAAGCGGGTAGACTTTTAAATACATTACGTCTCCATTTTTTTTACCATTTCCGTTTCAAATTGCTTGCCGGAAAAACTAAGTGGTAACCTAATTATGAAGCGTTAAAAATGAGACGGATTCGTTGAAATAATGATCGCGTTTTCTAAGAATTCTTAAAAAATCTGAAAACTCATAATTGTTAAGCAAGATGAATTCTTATTATTTTTACAAAAGTATATTTTCCGTGTAAAATATGACAAAATATTTTTTTAAATTGAGTTCCACGATATTAGGAAGAAAAAAAACTACACTTTAGAGAGAGAATCGTCAAAGATTGTCTTAAAATAACATCATCACAAGAAGAAGGAAACGCAAAAAATATTAAAATTAATTTCATATTATAAATATTTTAGTAAAATATCTCGCCATATTTGTCTGCTATATATAAAGCAAAGTAAAAAATAAAGTATTTAGTATTTCACAATTAGAAAAAATAAAGCACACCTAGTTTATACTAACGATTTAGAGATAGATAACTGGATTGTCAGAAACGGTTTGGATTTTTGTTAAATTGTATTAAAAAATTAACAGTATTTTTAAAAATATATTTAAAGGAAATCCCAGTATATAAATTTATAACTAAGTAATATTAAGTCAGTTTATAATGAAATGCAAACATTAAGATAATTAAATCCCATGTTGAATCCTTAAGATATAGATTACTAGCGAACCGGTAGTAAATTCTTCCACCCCAGAGCATAAATGTATAAGTCAAGTATCTTAGAATATTTGATCATTACATTAGTAAAGTTGTGAACTATAAAATAAGATTACTAGTTGCCTTATAACATAAGTCAGTAGAACAACTTAAAGGCTTAAAAAATAATTTAAAAAAATCTTAATAATCTACATGTTTGTTTTAATAGTTCAGAGTAGGAACAAAATAACATATAATAAAGATTTACATAGTTTCACGATAAAGCGTTTAACATAATATTTATACTAGATTGTATTTTAATCATACATTTTTTTTGACATTATATTATATTTTGTACTCACAATACAACTAAACGGTGCGAAAATAGTAAAATGTTTTATTTCAACGTGGATTTAATTTTATTTTAGTAAATTTAATTTTGCAAATGCTACCCTAAGAATGAAAGGGAAAATGGAAAAAATGGGTGTCGCGTACATAAGACAAATAAGGGTACCAACAGGCGGCGTCATAAGTCAGCCAGAGCTTTTTCTCGTTCCAATTTATAAAACAGTGTTGCTAAAATATCAATTGTGAAAAAAATCGTTTGATAAAGTGAACATAATTTACTGCGTGTACCTACTGACAATCATTCTTTTCAATTTCATATTTAAAAGTATCACAAAATTTTTGAAAAAACTGGTTATGCGGGTTGAAATAGGTTAGGTTGAGTCGATCAATTTGTTTACGTTGCTATTAATTAACTGTTCGAAAGTTACAATGTTGAGTGAACATTAAAAATACAGAAGTGAGACATAAAACCATTCCTTAATATTCTAAGAAACAAAAAATGAAAATATAATTATTAAATTCGACATTTAAGAACAAGAGTTATGTCATGCTAAAGATGACATCATTAAAACTGCAGTCTAAAAAGGTGTAATGATTTTAAATGAGATTTATTATTAATTAATCGATATGTTGTGTCAAAATTTGCAAATGTCGGTCGATATGCTGTGTTCAAAATGTACCTATTGTTACGGAGCGATCCAGCTCTGGCGGATAGACCGCTAGATATGCACCGTCACCGGCCTAGCTCAGTCTCAGCGTGTGTGTGTATGTATATCAGCTGCTACTTCGAATGGATGGATATGAGACTAATTAATGCTAATAACTATATTACATATATAAACAATATAATATATCTTTTTTGCCTGTCCATTGCGGATCACAGATTTTTTTAGAGTAATCTCGTCAATGGTAATTTTTAACTTCCGATTAACTTGTGTCACCTTCTTTCCCTTAACTCGCCACATTTAATCTATATAATAACAATTTTTTTAAATGACAATGGTATTAACTTGTAATGTAATATTTCCTATTCTATAATATTATTTTACTTTTTTCTATAAAATAAAGTTTAAACTTGATTAATGACACAAATCACTCTTAAAGGGTGGATTGCCTATTTAAAAAGAGAAGAAGAAATGATATATTTCCATAAACAAGCGTTTGCCCGATAAAGATGATTGTACTATTAGAGTTCTGATTCTTTTCACCATCCATTTGTCCAAATAATGGAGGACCCTTTTAGTTATGAATTTGTCACATGAGTTAACTACGAGTTTGGGGAGGGCTGGTTCGCAGTAGATTACCAGGAGTGATGTATGACCGCCGTGGTCTCGGACGTCATGACGGCCGTACCAAAATTCCTCTCGCCTTCCGAGAAGTTCCAATTGTCGCCAACTTGGGGCTGCTTCTAGTGGGATGACCTTGACCCGCTCTGCCGCCGCTCACAGGCAGTTTCCGCGCTAGTCCCAGCGAAGAGATTCTTCCCATGCACGGGTAGACCGAGGCTCGGCCTCCTTGATTCACCGCGCCTAATAAAATCCTATGTTTGCGATATATTTTTTGCCATTCTAGGCGAAGCACCCTAGCCCACGGTCTGCGCTGCTCGCCCGTCCAACCAGAAGTATCTAGTCTCGCCGTCCTGCCGCCAGAGGGCCAGAGCTCTTCTTATTAGTCAATCTCTCAGGCTATTTACACTCGTCCACTGTCTTGCCAGTTTTAAATCATTATCATGCAGAGTCTGAACCTCGTAATCTATAAGTCTGTGGAACACGGGCCAGGATTACCACAACACCATATACAAATTAATGCTGAAAATCACACTGATGTGTTATGACTGATATATAAACGCTGCCTAACCGAATCCAATGGCCAATAATGTTTTAAGTGCTACTCCAAGAATAGAGTATATCACCAAAAAACGCAAATAATCTATCTATGGTGGCAGATGAGTACCGCGCGTTAGGTTGGTAAGAATGGTCATGTACCACGGTCGGCGCACTTTCTTAGCTCCAACCCACGATCCAGCTCTCTATTATAGCCTGTAACATTCTATCGAATCATCTAGAATACCTATCTTTGTCACCACGAGCTTGGGTATTATTCTCCTAGCAATTGCCCGCACACAAAACAACCACATCATCACGATATATTACATATAATATTAATTATCATAATATGTAGTGATTGTAAACCGTTATTAAATCATTATTGTGTTTGTGGATGTATTCGACTGCAAATATAATTGGTAACTGAGTCTTTTGATAAAGGTTTAGTTTATAGTTATATTATTGATTGCTCAAAGAATAACGAATAATCAGTTACCAATCACCGTTACGATCGAACACAATCACATAATAGTATGCGTTGTAAAACTAAATAACAATAGAATAGTTGATATTTATAAGTAATTATTCTAAGGACTGTGAACAAAAATACGCAATTTGTGTAAGTTATATTAATTAATACGAGTGAAAAGTGTTTTAGTCTTGAGTAAACACTAAGTGACTAATTTGACTTGTACCTCGGGGTGCCTTGTGTGTTGGCTTCAGTTGAAGAATCATTTAAATACTGTTAAAACATGTCACAATAAAGTAATGTTTCCCCGAAGAGCGCGCATCAAAGTTAAATAAATAATACATTTTCTTAATGAACTACGCCGTGCCCGCACTGCGAATGGAATGCTTTTAATGGGGGTGGATTTAAATACCCTATTGATCGTAAATACCTGTACACATACATACAATAAAATGAATAAACAATACGAAATCATCTGACATTTTGGTTAAAACTGACTTTTTGTAATAAAAATTATAACAATATTTTTTTTAAAAAGCTGCATTGCAAACATGCCAAATTGTCTAATACTCGTAGTTTGTGAGAACAAAAAAATTATATTTTATTAATACTTGTAATATTTTTAGAACAACTGCTTATTTAATACAAATAAAATGTATCTATAACACGTCAGAAATCAAAAATCGTAACTTTACTGTTCTAAATTATGTTGCGATATTTTTCTAAAAATTTTATCTCTCGGTCCATCCACCGTCCACCGAAGAAATCGAAAAATAGATATTCAAAGAGTGGTTCCAAGAGCTTTCACAAGGCACTGAATTAATGAAAAAATATATGTATTTATAATTATTTAAAAATAAAACTAACAATAAAATAATTCTTAATATTATTAAGGAAAACTAATTAAATGTATTAACTATAAAGATATACATATAAAATCAATTTTAGTTGTCAATTATTGTCATCAAATATACTGTCGCTGTAACATAGTTGGTAATGCATCTTTTCCGGATTGGAAAAGAGATCCAGGTTCGATTCTCGGTAGCGAAACAATAATAATTTTCGATAAAATTGATTTTATATGTATATCTTTATAATTAATACATTTAATTAGTATTTAACATTAATAATATAACTATATGTTATTCTGTGATTTATCTAATTGTTTTAATTATCAAAAAACTATGTTATGAAAACATAACTTTAAATATAAAATATGATTTCATTATAATTAATTGTGCTCGTAGTCTAGCGGTTGTGATATTCGTCTAGTGATGTAGTGGTCGGGGATTCAAGCCTCGTTTCAGGAGGCTATCAAGTTAGTCCTATTTTCATAGTACAAGTATTATTATTGTACAATTGTAAAGTAAACTGTAACATATCTACATTTCAAATGATATTATCATCAGCGATTGTAAATTCTGCTGGATGAAGACCTTCCAAACTCCCTCCAATACCCAGAGACCCTCCGCTAATCTTAACCATATCACTCCTATCGTCCTCTCATGAATATTCTTTGTCCCCTGAGGGTATATTATTTCCAACTACGTACACAACAGCAGAGAGGAATAGAGTAAAGAGTGTCGGGGCAATGGCGCGGCCTTGTCTGACGCCCGTCTTTATTTAAAAAGGTTCGGATTGGCCACCATCAATCAGGATTACTGCTGTCATATTATTGTGCAGCAGGCGAAGAATTTTTATGAATTTTTCATGGCATCCAAATCTACATAGCGGTTTCCATAAGGCTTCATGGTTGCGTACAGAAGAAGGCCGACTCAATTATCAAGAAAAGGAGGAAGATCTGTCACCAAATCTGTCAGTAGATGCACGTGCACAACACGTGGAAGGATGTTCGGTTCCAGAATTGGACTCCTCGGCCACACTCAAACTATCGGCAAACATCATCCGAATAAGATTAATTGTGAATTAATTATACTTTTGCTAACGTCTCTCTAATGGTTTGTAGGTTATTATAGTTTTATTATTATTTTTCTGATCTTATTTGTATAATGTTAGTAATATGTTGTATATATTATTATAATAAAAATAAAACAAAGGTTCGGTACAATGAGAGCAAATTTAATATATGAGGCTGCGCGGTATCGCCCTGTCACTATGTGCGGTGCGCTATTAAACAGCCTCCTTTGTAGCATTAAAAAAAATACCAACCGGTCGGCGTAAGAGTAGGACCGAAATAGGAGACTTGAACTTATCAAATTGGTCCCGAGAATGTGGTGGGTCCGCTCCAATGTCCATTAATTATCTATGTATCTAAAATATTGACCGCCCAATGCCATATACGTTTTTAGTAATGACAATAACGCACTTCACCTCGGGCCGTGTTATAATCCATTTTTTGTTTATTATTCACTTTTAGTGATTAATTTCATATTTCTGAGTTAGCTTAGTATTCATAGTCCAGGTTTCATTACTACGTATAAAGATTGGAAGAATGCACTAGTCAAAGACTCGTCGCTTCCTGTATGGGATTATAGGAAAGAAACTACCTCACACGTATAATAATTTTTTTAAATCAGGAAACCATGAGATCATAAAACTAGCCTCCATTCCATGGTTAGATTCAGTATTCAATTTATTTTTTCTGTAAAAAATATAGAATATACCTAATCTCAACCATGTCAAAATTATTAAAATTTAAAAAAAAATTATTATGCGATAATTTCGATTGGTTGGAATATTTTATTGATTCCAAATTATATATTAAATACAACAAAATAAATGTCATCTAATTTTGAGCGGCCAGACTATTTTTTGTTGGATGATTTAGAGACTGAAGCAAAGATGTAGATTAATAATGAATAAATTTCACAATTATTTACTTCGAAGTTACGTAGACTTAAAGCTTAATACGATTTAGTAAAAATTTCAAACAATAATATTTTCATTAAGGAGAACACATTCTTATTGTGAAGTTGTAATTATTCAGAACATATTCAGAACTATCCCGGTAGCGCAAAAACAATATTTTTTGACAAAATTTATTTTGTATGTATATATTTATAATTAATACATTAAATTAGTATTTAATAATATTTTCCGTTTCATATGTCAATACTGACACGGAGGAGAAAATTAAATACAGCATGTAACAGACTAAGTCCACAATATATTTTGGGTGGATACCTGATTAAATTACGAGTAGAAAATGTTCAATGAATGTTTGCCTAATTTCAACCGTGTCAAAGATATAAACTATTTAAAAAAATGTAATTACGCGATTACTTCGATTAATTAAAATATTTTATTGATTCATTATTATCTATATATTGAATACAAAAATTAAAAGTCATCGAATTTCGAGAGCCTAGACTATTTTATGTTAAATAATTTAAGGTTTAACAATGAATACATTTCGCAAATATTTATTTCGAAGTACGTAGATTTAAAACATAATATGATAATAATAATGTAATATATAAACATAATATTTTCCGTAACTGTGTAAAATTTTCACATATTCCTCTAATATTTTGGATTCGTAATTTAGTCAGGTATCCACTCATAAAATATTATGAACTAGGTCTGTTATATCCTGAATATGTATAAAAACGGTAATATTATATTTTTTCAGTTACGAGACTAAAAGTAAAACCAACAAGCTCGTAACTTAAAAATAGCCTAAAACGAGAACAGGGACAAATATATACATCAAACACAGACTTTTGTTATAAAATTAATTTCCAAAATATTTTAGATTAGTAGGAAATTCATTTGCCTTAAAATGTTGTAGTTTGTGTTATATAAACATTAATGTTCATACCATAAATCAATATATTTCTTATTTGGGAATGCATCAAATATTCTTCCCTACGATACACAGAAGTCAATATAATCTGTCGCCGAGTGGCATGTGGTAAATGTATTTTAAAGCCAGAAGGATACATCACGAATTTAAACGTACAATACGTTTAAATCAAGCAATAATTTGCTTTCGTTGTCTGATAGGCAAGGATTGTGTTAGTAACCACATAAGATATTTCCTTCTGCCTTGCTAAATGCTGTCAGACAGGGCCAAAACGTTTACAACGTGAATTCAATTAATATAGTGTAAAATAGGTTTATATGTTGCAGTGAATGTGTATTATCAGTGAAGTTACATTTTCACTGCCGTTTTAGTAAAATTATATCCGAATACATTTTCACCGGATGATATATATTTCTACTAGCGATAATATAACATAACTGATAGATGCTGGTAAAATTATATGCTACTCTAAACTGTCAATTTGACAGTTGTGAAACGTCAATTTGCTTGTTTTTGTTTTCGCTTGAAATACGTGTTTATATCGATTAAAACACGAAGAAAGTTATAATTTTCGATAAATATTATATTTTTTAATATTATATTTTTATTTTTTCGTATAAATACATGGACAATAAAATTTTACCGGTGTGCTTTAAAATAAATGTTCTAAAACTAATAATAACATAACTTTTAAATATGAATTAAATATATTAATTATAAAGATACACATATAAAATCATTTTTATCGAAAAATATTGTTGTTGCGCTACCGGGATTCGAACATAATAATAACATAACTAATTATACGAGATCGTTCGTTTGTGAACAAATACAGTTAAATCAATTATTTGATACATTTTAACTGGTTGAGTTCATGCTAGTGAAAATATAATTTCACTGGTAATACACATTCACTGTAACATATATACATAGGTGCTAAGTTTAACTGATCAACACGCCGAAAAATTTTTTAATCGGCCAGTTTGCAAATGGCTGAAGTAAATTATTTGCCAGAGGTCTTTTCTTACTGATCGTCTCAGGAACTAAACGCTCTTCACAAAATAAGATTACTAAACATTGACTAGTGGTCAAAAGTCTGGAGCCTTTATCGCCGTAGGAAATCAAGAGATTTATTATATTTTTCACACTATACAAACCAAATTGATTAGAAATAATATATTAAACACAATGAAAATAAACGCATAAAATAGAAGAGATAAATTTTCTTCTTCAATATTAGCAAAATTACTTTATGGCCTCATTTTATATAAATAATTAAATTATTTATTGATTATTCTACATGTTTCGATACCTATGGCATGTTTTTCAGGAAACAATGTATACTAAAATTAAAAATGCAAGCATAGATAAAACCAAAACTATAAATGTTTAAGTGGTGGGTAACTAATTATTAGCTACTGTGATAACAAATTTAAAAGGTGACTATTTACAAAAATAAGTTATTTGCAGTATTTCATTTGCCATCAAAACTTTTTCTTTTATCTCAAATTTCAAATATATCTATCTGTAAACCCCTAGTATTTGTGTATAATTTCTAAACCCTCGTTAATATCAAAATAATGGTTTATTTTCAAAAGGTGATTGGAAAATTCTAAATTGTTGTTGCTATTTAGGCATCTCAAGTGCTCCTAAATTTTAATATCAAAATTTCTGCAAATTTACCTATATAAAATTAATTGCTATCATTGCAAATTAGTATTTGTATTTGTAGACCCCCGATTTTTTTATAATATTGTCTTTATTCTTGTAATTAAATGTATTATTCTTTAATTTATTATTAGTATAAAAAGCTAGTTGTATAGAATTTGGGATATTTTTTATAATTGAATTTGAAGTATGATTGTTTTAAAACACGATTTTTCTCCACTGCTTCCCACTATCAATAATAGGTTGCTAAACATAAGTATCGAAACATGTAGAATAATCAATAAATGGTGGTTTAAACAAAGTATTTTGTCTAATTATTTAAATAAATCTTTATTTTTTAATCTGCACTTTCATTATTAAAAATATAATATAGTTTCTACTAGGTGCTAGAATTTTCATAGCGAGCGTTTCAGGTTTTTGCTTAAGGGTTAAAGCTTGTCACTTCATATTTCATTTTCCATCACATCAACTATGATGAAGGTACCTTAAACCTGAAATATCGACTACGAAAAAAAACTACTACGCCAGAAGAAAATCTTCATCATTTCATGGCCATTAAAATCAAACTTTGCAGTATTTCAACGGGATTTTACGGGGGCGTTAGAGAAGACAGAATGCTAAACTACTCGTTCTGACACACTATTCTTATCTTCTCTACTTTCATTCAAATTTTAATACGCGCCTGTTGATTGTTGACACGATATACCTACCTTTAGATGACGTGACTGTGAAATAATTTTCTGTTTCATATTCTTATATACAGGATGTACCGTTAAAATCCAGAAAAAATTGTATTTGAAGTTCCCGCTATATTTTAATTCAGGTTTAGGAGCTAGTTGGCGCTAAAGTTATCTAAATATGTCAGTAAGACTTTCATAATCTCAAAATGGCCGAGCCTGTCAACCCAAACATGAGTATGATAAAAAAGCGGCAATTATAGAAAGCCTTCGTGCCGGAAGAACTTCCACCAAAATTATTAAATTCTTCAGGTATCCAAGATTGACTGTATATAACTGTATGGGACAAGATTCCAGCGAAAATCCACGTCCTAAGCGTCGTCTCAAGTGAGGGTGATATTGTACCGCTGCACTTCTCTCAAAAGGGAGAAACGGTCACGAAGGAGGTTTATATCCTGAGGACAGTAGTAAAGCCGTGGATGGAGACTGTGGCTTCTGGGAGACCGTATATCTATCAACAAGATGGAGCACCCACTCATACGAGCCATTTAGTGCAGAATTGGCTCTCTGACAACGTTGACATGTTTTGGTCGAATGACTTTTGGCATCCTAAAAGTTCCGACCTAAACCCTCTGGACTACTAAGTGTAGGGCGTAATCTAGAGACAAACCAACAAGTCTAGGCACCCTAACGTCCACTCCCTCTGGGCCGCTATCGAGGCTGAATTTACGGCCATGAACCGCGATCAGTTGAAAATAGCGTGCTCGCACTTTAGGGCGAGGATCGAGGAGGTGATAGAGGCGCAGGGTGGCTATATAAAATGAAAGTTCCCAGCAAGGATCCTTTAAATGAGATATAATAGCATTTTTTAGTATCTTTGAATGTAAATCTTTGGCTTAAATAAATAACTTTTTGCAATAACGTTTTTTCCTCCGGATTCTAACGACGCACCGTGTATATTATTTGCCTACTAATTCATATATTCTATATACCCAAACCACCCATTTCATTCATCACTCTGTTATGTGCTGTAGGTGCGATTTTTTAATGCCAGCCGAGTAACATGTACTGCATTTACATTCATTGGCTAAATAGAACTGAGCTAAAGTCTAAATATTGAGTATTAATCTAATACGGAAATTATTGGCGAATAAATGAAGCAATAATGTACTTACAGATATTAATCAGCTGTGTATTACATTGCTGTAGCACAATCGTAAGTAAAACTGTGATTAAGTATGTTGTGAATGAAACTATTTAGTCATTTGTGTTAACCTAGCTACCTACACATTTTTGTCTCCAACTTTAATATAGATAAAAGTATTTTTGTTTAACTTATGATTTTTCTTTAACACAATAATAATACAACTTGCAAAAACTGTACAAGTAATTGCTTTGAAACAGTCCTGCAATTAGCTTTATTTTAAATTTATTCTTTATATACTAAAAATACATAAAAAATTTGATGTAATGCGGAATATATTCGCGTACGGCAGGGTTCCGGCAAGTTGGACGAGAAACGACGTTCTGTAGTAGTGGTGGTCAAAAAAAAGGTTGCTTCTTCAGGACGTTATCTCCTCCACGCGACTTGCAATGACACATCGTTTCAAATCAAAATAGTGGCGTCTCCTGAAATATTCTGGTCGTTATAGTATTGCTAACGGCACGCCTGGCCACAGTACGTTTGGTTTCTTTGTCTCTGTCTATTAATAAGGGGAGAAAATGTACTTCATTACCGTAATCTAGCGACGACGGTGATGAATCAGCACTATTTGTGCCAGCCACTTCTCTGTTGAATCCTGCCAGTGCTGAATCTTGCTTTCTGCTTGGCAAGTACATAACAATCGTAGAATTTGTTATGAAAGTTTATATATTTGTTCACGCCTCAATTCGTCACTTTCAAACTAAGTAGTGTACATAACATATTGAATACGAATAATGGACCGAAATAGGAAAGTGGTTCATCATTCAACATTGTTAATCCTTTTGATTACAGTATACCTTCATAAGCATTTAAGTAATATGTTATTAGAAATATTTGAATTTGTTCAAGAACACACAATAGAAAATATAGAAAATTTTAAAGTATTGATTTTTCAGGCGTATTCTAGTATAATGTGTTAAAAACATTTCACAGATAAAGAATATTGCTTTAAATAATTTCAAAAAAAATATTAGATTCTCATTGTGACATATATGCTGTTCAAGGAAATTAATGATCAAATTTAGTCCATAAATGGCGATAGTGTAGTGGTTACTTGAAGTGTTTCCACATATTAACATATATACAACTTCCAAAAATTTAATAGATATGGAGATTGATTAATGAGTGCGAATGGTGAACGTTACATTTGTATAAAGTGATCACTTAAGCCAGCCGAAGAAAAGTCGTAAGCCCTGTAATTACCCATACGTCCATATTTTTCTATTAAATATAATAAAAAATAGCTTCGTCTCTATGAGATATCTATTATTTGTTTAATATGTTATTGACAAGTCAATGCAACAAATGATAGCTGTCAGGTGTCAGACCATAATTGACTGAACCAACTTCATCAATGATGCATTATCCCGCGTATGTTATTGGCAGCGGCACTGCCCTGTACCACCTACTATGTATACTGAGGTCTGTACAAAGCCCTGCGCATAAACCGAAAAATACTGTAAAGTAACGGGGAGCTCCAGTCGTCTAGGATCACCCATTCCACTGGACCAAGCTCTCCATTATTCCAGTGCGGGAAGCCTACTGTGCAATACCACCTACACAACATAACATCTACATCCTAAACTATGGCTTACAATCGGACTCATAATCGTTAACCATGGCGATGTCATCCTCGTAACGAGGGACCGTCGAAGAAGAAGAAGAAGAATATGTTTTATAAAATAAAATGAAACTTTTGTATAAATGTTGTACGCCAGTCCTGACGAAGATGCATTAGTATTGAAACCGATTGACATAAAAACAACGAAGTGGTTTAAGCAAAATTAAATATAATATATACAATTTGAAAAATATAGTGCAAAAAAATGTGGATTTTAATATTTATTATTATATTCTTCAATGATTAGAGAACACGAAACTGTTTGAAGGCTGTGGTTGCGTGATATACTTAAATATGCGAGTCACGTGCGGCAGTGGCATACAACATCATTCCCTGTCAACCTAGTCGACAACTCCGGGAAACAACTTTCGATCCCAACTTGTGAGTTTACCGCTGCCAACTGGTGTTATTATTTATTTGGAAAGGAAAACGGAAATTGAAGCGATTTGGTTTTGAAGTTGCATTTCATATTTTCAGGGTTTTCGAATAACTTTACGAACTACATTAAGACTAAAACAAATTAAGATTTCTCATTTTAGAAAGACAGTGTATGGCTAATATTGAAAATAATCGTTTGGTGTTTTATCGAATTTGTACAAAAAATATATTTAACCGTAAATTCAGTGTCCTGATTTCAAAAATGAATAAATATCCGATCGCAAGTTGGGATTTAAAAAAACAATACACCTTAAAGTATTCGAAAATATGACTGTGTGGAAAGGTCTGGAAACTGAAGAAGAATGGCCACGGATAGAAGTCTGTGGAGAACACTTGTGGAGGAGGTCAAATACCACCGTGGGATGTAGTGCCGTGGAAGAGGAGGAAGAATTTTGACATATTAATTGCTATGCCTGTGAATATAACAAATTCACTCAAATCATAGATATTTCAAAAACATGAAGAATATACTAAATACTGAGATTTTTTTAACAAAATGCATTTGTTCTGAGAATTTAATTTGTATACTCAATTAAAATGTGTTAAATTTATTAGTTTTATTTGGTTATGTAAGGTTAGTTAGGTTAATTAGTTTAATTTATCAATCCTATGGTGTTTACACATATTAATGATGGTACGTGTTTTTTAGATTTTTCCTTCGATTATGGTATGGTATTTTGGTTTTTCGCTATTAAATAATTTTTTAATATTTTCGATTTAAGTGCTATTTTTGCTTTTGAAACTTTAAAAAGTGTGAGGATTTTTTTAATTAATAATTTTTTTCAATTTTGAAATCAGGATACTTAATTCTACAAGAAAATATAATATACCTATACGTTTCCTTTAAAATCAATTTAATATCCATCAACACTGTATTTTCCCCTCCCTTGTTAAAATCAATTTAATATCCGTCAACACTATATTTTCCCCTCCCTTACATTCCGTCTATCTGCATATATATTCTGTCCCTCTTTTTAGCATATAGTTTTATATTCTGTCTCCCTTGATGTTCTATTTAACTATATATATAATGTATCATTTTTCTCACTTTAACATGTAATGTTACATTTTATCTCCCTCTTTATGTATATATATATATATATATAAGTACACTATTTTTGTATTTATGATCAATTTTAAATATGCGTCCTGATAAAGTTTAAGATAAGCCAAATCGGTTGACGTATAATAAACTTCATGGTTTCATACAGAGTTATTGTTTTTTTTTTTATTTAAAAAATATAGTCAACATCAGGATTCAGTCGCTTCCAACGGAAAATAAATAGATGTCTCACTTAGCAAATCTATGTAGGTAGATAAAATTTGGCTACTTCTGTATAGGCAATCGAATCTTAATATATTATAAAGTTACGAGATCATGATCCAGTGTTGACTATATTTTTTTGGTAAACTGATTTTTTATGTTCATCTTACCAAGTGATTATTAAAATTATTTATTTTTATTACGGAACTATACAGAATGCAACAAAACTTGTCCACAATATTTTATAGGTTTATAGGTGACTATATAACGAGTCGAAAATGTTTAAGAAATATGTGAAAATTCTGCACTGTTACGAAAAATATTATTATTTTAAATTGTTACAAAATTGTTATTAATCTATATCTTTACTTCAAGCCCTAAATCATCTAACAAAAAATAGTCTAGCCGCTCTAAATTCAATAACCTTTAATTTTGTGTATTTAATATATAAATTGGAATCAATAAAATATTTCAATTAATCGAAATAATCCCATAATTACAATCTTTTTTAATGCTCATGTGTCTGACGTGGTTGAGATTAGGCATATAACCCTTGAACATTTTGGACTCGTAATTTAGTGAGGTATCCACTAATAATATATTGTGGACTAGGTCTGTTACACCCTGTTTATTACGTTGTTACATTATAACATTGTAACTACACAAATAAAATGTGATTTCATTAAAAAATTATGTAGTAAAACTCATACAGAATTATAATATGGTAGATTTTGATGGTAACTTGTCATTTAAATACATTTATGCTTTAGTTTTTTTATCTTCCACATTAAAAAAATATGATTCTTAGCATAAACTGGGAGTAAATCTTGTGTAGGATAATTTAGGAGTAGATGTATAAAAAAATAAACCAAAAGTACTTAACCTACATGTACATATCTAATTTCAACTATGTTGAAGATATGAACTCTTAAAAAAGTCATAGTTATATTATATTGAATATAAAAATTAAAAGTCATAGAACTTCAAGTCGCTAAACAATTGTTTATTTCGGATTACGTGATTTATACATAACACTTCATGCTTACGTGATTTTTTAAATAACTCATACCTTAATATTTTCTGTAACGGTGTAGATTTTGTACATACATCTTGAAAATTTTCAACTCGTAATTTAGCCTTTAAAATATTGTGAACTAGGTTTCTGACACCATGTATCTTATATTCAACTTAAATCATTGTCATGTTTGCGCCGTCTGTATAGTCGATCATTTTCAGAAACCAGTGATTAAATTTAATTTGGAAAATTCGAAATAAAATAAAAAATATTTTGCATTATGATATATTTTCGTAATATTTTCAAATAATACATATTAAATTTCATAAAACTAATTTAATAGTGTTTATTAATATATACATTTACAATATTATTTACATTAATGTTATATTTACAATGACATGAATTAATTTTATAATGATTGCATTCTATCTTTAATTCATCTACTTTTATTTTAAAGTGTTTTATTGACGAGCTGCATATATACAGTGTAAATGACCTTTTTAGATTTTAATGTAATTTAAAAGGAAAAAAAATGGAAACACATTGTTTTGGAATGGTGAATGTAATTTAAATTCATTAAAGAATGAGGAATTTGACATTTGTTTTAGAATTTTTGTTTTTTTTTAGATACGTTATAATTAGGAATACTTATACAATTTCACATGAATTTGTGAGCAATGCAGACCGAACATTTAAAAAAAACTTACATTTTTTACAATAAAACTGCATACCTACATCAAAAAGAAATTATCATAAATACCTATAGCACAAACACTTTTATATTATTCAGAAATTAGCGATGTTTTTAATTTTTGTACGCAGTTTCATGGTCCAACACATCTCACCAAGTCCTTTCATTATTTTTGTATTTTGAACTAGATAATTTTTCAAGTCTATTTAACAGATTTGAAAATTGAAATTATCCTTACAGTCGAATATCATATTTACAAATTGTATTTTTTTTTTAAATCAATAAATGTATCCACGAAATATATTTTCTATAATAATAAACATAATAATTGTAATTATTATTTTTAAATATTCCATAAAAATGTTGTAAACTCTATATTGAAGACAATTATTCAATAATAGACAATAATAAAATCAAATGTTTCAAATATTTACATACGTGTTAATGAATATAAATGCAAAATTATTATTTAATAATTTTTTACATTACTTCAGTTTTTAATAAAATTTTCGCTAGCACTTCACTGTCTTATTCATTGTTTCTTTAGGTGTAGAATATTTTTTTAAATAAAAATCACTCATTTAAATGTAAAAATAAAATTAGCAAACGATACAATAAATTTATTTTGTCAACGACAAAATTAAAAAAAAATAATTCTATACTTCAAATATTGAATGAACATATTTTTTTCCTTTGTTTTTTTTTCATTTATTCGTGTCACCGTGCAAGTAAAGAAAAAGCTTCAGAGACGATCACGACGAGGAGACACCACACGCTTTTCTCGCTGCTCAAACTTCCTCTCGAACTTTTCCTTCTTGATATGGCAGCCATTTTGTCACCTGTTTTAATAAAAATAAAACATTATTTAAACCATTTGTTAACTTTGTAAAACCTCCACTCTATTTTTTTGTAAAGGAAATTCTATGTAACATAAAACAGTTATTAATTGTTGAACGTACAATATAATGTGTTCAATTGACGTGGTTTAGATACGTTTTGCGAATGCCAAGATGTATTTTCTTGGCAACTCCGGAGGATAGGTGGTTTGCCCTAGACTAAGTTGGTTTAAAATTATTAAAACAATTTTGATTTTAAATAGCCATCGAGCACTGAAATAATGCAAGACAGGATAATATGGATGCTTTTTGTCTTTGATCATCCTAGAATACCAAGCAAAAATACAAATTCTACAAGAATGATAGACTCAATATTTTGCCTAAGACAAATCCTTTTTTTTTTTTAATATCTTGCGACAAGAGACAGCAGCTTTGAGAAACTTCTCGTGTTAGTCTATGTTGAACAATGAAGAGGAAAAGGAAGATGCCCCATCCGGTAGACCGATCATGTGAAGAAAGCAATAGTTCTCTGATGATAGACCTTAAATCTGCGGGACGTGGAGAATTATAGTCAAAAGAGCTAGAGTTCATGAAAATCATGAACCCATTGATTAAAGATGTGAAAGAAAAATAATAATATATTTAATTTATTAATTAGAAAGATATACATATAAATTCAATTTTATCGGAAAATGTTGTTGTTGCGCCATAATTAATTATAATATATTATATTTTAAATTATTATTTAATTTCATAGAAAAATCTATGTACTTAAATATGTTTCTTTACGCATGAGATACAAAATGGTAAATGCTGTTTGGAATACAATAACGTTAATTTAATTTAATGTGCGGTATTTACGGCGACTATATTTCCATCATCCTTTTAATTCTGTTTTAGAATTTCTGCGCAGCGGTCGAGTCCTAGGTCCTAACCCCTAAATCAACCAGATTATTGTATTAGACTACACGTCCATAATAAAACCATTAGTAATTATTTATAATGTTTATTATTCTTGCACACGTTACTTTTTTGCTTACCAAATAATTAATTTATTTTAGTTTTGTTGTAATTTTTTAAATATAATATATTTATTCACCGGATGCCTTAGTAAAATATCTTAAAATGCGTAAAAATAGAGCGTTAGAAAATATTGTAACATATTTTTAAATCTAATTTTTACCTTGTATTTTATTTTCACATCTACTGATTCCGAGATCGATGCCAGAAGCCTCTAAAACCTGTTTGAAATTAAATATTTGCTATTACTATGCGAGCTCTCTATCGCACTACTCTAGATTGTAGAATCAAATTTTTAATAAATTTCAGCACAATATTATAATGCAGATTTTTTAATGATTGAATTAAAGTCAAAAATTTAATTTTTGATATACAGGGTGCATATTATGTTCCACGCCAATGTTGTTTATAACTAGGAAATAAAACAAAAAAAATATTTTTTCGTTTTTATTTATCGAATGCGTACTCTTTTAATCAAATTTTTCAAAACATTCTTACACACTTCGTGTGTAATTTCAGTAATTTTATTTCAAATATTGTCCTGTAGCATCAGAGTTATTCTTGACTTTTTGGCGTAGACCATTTTTTTAAGTACCTTCACATAAAATAGTCGGGAGCCATCAAATCAGGTAATCGAGGAGGCCATGATCATTACTTCTTGTCATTATGTGGCCGGGAAAAAATTCTGGCAAAATTTCAAGCGTAGCTCAAGCTGTGTATGAGGTAGCACCATCCTATTGTATCCACATGTATTACAGGTCTAATCCGACCCAATTCGGCTACCAAGAAGTTTTCCAACATGTGACATTAGCGATCACCATTAATGGTTACAGTATTGCCAATATTATTTAGATAAAAAATTTTAATAATTTTAACAGTTTATAAAAGCGTTAAATAATTCTCGACAAATTGTAATTAACTATTCTTTATGATTACTAAATTCAAACTACCAAATATTTTCCAAATTAAAATGGCAGTCAAACAAAATCGGCATGTAACATAATATTCACCCAGTACTTTATTATATTTATACATTCTTAACATGAAATTTTAATACTTATAAGAATATTGAATTTTATTTGAAAAATAGTTACACCTGGTGAATTTTTCAATTAGCTTAATTATTATTAAGCCCTTAAAACAATTATAAAAATCTATTTTTAAATGACGAGTGCGTCGTTTTACATACTCATCGGTAGTGCAGTCATCAGAATGTGGTTAGTGTAGTGATTAGTTGAGGATCTTTTCTCCACCAGAGAAATTTTTATTTTAATTGAATTTTTACACATTCGAACTACAAAAATGTACTCAACACAGGATAGGTATTATGGATATGAGATACATTATGTTGTTTTCTTCTTAATTAATGCAACATATTATACTGACTAACCTGATGATTTCTGATAGTTATTGACTGCTTGTCAGATTTACAATTCTTCCAAAAATATAATACTTTTTAAAACATATTATAATTATTGTATTACTACACAATGTAGACAATCTCTAACTTTAATCATGAGATTTTTCTAATATATTAGAGGAAACATGATACAAAACTAATTGAATTATTAAAAGTCTAATTATAAATAATATATTATATTTGCAAAATACTAAAACTATTTTTATATTTTTTTTATTAGCATTTTTAAACTGACTATCCATCATATACATAAATGCTACCGCGCCATTGGCAGCATACATTAACAACCATATTTACACCTCTAAGGGCTGGTTTTGTGATCAGTAGTAACTTTTTACTATAGTAAAAAAAATAAAGTAAAATCTTTTCGAAAACAGGTTGTTCGATTGTTAGTAAAAAAATATTTACTTCTCGAAAGTACATCCCATAGTAAATTCATTTTACTTTCTGATATCCGATAGTAAAAACGAGAATCGATAGTTAAATATGGCGGACTTTTCACAGCTGTTCCAAAAGTCATCTGACACATTAATACTTTGAAAGTTTCTATATATGACAATTAATCATTCAATATTCCGCTATTTTAGTGATGAGAGATCGTCCGATGATGATCTCGTCGTTTAAGATACATTAGCACATAATACGAAAAATTTTACCACCAAAATGACAGATTTTTAACGCTTAGGCGAAAAAATATATATATAATGCATAAAACAAAGCATATTTCATGATTATTTATCGCGTTCATAGACATCTCCATCTGTGCTTTAATATTAGTTAATATGATGTATCTACAACCCGCAAAGGATTTTTTCTAAGGGAATTAGTAAAAATTTACTATAGTAAAAAGTTACCATAGTAAAACCAGATAACCGGCCCTAACTTATTAAACATCCGCGTGTGTTGTTCTACAGTCTGACTTTCATCAGATTAAATTTATTCTATATACTTGCAGATAACATCCTTAGCTATGTACATATTTTAAATAAATATTTTAGATCTCTAAGTAGTGTGTACAAGACGGTTTATTAATTATTCTGAAGGTTAGACAGATTTTGTAATACTCCTGAAACATGTTGTTGTGCCTCCTGTCTGTTCTGCTAAAGACGTAACTTTGCGATTTACACTAATTCTACGCACCTTTCTCATTCCTCTTCTTAATCGCTTCGAATCTTTTACAATCCATTATTCTCCCTCGCTGAATCGCTTAGGAAAATTTGAAGAACGGAATTGTTATGATAGTCTTTAATATTAAACATTTTTTAAATATAAATGCAAATTTCAAGAAAGTTTTTACACAAAGTATTCAAACATGTAATGTTCTCTTGTACGAGATTAAGATATCTATTTAATTTAATAAAATAATATTTTTAACAAAGTTTTAAGAGTAGTTTGTGTATATATGAATGTGATTTATGTTGGTATTTGGAAAGTGCGAAAACCTTTGTAAACCTGATTCAAAATACAATAAATATTACATGCAAAAGCGACGCACACAATCCACAATGAAACTGGATTATAAAGTGGATATTACAATTTAAATAACATTATATTACTAAAATGAGGGTTCAATCCGTAAACCGGGAGAAAATTATTTTACGTTTTCTCAGCACAAGCGCTCAGATATGTGTAAAAAATAGGGAGATTTGGTATGTGAAATGAAAAAATAAAATGGTAGGGTAGTGGTAGAAGTTGAAGATGGCGAAAAGGGTTCCTTATTGGAAGTGTAATTTTATGGAAATATAAATTAATATTACTGATGTTTAGGATATTATTTCGGTTGATTTCTAAGTAAATAATTGTTGTATATTCTATAATACAATGTAGAGAGTGATAAAAATGTTGATTGGTTCTGCATCCCTTGTACAATTAGCATAATAACTTGTCATGTGCTCCAGGAATGATCTGGCGTGGTTGATTAAATCTGACTATAAAAATATGATACCTATTTAATGTTTTTTTATTAATTCATTAATAGCTTAATTCATCCCTCATCGAGAAAAGGACCAAACATAAATGAAAATAAAAAATTGACTCTCCCCATCACTGAGAACCGTAATCCGGTAGGTTTTCATTCAGATCCAGAAGACCGCTTAAAGATGACCCGGCTAGTTGTTCACTCAGCTCTCCCTAGTTAACAAGCCTATAAGGATTTCCCAACAGGACACCCACACCCTACCGAACTCCCGGAAGAGTTTGAGGTTTCTTCCATATTGTAGCAGGAATCGTTCTTAATAGGCCAGTGTCTCGCTGTTCTTTACAGATCTTTAACCGTACTCTATCTAGCATCCCTCTTGATCTCACAAGATATGTGATTATGAGCGATTAGCTCAGTCTGCAGGTGATAGTTTGGTATAGTTCTACTTATAAAAACTGTATTATGTTGTTTACCCTCAGTGACGAAGACGTAGATGCTGGCCGGTTCAGTGTTGCTGGCGCTGCAGGTGTAGTTGCCGGAGTCCGTGTCCCGCGCCCCGCGGATAGTCAGGCGCGACTGGCTCTTGGGTCCCGGCTCCGTCTCCACGGTGATGCCGCCGCGCGCCGTGTCGTAGTTGATCATCCGCTCGTTGTGGTACCAGAACACGTACTGTGGTGGCGTGGGACTCTAATAAATAAACTTAATATTAATCACAAGCTAGCGATTAGATTGTACGTTAATATTGAAAGATCATCAGTATATTTTTACCAGTATTACAAAAAACTTTGTATTTAACTACTGATATTTTATCTTTCTATATCAACCAGTTTTGAAACGATCGTTTCTTCGTAGCAATATTTAATAATTTCTATGATTGTAACTGGTAATTCTAATTAAATAATATAATATTTTGTTTTGAACCACTTTATTATGTACATATATATGTATATAAATATCAACTAGTTTCTAGTCAAGTTGCTCCCATGTAACCCCTACTCTTCCCTTCCATCTCCCAGCTAATACTCTGTCCCACTCTGATATGCCGCATCTCTCTTTTTTAAATTTCTTAATCTTCTATGTAAATGTCTGTTCTTATGTTAGTCTATATTATCTTGTCCTGAAGAAAGTTGGGTCCAACCGAAACTAGTTTATATTTGTATATATTGTATATATATATTGTGACATTACAAAATTAATGTTATGTTCAAAATCGCCCCGTCCATATGTTTTAATGCCAACCACATTGATAATTATAAACAACGTTCTAAGGTTGGCAATACGTGCGCTCTTCAGGGTATAAAATTGGTATTCGTCTATGATTTCGGGTTAATTTTTCGCTCAGCGGTGGGATCGAGAGCTGTCAGTAGACACGGCTACTGCCGGCCTTGGCCGGCAAGCCATTTATAAATAGATACAATATGTAACTGAAGGGTAAATGCTTTAATTATTATTCAATCACTAGTGTACTGTTTATTGTAATTTGTATTGACCTAATTGCATGATGAACGATATTTTCAGGAAATAAGATGTTCCCCTTTTTTTGCTTGCTGTATTTTTATTGCTCCCCAACTTCTGGCTATGGAATTTCATTGAACTCGTATTCTTTTTACCGAAAAACTTTTACCTTTACTTATTTTGTCAGCTTGGGTATGAGGGCATAACTATGTGATAATGACGTCACTGCAAGACTTCAGCTTGGATGACTAGAGAAACCAGATTTGAGTGATGACGACTTCGAAGAGCTTGGATCTTAAGGTTACTCCATATTTTGTTATATTTGAATCTTGTTATCACAATTCTCAGTTTATACTGTAAATATATTTTTATTTATTACTCCAGGGTATCAATAATAAATGTTCCCAGTTTAGAATGAAGGCAGGATGTGACAGATCAAGGTTGGTAGGCATTTCTGAGGTGTAGAACCTACAATTCTCATGCTTTTCTCCGACTAGTTGCTAAGGAGGCTAAAACGCCGCTCTCTACCCTCACAATATATATATATATATAAAAATGTGGTTCAAAACTAAATATTTTATTATAATGTATCTCAAAGTATTTGCTTTCTTTGAGAATATAATATAATCTTTTTGTGTGAATTTAGACACGTCAATGAATATTCTTTAGTCACGAAATTAAATATTAATAAACTTAATACTATCTTTTTAAAATCTAACCCCATAGTTACTGCTTTCAACACTAAAAATAGTTTTGCCATAAAGAGCCGTATTTATTGTTTTACATACTCAATCATACCCCTTTACTATCTCTGCTTACGACTGAACGATTACGATAATATGTAAACTAACAATCACAATCTCAAAATATAAATATTTTCATTTCGGTACAATGTAGATGGAAAATATAAAACATTATCGTTATCTACAAATATGTAATGAATTCTTTGATGTATAACGATATCAATAAAAAAAAATTTTTTCAATATATTACGAGATGAATATTTTCTGCTCGTCTTTTATATTTAAGTTTATTATATACATTAAACAATTAAATATCTAAAGGCTCTTTTTTAGAGGTATTGAACTTTAAAATGAAATAAAATACATAAAAATCGTGGTAATGGCCATAGTGTTGGCTTTATTGGAAAGATAATCTTATGCCATTAGTGTTTAAATATAATTTTGTGCACATTGGCGAATAAAGCGCAATCTGGAAGTCCAATTTTTGACCACTTTTTGGAGCAGCTGGGGCCGTAAATCGGCAATAACGTAACGAATCGTCTCTGTTTTATTGGCGTAGACTAGAGACTTCACATATCCTCACAGAAAATAATCCAACAGTAATATAATAATTACGCGAAATTATGCGCTCATCGAATGTTTCCTTCAATAAATTGATTGTTGTACCGTATTGTTGAAATCACAGATCTTCTACATTAATGCCATTAAATTGGGGAACGAAAAAGTCAGTAATCATGGATCTATTGCTGGGTATGATGGAAAATCGACTCATTCAGGTCCTCTTCAATACTACGCCCCACTGCAGCAACAGCTTCTTCAGTGCGCACTGTACGACATCTCTGCGGATGCGTATTATTAATTAGAATATGCTTAGCGCAAAAACATTTTGAATTACTTGTTACGTGTTACGTGTCACAATTTTCAAGCATTGTTCTGGCGAATGTCTATTGTCTATTCATGGTAAAATGGCTAACCAAACTAAGCTCAAATCAACTGTCAAATTGGCTGTCGCTGGAAAATGTGTTTCCAATTCGAAAAACAAACCTCTAAAAAAACACCCTTTAGTGGATAATGATAAAAATGGCCTTAGTTAAGTCTCTTGTATGTCTATCTTCCTTTATGGAGTGGAAACATAGACTTTCAGAGCAGATCAGGGGAATATACTCTTTTTCTGTGAGTTGTAGAGAAAGACGGGGGAGAATTGTTATGCTATGATATGCTTTGATATAATTGAATTGTTAATTTATATAACGTTCATAGAAAACGACAAAAATGAGAAAATCGGCAGGATAAGAATAAGAAGTTGAAGTGGTACAAACAAGAACAGGAATTTTAAATATCTCACGGGCATACTAAGATTTATTTATTTAAACTTTATTGACATAGATATTTTTGTTATAACAGAGGTTAAGGATTATTTAATCCAGTAAGTTATTCCTAATATTTTCATAGCATAAGCGTTTATCTTAGTTTGAAAACAGTAACAATATTGTTGTGACATATATTCCATGTTCACATCTCTATTTTTAAAAAATATGTATATATATAAGCATAATTCAAATATATATTTATATATCTATATATGATTGGATTATGCTTTGTAGCTTGAGGATCTCCACACTTCAAAAAGGATCACCAGTTAAGTCACGTTGACACAATCACCATCTTTTGATTTTTCAGATGTTATTAGGATGGCATGTCGGCTTCTCGATTCTCCTCCAGTACAACTGAATGACAATCATTCAACGATTGTCGTTTCAATTTATTGGTATATTTAGTTATAGAAACTACTCTTGTCTGTTTTTCTAGCCACACATTTTTTTTCCTAACACTTCGTGTTCAGCCCAACACACGTCTTTAAATACATACTTCACATACATCGCGAATGTGGTAACTATAGAGCAGTGATGGCGAACCTATGACACGCGTGTCAAAGGTGACACGCCACAGCGTTTTGGGCGACACGGTGGCGCTACAACAATATGTTTCGATAAAATTGATTTTATGTGTATATCTTTCTAATTAATATATTTAAAATATCACAGACTTATGTTCTGGATAATTACAACTTCACAATAAGAATGATTACAACTTCACAATTTCTAATAAGAAATAATTGTTGTAAACTTTTTCACAATTCGACGAATAGCTTGCTCAGATTGATGAATATGTCGACCATAAAATCATGAAGCGTATGTTATATATATATTGATATGATTTTGATAATAAGTTTTAATAACTTGTAAATGTTGTTCCAATATGAAACCATCCATGGTAAAATGACAGACTATATTGAATAAATAAAAAAAATAGCTCTCAAAATTTTAATAAACATTGCTACAATTTTTATTTGAATTTCTATCACATTAATTAAATAGCCCTTTATATTAAACATCCATATAAAATAAATAATAAAACTATAACATACGATTTCTAATTTACCTTAACTGCAACAATACTGTATGCCATCCAAGATGGCCGACGCTCCGTCTATCTATAAACATTTGTAAAAACCTACATACAGTGTTGATGCAGGGGGGTGTCACTCGATTGTCACAAAAATAAACGCCTTATTGAAATTTATTGTATTTAAGTACTTATATTGACTGTTATTGAGTAATCTGCCTAAAACGCTGATATATCTACGACTATTTATTTTTCTTTACATCCTTCCGCTAGCACCGTTGCTAGTATTTTTGGCGCTAAAAAAAGTGTTTTCTCGGTATTTACTGCCATCGGTCTAGCGCTGCTCTGATGGGTATATCTAGAAATAAAAACCTCCGTTTATCTAGGCTAACGACTCTGTAAAAAACATTTTACTTTCTATCGCTGATGTATCGAGATACAAGTTATATGTAATTCATTTTTTCCCGACCTTGCACGGTTGCGCGCCTCGTTTTTGTTTTAAAACTATTCGCGTATTTTTTATGTAAAATCCAATTTACATGATATTAATCTGCCAACACTTTATCAAAGAAAAATGTATTTGCTTATTTGAATATTTTAAAATGATACCGGTTCACAATTTCAATGCCAAATTGATGATCACGTGATCTAATCAGGGATGCCTTTTTTTGTCGAGTCTTTGATCAACTGATAAAGTTAATTTTAAACGTGGAATATTCTGCTTTTTATGTAGGCCTTGAAAATTTTTTATAAAAAATGTATTGAACCAAGAGAATAATATTACTGTGCCGATATTAAGGCTAAGCATTTTTTTTTTATAAGTACCTATTAATTTACTTGACAGGCCACACATGACAGAGTTCAGATAAGTCAACATGTTTAATGACATACAATCATCATCATAAAGTGGGTCTAATCTATAAAGGATCTTTTTCTTCATAAAAAGAAGTTATTTTTATGATGTATAATGACAAAATCAAAAAATAAGGAAAAATGGCAAATATCTTAATCATGAAATATTATCTGGAAGATAATAATGATAATATCAGATGAAAGATAGTAGTTCTGATAGTACTTAGGATCTATGATTTTTAATACTCATCTCTTTTATAGTATTTAAATCTTTTTGTAAATGGCGTTGAAACAAATTTTACAATATAAATATGTTCATTTGATTTTTATCTAGAAAAAGTGTATATAATTTCCAAATCATTTAACGATAAGTTTAATTGTTTTTAAATGTTTCTAATTTTCTAAATGTTTTTGATTAAGTTTCATTATTTTATTTTATGATGTATGTGTTTTGTATTTTTTGTTAATATTGAAATTTGTGTATACAGGGTGTAACATACCTAGTCCACAATATTTTACGGTTGAATACCTGACTAAATTAGTCAAGAATGTTCAAGGAATATGTGCCTAATCTCAACCACATTAAAGATATAAGAATTAAAAAAAAATCGTAAATATGCGATTATTTCGATTAATTAAAATATTTTGTTAATTTTAAATAATATATTGAATATCTAAAATTATAGGTCATTGAATTTCAAGTGAATAGACTTTTTTTGTTGAATGATATAGGCCCTGAAGTAATGATATACACTAATAAGTACATACGTAGATTTAAAGCTTAATATGATTTTGTAAAAATATATTAAAATATTCAGACGATAATATTTTCTCGCACATATTCCTTGAACATTTTCAACTCGTAATTTAGTCAGGTATCCACCCATAAAATATTGTGGACTAGGTTTGTTATACCCTGTGTGAAAGGTGGTTCAGTTTATGTACGCACATACCTATTACACAGGAATAAACAACTATTTATTATTATCACTACTTATATTATATTATAGATTTACCCAGCGGTGCACGGGTTACCCCCCCCCCCCCATTTTCTCTTGCACACTCCCGCACCACCCACAATGCACCACAATACCCCGAACTTCGTCGCACCTATCAATAACCACGTTCACTCTCCACCCCTTACAATTGCACCCCCAACACCCGTTACGACCCACCCGCAATCAACAAAAAAAATCCCACTAACCCCCCACCACCTTTGATAGGCCTGCCTTATCCATCATGAAAATGTATACCTGGTACGCTTTTTACTTTGCCCTTAGACCTTCAATATAGCCAGAGATCGCAAGCATATATATAGACAGGTAGCAGACATCTTAAAATACATATATATTATATGTATGTAAGATATTGAAGTGGAATTGCATCTTTAATCCAGAAGCATCTTCCACTTAGGGCAACTGTTGACCGTTATAACACAATGTGCATTTGATGTATGACTGATTCGACCTTCTTAATAACTACATAAATAAATTTAAAATCTGAAATGTCAAGCGGCTTTCTCATTCTACTTTCAAAATAACCCACGTGTTTCTGTATGAAAATAACCCAATGGGTACCCACAAATAGTATTCCCTCGTTGGGAGTTATCGATTATGGCTAAAATTCATGTTTACGAAAATGTTACGCCCAATAAGTTAGTTTGATGTCGACCACTGAACCGGAAATAAACTGAATACTGAAGCGAGGTCGTTAAAATTGTTCAAGTCCAACCGGAAAAATTGAAATAATCACAAAGCTTGAATGGGTATGAATATATGATTGACAAAATATAAAAGTACTTCAAGTGACACAAAGTGAACCATTCATTATAGGAATCCTTGTCATTATTTTCTTTCGGAGAATCGACATCAGAGTAATGTATGTTCTTATCACATGATATATCTTTCATTTAAATATTATTTGTGTATAAATTAATACAATAGTAGAAGATTTTTGTATTTATTTAACAAAATACAATATAAAAATTCATCCAAACTATTTGGTTATTAAAAAAGATTTCACTGTATTTAAAACTATATTTTTTTATATACAGTATTATATATTTAATTTTAACCATTTTTTTTTTCATTTGCAATTTAGGATCCTGTGGAAAATATAGTCACCCCATCATTTAATCTCTCCATCTCACCCTCCAATTCTATTAGATATTTATTGTAAACATCGTTAATAAATATTTATTGTAAAGTACTTAATTCACTTTCAATACAATACAATTCAATACATCTATCTTCTATTTGCAGCATAGGTAGGTATATAATAAGTAACTAAGAATTTAAAAAAATAGTTAATTATATAACATGTGATCAGCTGTTGAAAACTATTTAAATACCAAGTAAGCAATGTGTCATAAATTCGGCGTTTTGCAGGTGTACTTTGACCTTTAATTTTTCAACTTTAACCTAGATTCGATGGGTTCTAAGAATTTATTACGCATTTTTTAATTATCTTTATTAGAAATGTTGCTTGAAGGATAATAATATTAATTTTCTTTTGGCATGGCAATCCTGTTTATATAATATAAAATATATTTTACCGGGCGTACAATTTCTTACTCATTATAAAAAGTATAGTTAACAGTAGATGGTATAACAACGGTTCATTTTCGATAACAAATTGACATTTGATCACATCAACATCAATAGTGGAGGATCAATTGAATACTGAAGCTAGAATATGTAAACAAAGTATTTCACTGAAGAGTCATTCGAGTTGGTGCTGTGTTCTTTGGTGGAATATTCACTTAGAGATGCTGTCAGTATTTCCAGTCGTATTTTGCGGAGAGATATCAATCACTGTTTTTAAAATATCTGAGAATTATTCTTTATCGAGAAATCTGTTCTACGTGTTTAAAAATTTCAGTGTTCAATTGTAATTTTGTAATAATTTTGATCCCATAAATTTAAATTAACGAGATTCTACTACGGTTTATTTATTAATTTACAACCTTGTCGGGTTTTACAAAATTCGTTAGGTTAGGTTCAAAACGGAAATGCAATAAAAATTTAGGTTTAACTCGGAATGGCTGAGTATCAAAACCAATTGTATATTTGACTCAGAACAGAATCAAAAACATCACTCTTATATTTAAACATTAAATATCGGAATATATCTACAAGACCGAAATCGTTACCAAGCTTTTAGTGGGTGCATTTCTATAAAAATTAGTATATAATGCATTTACATGGAACAGCGCCGACGACCTGGTACTCTGCGCAGGAACGTGGTATACAATCAGTTCAGTTAAATTAATATCCGGAAAATATCCGCGGAATTTATACGAAAAATTGATGCAAATCAACATTAGCACGAACATCATACAATAGGAAAAGGGTAGACTGAGACCGCCATTCGGGAAGATGGCTAAATCTCAAGAATCGATGATGTACAGTGCGATGAAGATTTTTAATAATATTCCAGAAGACATAAGAAAAAAAGAGAAACTGCATGGATTCAAAGTGATACTAAACAGATATGTGAAAGATAAGTTCTAGTAAAAAGAAACAAGATAATTTCTAGAAAAAACTTTAATTTTGTTTATATTAGAGCATATATAAATACTTTTATATGTACCATGTTAAGAATCAATAATAACAATAATTAGCTATTCTGAGTATATTTCAATAAGGCACCGTTATATGGTAATATGTTATCATAGCAATTAAGTATCTCAAATACGGGTACTATAGCTATAGGGTACGGGTAGCTTGTTGTTGTAGTGGATAAGACGCTGGCCTGGTGATCTAGTGGTCGGTGACTCGCGCCTCGTTCCAGGACTCCAGCAAGTTAGTCCTATTTTCATAGCACAAGTGTTTAGCTTAGTTTTAAAATAGTAAGAATATTGATGTAACATGTATTCCGTGTACGCATCTCTATTTTTTTTTTAAATTAAAAATTAAATTAATTATGTTATCGAAGGTTGTGATGTTTTTTCTCTATATGTCTTATGTTCATTCCGCCGATGATTTCCTTAAGGACAAAACGGGCACTCGTTGTATCTGAGAAGATTTTTTCTCGCATTATAAGTTCGACGACAGTTTGGAAATTTGAATCCTTTCGGTTTCGCTTACTGTTCACAAGGTAATGAAATAAACACCATATTTATCGGTTTTATGGTTGACTTCATCGATGGTCGTAATAATGTCACATGAATAACTTATTTTATTGTTTACTTATGCCATATAGATTATTCACCTTTATATCCTCATTTGCATAGATGATAGAAGATATGCTCGAGTCTATACGATTTTTTTTCGCTAATACGATCGATGTACAAATGAATTTTTTAAACAAGTTTTTACTTCTCCTTCAATTGATTTTGACATTATTGAAGTATAGTCCTTGACAATTCCCTTTCATCTTTTTCTGCAGCCATCAGTTCAGATAGCTGTTTGAATAGGTAGCCAATAGCGTCTTTAAGAGATCGGCTATTTCCTATCTGATCTTTCACCTTTTCAGTCAGTACCAGCATCTCCAGGTCACCATTCTCTCTGCAGGCGATGTGTTCTAAAGATTTATTTATTCTTAATCTAGTACGTACATATATATGTTGTAAAATAAACAATATCAATATTTACCTTTTTACTATTACTTATTTTCCACAAATTTACTTAGTTTCATTTTGTATTTATATAATTTCTCCTCCTTTCTTGTATCATCTGGTATTTTATTTAAAATCTACATCGCATTGACTTCTGAGATTTGGTCTTCTTCCTGAATGGTAGTCTCATTACATCTGTTTATATTTATATACTCGTATATATGTGAACTTTTTTTAAAAAAATAGTATAATTTTTTTGCTTTTCTTTTCATAACACAAATAATATTTCGTAACTTAAATGTATTATATAATATGTATTATCTTTATGTAATCGGGTCTGCATAAAAAAACCCTATCACGCTGGAATAAAAGAATTATTATTATTATTACATTCCTTCCTCTTATATGATGCTTGTGCTAATGCTTCTTTGCATTAGTTTTTCTTATAAATTCTGCCGATATTTTGAGGATGAGTCTCAAACAGCGGTGTACCGCAACACTATAATCGTAATACAAGAGCACGTCTTGATGAGAATCTTTCAAATGGCTTGGGCGAAGAGTTGCCATAGAATACCCTGCCCGTTCCCCAGACCTGACGTCACTCGACTTTTTCTTGTGGGGATACCTTAAAAATAATATCTATGCCAGAAAACCGATGACACTAAAAGAATTAAAAGCCGCAATTGAGCAAGAATGCACCACAACACCAAATGAAATGTTTGTTGAAGTTTGTGAATCAATAGCCCATCGTTATCAGCAGTATATTGACCAGAACGGTAATAATTTTGAACATCTGCGGTAGAAGAAAAAGTTATACATTTTATGTAGATTCTTATACAATTTAAATATTAATTATATGTGAATAAAAACTGAAGTTACAATCATTCAAATATAGATTTTTTAGTCTTTTAGTCTTCCTAATATATTTTATAAGAAAATTCATGATTTAAGCACTGACGTTGTTTCCATTTCAAGTACTATATACAGAAGTAATCAATTTTAAGTCACTGTGAATACGGTTGCCATATTTAACTTCACAAAGCATACTGTCACAATTATGGTTGGGCTGGTTTGTTTACGGTTTAAGGTTGTCTATATACTGTTAAAAGTGTCTAAATAAGCACGGTGAGACTTACGTTGAGTTCATAGCACCCGCATATTTCATATACAGATGCCGATGTTATGGTATCCAATTTTATTAAAAAGATTTTGGAAATATTACAAAACTGAGTTATTGCATGTCTCTCTCGAAGTATACTAACCTTGGATCGGTTTTTTTTAAATTTGATATAATATTTTTAATACATTATCTAACTATAATTTAATATTGTCTTAATATCATAATGTGTATCAGTGTACATTGCCAGTAAGTAAAAACACAAAAGTAGCGAGATCGAACTTGTTTTTAATATCTCTAGAAATTAGATTATGTAAATGTTTTTTTATTTTATATATTCAATAACTATACACCGTAAGAAAAAATGTTAAACTTTTTTTTGTATGCAAGTATATTAACCATTTTTTATCTATGGTATTGATACTATGAAATAATAGCTGTCATTTTAATTATATCATATAGATAACAACGTAAAAATGATATTTTATCAGATATAATTTGAAAATTTCTAAGCTTCTAAAAATATTTTTTACAAATGAGAGAATATAACTTTTCATTCAAGAATCTGACTCATTATTACAATTTTTTGGACTGACACATTTTGGCAAAACAATATTTAGTATATATACCAGAGCTGCGAGATCCGAATTATCATATTTGCGTTAATTGATTAAGTTATGTTAGAACACCTCCCTTTTTTGGTAATGAATTATACAGGGTTATTCAAAATAATGGACTCAATTTCATACTGCTATATTTCCTGAATTATATGCGTATTATATGAATAATCTACAATAGACTCACCGAAGGTTAATGTGTTTGGTGCCGTATTACAAACAAAGGTTTACTAACCATTATTTTTGCGGAAAACACGGATACCGAGGTAACGTATCTCGGCATGCTAGCAAACTGGATTCTTCCGCAATTAAAGAAGATTAAAAAAAAAACATTTTTCAACAGGACAGTTATTGGATGTTAGAGGTTTGTTGAATGAATCTCTACCTTAACGATGAATAAGTTGCATTGAGAATGAAGAGCGGCTCTTCAGTTCTGGCCCCCAAGATCTCCTGATCTCACGCCCTGTGACTTTTTCTTGTGGGGGTTCGTAAAAAAAACAGTTTATGAACCACCTCTACCAACAACTTTGGCCGACCTGCGGAACCGTATCATAGCTGCGGTGAACTCAGTAATAAAAGACATGCTTCATCGGGTGTGGAACGAGTTCAGCTCCCAATTAGATGCTTGCCGTGCAGCCAAAGGGGGTCACATTGAACATTTATAAACTGTTTTTGTAAACTTTATTGTAAGTATTATTAAATGTTATTAATTTTATATTTGTCACTCGTTTGCAGTTTGAAATATCGAGTTACAAAATTGAGTCTATAATTTAGAATAACCCTGTATTTTTAAGTTTTGTGGAAAAATCGGTTGTGGCTGCGCAACACTCAACATATCTATATCTTATCTATATCGGGACGCCTGTCTCTGACAAAAAAATTTGACGTCCGAATCGTAAAAACGTTGTATTTAAAAATACTCAAATTCACAAATATATCAACAAAAAGTTGATAAAGGAGTAAATATGGTATTTTTTAAACTGCAGTGATCTAAATGGCTCAAAGCCGAGAGGAATAATGACGTATTGTTTACCAAGTTCTAGTTATTTCAGGGGACCACGATGCTCAGTATTGAGTATACGATAAAGAATAAGATATTATATATTGTGATGTCCTTGAGATCATATATATGTGTGTGTGTCAGAGCGCCGCACATAAATGGGGGAACGCGCGCCAGGCGCGCTCTCTTGTGCGTTATCGCTTCGCTACTAGTTATATACCTTGTACCATCATTGTATTCATTTCAGTGCCGATAAATCAGCATTTATTTTTATAACAACATTTCTTATATAGCTTGCATCTATATAAAAACCCTTAGTACAAATATTATAATACATTTATTTCACATGTAAGCCTGTTGTCCGCTTCCTACCTCGCTAGGTATATATACAGTACCTATTCTGAGGTAGATAGCCAAAGTAAATTGTTTTGATACAGACTAAAGATATGTAAGAAGTAAAAGAAAAGAAAAGAAAAGAGCACGGAGTATTATTCTTGCCATAAATATTTAATTCTCACATAAGAGTACAACTGAGACGTACTTATTACGCAAGTACGTTATATATATCGACCTAAAAATATCGTCGGTCCATTATTTTTTATCATGCGTTATTATTATATAATAATAGATACAACTTGTGCGTGCAATGCGATGATAGTTCCTACGCAAAAGTTAAAAGCTAAACTAAACTATTATATTTACATTAAAAATAATATTTGATAAATTGTGTTATTTTCTCTAGGGTATAAGATTGTAATTTATATAATTTTATCTAGCTCTAGAGTTAACACCCTAGATCACCTAGACCTAAGACTATCATATAGTATTATTTATATACAGGATCATCAATGGTATGATGGACTGCTCCCAGATTGTTGATCTGCTTGACTTTCACGCATTACAGTGGTAATGTCAGAACTCATGCATTAGCTAACTCCAGTCCCCAGAATGCATTCTTTGGGGAATAAATATGCGAAGAGTCAACATTTTTGCTGTAAATTTAACTCTTCACAGGACTGCATTATTACAATATTTCGTGTCTCAACTCAATGGTGACAGATAGATTGATTTACTTCATATTTTTAATTTATTTTTAATTTTGATTGTGAAAGAATATGCTAACATTATGTAATTTTTTTCTTTGTGTATTGCACTTCTGTTGAAATTTTATATTATTTTACAAATTATGTTAATGCCTGAATAGGACATGTATAATAATAATAAATAAATAAATATAGTATCATTACTTAAGCTCTATACTCCGCGGCAGTAAAATGATAAAAATACCCATCTGTAATGTGGGAGACTTGGTTCGGTTAACATTCGAGAAGAATTTTTATTTTATTTACACCATAATTTTAATAATAACAGTTTTTATAAATATTTTTTTCGAACCAAAAACCGTATTATTTACGTGTGTCTGAGATATGTAACTCATTTTTTAATAGCACATATGAATGAAAACGTTATAGGATTCCTTTGATTTCTTACGTAAAAATAATGGGTATGACCAGCCATAAGAGAAGTCTTCCGTATACGTTACGAGAAACATATCTCTTGCTCGCACGCACGCACACACAATAATCACACGTCAAAATACGCTCACTCCCGATGCAGGGTTGGTCTTATTGCCCACTTTGGGGCGGCCCCGCGCATGTCGGATCGGATCACGTACGACCCGGCGTTCATTTGTATGCGGGCGGCAAAGCGGGCGGCACTTGGGCACTGATGGGACAACCGACCCTGCGATGGGGGTGTTCAGGTGCAAAGTAAAAACGCTCGCAATTAAGACATTTCTTACCGTTGACTGTTCGTACGAAAATTACGTTTATAGTCGCTCCGATACCAACCCCGCATTCTAAAGCGTTTATTTTATCGATTTCATTTAATTTGTGGTATTAACTCGTTAATAATGACAGACAATTAATTAATTTTATAACCCGTCAATATCAATCGGTAAATAATATTGTTATAACCCTTCAATAGTGATTGTAAATTATTATTTAATAATTCGACAAAAATGCCATAGAACAATATTTTTTCATTTTTTAAAAGAACTCATTTTTAGCAATATTTGAATATGTCCAAGAATACACACAAATACTGGATTTTCATCTACAAAGGCACTATTATCTCATATAGATGAATTACTCATACTTCCATATATTTTCCATTAAATATAATAAAAAATAGCTTCGTCTCTATGAGATATATATTATTATTTTTGAACTCATTTTTATTGTGAAGTTGCGTTTTCAGAACATACCGGGATTCGAACCTGGATTTCTTTCTATCGGTGGAAGTGCGTAATACATTTTTAACAAATTTTTAACTTATATTCTGAAATATTAATCCATTTTTAAACAGCAATCAATTAAGAGATATTTCACGAAATATGCGTCACGTCAATATTCTTACTATTTTCAAAGTAAGCTCGGTACTTGTGCTATGAATATAAGACTAATTTCATGGACTCCTGGAATAAGATTATTAGGCGAGCGTCTTAACCACTAGACCAACAAGCATATATGCAAACATTTACTTTTCTTGGAGTGATAACTATTAGATAAAAAAAATTTATAATGTCTTACGTGACGCTTTGCGAGATAATCGGATAATGCACGTTCCCCGGATTAGAAAAAATCCAGGTTCGAATCCCGGTAACAACAACAATATTTTCGATAAAATTGATTTTATATGTATATATTTCTAATTAATATTGTATTAAAATATTTATTATTTGTATTAAAAAAATATATTAAATGTATTAATTATAAAGATATACATATTAAATCAATTGTATGGAACAATATTGTTGTTGCGCTACCAGGATTCGAACCTGGATCTCTTTTCCAATCCGGAGAAGGTACATTGCTAACTATGCTACAGCAACAGTATACATTTAATAAGTATTTAAAACATCACAGACCTATGTTCTGAATAATTAAAACTTCACAATAAGAATGTGTTCTCCTTTATAAAAAATATATTGTTTACAAATACGCAAAATATGCAAATCGTATTTTGTATTTCTATACGTATTTAAATAAAACACTGGAACGTACATTAACTGCAGACATACGCGAATAGTAGAGTTGATATTCAATTCAAGAACACTCATCAAGTTTGTACGATCACTAAGCGAATTGCTTCATTAATTCTCAATCAGTGCATCTTGCATCCTTAAACTATGCAACCGGCATCCTGTGTTTCGTGTTAATTAACTGAAAGTCGAATATCTGAAGATGCAACAGATGCAGATTTCAAATCACTTCCACGAGGAAACATTTCCTTGAATCGGATTAGAACTGTCATGTTTGGAATCTCGTAGTGGATTTGATTAATTGTTCCTTACTACATTTACTTTATCGTTGTTCACAGCAGCATCGATTTAAGATATGACCTTCGGGCTGTTCACTGAAAACTATATTTATATATTCAATATTAAATGAAAATTATACATACATATATTGGGAAGGATTAGTATATTCATCAATGCTGAGTCTTGTAATATAGAAAGTATAAAACTCGGGCAAATATAAAATAACGCTTAGAAAATAATATTGAGAAAAAATAGATATACTCGGATTAGTACAATTAAAACATCTCAATATGATGACCGTTAAACAGAAAACATATTTCGATGTTATGGTGTTTATTTTTAGTATCCTCGTTTAACACATATTGGCAGAATTTATAAGAAAAATTAAGGCGGAAGAATTGCAGAGACGTCATACTCACGGTAAGGCGAGTAGTCCTTCCAAATCCCGGTTCCTTGAGATGGCTAAATCCCTATCCCCTCACTGATCTCTTCCTGTACCACGTCTCCCGATATTTCTTCCCCACTCTGTGGTGATTTCAATTTACAACCGGAATTATCATAATCCATACCGCGGGAAGTGCGACTCGGAGATCGCACAATATGATTTATATTAATGCATATATATTAATAAAAACACATTATTATCGTGAATTTGCATTTTCAGAACATAGTTCTGTGATAATTAATACAAATTAAATTAATCAACTTGAAAGATATACAGAAAAAAACCTTTCTATAAAAAAAATATTTAGTTGCTACCGGGATATATTTATATACTTATGTAATGTATGCACTTGATTTAGAATTAATGAATAGATTAAGATTAAGAATAAATAAATATATATTTAAAAAATAGGCATGTATATAATTTTTCCACAAACAATGCCATTTTTGATCCAAATCTGCAAGAGGATGCGGGTTACGTTATAATAATTAAAACATTATTGTTAATCTTCCAGAACGAAGCTAAAGCTTACATTTCTAATTTTTACTAAAATGAAACACTTAATCATCTGCCATACTATTATGACACACTAAACATCGATAAAATAATAATTATATACACAATGACACTGCCTATAAAAAAACTACGAGTCACAAACATTGTTAATCGTGTACGATTGACAACTTTATTCAATTATGTGCGTAGCTTCGACAAACAATACAGCTCACGGCAATTTGGTGGTAGAGTAGGGTCATAAAAGAAAATTGTAAGAATTGAATTAAAGTGGTAAAAAATAACATGAATGATTTAATATTACTGAAGAATATACACATATAAAAGAATTACCGAACAAAAATCAGTGTGCCTAGCAATATAGTCGCATATCTGTCAATGATTTTCAAGTATGTGAGCTGGTAGAAGGTTTGATGTTATGTTTTTATACGCTTTCTATAATTAATAAAGTATGCTAACATCTTAAGAAAATTTAGCGACACACTGTTTGAAAAACACTGAACTAAGTAAACATCTTGCCGCCTAATAAGATCTGATTTATTGATCGTTTGAAATGTTCATATGTTTGTTGTGCCATACTTCCAACGTCTTTTTTGATCATGTCATGTTTTCTAATATTTTATTATTCATCACCAAACGTGGAGAATTTTCGCATTTAACAATTTGGCATCTTGGTGACAAAAAAGTCAACTCTCTACTTATTTTACACAGATTGACCAAAATTGCTTTATCTCATTTATTAACCACGTTGGCCATGAAACTGTAAAAAATGTATATGTAAGCTACTCACAGGATCTAACTGATTTTAATGTAGAATATGTTGATTCAGCGTGAAAAAAAATCGTATAATTTTTATATACACTCACCCAGGCGCCGCCAAACCCTGTTTGAAATAAAAAAGGTTTTAGGGGCGACGCGTTCGATCTTGGTACCTATTCCTTATGACTAGTAGATATAATATTAGATAGGTACATATAACAGCCAAAATTAAGATTGTAAATATGCGGCAGTTGAACTCAAATAATCTATCACAGAAATTATTCAAGCAAAACGAAAAAAAATTAAAACTACCAAAAGTATCCACTTAATATTATTTTAAATTTATACAATTAGGTAAGATTTACAAAACCATCTTGATGAATAGGTAACGTTGTGTTAATGTAATCAATGGCCCATCAAGCGACTAAGATTTGCGTGAATTAGTGGTAGTGGCAATTAGTGCCGTGACATACTGGGCTACAGTAGATCACAGCATTGATTCAAATTAATGCTTAAATGTGAAGAAACGGGTGTGCTAGTGGCTACACAAAGTTTCAAAACCACGTACCATATTCCTTACGTGACTTTCCAAAAAGCTGTGTATGTACAGCTAGGTACATATTGAAAATAATTAGGTAAATTCACCTAAAAATCCCTTACATACTTTAGTTTAAATTTATACTCAATTCTGCCTGCATAATCATTCCTCATTTTGATCATCTAATCCTCATTAAATATGTATAGTAATAACCGAGCTGAATATTTTAAGGTGCAACATAAAAAAATATTTTTAAGGAGAACACGTTATTATTGTAAAGTTGCAGTTTTCAGAACATAGTTTTAAAAATATATTTTCATTTTCACAACTATACTTTTGTATTACACACGCGTTGGGTTATTGTCACTACTATAGCTTCGTCAAGTTGTAATGATGATGAGAGTGACTGCACCCCTCGAAACTATAGTAGTGACGATAACCAACGTAGTATAAAGATAGTTGTAAAAATTAAAATAATCATGTTACACTACAAGAAAAAGCCATTTCAATTAATGATATTAAAAAAAATAAGTGAAACATTATCAATAATTTGTACTAATACTAACATTGAAATTAATAATCCATCTTAAATAGGACATGTAATTGTTTTAATATAAAATCCCATGCTGTTAATTTTAGGTCCAAATAAAAAAATATATAATGTGACGTTACGAAAGAACTATCATTTATTTTTTGGTGCACGCCATATTTTTACGCATGGTATTACCAGAGTTTGCGCCTACGCGATCATGGGACAGTTCCGGTATTTCTGACAGACGGGCGGCCTTTAAGAGCCACTCGTCTGTTGCTCAAGTTAAAATATATAATCTTTAATCAAATATAATAAGAGTTATTATATTTGTAATATAATTTCTCGTGCACTGTGTATGATGTGCGTGTTCCTAATTTACATTGTGAAAATTATTTGTTCAAGAAACTTGATGTGCCCTTTTTTGGCGCTATCTTAATTGAAAGGCTTACTTTGGCAATGGCGTCCTATGATTTTCGTTAACTCAGGAAGTAAAATTGTCCTATGTTGAGGTCTCGTGCAGTATAGACAGAATTACGGGAAGACGTTTGCATCAGTTAATATTTCACCTTTTTTATAGTGTAAATAAGTATGGCCGCATTCAAAATAAATTAGTGCCAGAAAACTTGATGAATTAATTGTACCGTTAGACAGAATTAACCGTACTTCACACATTACTTTACTTTATTTATTACTAATCGCTGTTGTTTGTCTGATGTGTGTAAGTATCAAAGTAATTAATTATATGATATTCTCATAATTTTCTATTGTTTCCCATATGTTGTACTGTGCTAAGTGCTAAATATTATTAATTTGTCTACAAAATTCTATTTATCATATCGTCCAAGTAATTTGACCCGTGTTCCAAATAACTTTCACAATGTTAATATATTGTGACGTTATAAATTTGGGCCACATACAAAATTGCCCCGTCACGTATTTTTTTTGTCAAGCACCTTGCAATTCACAAATAGTTACCCTTAAGTTGGAATCACATTCAGTTTCTGAGGTTATAAAAACTGTTGCATCTATGGTTAATTTTCAAAACCATCGAAAAAGCTGTCAGACTAAAACGTAGCTGTGTGCGATTCACTATAACCATAAGGTAAGTATTTTTTATTGTTCAATCACTAGTGAATAATCTACTATTAACTTGCTAATCTAATCAAATGTTAAATAATCTTTACAGGAAACAAGATGTTTCCCTCTGGTAAATATCTCTGGATTTGACCTTTGGTTTCTGATGCACATTTCTGGTGCATACATATGGTATATGCCTTTCGTTTAATACCTTTAATAATACCTTTGGATATCGCCCGTGACTTAGTTGCCTCACTGTAGGCGACATTTTTTATTATGATGATCAATCTTCAACAAATTCCGTTACAAATTCGATGCTATAGGCTAAACGTGATGTGGAGCCAAGACATCTAGTTATCAAGGAAGAACGTCGAACTCGAGCCCAACCCGACGAGATGACGATTCGTCAAGTGGATTTTATTCTGTTGTATTTATTTTATTTATTATGTTTCATTCTGATTAGATATCTTTCTTCAACGCAGGTCTTTACCCCTACAATATATATATATATAATTGTACTTAAATATTGGAACAAAAAACTGTTTGGTTTTGTAAAATATAATAAATAAATACAAAATTAATTTTTGTTGAGAAGGCGAATGAGCTATGAGTTTCTTTGTTTACTACTTTTCATGATCCGTACTGTTTATTTAATGAGCCAAGTTTTTCCAATTATTGGTAATACCTAGCTACACCGCTATGCCTATGGTAAGGTAAACTTTTCACATATTGATACGAAAAAAACAATTCACTGATTTAAGTTTTGTAGACGTGTAATTCGATTTATATTAATTTTGAAAACTTGATATTTTTATTTAACATTATCAATTATTATTTGTAATGTGAGAACGTTAAAACCACCGTGCATATATTTTAATTTTGCTATGAAATTATTTTAATTTATTTAAATACAATACATATGTGTACAGTTACTTTAAAACGGGAAAAATCAACAAAAACATTTTTATAAAAATTTGGCAATTTTTAAGTTGTTTTTATTGTGAAGCTGTATTTTTTCTGCGCACCCAATACGTAAACTTAATGATAAGTAAATTAATTATGCTGCATATGAGACTCTCCCTGCATCAACACTGTATATCGGCTTTACAAATGTTGATAGACGAATCGTCGGCTATCTTTATTGATACACAGTGTTACAAGGAAGCTCACTTGGAAACTATTGTAAAAGTATTTTTATTTATTTAATATACCAGTCGACTCCCAAAAAGACTTAAATGCTTTTGGTATTCATAACGCAGATCTGTTCAAAACCAAAATACTGTGTTGTACCATGGGTGGTTTCATATATTCTTACAATACATTGAATATATTGTTAGAATACATATATTTATAAATATTTTTGATTAATCACAGAAAAATTATAGATATGTCGAAAAAATACACCCATCATCGGGGCAAAATGTTCTAGTATTTAATGACAGGTAAATAATATTCTTCAATAAACAGTAGGACTATCATTTAGTAAATTATATAAAAAACAAAACTTATTTAATGCAGAGTAGAGATTTTTGCTTACAAGTTAAATACAAGATAAATATTATGTTCCAGGCTGATTTAGTTTAGTCGCTATTTGTATTGGGCAGACATTTGTCAGTTCGTACTTGGACTACCAACTACTACTACAACTACTACGACTACGTAGAGAGTACTTTATTACGGAGCATCTAATGTCTCAACAACATGTTGAAGTCATTAAAACATTTTATCTAAATAATAATGGCAATACTGTAACCATTAATGGTGATCGCTATCATTATATGTTGGAAAATTTCTTGATGGCCAAATTGGGCCAAATGGGCCTGCAACATATGTAGTTTTTACTCACATACAGCCCGAACTACGCTTGAAATTTTGCCCGGCCGCATGTCAAAAAGTTATGATATAGAATGGTCTCCTCGATCACCTGACTTGACGTCTCCCGACTATTTTCTGTGGAGGTACTTAAAAGGAAAGGTCTACGGCAATAAGCCAACAACAACTCCGATACTACAGGACAATATTCGAAATTAAATTACTGTAACAACACGCGAAGTGTGTGAGAATGTTATGAAAAATATGGTTAAAAGAGCACGCATTTATACCGCTGCCAGAGGTTGCCACTTAGAAAATGTCATATTTCATATATAGTTGTAATATGCCAAATAATCGATAAATGAAAACAAATTTAAAATTTGTTTTTCATTTCTTAGTTATTTAAAAACAACATCGGCCTAGAACATAATATTTACCCGTTATTAACATAACGTGTCTATTTAAGATATAGGTACCGTATTACAACCACCATAAACTTAATTATTTACGTTTTATTGAGTTTGATTTGTGAACATAAACATTTGTCATCAAAAAAACTGTATGGGTACTTTTATTTGTAAAGGTCGATTTTTTTTTATTCGGCCAAGTATTTGACTTGATAAACGTGATTTTATCAGGTTTAATTGTGGATTGAGTGGGACAAGAGTGGAACACTCTCCAAAGGTAATGGCTAAGGTTCGTTAAAATATATCAAATTTAGTCTACTGGACCAATTGGAATATTTATTGATTTTAATAAATATTTTCACAATAGCACTCCGCGACCACGCGGTTCATGAAATTAATGCTGTCGCACATTACACAGAATTTACCGTCCGTCATTCTGACAAAATAAATTAATTTAAACATCTCTCCAAATTTCTCTGAAAAATTTATAAGACATCACAAAAAATAAATTAATCGTTTCCAAGAATTTTACGTACGAATATCTTTACCCTGGACAATTATAATTGGCAATTACAACACCATATAGCATCCGGGCATTCGATACTTTTCAAAGTTCATTGTTTATTTTATTTGCAAACTGAAAAGTACACCTAAAATTATTAGTTCATTTTAGACTTTTAAAGAGGGTTAGTTTTTTTGTATGTTTAACCATGATCAAATAAGTATTATGCGTGTTGCCAGATATGGGATCATCAGGTTTAGGTTGCGTTGTGGCTAAATAAAGTGTGAATTATGTCGTGGTGTATGTGTGTTGATCAAAATGTAAGCGCAATACCTAGGGCCCAATATCTCCCAGTTTTCCACTATGTTAGAGTGATCGCGGAGTGTGAGAAATTTGTTTAATAATGGACTCGTGCAGGTTATAAAAAATTCAACTACTTACGGTTGATACCAGGTTTATTCAACACTGTTGCGTGCCAGTAGCTACTGAAGGATGATCTAAAGCTTGCGATCGAGAAGACGGCAGGTAGGCGAGTGAAGCTCGCGCGTCGGTCTTTCCGACGGTTGCTTCTTAATATTATTGTGGCATGTCGTCTGACGTCAGTACCACGAATATTTATGGCTGTTGAGGTTTATGTATATGTGAGGCGCGTTTAGGGCCCCATACTAGTAGGGCGCGGAAAAAAACTATTAAAACTTTACCCCCTCGAAATATTATTTTCCGCCTAGCAAGTAGTGTTAGAGTAAACATTGGTTTTAAGAGATAATATTCCTAAAAATCATGTGGAATAGTGCCAACTTTGTAAGAAACATGCCTAACTTGGCAACGACAATGAATGATAAGTACGATTGTGAAAAAGATAGGACTGAGGCGACGACAAGCACTCGAAATTAGTTATCCCTACTATATGATGTTTTTGGAATGCATTCATAGTCATTCTATTAGTTGAATACATAAATGTGTTAACATAGTTTCTGTAATTTTATTGTTTGGTTCCTGATCTTGAAAGAAACATCTTTTCGCTTAGTATATCACCTAGAACCTTTGATTAATCATATAATCATATAAAAATCGTATTAATCGTATAAAAAAGAGTAGTAAACAGGCGCAACATTAATACAAAGATCATTTCTATGACCAGAAATTGAAAAAAGAATAATCGGTAGTCACTGTAAGAACTATCACATTAGACATGTGTATGTGTGTTCAGAAGAGCGAGTATATGAGTGGTGGGGACAATGAGTATAAGAAGCCGTCTCTGGGGGAACTGGCCTCTGTTTCTCTAACTATAATTACAAATTACTGTAAATACTTCTTATAATAAACGTATAATTGTTACCTGGACACAGATTTATTATTACAAAGAACTGAACACAAGTAACTCAATACTAAAGAGAGGATAGAACACCGAGGGAATCTGGTGGTACTACGAAAGATACCACAGTTACCTCAACATATTATCCTGGTGTCCGTAAATAAACTACATCATGTTTTATTTTTTTCTTTTATATCTCAATAAAATATTTATGTACATTTATTTTGTATAGATCACAAAGAATTGCACATAGGTGGCATAGGAAATGGCCTTATTATCTGGATAAAGATAATAATAAACAGGTATGTGTGTATATATATATAAATAAATGTTTGATTTCAGATTTCCTTGAGCACTAGTGTCTGGAACTGGCGTCTCTTCGTGATAAGATCACGTATTTTGTAGATGGTTTCTTTGGGGAAACCTAGGCCAACGTTTTGGCACGTATTACCGTGCCATTGTCAAGGAGTTACCTTATAAAACTACGGTACAACCGTACTTTTTGGCTGGAGATATAATGATATAAAGCAATGAAACTATTTACAAAAATCGCGATCAAACCTAGAAGAAACGCCAGTTTTATATATGTATATATAACTATCGCAGACATATCGCCTCTATTTTGGTTTTACGCACTAATAATTGTGAGTTGAGAGCTCCTAACAACCGCAAAAATATGCCTGGTACCGACACCATAATAATACGATTTGCAACAATAAGCAATACGATCAGAGTCTGAGTAGTCTTTGTGTAGACTTTTCATTGTACGGCCATTGTATATCTCTCAACTGTAACAGTGCTGAACAATAAACTTGTATCAACCCGAAGTATAGTTTGTGTTTCTTTACCTGCTCTAGCCGTACACACTTATTCATTACCCTCCGCGATCTTCAAATGAATACGTGGATAAATGGGTGGTTATTGAAGTACTCATCACTCACACTGCAACATTCTGGTTCATTTGACATACGCCCACACAAACATTAAACTAAACCACAAAACATTATTTATATAACTGCATTCACCCCATATATGTATGTATACGATAGGTTAGAACACATTTATAATAGATAATATCCTTAACCTAGGCCAACATTTCAGTTCGGTAACACGTGCCATAGTCGAGACTCTAAAAGTTACAGTATAACCGCACTTGTGCGTGGAGGATATAAATCGCCTACAATTGCGTGTGAGTATATAACATATATATTTGTTATTTACAAAAGATACCCACATACTAACTAACTAACTCACCATTACTCCGCTACTCCGCGGGGGTAGGCAGAGAGGATAGAGCGCCACACTCTTCTGCCCTGACACACAATTCTCGCCTAATCCACATTCATACATCATCTCACACAAACTCGTCGATTATTGAGGCTTCTAATACGACTATCCTCCAGTATCTGGTTTACCTGGTCTTGCCAAGTCTTCCACGGACATTTTCTATTTCTGGTGCTATCAACACTTGCGTTATATATCTTTCTTCTCCTATCTCTCCTCATTCATCCGTTTCATATAACCTAACCATCTAAGTGATTCTTTCTTAATCTTACTCACTATTCTAAGATCATCTTTACATTATTTCCTTATTTATTCATTATTTACTCTATCATAAATAGATCTGCTACATATACGCCTAAGTGGTCTCATTTCCACTGCATTTAGTATACTTTCGTTCATATTCTGCCAGCTCTAGGTCTCACTTCTATACATCAGTGTCGGTACCAGGACTCCATTGTGTACCTCTAGTCTTGCCTCGGTTGACAAATACCATTCACTTTATTCCCTGCAGTCACCCTTCCTTCGATATCTTTCTCAACCTTTCCGTTTATACCAAATATACTTGCCAAATACACAAACTCAACTGCTTGCTCCAAACATTCATTATGTACAAGTATTTTGCACGGTGTCTTGCTTTCCTTATTATTATTATAATACATTACTTATCTTGTATGTTTATATTACATATTGTATTATGGTTTATTGTTACCCAAGAAACATTCTTATTCAATTTTGGAAATACGGAGGCTCTAGATATTGCAAAAGGTTGCTAAATTAGCAATTTGCAAAAGTTGTTATAAAAATACAACATGCGTTTCCTCTTTTATTAGACCACCGCCGTAATATGCGAGTTCTGCCTCACTAGGTACCTTTGTTATTTAAGTTTTGCTGTTAACCTCCCCGCATTTTCCCAGAACTGCCTCCCGAGGGGCCATCCCCGCGCAACGAAAGGCCCAACAAACGTGGGAGTGCTCTTATTTTTGTGGTAATGGGTAATTTTCAGGCCCTCGTAAGTCAAAGGGCGCTTAAGCCGCCTTTATCTCTCTCTCCGTCTTATTTGATCTTAAATTATTCATGTTACCCTCTCGCTAGATCGTTATTTTGAGGACATGAAAAATTTATTTATAAATAAGAATTCTAATGAAATTATTAACAACAACATTGTAAAGAAAGGAAAAGCTGAAAAAAACATAGTCAATATACATATATATATTTACACTCTATCCCGAATCGTTTCGATTCGTCAATATTACATTTTAATTATATTACATTCAGTTATTAACATCTTAATACCATCATAGGTTGGCTCCGTTATCATCGTACCAGAGCTCTACCTGTAAAATTTGACGTGAGACTCGTTATCATATTAAATTCAGAAAGCAGCCAGAGAGAAGCAATATAAATAATGCACCCCCAAAAGAGGAGGGTAGACGTCACATTTAAGGGTTGCAGTCTCAGAACGCGGTCATAGTCCGGCAGAAATTCACCCTGCTCAGGTCGCAATACATGTGATAGAGAGCCAGTAGAATGCTCCGTTAGATCTCTCTAGGTACTGTTCTTCCCGACACGATCCATCCCAGCAACTCCCAGCGGGAGACCCACACCCTAATAAATCCCGGAAATTTCTTTCCACTTTCTCAATGTCACTATTCGCATTCGAACAACCAGAGCCTGGAATCGATCATCCGAGGACCTGAGAGTCATTCCAAAATGATCGACCTCCAGACCCTTCCCCAGGAGCGGCGTTTTATTTTTATCTCCTTACTTTTGTGTTTATCAATTGTACATTTCGCGTTTCTGTAGTACTATGAGTGGAACCGATAAAATAAGTTGAAACTTCTACAACGGTTCCGCGAAAGGGTGGGTCCCCCCCTTCTAGCGCCCATCAAAATAAAAAAAGGAGCGGTGGGCCAAAAATTTCATTACATCAAGGTCAGCGGGGAGGATGCCAGCCAAAACTGGTAGAGCCATATTGGAGACGGTCCGATAGGCTTCCGTCATAGTCAGCAGGGGGATCCGGGATCCGCTGGTCTCGGATCAGTGCCGTGGCGATAGAGATAATTCTGATTCTGTGCGCCCATACCTCGGCTGCGTATTTGATTTGCACCACGTACGTGGCCAAGTATATTAGGCATACCGCGGAAGTACGCAGTCCTCATTCTGCCCAGTGTAATTGTCGTAATTCCATAAAAAGACCCACCGCTCGTTCAAAGACGACATTGACGTGAGAGACAAATAGTCTCCCGCCGGATCCAAAGTTACCCCAAAGTATTTCACACTCGAAAAACTCGAAAGAAACTTGATTATTTTGTTGTTGGGTTTTTTTTTATTACGGTGTCAAAATCATCCTGAACGACGTAATTGAAATACTCCAAATGAATATCTTATGATTTTACAGACTTAAATCAATGAACGGGTGTTTATTTTTATATATTTTTATTATTCTTTGAAAATAACAACGGTCATTTTGTTATTTGCCGAATACCGTTCATATACGCAAATGGTACAAATATTTGCCGCGACAAGAAAAAATATATTGTTTCATGGTTGGATCTTCAAACATTCCGGTTTTATTGAATGATTGTTTTCAGGAAAGTCACGTTGATGAAAACGTGAAATATTGATAACTTATTAAATTATTATTATAAAATATTTACATACTTAATATTTGTATTTATCCCGTACCGTGCTGGAAAGGTTAAGCATGTTTCGGATTATGGATGAAAATACCTTCGTATATGTCATATATTTATTATTTTTTACTTAAGTTCTATAAATACACAACATATAGAGTATAATTAACGAATTCTAGCATATGATGAATTTATTATTTGCAATATTTGAATATATATATATATATTTCAAGTTTATTTCTATCAATATTTGAATATGTCCAAAAACACACAATGACTGGATTTTCACCTACAAAAGCACTGTTATTAAACAAATAATAGATATCTCATAGAGAGGAAGCTATTTTTTATTATATTTAATGAAATATATGGAAGTATGGGTAATTACAAGGCTTACGACCTGTCTTCGCTGCTTCAGGGAAATTAATAATCAAATTTAGTCCATAGATGGCGATAGTGTAGTGGTACTCGAAGTGTTTTCACTTATTTATATATATATACAACTTTCAAAAATTTTATAGACATGGAGATCAATTCCATAAAAATAGCTTCGTCTCTGTGAGATATCTATTATTTGTTTATTTCTAATACCGATCACACAACCGATATGTGGCTTTCAAATTCATACCAACTATATCGAGCGACATTGGAAATCAATAGGTTTCGAAATATTACGCGTTTTATTAGATTTGAAGACGTCAATACACGCCAGCAACGCGCAAAATAAGATAAAGCAGCTCCAGACAACGCAAATTTATCTCAGATATATAAGCCAACAAAGATTTCAACGATCGATGAATAACTTTATCCTGTTCGCGGTCGCATAAAGTTGACGTAGTATTTTACATTCCATCAAAGCCGGCCAAATATGGCATGAAAGTTTAGTTGACTTCTGACGGTGAAAATGCGTATCATTTACACTGGCAAAACAGGTAACGTTTGAGAGGAAAATCAAGGAGAAATAGTTGTGAAAGAACTTGCAGCCGCGTACCAAGGCAGTGAGAGTAACATTTGCATGGATATTCTTTTTACAACGTTACCTCCTTGAAAAACCCTTGCTTTCATAGAACTTGACTATAGACCTTACATTCCACGTATGAAAGCTACAAATAACGTAATATTTCTTTACTGTGTCTGAATTCCGTGAAAAAGTAACGCTGTGCTCATACGTACCGGGGAAGAATTAGCCTGTGATTTTATTATCAACAATGCTTTCCGACATGGCTGTGAATGATGATGCTAAGAAAAATCCCCACATTATTACTTATTGGACCATGGACCAAATGATTGGTAGATATACTTCACAACGTCGCAATTTGAGATGGCCGCTAGTCATGTTTTTCAACGTATTAGACGTCAGCTCACTCACTTCGTATTAGATTAATTATAAAAATAATAAGATGTTTCCGAGAAAAACCAATCAACGTAGACTGTTTATGCGTCAATTGAGCAAAGAACTTGCGAAGCCAATGATTGAGAATCGATGTCAAAACTTGCAAGTGATGAGACATTATAACACCAAAATTGCTATTGAAAGTATGATCGGATGGATGGCCAGTAAATCCAGTGGAAGCTATTCCAGGTTCATCAGAAGAAAAAAAATTTACTAATTCTTGCCATATCCGTTATAAACGGGCAATCAAGAATAAATGTAAAATACGAAAGACCTGCTTCTAATGCGATAATCCTGTCTGTGATGAACATTCATTAAATTTGGTCGAATGTACAGAATGTAATATATGAATGTTTTTTTTAATAATAAATGTCATTATTACATTATCTATTTAACGTATACGAATAGAATAAATTAATAATAAAGTTTAATAATTCAATCAAAATAGAGTTTTCCTATAGTGGGTACCCACCCGGGTATATATTCGATTATTTTTGCTAAAAAAAAATTTTTTAATGTCTACATGCACCATTGTCTTAAAAATAGTTCCGAGCTAAATTTTGATTTTTAATTTACTTACATGCCCTGTTACGCACACAAGAGTTAAATTATCGATTTATGTCTAATAAAGCTAGATTTGATTGTTAATAAATTAATAAAATACGTAAAAACTATGTGAGAAAAAAAATGTTTTAAAAACCCTCAATTATTGCAGTACAGTGATTTTAAATTCTATCAATACCGTTTTTTACAAGTGTCTCTTCTGAGTTTATAAATCGCATTTGACGGTGGCTTACTTAAAACTTAAGCCGACTCTTTGGTATGGTGATACAGTGTCATTTTCAAGTTATTATCTCAAAAGTTACGGTGTAACCGTATTTGTTATACTGTATATTCATATTATCGTATAATAATTTAAATCGGACGAATCAACAAAACGCAGGGTGTATTTGTTTTGCGCAGAGTCCTAAAGGATAACTGTGCAAAATTTGACTTATATTGGTTAAAATATATAGAATTATATACAGAATAGGTATCTGCGTACAGAAGTATTCTAGGCGAGAAAGAAAAAAAGCGCGTGGGTTAGAACATAGATAATGTTGAAGGATATCATTAACATTTCTATGAAGTATAAATGCCAATGCGTGGGCCAATGAACAAAGAATATCTTCGAATGGTATACACAAGAAAAAATGACCTAGAAGACGCTCAAAGTATCGTTGGGTAGACGAAATTAACGTAGCAGTGGGAGTAAGATATTAAAAAGATACCTGTGTAAAGATTTAATACATAATTGCTACGTACTTATTATTTACAATTCAATTTTTTTTCTCGAAGTCATAATTGTTTTCAATGTAGAGTAAGCCAAAATATTATAATACAAATTAGTTAGAATTTATAAACTATCTTACCTTTTCAATAATGCACACGAGATTGATGATGCTATCTGTATCCACGTGATGTTCTCCAGATCCCAGGATGAAGGCTTCCGGCACCACAATATTGAGGTTCACGTAATGTGACAATAGTCCAATCCCGGTAGACACCTTTAAAATAAAACTTGTTTTTAATTGATTGTGTACGATACATATTTGATTTTTAACACTATTGATTCAATATAATAGTGTTAAGATTTTTACTTTTATTGTTATATTGTATAATGTTTATTCAATCGGTAACCCTATAAAATTTGTGATGTAAACTGCGTTAGAAATAGCGCATTAGAAAATTTTGTAACATTTTTATCTAATCTCTCTCTTACCTTGTGTTTTGTTTTTACCTTTACCTGTATCGGGATTGATATCATGTGCCGTCTAACTTTTTGATTCAGAAGACTCCAAGCTATTTTGCTACTCCCCAAATTGTCATATTTGTGTAATAAAAATCAGCATTCTTTTATATTATAATATTATTTTATTTAGAATTTGAATTGAAGGTTTAATTTATATGTTGATGTACATTCTTAATCTCAAATTTTAATTGTAGTATTGAATTTTATTTGAAAAATAGTAACTAATAAATTATTCAAAAAGCTTAATTATTTTTATTTTATTTACAAATGTGTATTTTCAGATCACATGCATATCCGTCGGCAGTGTGATGGTTATTTTATTTTAAAATATTTTTTTTCAATCCAGAAAAACATATTCTATAAAGCTGTATATATATCTATGATACGCATATCTAAGATATGTCACACGTTTTTTTTATAACTGAAATTAAGATTAAATATTTTAATATAATATTTTTCACCTGGTGATAAATAATATCCCCTTAATTTTACTTTATGTAAGTTATTAAGTATTTTGATTTTTAAAATGTCTACATTTAGGAATATTCTGAATATAAGCAAACAAACGTATAAGTTAATTTAAATATACTTTGTAGCGTTTGAGGCAACGTAATATGAAAAAGGTTTTCAAACGAATGCTTCAGATTTTAAAACGAACGCAAACAAATGTAATATTTTTATTTTCCACGATTTGGTAAAAAGGCATCCTCAATGTAATATTGCAAGAGAGCATAAAATAAAATTATTAAACATTTCACTGAATTTCATTGTCGAGTGATCAAGTTTTTAACATCATGATATAATAGTATGAACCCACCATCAAAATTAGCCCTGTTTCAATTAAGTTCGCGCTTATGCGCGTAGTTCTAAAAAATCTAGTATGCGTAGTTCTAAAAAAAATAGTATATTCTCGTAACGTTAGTTTATGATGTTGATATATATATATGTGTCTATTTTTAAATAATAGAATAATGATAAAAATATTTAGGATAGATCGTTATGACTAAATGTAAAAAACTAATATTCTTGATGGCTATGAAGAGATTGACGATTTTATCTACCTGGATACGAAACGGAGGATACGAAAGAGAATTTGTAGATTAGCGTAGCAAATAGTGTTCAGGGCTGTATTAGATTCGTTAAAATATAAAATTAAATACATTTAGAGTAAAGAATAAAAAAATTGAGAAAGAATATAAAGCAGACAGCATAATGAACAAGATTTAAAATAAGATCGCTTAGGTGGTTTGATTTTGTAAGTTAAATGACAGAAAAGAATGGTAAAAAATATATTCAACAAAAGTGTAGATGGCACCAAAAATAGAGAACGTCCGCTGAAGACCAGGTAAACCATATAGTGGTAGATATTAGATAGTGATACAACAAGGCTTACCAATTAATAAGCTTGCATAAGAAGATACGTGTCTTTTTGTCTACCCCTGCAGAGGAACAGTGCGATGGTAAGTTAATTAGTTATTATTAAAGATAAACGTACCTACTTATATTCATATTTTTTCGTGAAGTGATTAAAAAAGTGTGTTATAATTTATGTAATATTAAAGCAAAGTTTCTAGAAAAATATATACATATATTTTATATAAATATAACTACACTTTGTCATGTTTTGCGAAAAATTTTAATGTAGTCCTTTTTTTAATTGCTAAAACTTTTAACATTCTTCAGACTGTGAACTGAGCTACTTCATTAACTTTAAATTAATCTCAGATTTCTGAGAAATATATAGGATTAATTCTCAAATAAGTGTATTATATTTAGAAGAACATATTCTTATTGGGAAGTTGTAATTATTCAGAACAGACGGTCTGTGATATTTTAATTATGAATTAAATATTTAATTCATATTTAAAATATCAGACCTATGTGTCCAAAATTTAATAAAAATGAATTGATAATTCTGACGTCTAAAGGTATTTTAAATTCTGTAAAAATAAGGTAGATGGCTCTTTCAAATAATGGAACGATTAAATATATTAATATCAAAAAGGTAACATATAGGCTCGAAAATTTGTCGCTAAAAATATTGTCGCTATAACATAGTTGGATTATGCACCTTCCCCAGTTAGAAAAGAGATCCAGGTTCGAATCCTGGTGGCGCAACAATAATGTTTTTCGATAAAATTGATTTTATATGTATATCTTTCTAATTAATATATTTAATTCTTATTTGTCTATTTATATTATCTAATAAACATACCTGACATTCATACGTTCCGTTGTCTCTCTTCTGCACATATTTGATTTGTAACGTCCAATCATCAGAGCTTTCCCCGTGGAGTATCTGTGGAAAAAAAAAAATTATGCGGTGACTTCAAATGCCTTCATTTAATATAATTAAATATAATGTAAAATGATACTGAAGTATATTAATAAAATGACTATCTCAAAACTTTGATAAAGCTGTAAAAATATATTTATAAATTAATATCACATTGATTGTACGTAAAGTTTATAAATATTTTATGAATACATTCTTCACTATGGGTGCATAGTTTGGAAAGATTTAAAAATAATTTTAATTTGAAATTGACAAAATTTGTTTTAGAAAATTACTAACATCAAAAACAGATCTCCTAAAATGACTGATGGTATATTTATAACCACATAGCATATTTAGCTTTGACACTCTGCTTACCCTTGTAGACACGACGTGATGGAAGTTAGATTTACATCTACTGTACGTTTAAAATATATTTTATTTCCCCAACCCTGTGAAAAATGGCATGATACTATATGGACTACATGGCACAATAATATTTATGGCTTTAAAAATTGTACTTCTAGAAAATATCCTATCGAACTATTAATTTGGAAAAAAATTCCTTGCTGTTTGAATAAATCACCTTCGAACAAAAAAAAAAAATATCCTTGTAAACTTTATATCATCTGCTTAAAAAACTGATACTTTTCTTTATTAATATACTATTGGCCAGTGCCCGGCGTCGCTTGAGATTCAAATTCAATTATAATTGAAAATAAGGATTTAGGGAGAGGGTGATGCCTTGTTACCTATTTTGCGTGGAACCTAAATATCTCGGTATCGAAACCGGTTGACGTAAAAATAACACAGTGGTATGAACAAAGTTAAATATAAATACAATTTTATCTAAATATCTAATTACAATGTATATTATATATTCCTGGCAAGGGGTAAATGAAATATTTACCTACATAGTTTTCATCTATTCAAATATTTCAAAGAAACCTTATAGTTCAATGCGTGACACGCGGAAAGACATTGGGATATTATATATATTGTACATTTCGTACATATATATATATATGTGTACGAAAAAATATCCTTAATGAAAACACACTTTTTTGTGAAGTTTCAATTCTAGAACATAATTCTGTGTCATTTTATAATACAAATTAAAATTATCAATTAGAAGGATGGGCATACAAAAAAATCTATTCACCGAAAAAATATATTCGTTGCTACCGTAGTACGAATCCGGCACATCTGTAGAAACTAAAATATTTTTTCGATCAATAGATTTTTTTCTAAATATCTTTCTAATTTAATAATTTAATTTGTATTAAACATGTTCTGAAATTGCAACTTCACAACAAAAATGTGTTGACATTAAAACATATATTAATTGTAATTCATGGTAAATTCTGATAATGTCTTTAACAAATAAACAAGTCAGCTATGTTTATACATGTATATCGCCTTAACGTAATGTTTAATATATTTAAAGTAAAAAAATGTATTTTAATATTTTTGTGAAATATCATTACGTTTATATATAATAAGTACTACAACTGCCAACTGCGCTAATAAATCTCACTTGTAACAAATGTGTGTGATGTACATAGCTTTAAAAATGTACCTTCTCTTAAAAGTCGTAAACCAAAAAACGAAGTAAAAGGACATATCCTTATAAAAACAGACGGAATCCATTACGTTATTAGGAAGACAAAAAATACTGTATCCACGTGACTGGGAGCAGATGAACCGAGATAGCAGTAAAATAATTGTTAACTTTTTTATTATGTACCTAGAAGAGTTTTAGACAAGCTATTATCATAGGTCATAGGTTTTAAAAGGCAATATTTTTTACATATTTTCTTATTACGCTTATAAGTCATGTGTGAAACATTAATAACAATACCTTTAAAATTAGCAATATTAATTTTGTGGTTAAAATTCTTTTTTTTTTTTAAGATGTATTTAAACTCAATTAAGTGGTTAATAAAACAAAGATAATAAATAAAAAATACATTAATAACACACTATTATGATATTCTTATATTATATTATATATAATACATTTTTAGAAATAAAATCTGCGTGATGCTGAGATTATTTAATCTTCAGACAAAATATATAAATCTAAAATATTTTACAAAGTGTAATTTTGTTCAAAGAAGATTGTTCGATTTTGATTTTATAGGTCTGTATAATAAATACAGTATCTAGATTTTCAATAAAATTATCCAGTTCTAAATGAGAAATTTCTCTTTTTCAGAACATAAATGTCAAATACAATGAATGTGAGACTTAATATAAAAATATTATTAACATGAATGTATATATTTATTTGTAAAAAAGTATAAAAAAAAACCGGCAATCACGGGAGAGAAGAGAAACGTAGTACAATTGAGAAAAATATACAAAATAATAAACCATAATAAATATAAAATTTCATGATTTACACAATATTACAATACAATGAATAAAATGAAAAGATTATAAAATTATACATTTAATTTCACTTTTAACATCTCAGTGATTATATACCGTTACAAAATGAAGATGAAAAATTTCTTGAATAATAATAATTATTTTTTATCATTCTGATGAAGGTAAAGGTATTTTACGAAACTAGTTGGTGAATATTAATAATTCAGTAGTTTTTAAAAACCAAGTTAATACACTTTTGATTATTAAAATGAACCACAGTGTATTTGCGTTAAATATTTCTTAAAATATTTTAATAGGAGACAATACAAAAGAAGCATACATGTCAAACACATATTGCAAAAATATTCCACAAGGAGAACCATTATTTAAAGAGTTTTAAGTGTGCCATTGAAACTATGACAACTGATTATTCTTCGAGTGAACATGAGAGACATTTCAATGCGCAAAAGAAGATGTTCCGAGTTGGAAACTTTAATAACATTTTCTAACTTTAACTTTAACAATAGTTTCTTTGGATTTCTTTAAGCATAAGCTTGAAGAAGCTAACGTTTATTTAAATTAATTATATTCATAGTAGTAGATAATTATATTCATCTCAGCGATAATCTGAATATTAATGGGGATATTGTAAATATTCTAAATTTAGTAATTGATTGATTAGTAAAAATTTATTCATGTCATATAAGCGTCTCTTTTGCACTTTAAAATGTAATATTATGAAGTTTCAATACCATTCTTTCATAATAGCAGGTTTTCAATCATAAACATATTTTATTTACATCCTATCTTGCAGGTTATAGTATGTGTAAAGTGTCAATTTAATATTATACTTCAAATATTCAAGTAAAAAAATTAATAAATACAAGGATATTAGATACATTTTTTATTTAGTTGTAAATTTTAATACGATATATTTTTTTTAATGTGTTTTCAATTCTGTGTGAGCAGTAGGTATCTTCAATTGTATTTTTAATTATTCTAATGATTTTATCAAAGAATTTATTTTCTTATATATAAAACATTTCATGTATGTTTACAAAAAAACATATATTGAATAAAATAACTTAATTTCATACTGGAAGGTTAATTACAATATTGTTTGAAAATATGATTCCTAAAATAATTTTCAAATTGTGTCTGTATTTAACTTTATTTAACCCTCTGTGTTATTTTTACGTCAACCGGTTTCGATACTAACGTATCTTTATTAGAACTGACATACAACTGAACTATGCCATAAAATGTAAACGACTTCCATTACGGGGTATAGGCGGAGTCTTGGTAGTAAGAGCGGGGAGGTGATCTTACAAAGTCTACTACTACTACCAAGACTCCGCCTATACCCCGTAATGGAGTGTGTTAAACAAAGTTAAATACTATTTTTTAAAAGATTGCATTCCGAAGAACTAACAATGAAAATGTTTAAGGAAAAAAATATGAACTTTATTCGAAGCTTAGATGGAGGAACATATAATGGAGTGCTTGGAATAAAGGAGGCGGTAATAGAGTAAGCGACTGAAAGCTGAGATAGAATAAATTCGAATGTGGAATATTGATTTACGACACTAAATTAATGTCAAACTATCTATTCTTTATGCAATACGTTAAGATCTAAATGAAATTTTGCTTACAAACATAGAAACTCTCTTTCCTTCTCCCAGCCGAATCACCCTCTCCTTCTCGATATAAATATGAATTATATTCAATGCCATCCGTTTCAAATTTTGATCGGTTGCACTCTAGGACCATAAAGAAAACGCCACTCAAACTTCCCTGACATCAAACACTCCCCAGCCAGAAACAAATTTTGCAAACATCATTACTCTTTACGGCCCGCACAAACAGAAGTAGCTCTCCACCATCCCCTAACCAATCCACCTACAGAAAATAATCATTTATATTTTTAGTGTTTCTAACCGTGTAAAGGAAATAATTATTCGCAATTAGTGAGACATTAACAATTCCCAGTCTTAATAGAATTAAATGTCGAGTAAAATTTCCATTTCCCTCGCCTCTTTGATGTGAATGCGAAAACGAGATACAACGTTATGCATTAAATATTTTACACATTAACTTGAGATAAACCACAAAGCCTCTTTGAACGAAAGATGTATTCCACCAGCCTCCCCCATTAACAAATGCCAGGATTAATCCAAATAAATTAATAGACCTCATAACTTCAGGCAACCGCTCCTGAAGGCTGTGTTTGTGACGTATCTAAGAATGTACTCGCTCCTGTTTACTTTCAAAGTTGTGCCTAGATATATAATATAAGTATTTACACATTTACCCATGTAACAACATCGTGACGAGGATACACCCCACACACTGATTTATTTCGCCTAAAAGGAACCTGAATGAGACATATAATGTGAGATTCAAATATTTAACTATTTCCTTTGTTAGAAAGTTGATGGAGGCGAGGCATACATAGATGTGTATGAGAATGTGAGTCTATGGTTTATATCAGAGATGGAAAACCTATGACACGCGCGACATCGAAGCATATCACAAAAACACCCAGCCTTGAGAAAATCACTAATGTATTGTGACCTTACCAGGACTCGATCCTGGAACGATCGATTTTGGTATGAGCAGTCTTGTCTACTGAACTATGGAGGTCACCAATTCGTCACCTGTCTTTTCATTATTCTATTAATGGCCTGAGCTTCAAACCGCTACTACAGGCATACATTATGAAAATATATTATTAATTAACTACACAATAGGCAAATATTGCATTTAAGTATAGTGCAGTGAATCTTGACTAATGGTGAGGTAGAGAGGATGGGAGCGCACTTCCACTACCACTTTCCGTAAATACTGTGTTTTTAAAAAGGAATAGTGCATTTTATATTTGTTGTGAAAAAATTGTTGATACTATGTATCGATGTAAGGCGACATTAAACATATTTTTATTTTATTTTTAATTTGAATTTTTATGCTAATTTAAATAAATTATTTAATAAATTAAAAATTTAAATTTGAATTTAAATTAAAATTCAATTTCAAATTTTTAAATTTTAATTTTAAATTTAATTTTTATTTAATTTTAATTTTAAATTTAATTTTTATTTAATTTTAATTTTAAATTTAATTTTTATTTAATTTTTATTTTAAATTTAATTTTTATTTAATTTTTATTTTAAATTTAATTTTTATTTAATTTTAATTTTAAATTTAATTTTTATTTAATTTTTAATTTAACTTCAAGAGTAGCTTCCATTTACATACATTTAAAATATAATGTCAAAAAAAATTAGTATATTTTAAAGACCAATTTTATCAAAATATTAAAAAAGACGTCAAGTTTTTGTATTTTATATTAATATTAACTTTACTACCTGGCTTCACTCTGGATTTGGATTATTGTACATATTAATTCTCTATTTTCTTATATTTCGCTGAAAAACGCTGAAAAGAAATTATGTTCGCAAGAAAAAAAAAGCCGAAACAAATCATGTATTCATGTACACAAATTATGTATTTTTCTGGAAAAATAAATAAATCCATGTGTTTTTCTTAAAATTCTGCGCAGGCAGTCAAATAATTTATTTTGTCTTTCAGTAAATTTCAACACTCTTCTCGAAATTTTTTATCTTACTGAACAATTTATTGAAAAATACAGACAAACAATATGGCGTTTTATTTTTTGACAGTTATTATTAATGGATATTTCAAATCTATATAGCTCTTGATGGAAATGACAATGTGACCTTAAAAAGTTGCGTTGATCTAGAAATTACAGATACAATGAACTATGAAAATTTTATGACGCCAGAGCTCACCGTTTAAGAGATTTTTCAGCTTCAGACAAGCAAATGTTTCCTTTATATTCATAATATTTTTGTGCTTATAGGAAATGTAACTAAGTTTAGTAGTTAAGCTAACCACATTATAGAGTAATTTAATATATTTGATGACACTAAATAACAATTGTGGGGAAAATAATAATATAATTATCATACCAAATTATTATTATTATAACTAATATTTTACCGTCGTAAGACACGGTGGTCATATATGATAACATAAAGCAAGATGTTGAGCAAAACTAAAAGCAAAGTGTAAGAAATAGGGAGTTGTGAAATGCAATAAAATTGAGGGTTATGCTCAACATTGAACATCGGCAGAAGAAACAAATAATACCTGTAGATGGAAAGGACTGCTTTTCCCGAAACTAGTAGTATTATTAGCTCAAAAAAATTGTGTGTAGTACAAAGTTAAAATAAAAATTATATTTTTAAATTAGTTTAAAAGTATTTTCTATTCGCAAAATAAATATTTATTTTTAAGAATGTAACTACGATAAAAAGAATTACGTAATTATATATCTGCGTTGATCAAATTATAATAGTCTAGATAATTTTATGTACATAACATAAAGCATACATTAATAAATTATTCACTCTTAATGGTGCAAAATTTCATGGTGACCAATATTTAACATCAGTGAATATTAAATCACAGTGCAACGCAAGTAGGATCACTTAAATGTCAGCTTACGCGCCTGATAAAATGTCAGATATTCCGAGTATAGTATTAATACTCATAGTAGTTCAGTCAGTGGTCAGTCAACATCGGTTGTGGTCAGAACATGGCGGGGCATCCATTGTTAGTGGTCAATCTTATGTATATGGTGCAATATTGGTATTGAGATTCTTTGCAGTCAACTCACAACTTTCATAGTACCTGTGTACAAGCATATATTTGCTTTCTCGCGCCTTCCTTCACGTTCGTCGTATATAAAATGTCAAATTTTATTATCGTTCGTTAGTTGGGTGATTTAAAATATTCCCTACAGCAGTTAAAACAGAATAAATGTTTGAAATATAACGCTAAATATTAATGATATCGTTTAATGAATGTGTCTCACTTTTCAAAATTGATAAATTTAAGGATCTAAGGGTGGTTTTAGGTGAAATTTGTGAGCACGTGTTGAATCTCGTTGTCAGATAAAACGTTGTTTACACTGTTTTAAGTTTTTGTTTCTTATATCAATCTAAATGATGTTTTAGTTTTAAACCACTTTATTATGCACATATAGTAAAGTCAACTAGTTTCAGTTGGACCCAACCTTCTTCAAGATAATACAGTATATAGACTAATCTAAGTACAGATATTTAAATATGAGGTAAAGAAGAGAAAACAACAGTATATCAGAGTAGGACAGAGTATCAGGTTGCGAATGGAAGAGAAAGATATGGACTACATGGAAACAACTTTAATATCGGACTATTGGATAGATTTATTTGGTTATTTAGTATCTATTTATTATTATTGAGTGATTTATTTATTTCTAATGCTTATAAATTATTAAGGCATAAACCTATTCCATTTTTATGTAACACTTATGCCTCTGTATTGTTGACTTTAGTATGTGTGTATAATAAAGTAGTTTAAAACTAAAACATTATTTTATTTAATTATAATATCAAGCTACAACGTATTTGCTTTCTTTCAAAATTCCATAATTATTAACTTACTTAATTCGTTCTTATTTATCCACTTTTATCAATTTTATTCACCGAAAAAGGTGAATGCAGACACTTACAGACAACTTTCAGAAATTGTACACAAACACTTCTCCAATAACAATAATAATAAATGCTAAAAACGTCTATAAATTCATAGATAACCATTCTTAGACATGTAGTTAACTGACTGCTCGCTGTAATTGAAACATGATCTGCACATCTGGTATACGATCACTCACTCGTTACAGAAATCATAAAATCTCAATAAAAAATTTCTTTATCTCAATTCTATTTGGATATTTTACGTGTCAATTTACAAATCGTCAATTTAACTGACACCAGATAAATAACTGAAATTAAACTGTGAAGACAGCATCAATGGCCTGATAAATTTTAAAGCCAGTACTGCTCAAGTTATTAACCTTTCCCAAACTATGCAGTAACACAGGTCTACCGCTCTAATTAAATCTGTAATATTTCGGTAAATATACGTAACATACACTTCATATTTTAATTAATTTGATGGAAAATATTTTCGCTTAGAAATGACTAGTGAAAAATCAATTATCTAAGGCAAATCCTACAAAAATAATTATTCTTAATTCATTCCGTTGTAAAATTAATATAAATATACCATTTGTGGCGAGACAGAATGAAATCACACATTAATTTCACAGTGAAAACAATTACAAACATACAAATATAATGGTGTCTCTTTAAAAATGTAATAAACATACGAATATAATGGTGGTATAAACTAATTAAATGAAGATAGATAAAAAAGAAGGTTGTATTATACAATACAACCTCCTATACAGAACTTGATGAATACTCCGAATTATAATAATACTTTTTTTTAAATATTTAATGCTCAATACTTAAAATAAATGTATGGCATTAACCATTTTTTCACATTTTAAAGGCTAATAGAACTCTAATTTCTTGAGGTAACACGGGTTGACTGCATAGCTACGAGTATTTTATATATGTATGTATATATTTTTATACGCACGTCTCTACACAGAATTTCTCTAGTTTGATGGGCACAGTCCAAATATATTTTTACATTATATTATATAGTTACAAATAAAATAAAAAAAACTAATATCACGGTATGGTAAAGATTAAGTAAAATTTCCGCTAATTGAAGCGCGACAGCAATCCAACATAAAATTATGTAAATTTAATAAAGTTCAACACAAATTATGAATAATTTATCTATGTTTAAGTATACGTATTAAATAAAAATATTGTGCTATATGATTTGTTCCTTTGTCTAAAAAAAATACTATTAAAGTTGTTGCATCACAAGATATATAAAACCTCTCTATTGGTGAGTACAATAATTCACTCAATTGTGTAATATCTTCCAATTGTGTAATATCTTCCAATTGTGTAATATCTTCCAATTGTGTAATACCTTCCAATTGTGTAATATCTTCCAATTGTGTAATATCTTCCAATTGTGTAATATCTTCCAATTGTGTAAGATCACCACAGAGTCATGATCTGTATTAAATGTATTTATATTTATACTAGATAATTAACCCGCATCGTGCACGGTTTCAACACATTTTATATCAATTTCCCAATGAAAAACCTCATCAAATACAATAATATTATCACCCCAAAATACCATCTGACAGCGGAATTTCAAAACTACAAAATCTTCCACAGCCGACATTTATTTACTTCAACACTTCATCAGAACGTAGATAGATAAAAAAAGGTAATTAAAATTTATAATTAAATTATTACAGCACAGGTCTCATTCTAATTACAAATATAAAAATACTGCGATATATTTTATTATATTATGAGGCTACTTTCAATAGCATTTCAAATTTTTGCATTTTTTACGAAAATGTGGGTTTTTATTATTTATTTATATCAGAAGTTATACACTAAATTTGACTTTTTTAAATCTGATACTTAAGATAGGACCATTATACTCATTTAAGTTTAATAAACGGAATTAAGACAATACTAGTATTATACGAAAGTCCGCAACCATTAGATACATTTTCCGCGTGCTACAAAATTGTGTTTATTTTAGTAAATTATTACATAAATTAAATATATTTTCTTATAATCAAATCTCAATTAAGACAAACTAACTCAATATTAAAAATTAATAGTGTTATAAACCATTCTATTTGCACGACATATTACCAATTTTCGACGTTTTTAAAATACTTTTTTTAGTGAAAAAATACATTTTTAAATAATATATTATATTTACTCACGTGCTCTGAGGCATCAGATATTATTTAAAGCTAAGTTTTATATCAAAAATACAATAATCAGTATTTAAATAATATATTTTCAGTCTTATGAAATACGATAATTTTAATTGTCCAACGGAACTTCAATACGCTGCTCGATCTGACCGTGACGGTCGTGGAATCCGCGCGGTCATAAATTTAATTTAAAAAATCCGAAAATATATGTTTTCACGCATATTTTACCCACGGTAAAAATTAATATTGAACTTATTCACAACATTAGTAGAAAATTTCATAAATTAAATGTCTTTTTTCTGATTTTAAGGGAAAACAACGTTTTCTTGAACAAAGTAAACATTTTATGTAGGTAACTTTTATGTAAGTCGGAATTAAATAATGCATTTAAAAAAAAGCTGTATGTTTGATAAATATTATATAATTATGAAACAGGCATATTACCAAAATGGACACGTGGCGTTTTAAATCGATATTGTTAAACAAAATAATAAATTGAAGCTGTCATAATAATTTTAAATTTAGAACATCGATTTGATTAAATATATGTAGATACTTTGTGTGATTTCAAAACATATTCATATATATGAATTAGGTACTTCGAAGAATTGTTTAATCTTCGATAGATTAATTCAAATGACAAAACTCATTCTATAATAATAATATGAAAAACTTGGATAAGTCATGGATAAGTCTCTAGACACGCATGATATTTGAATGCGAGAAAATCAACTTTTTTATTGTCGTCTCTTTCTATTCAAACCTTCCTCTCTCGCGTGATTTACGTAATGTATAACGTCATTAATTATTTATCTAGAATATATATGAATATAACTATCAACCTTGTCTTGAAATCATATCAAATTCATGTAGAATTCCTTGAATTTCAAACTGAAAAAATGAAAGCTCGCCCTTCAATCATCCGCCCTTCAATAAAATCCATCGAATTGCGACTATGTTGGCAGTTTCATATATTATTAATAATCTACAAGAGGATACCTGTACAAGTGCAGTTTGCATGTTATATTGAATATTTTAAAATCTTCCATTAAATTTCAATATCATATGTGTTGTATTTAATAATTTATATAAAATATTGTGAACATTTATATTAATATAATGTTTCCACAAAAAAAAATGCAATTATTGAAAGAGTGATTTATATTTTAATTAGACACTAAAATAATCTAAATATTATTTTGAATATCCTATAATTTGGTCACCATATTATCATATTAATTCGTCAGAAAGTTTCCTTTAAACACTTAAGATTAGATATAATGTTTTATTGTGAGATTTAAAAATGACATGTCTATCTGCTAGACGAATCGTTGCTGAACTAATTTCATAGTTTTAAATAATTATCAACCACATCATCGATTATCCAGATATCATATCAAAATAAATTTTCGTATTTCATTAAGGATAACTTGACTTCATACATCTATATATGCTGATAATTTTTGTTAAATTCAACAATGCCTAGTGTTAACGCCGTTTAAATGAATTAAATTCTATTTAGGTTTTTGGCGTTTGACTTGTTGCCTCACTCATGCATACAACCACACACATTTAACAAAATTTAACTTGCGCATCTACATTCCTTTATTTCCTAACCTACCCTTAAGCACATGGAAAAAAGAAGATGTCACATTGATAAAAAGTGTTCCCAACTGCTGCAAGTTCAGTACGCTTAGAACTTTATACGGAAAAACTACCGTCGCTTCACTCCGCTTTTTAGATACATTAAAAAAAAAATCTTTTTGCAAGTGTTAACATTATAGACACCCCGCGACGCTTATTCTTGAAGTGGAGAAGGAATAAATAAATGAACCAGCATCCGGCAGACGAAAAAGTAAGTGCCTTCCTTTCTTTCTTAAATTTCCACCACCTACATACACATACATGGAAGCATTTTCTCTAAGCAGATTGATATATTCAAAAAAACACTGGCAGAATACATTAGATAGATTAAGTTATGGTTGGAATGGAATTTTTAATATGCTGATACTTAATGTAACGTGTTTCTATTGCCTATGATACCTGCCACTTTTCCCCTGTATTTACTATTTTCGATATTTTATGTAACTTAACATTTATTACCTTATTAAACTCTTAATGTGTCAACTACCTTAAAAGTAGGTTTAAATATATATCTGTGTGTGTATATATATATATAAAATTTAATATATACAGGATGGCACAAAAAAAGTGAGGACATCTCATAACACATGAGTTATTTCAAAATACAATATAATTAATTATAATTCTTAATGTAATTTTTTTGCTCAATATTTAGTTAATCAGAAATCATCAAAACACCCAATATTGCATAATCTACTGACTTTAAATCTGAGCTATTCGGTGGCCACATGCCTGGCTCTATGAAATTAACATTCTCACTATGAAGAAAGTTGATGTGTGAGATGGAGCTCCGTCCTGCTGTAATGTCCAGTTATGCTGTAATATCTAGCTTTATTTTGAAGGTCTTTGATTATTTTCCTAGCACCTCAACGTTGTTCAATTCAAAAATGTTTGATCAGAGTACGGTCTTCTGCAGTGATTTTTGTCACTCTGTGCAACAATTTGAAAAAACCAAATATTAACAATGGGATAATTAATAATCAATGATGGTGACCGTAAATTGTCGTAATTGTTATTAAGTAAATTAGTAAACTATTTTATCTATTGTTGATATAGTGATGTAATTTAATTTTGATGTAAATGTAATATCACATTTTACTAATTCACTTTTTTTGGGCCACCCTGTATATATCTGTCTATTCTCATTACAATTCTATACCCTTTGACCATTTCAAACAAAATTTTGCAGACTTACGTAAAATATATTACAGTAGATACCCTCTCCCTGCCAATTCCACCCCCTATCCACAACATATGTGTATAATATTAAATGCCATCCATTCCAAATTTTGCTCGGCTGCACTGTAGAACCCTGAGGAAAATATAGTCACCCAAATGTTGTCCTTGTTCAGGGTGTCCCCCAAATTTTCCATTCACCATGGGTATTATTTAGGACCTGCGCAAAATAAAACCACCCGCTTCCTTCATCCCCTAATTCCCTCCCTAAATCACGGGCAGCGCCGAGCATGGACCGCCATAATATACCATATAAATGACGTTAATTAGCAAATAAATTTGCAACAATGTATTTTTTTTTAAATTTATGCCTTATATCATTTTCATAACAAACCGAGATGGTCACGTATCTATATATATAACAAGAAGTCAAACAAGTGACATCATATTTATTGATACCATTAAAATCATCATGGATGTTTAGTATCGCGTGCTTCAGCTGTGACACGTACGTGCAGAAAAATATGATTTTATTACCTTTTTGCGAGCGTTGCCCCTCGAACCTTCAGTCGTGAAATTTATCGGTCGCAGTCGAGCATTTTGTATGTTGAAATTAATAAAGTGTACAATAAAATTTTCCAGCAGCGATATCTAAAATATAAATCATCGGCGGAATTTGCATGAATCGTAAATAACTTGAACAATTTACGATTTGGGCTTGTTACCTACGGCCATTTCGGTATAAATCAATTTGTTGCATTTTTTTCTACTCGCAATTATGTAATAAATTCGACAAATTGCGATGATTTAATTTTGAATGCTCGGTACGTGCAAAAAAAAGTGTACAATGGCGATGTTTTTTCCCATAACACGATTTATATCGTTTATGTAGAAAAAAAAATTAATTAGTTAAAGACGGCATTGAAAAATATTTTATAAATTAAATATATGAATATGTAATACAGGCTATTTTTAGAGGTATAGAACTTTAAAATGAAGTAAAATACATACAAATGGTGGTAATGGCCATGGTATTTGCTTTATTGGAAAGATAATTTTATGCCCCATTAGTGTTTAAATACGATTTCGCGCATATGGGCGCTGCAGCTAGATCGAATAAAGCGCAATCTGTAAGTCCAATTTTTGACCCCTTTTTGGAGCAACTGGGAACATATATCGGCAATAACGCGACAAATGTTGACTGTCTTCTATCGTCTCTAGTTTATTAGCGTAGACTAGCGGCTTCACATATCCCCACAGAAAATAATCCAACGATGTTAAATCACACGATCTTGGAGGCATCACCGAAATTATGCGCTCATAGAATATTTTCTTCAATAATGGATCTTGTTGAAAACATAGTTCTTTCATATTAATGCTATTAAATTGGAGAACGAAAAAGTCAGTAATCATAGATCCATAGCGCTCTCCATTGGCTGTAACGTTCTGGCCGGCATCATTTTTGGAGAAATAGCTTCTTTGGTGCGCACTGTACGACATCTCGGCGGATGCGTATTATCAATTAGAGTATACGTGGTGCGAAAACGATCCATTGTTATTCGAATTACTTTCTCGGGTGGGCGATAATATCGATCGAAAAATGGACGTGGCGTACGGTAAATTTTCTGAACTGAACTACGATTTTCGAAATAAATTTTCACAATTTTCAAGTGTTGTTCAGGCGTAAGTCTATTCATGGTGAAATGGCAAACCAAACTGAGCACAAATCAGCTATCAGCTGATAAATTGACTGTCGCTGGAAAACGTGTTGCCAATTCGAAAAACAAACCTCTAAAATGCACCCTTTTTATAAGGAAAATTTAATTTTAAATAGTTGTGCGAATTACCTTAGCGTAGGAGCTGTAAATCATTTTTTTTAAATGAATATCACCCTATTATCTGTTACGCAAAAACTATTATATTAATGTTTTAACGTCAAATAATTATTCTGATGAAAGATATATATTATTCGTTATAAATAAAATAACTATTCAGATAAAAAAGTATATAGTAAGGTCCTAAATTTTCGAAGCAATCACTTACCCGACTTTTCAAGCGATCTGGTTACAGATTAAAGTTTCGTTAGAATATTTTGTCGATAAAATGGACTTACAGGATGTCTATTCAGTTCAAAATCAACTTATTGACGTATCTATGCTTGCATTTTGTAGCACATTTCATTACAAAAGCAACTGAATAGCATAGAAAAAAAATGTGAATGTTAGATGAAGTAGTTTTTCCAAAATAAAAAAACTGACTGTTTGATGAAAGTAGTATTTATTAAAAATGTATTTTCGTCGCGTGATTCACCCGCCATATTAGGGTTGGTAGGTATGGAAAAAATTTTCTTTAATGCATTAGATAAATATATTACCTAATTACTATATTTAAATACAGGTAGAGAAGAAAACGTTCACGAAAGATCTGAGAAGACCTGATCAACCATATACTAGAAGATCGTCCTGTTAAGAGCCAACAATTATTATAACTTTAGAATAACCACATATGTAAACAAAAAAAGACAATCAAAACAAAACAAAAGATAAGATGTACAAATGTGGATCAGATAAGAATTGTATATCAAAAAAAGAAGAGTGTAACCTTTTATTCTCTACGCATATTACATATAGAAATTAAGATACTTACATTATAAAAACATAAGTCAAAGATTGGAATCTCAACTTAATGGGTATTATTTTAAAAGCACAAAAATTAAGGTAATCTGTATACAGAACATTAAACGTCTATCTGTTTTTTGTACAATCCCACAATCTTTAATCAATCTAAACAAAATTTGGCGTAATTACTCTTTCGGACCAAGCATAAACATAGATAACCCTACCCCTTTCCACTACTTTTACCGAGATACAAACGTATATTGATTGTATTTAATACCGTTTTCTCCAAAATTTACACTGTTACTTTTTAGGTCCCTGCGCGAAACATAAACACCTTCTTGGCCACTCTATCATCTCCCCTAACATAAATGTGCATTATATAAAATGCTATTTAAACGTTACTTTGATGCACTTTAGGATCCTGATATCACTTACATGTATTAAATTATGCATAAATCCATAGAAAATAGTATAATTACCGAATAAATAAAAAAGCATTTCTTGTTTTCATCTATTATAATTTTAAATGATAACATTAATATTTAATTCCATACTATCGTAGACATGGCAGAATTTATTCTCGTCTAAGCTGAAAATAACATTTAACAAAAATGTGTGATTTTATAATTAAACAACAAATTGTATAATTAAGTCATTTTCAATGTTTGGTGAAATATAATACAATTTATAAATAAATAAATCGATCAATGACTAAAAATAGACAATGAATCAAAAAAATATTGCTCTTACAACCATGCCTTTTGGTGATTGGCCTTGAACATAGAAAATATGACCTGTGGAGGAGAAAAAGTAATAAGATGGAGGCCATGAAAACCAAATAAATGTCACGATAAACGGAAGTCATCGAGATAACGGCCGGGTTAAAATATTGACTGAGTAGTGTCGGATATGAATCAGAAGACCGGAGTGTATGGAAAAAATTCGGAACAGTTTTTTATTTATCTTAATAGACTTTTGGTTTTTATTTTTTTTTTATTTCATATATATACATTAAAATTTTATTATTTGCCAAACTGCATAATAGTTTTTCGGCAAGGATTGCGCTTTAGATAGTCTTTGAGTTTTTATCGACCTTTTTTTTATATAAATGAAATATAACAAAAAAATAGCTAAGAATGTATTTTTCACTGTTTACTTTAAAGTGGTCACTGGGGTCTCATTATTTTTTTAAATGTTAAATTAGTCTTTATTGATTTTTTGATATCCTTAATAATAATTTAATACTTAAGGTGAACGTAATAAGTGTAAAGTAAATAAAAACCATGAGAGTAAAATTTCGCAAAGTTTCACATAAAATTTCACAAAAATGGAAATCTTGTCTATCTAAAGAAGTATATAGAGTTGAGTGCGGATCGAACATTGACTCATTTCTATTATACTTTATACGCAGAGTAGAATGACGCAACCGATACCAACGGATTACTATTAATACATCTCTAAGATGAAACATCAAAGACAAATGCAAAATTACAGTTCAATTCCCTTTGTATTAAAATATCTGTGTCACATTTCAGGACTTGAATAAAACGACTAAGAACCAAAATTTTTGAATTTTTTATTTTTATTAAAGTATCAGAGCAGGATTGAGGTTAAATGTCTCAAAGGTTTAAATAATGATGAAATACTTTCAGACACTTTTAGGTTACTGTTAATTAATTGTTCACAGAATAAAGCTGGGCCAGAATGCATTCGGATGCTTGACCATGATATTCAAAAAAATTCTTTAACTATGTCTAAAATGGAAAGTTGTCAATCAATGCATACTTCTAATACGTATGAAAAAGGTGTAAAGAGATGTCCAAAAATTGATATGTGATGTGTGTTGGCCATCATATGAAAAAAATTAAACAGACAAGAGTAATCGTTATAATAGAATACGCCTGTATAATGAAATGGCAATGTTCAGGCCACATAAATCAGACATTCGTTGGACAAACGTAGTAATCCATTAGTATTCGAAGGGTATAAAGAACCCAAAGGGCATCTCTAAAATCTTATGGATTGATGAAATCATCATATTCTACGGAAATATATATAAATAGAGAAAATAATGGGAGGCATTTGGGGGGGCCTTTATCCAGCATTGAATATTAAACTGCTAATGATGAAAATTATTATATTTTAAAGGAGAACATATTATTATTGTGAAGTTACAGTGCTTTCAGAATAAAGTGATTTTTTTTATAAAAGGGCCCTGGAAGGAACCGACCCTTTTCCGGAACCGTTCCAGAAGTTTAATTTAACAGACCATGAAAAGATAATAATAATATTTAAGTAAAAAACGCAATAAATGAATTTAAAAACCTTCCAACTCCCATTAGATGCTGTCTTAATAATAATAATAATAATAATAATGCGATCGGGTTTTTTTATGAAGACCCGATTCGCCATAAAGATAATACATTTAAGTTACGAAGTATTATTTTTGTTATGAAAAGAAAAGCAAAAAATATATAAATAAATAAAAAGTTCACACATCTATATAAATATAAACACAATATAAATACTACATTTCAGTCACGGCCATTATTGTATCTGTAGCTATTCTATGTCGTTGCCATTCTCTGGTTAGTGAAGCAGCTTTCCATGAGAGCGCCGCTTGGACTAGAGATTTGGTGCTGAGCTTTAGCCGCAGCATTACGTCCCCAACTCGATGTCTCAGAAGAGGAACAAATCCATGTATACAGCCTTCGGTATACATTAAAGTTGCGCTGCAATAACGCGCCGATCCGAACAGTATTATGTATGAGTTGTTGTACTGAATCGGAGATGGTTATACGTCACTTGCTTGTATTTTGAGCAGAACTCACAAGTATACATGCTGATAAAGAACGATTTAAATAATAAACATGCAATCTACTCTAAGAGAACATATTTAAATTGCAATATGTAATATATAATATAAAAATATATAATGCCGAAGACTTCCATACTTCTCATATAAAAATAATAGATTCATCTCTGTGAGACATCTTTATGTTGATGACAATCCCCCAGGGGATAAAACCCCAGTAATTAGTTCCTACAAAAACTTGGACATACTCAAAATATTGTAAAAAAATATAAAAGTATAAAGTTTAAAATTGAAAAATATTACATTTTCAGACGTTTTCTAGTATACGTTAATAATTTGAATAAATTTCATATATACACATATACTGCCCCATACTTCAAAAATAAGTCTCAGTTTCAGCAACATCTATACTGTTACATGAAAATGAACATCAAATTTAAAAAAAAATTCATAGATGGCGACAGCATAGTTGGTAATAAATAACTGAAATATTCCAACATGATAACATATATATTACCAATTTTTAATGTATTAATTATAAATATATATATTAAATCAATTTTGTCGAAAAATATTGTTTTTGCGCTACCGGAATTTGAACCTGGATCTCTATTTCCAATCCGCGGAAGTACACTACCAATTGTGTTATAACGCCAGTATTTTTCATGACAAATTTTTGAACCTATATGTTACACTTTTGCAAATTAATACATCTATCGTTCCATTATTTTTGAAAGCCATCTATATTATTTTTACGGAATCACAAATACCTTTGAGTAAACCGACTGCAGACGCCAGAATTATCAATTCATTTTTACTAAATTTTGGACACATTGATACAACTTATATTATTAAGGAGAACACATTCTTATTGTGAAGTTGTTATTATTCAGAAAATTGGTCTGTGATGTTCGAATCCCGGTAGCGCAAAAACAATATTTTTCGATAAAATTGATTTAATATGTATATATTTATAATTAATACATTAAAAATTAGTATTAAAAACATCTCAGATCTATGTTCTGAATAATTACAACTTCACAATAAGAATGTGTTCTCCTTAATAATATATATTACCTCCAAAAATTTGATAGACGTGGTAGCATGTGTAAATAGATGAACGTTACATTGTGTAGAGTAATCACTTAAGCCAGCCGATGACAGGTAGTAAGCCCTGTGATGCCCAAGACTTCCATACTTCTCATATAAAAACAATATCTTCATCTCTGTAAGACATCTTTAACATAAAAATATGTGTTTATACAATGTGGAATTATTGGAGAGAGAGAAGCACTGTCTGCTGGCATATCTTGCCGGTGGCACTCACGCTCGCAATACTCACAGTTTACTTCTCTCTTTTAACAAGATACCAGTGCAAAAATGTGAAATATAAAATCAGTGAATACAAGACAGACATCAATGGGCTTACTAGCAAATATATTCTCCCATGAAGGGACTAGAACTAAACACAATGACGTTATGGGTAACACCATACCAGGTACGGGCCAACAGAGTTACACACACGAGTTTATTTGATTGATTAGTTTGTTTTGGTCATAATAATCGAAGTGTCCGCATTCCCGCTGACATAATCCTGCCGTTATATGGCTAATATACACCATCTTGTAGTAAATGTTTTGATGAAATCCCTGTACACCTTGAGATTACTTGCATTTCTGAATAGGTCCGCGTTTTCAGGCTGCCGACCATTTAAGCTTAAGCTTCCAATCATGCGATCATGAGCATCCCTCATTATCACGCAATGTCACAAGATGTGTTCCAGCGTTTGATTCATTTGCTCACATATACACTACGGGGCATCCACGAGTCTAAAATCAAACAGTTTACTTCGGGATTGGCCGTGTCCCGTAATCATCATCTGTCACTCAGACTGATTCAAATCCTGAAGTTCCCACACACACCCTTCGATTTAACAGCGACTCGGAGAAGAAAATAATGATTCCATAAACCCAGCAACGCTGTATCCTATCTTTCTTGTTATATTTCTAATATTAATACATTTATTCTCCTAGCTTGCTCATTGAAGGGAGTATCCGAAGATCTGAAAAGAGTGCCTAAATAATTTATAGAATATAGTTCTGTGGTATTTTAGTACAAATTTATCGTCAATCCACTGTGTTGGTATAGCATAATCGGATATTGCACGTTTTCCGGATTAGAAGAGATATAGATTCGAATCCCGGTAGCAACAACAATATTTTTCGATAAAATGTATTATTTATGTATATCTATCTAATAAATACGTTTGATTTGTATTTAAAATATCACAGACCTATGTTCTGAATAAATACAACTTCATAATAAGAATGTGTTCTTCTTAATAACAAATTAAATATATCAATTAAAAAATATACAGAAAAAAATGGATTAATAGATATATATAATATATATATGGGTTCAAAAATTTGTCATCTACGGACACGGTTGATGTGGTATAATAGTAACGCATTTCCCTGGACAGTAAAATATCTTGGTTCAATTATAATGATCGAGATAATAGTAATTCAAATATAGAATACCAACTTGTCATTGCGATACCTACATCAAAACACTAGGCACCCCTACCAGTTTTATCCAACAAATGCGCCGATAAGCACTGAACCGCATACTAATTTAAGTTGAGCACTTCAGAGCTAAGGACAACACAAACAGAAGTCCCAAAGACGTGCAAAATCATGATCACACAAAATCTTAGAAGTCAGCAAATTGCGCAACGCAGATCGCGCTTCACGTGCGTCTAATTTGAATACATCAAAGCAACAATGTTTCCACTTGACTGAGCGATAATCGAGCATCTCCTCAGCGCTACCCTTTCCTTGTTGTGTGTGTGCTCAAGACCGTTCGGATCCCCCGATCCACGCTACTGGAGGGACTGTCGACATAGGGGCTGTAAGCTGTATGTGACGGATTTAACGCTTGGGTGGAATCACAAAACACAACCGCAGCTTCTTGAAAACTTTGTTCAGGAAAGTAGGAGAGATATAGTAGACCCATGAATAGGTAACATCTTTAAAATGTAATTATTTCTTTATGTATTACTAGCATTTTACTCATCGACAAGTTGTTAAATATGGCATTAAAAGAAGATGAATAAGAAAATACAGCTGAATTTGATCTGTCATCGGAATATTCAAAAACATAAAAAGCGTTTAATCTCACAGAGGAAAGCATTAAAAACAGGTCTGACAGAAGAGAACAAAGAATAAGATGCGGCTCAATATTTTGTATCACCAGAATTTTAAAAAAATACAAAGGGTGCTTGCTTAATTTCACAGATAAAAGCAAAAATAAAAACAGGTGACAGTAAAATGTTACATGTTTGTGAAATACCCCTTAAGTTTAATACCAAAGTACAGAGTCACATTATAAACTCACATTCCGATGCTTTTATTATATTTAAATTTAATTACTGACAATGATAGCAAATTACCCATTACTGCGTAACTAAGAAAACTATTATATTAATACATTTAATCTTTCCATTATTTGAAAGAGCTATCTACCTTATTTTTACGGAATCTCAAAAACCTTTGAGCAATCTGATAGCAGACGCCAGAATTATCAATTTTTTTTTTTAAATTTTAGACACATCGATACAACTTTATTATTAAGAGAACATATTCTTATTGTGAAGTTGTAATTATTCAGAACATAGGTCTGTGATAACAAAAAAGTAATATGTAGGTTCGAAAATTTGTCGCTAAAAATATTGTCGCTGTAGCATAGTTGGATAATGCACCTTCCCGGTTTGGAAAAAGATTCAGGTTCGAATCTCGGTGGCGCAATAACAATATTTTTCGATAAAATTGATTTTATATGTCTATCTTTTTAATTAATTCATTTAATTCATATTTAAAATATCACAAACCTATGTTCTTAATAATTACAACTTCACAATAAAAATGTGTTCTCCAAAAAATAATTTAATTATTTTCTTCGTAGAGTTTCCGTCTTCTCTCGCCGACGTTTCGGATCCCATTGAAGGGTCAACAAAAATATCAAGCTGGTAGATATAAAGGACAGAAATAACATATTCATTATGTAGTAAGAACCAATCTTGCTTCATCTTGTTAAGTACGTATTTGTTTTCTTGCAACCATGTTGGGGTTTCTAACTGGTCCATCTTCTAAAACGTGATTTATTTAATCAAACCTAGTCTTTCATGGTTATCTAATGTACATTAAGTCTCCAATACTCGCATCACATATGCTATGCTTAGATTATCACAGCGACACTATCTTAATCTCACAAATTTGTGTGTATTGTATGTATTCATTATTCATTTGACCGCAAAGACTGTACTGAAATTATATAACTAAATATGTTATATCTTCAATATTAGCAAAATTACTTTATGGCCACATATTATATAAATTATAAGATTAAATACTGTTTAAACAATTATTTATTGATTATTCAACACGTTTCGATACCTATGGTATCTTCTTCAGGAAACATTGTTGATACAAATAGTTTGTTGATAATTTTTTTATTGTTTTTTGAGATATCTTCAAAATAATTACATGGGTCCACGGGTTGAGCTCGTTTTCAATAAAATAATTTAAAAAATAACTACACAGTTTGACTAAAGTATATTGATTTATAAACACGAAACTTGACAATTAAATTTCTAGATTATTCATGTTTTTTTCATTCTTAAAAACGTTCGCGTTGTTGTCAGAGCCTGGCTCTTTTGTATTTCCGAAGAAGCCTCCTAGCCAAAGACACGATACCCAGATAGTCCTTTCTTTGTGAGAAATATATTTTACTTATCGCCAATACTTACAATGACTAAAGCACTCTACTAAGATTGAATGGCAACTCTCAAATCACACTAAATTGATAAAGTCGCTCTACGCACTATGATTAGCGCCCCGTCGCCAAATCAGGCTTAACTTTACACAAAAGTTTCCTCTGTCAAAGAGATACTTTACATTACTGTATTTATTTAAAAATATTTTTGATTATTATTTTGTAGATATAAAAATTAAAGTTATGATTTTATGAAAGAACTTTACGTTATTGCTTTAGATTTTGGGTTTAAAGTAATAAAAATTTGATCAGTAGGTTCACTTAATTATATCAAAAATATTAAGACGTTCATTATGTCTGACAGTACCTACACCGATTTGTATTTACGTTGTCTATGCATTTGAAATCTTCCACTCCGAGGCTATTTGCTACTGGATGTTTGGCACCATATCGGCTATTCGAAGGCTATTTATTTATAGCTGACCATAAGACAAATTTAAATGTCAATTTTGATAGAATTTCAAGTTAAGTATTTTAAATAATAAATTAACAAAAATTTACTTAAAATAGTGCATGGTGGCTGACGCCAGTATGAAGGTTCTAGAAGAAATCAACTCGAATGGAGACCGTGCAAAAAATTCTACAGTAGACAAATCAAAATCTAACTATAAACTATTGTATTTACGTTTTATTCTAATTGAGGAGTATTTTTGTATGAAATTGTATGAATGTTTCTATCTCGACTTACATTATTTTAATTTAAGACGCAGACTGTGAAACCTCCCCAGACGTAACATTGGGGTGTTATTGTACTGATTATATTGGGAACCCCTGAAATATTTGTAAGAAAATACTGACGAAAATATTATCACTATTTCTTAACGTAAAGAAACACATTTTTGTTATGATAAATTGGAAATTGAACGAATACAGGGTGAACAAGAAGTTTAAGTTTTCATATTGAAAAATTAATATTTTTTTAAATATTCGTGGTCAGTTAAGTTATAAAAATACATTTTAGATAATCATTAATGTATTTTTACTTTTTTGAAATGATTGAGAGTATTGAAAAGATTGCAATTGTTATGCTTATTTATTCAATTTATTCAAAATATATGAAAAAATCTAATTTATCCTTGAATGATAAAAATTTACTATTTACAAGTATCTTTGTATATACGAGTATATACTGACATAGGAAAAACTAAATTCATTAAAAATCTTTATAATAAAATAATAACGGTTACAAATCAATACTTAATAATCATTATAATAATGCGTTTTTAAAAAGGCGTTAATATTGAGCTCAAATAAATGTGTAACGCAAAATTTGCTTGTGATTTCATTGATTTTCTATGATTTCAAAATCAATTATGACAAATGATAAAATTAATTTAATCTTAGATATCACAAATGCTAAAGTGAATTAAACCTCATATATCATTCATATCGTTCATTAGCAACAGCTACCACTTATGCCTTATGTGCTTGTGGATTCAGAAGCGAACTTTTGAACCGCGCGAGTATCCGCGGAAATTGTGAAACAGTTTTTTATAAAGTATACCCAATAGGACAACCAGTAGCTTCCTTGATTTGGTCGATTCATTTGAGTTGTAGCTTATCTTCTTCCACCTTTCCAGTCTCCGTCAATTCTTCTGATCTGTCTTCGGGCGATGTGTCCGAAAAATTGGAGGAATCACCTCAGACGTATCATGGATAATCTCTCTCAAATTTTTAATTCTTTCGCAATTGATGCATAAGTAGGACTTTCAAATGAACCATCCGAAAAAAAATGTTTTTCGGTTTTTGTCAGATCAAAAACCGGATAACCGGTTTAAATTGTCCTCGGAAAATTAACATATTTCGAATGTTTTAAAATTTTATTTTAAAAATAAATATGTAAATACATATTTTATTAAAATTATGGAATATAAATTGCTGTATATAACCAGCTGACTACTTCTCAGGTATTGGCCGAGCCTTTCATAAACTCTTTTTGGAACGGTTTTCTAAGAAACGGAAAGTCTGTCGTTTCGCTTAGGAATTTATTCATCGATTTTGAGCGTTATTTATAATTTTACAGAAATTTTTTATTTTTTTATTTAATGGGATATCCTTGAGACTGTATGAATGTGTGTGTGTCAGCGTACCAACACCACCGGCTCTAGATATATGTGGGTGTATATGTGGCGGACTTAAAAGAATGACGCGCGGCCTTTTTTCTTTAGCGTTTGTCTACGTGAATAATTGTACACTTGATGTTTTGACATGTTTGACTAGCAATAATCTTAAGTGAGGTATACAACTTGGGAAGTACTGATCACGAAAGTACGTAACATTTAATTTTAAAAATAATCGTAAAGAATACGTTTAACCGAGTCCAAAAAACCGGATTTCGTTTATTTTTAAATGACCGAAAAACCGGTTAATCGGTTTCAGTTTTAACCGGTTTGGAAGCCCTAGGCATAAGTTCGCGAATGAGATTTTTAACTCGACCATTTCATCAAACTTCAAATGGCATTGTCATTTGTCAGTTGGGTAATTTTGAATCTTACCAAAAACAGTTGAAACGGAATAAATATTTGTAATTAAACGCTTAATATTCTGAATAAACATTTGTAGGTATATTGGTGGTTTGTAAGAACGTGTCGAATCTAGCTGTCATATCGAATATGAGTATACTGGTTTGAAACAAAAATGTATATTTTAACCAATCTCAAACTGATCTCTGATTGTATCTACAAATCAAAATCTTAACACGTGTACATGGTGATGAAACTTATCTCAGATTATCTCATCGTGTTTTCTTTTATCACCTTAGTGATGACAATAATATGTACACAAAATATTGAACCTTGTGTTAAAATCGAGTGTTTATGTTTTCAAATATGATGGATCATGATAAAAATATAATTTGGTACAAAATTCGGTCATGAAAACAAGGCTCAACTGACATGTCAGCGTCACACTCGCCCGTAACTCCCCATTTAATTCCATCCCCCGGGAAATGAAGTTTACATGAATAGGGGTTGAGGCGAGGCGGCCCCAGCGAGGCGAGAACACGCCTGATGATATCTACAGCTTCATCGGAAGCGGAGGTACCTCCAGAGTCCTCTGTACGCGTGTTATTTTATAAGGGGAAATGAACGCGATCGCGTCTACACACGTGATATTATTAGTGTGTAGGCTTTCATGGGAGACGGATTAAAAAAAACCTGGGTTATTTTGCAAGGGTCGTACCTGACACCAAAAATCTATCCTCGGGTTATTAAATAAATATCTTACCTGAAATCTTTCATCATTTGTGAAGGTAAACATGCCGGAAGACAGTATGTGCCAATCCCTTCTTCGTACCCAGGATATCTGCTGTAAAGAAAAATATAACATCTTTATTTAAATTTAACAATTAAGTTTGTTAAATAAAAAAGCACTATAATATAATAAGCACTATAAGCGAAAAGCCACATTACCATTTAAACATTAAACAATATTATTTATTACGTTTTTTTTTAAATATTTTATACAAGTACCTAGAAAAGATCCCTATTATCAAATTTACAAACGTGAGCTTTACGTACGAATGAATGTATAAAAATATCAAAGCTGTATAAAAAATCGTGTAAATGATAAATGTAAATAAATCTCTTAATTATGTAAAATGTAATGTAAAAGATGTTAAAAAATAATAAAATCACAAAAATTTAATGGTTTTTTAAATGATAGTGATTTTTAACTCACTTTATATGTACTAATCTCTCGTATATGTATATATTATCTATTATCTTTGTTAACTTTAGTTGAAAGCGTATAATAAATTTATTTCACGAAGCGTGGAACCAGCTTTGGTAATTGTATTTATTTGATTTATATTTGAATTATTTTCACAGTATTTGTTTACAAAATAAGCGTTGAAGCGATGTACACAATTATTTTATTATACAGTCAGTAAATAAATTTATTTTGCTTGTAAGAAATACGTATAATAAATTGTATGTAAAAGAATAATGTCATCTTGCATTAGATTAAAGTTCAAGTTATACCAGTGGAATTTTGTTTTAAATATCTTAATTGTATTTTTATTCTCAGATCTTTCGTAAAACCTATATTGCGATTATTAATCCTAATCCATACGAACAAATGTATCATAAACATAGATACTTAAAGAACTATCATTTCTGTAATGTGACGCAAGGTTCACTTTTTATCCGTATAATAAATCTGAGTACACAGAAAGAAAGAGAAAAAGAAGCGAAATTCAACGGCATCAAAAAAAGATACAGTATACGAGTATTTCATCCCTTATGGATCGCGAGTACATGTTGAAACTTTGGTCTCAAGAGGAGCTCAAAAGGTCAGTACATAGTTACCGCTGCGTCATTCACTCAACTAATACATCTATCTTTACCGTCACTCTAGAGACAAATTTTCCTCCGTAGAGACGCATTCTACTATAGTTGACATTTCCAGCATAGAAATTACTTACATAACTCAGGAACATAAATTACGCGAAAACATTTTCGATCGTGGAAACAAAAAGGTAGCGCCGCAAGAACTGCAATTTTAAATGTGCCATTATTTTTCAGCTGTCCTACGTATAATATTTATAATGAACATACTTCATCTACATAACTTATCAATTAATATGCGATGGTACACAATTATAAAACACGTTGAAATTATTAAAATCGATTATAAAAATTGTGAAAACATCAGGAATGAGTTTCGTACAATTCATGATGTTTTCCCGTAACATGATTTAAGCTTTATTTTAGCATCAATTAAACGATTGGTAAAAAATATAAGGTTTCAGCAGAATAAAGCTAATTGTTATACTGTTGATAAAACAATTACTTTATTGCAAGAAAAGTCGTGGAAATATGAATTCGTCTCCACGATCGTGTAATTTAATCCCATTAGATATTTTTTTCTGGAGGTATGTTTCGTATATAAATCTGAAAATCATCTATGACCTTAAACCCAAGATCACTCGTGTCATTGCAGATATACATTTATGTTAATCCGCTATTGAAAAATTTTCTCTAGTAGTCATCATCTATAACGAGATGCGAGGTGGCCATTTGGACGATATTATTTTACACACATTTACATGTACATGTGCACAACACAACATTAATACTAATAAATACGAACATATATTTTTTTAATGTTTTTTTTGTTGATTTAAATTTACATTTCTTGTTGTTCCATAATATATATAATTACTGGTTCAACTATTTTCTATTGTAAATATTAATGAAAACTGATCATTCCAAGCTGACTTAATTCAGATGGGCGATTATGCCGCGTATAGAATATCTGTGGAAAGTTTAAATTGATGTTCCAATTTGTGAGTCTTTTGTTAAAGTGTGCAGTCATAATTTATAAATAACTGCTACGTGAGTTGTTGTTGGGAAACTGCTTTGCAAAGGCGACTGAAAATCGCTGACTTAAATCTGCCCACAATGACAAACAATACCACGTTTAATGTTCAGAACTGTAGCAATGAACATTCCTGTTAAAAGGATAATTACAGTATTTGCAATTGTCGTTTAAGCAGGCTTGCTTAATGACACTTTTAATTGACTAACGTCTAAATAAGAGATGATAAAGTGTTAAACACGCCACGTTCAAATCATTTTCACATCGGTATCAACTCCTTATCATTCATTTGAGAAAAGAGGATATAAATAAGATAAATAATTTGCGCGGTATTCTAATGATAATGATTTAGATTAATCTTATTCTAGCATTTAAATTAACACCATCACTTCTTTAGAGATAGATGTATAGAAAAAAAATGTATTGTAGATTATTGAGGTCCGTGCTATTGTATACCGTTATAAATAGATATCCTAATGGTCAAAGGTTATCTCAGTTATCAAAGGCGAACAAGATTAATATCAAATAATTTTTCTTAAATTTCCCAAAAAAACTTAACTTTTTTCATTTTACATTTCTTTTTCTTTGACTTTAATTATTCAGTTGTTTTATTCAAATACCGTGTGTTGCATTTAAATAAATATAATGATTTTTTTTATTTTTTTTTTGTTTTTTCGACGTACTATTTTTTTATTATCGTTTCATTGTATGAAGATTTGATAAAATATTAATTTTAAATACTCTTAACGTGGAGTGAAGTGTTTTAACCATTATTGATGACCTGTGTTTTCACGTCCACCATAACCACTCATCTCTTAAACATCCCTAAATTACTTTAAACGATACTAAATTGTTTATTTTAAAACGCTCTTATTTATCAAATAATCTCTTATAAATTCTTGATATAAAAATATGTAATATAAAAGGAGAAAAAAAAACATGGCACTACGCGAATATTTGTATAATAATAATATTATTAAGGAGAATACATTTTTCTTGTGAAGTTGCATTTTCAGAACATAGTTCTGTGTTATTTTGATACAAATTAAAAGAATCAACTAGAAAGATATACAGAAATAAATCTATGTAAAAAAAAATATTTAGTTGCTACCGGGATTCGACCATGGACTATTTCCTATCCAAGGAAGCACGTTCTTGAATTTATTTATTTATTTCTGGCATCCTTTATCTGGTTTAACTCAAAGGTATTTGAGATTCACCGTAATATAAAATTTATTAATTTTAAAACTGGAATAGTAGATGTATCAAGTAGAAATATTACAGAATATTAGTTTAAAATATGTCAAAAATATGCTTGATTACTACAGCAAAAATGGAGAATGACAAAAAGATAAAAATTCCACGGATAAAAGAAACTCCAGGTTCGAATCCTGGTAGCAACTTATTTTTTCGATAGATAGATTTTTTTCATTATATCCGTTTAGTTGATTAATTTAATTTGTATTAATAATATTATTAATATGTATACACGATATCCGTTTAGTTGATTAATTTAATTTGTATTAATAATATTATTAATATGTATACACGATATCCGTTTAGTTGATTAATTTAATTTGTATTAATAATGTTATTAATATTTATACACGATATAAAAATTACGATGATTACGAACAATTATGGCTCACCTTAAAGGCGCTACAAATGGAAGAATAAATCCCAAAGTGTAATCTCCAAGCAACGGGTTGTAAGCATCGTTGCTGCCACGGCTGGTAACTTGAAAGTTTATAAGGAAAAGGACAAAGGAGCTGGAAGGATGAAAAAATATTGCTATAAATATTATTCTAGTCAATTCTGAAAATAACAGTATTTTCCAAGATTTGATTGTAATCTAAATACTTACAAATAGGCAGAGGACGTAGACTTTAAGAAATTTTAGTGTCTTTATTTAAACATTTGAACCAACATCAACCAAATTTGTGCATATCATAATTATGGCGACGAGATCGGTTCCATCATTATAAAATCTGAGTTCGTCAAAATTATCGAAATATATTGTATTACAAACAATTGACGGTGTTTGAGAATAGGCGTGAATGAACTGTGTCTTAAATTTATCAAAAATATATTATAATAAAAATGATTATGATACGAAAATATATACTTTTTAAAGTTATTTTGTTATTAATGGCTTAAAATAATTATAACTAACGTATTAGATCATGATCATTAAAAATATTTTATTATCCATTTTTCATAAAAAAATATCAAATATAATGTAAAAATAGTATTTGGGATACTAAAAAACTTTTTTTAAGAAATATACTGAATATATAGGTTTTTGGGGGTATTGAATTCAAAACTTAGCTTAGTTTTTTGTCGCGTATCATTTTTTCACATCCCCCGAATTGATGTTTTTGTAGTTTTTAAAATTAATAGTGATTTAATTAAACATGCTGTTGCAAACACTGAATATTTTTTATTACAGTAACTGATATTACCATTATTGATAGGTTAATATTAATCAATTGCCACATAGTGCCTATTTCTTTTGCCGGTGAAGCACTTTTATCCTTGTTTTTCATATTGTGCGAGGTTTCTGGAACTTAGCGATATAGCATCAGTCATCCATTATGTTGACATTCCACTGACTCTGGCATCTTTTTTCCATTTCTTTAATATTTTGGGAAATACATTCTGCTTGGTCCTGACGTACTCACGGTAATAAAATTTTTAGTAAAAATGTCTATAGGCATGTATTCAAAACGTGAACTTTTATATAAATTAAGCCACCCAGGGCTTTGAATTTTTGCGGTATGTTTTTAATCAGCTTTTTTTATAACATAAATATTATTTTGTTACTTAAATGTTAATTATTAACTTTATGAAAAATTTCGTCTTCATAAAAAAAACCCGATCCCGCTGGAATAAATGCATTATTATTATTATTTACATATTAAGGGTATTTATTGTTACTTGTAAACTTAGTAACTTCACTTGTAAATGTCTTGTAGGGGGAAGACTTGATTATTATTATTAGTATACTTATATCTTGGTCAACAAAAATGTATTCTTTAACATCAGCCTTTATTGATTAGAGAATTTATTGCAGATGTAACTGAAATTGTTTCCAGTTTTTGACAAAGATTTAACAAACTATTTCTTGAGACCTAATTTTACATGTAGAGATGGTAAAATAATTTTTCTGTTTTGACAATACCTTCACGTAAAATATTGTTCCAGGTTAAATAAAACTCGTTGGTGGCTTGTTTTTGCTACCAATGTTGATTTCTTGCTCTGCAATTCCATTAACGAAGCCAAGCAATTCCTCCAAGAAGCATTTAGTCAAGATCTCTGTAGTACGGTAGATTTGCTAATGCGGTAGAGGAGGAGAGAAGATATGTCTTGACAGATAGCAAGAATGACTTACGTCTATATGTAAAATATCTTATACCAATAACAATTTTTTAACTATAAATAACGTGATTGAAATTCTCATAGCATACTTTTCAACACAATAAAGCTTTATTTTTTTTTAAATATTAACTACATTTTTGATTTGAGAAAAGAAAAATACACAAAAAAAGTTTAAATTATTGTCAAAACAATTTTTTCAACGTAGACCTCATTGAAGTTTACGCTATAAAAATTATGGTTTATTTTTAAAAACTTTTACTTATCCGTTAGACTTATTCTGTTCTTTGGTCATATTTTTAGTTAAATTAAATTCGAAGGGAATGTGGAAGTATGTATGTAATTAAAAAAAATTTGACTGCAAATAATACCGTAATTAAATTTAAAATAATAATAATTTTTCAATTTACGCGGTGTTTCAAGCGTTGATGTGTAAAAAGACTCAATTATTTCGGAAATTTTATGTAATTAAATAATAATTTGAAAAGTCTGAAAGCATTAGTTATTATTTTTTTAATTCTTACTATTTTAAAAATGTATTTTGCCTCCAAATATGTAAATGTATAGTGTACAATTTTAAAATAAAAAATAACACGTTTGTTTCAGAGATTAAACAAATTGAAAGCGCGCCAAATTTTATCAAGGTAAATTAGTAACGTCAGATTGCACATCGGTGACTTAATCTTGGATTATTTATTTCGGATTTCAAAAGAAACGGATATCCAGCATATTGTAAATATATTCGTATCGACAAATTTCAAAACTGAAATAAAAATCGCAAACCAACATGAAAATGAAAAAAAATATCCTAAAAATTGCTTTCAAAAATATTTTCCTAATATAAATCGGATATAGGGTAAATTTCCTACGAATGCCAAGAGGGAAAATAAATTTAAAATTTAAAAATGATTCATGTACAGCATGTGTGAAAATATACAAATACAATATATAGGAATAAGTACAAAAAATATTCGTGTATAGTATATGTGCATTAGAAAAAAAAAATTAATTGTCAAATACAAATTGTAATTCAACCTTCAACACCTCGACTGTAGAATGTTATGTTCGTACGTGTTTGAGTTTTCTTAGGGGATGTCGATGTGATATATTCGATCGGTATTCAGACAATATTGTACTGCATTACATATGTCTATAACTCACCCCTCTATCAGCTTTATGCCTAACAGGGCAATGGAGGAATGCGGTGGACCCCAGCTGCACCGTGACGTTGGTCACAGTGTTGTTGTCCAGTGCCGGCTCCAAGCGCTGGTACTCTTCGAACCCATTGTACCACAGCTGTTGCCAGTCCCCCTCTCGTCCCGTTTCGTCTAAAATAATAAATAATAAAATAAATAAATAATAATGGAAGCGTTTTATGTTCGGATGAAACTGCAGATAGATACCTACTCTCATTAAGTGATTTTTAATATTGATGACATAAAACATAGAAATACCAAAATTGATTAAATGTTCATACTAATAGAGCTTAGCATTAAATAAACTAATTGAGGCTTAAAACGGAAATTTAATGAACCGCAACGGTCGTTCAATAATATCCGAATTTTATATTTATTAATATGGTTGGCCGGCCGACTGATAAATTTTTTTCGTTCTAGGATTGATTTATGACTCGAATCGTTACCAATTTTTTTTCATATGTAGCTCAGAATTATTCAGGGTTACTATATTACTTTATTAAATTGCAAAACATTTATTAATTTATTAACCATTAATTGTATTTTTTTAAGTATTTTCTATTAAATTCAAAATAACAGGGGATTACAGTAGAAATTGAAGGGGTATCTGTACCGAAGGTATTTATAGAATCCGAACCAACGCTGTATTTATGTGAATCCTACAAACCGGAGGAGCGATATTCAATACTTCACTGTGGTTCATTTTGAGCTCTAGATATTATATTTAAACCACTTCATATAATTACGAACGGGTATAACTGGGAATCCATCTACCTACAAACAAACAAGTATATAAGGTCTAATATACGTCATTTCTTATGTGCCACATGGACGAAATTGAGCGTTCAAAATAAGGTCAAATACCTTGGCCATATATTCAATGAAAATGGACAAGACGATGATGACATAGAACGGCAGAGGTGACAGTTGAGCATTAGTGCAAATATGTTGTCACGGCGTTTCTACCGATGCAGTAAGAAGGAGAAGAGGATCCTGTTTAAATCGTTCTTCACCAGCATGTATACGTGTGAGCTCTGGTAGAAGTGACGTACAACCGTCTCTGAATTCAGTATAACAACTCATACTGAATACTGTTCGAATTGGCGCGTTATTGTAGCGTATCTACAATGTTTACCGAAAGCCGTATACATGGATTCGTTCCTCTTTAGAGACATCGATTTGCGGACATACTACTTAGTAATTTATTTGATCTGATTTATTTTGATATGATCTATTCAAATACATACATATACGCAAATTTTCAAAGCCTCAAGGTCTCAAAACATTAATCTCTGTCTTTTTGTTGATACCTTTCATATTTTTATGTATAAATAAGTTCTTAATTTATTAACAAACGTAAATATCTTGTTTTATTTAATATATTAAAATTTACATGTGTTTAATATATATATATCAACCAGTTTCGAATAATAATTAATTTACTTATTGTATCATCATTATATATCGAAAAAATTATAAATATAATAAAAATAAGTTATAATTTAATGTTGTTACAGAGTTTTTATTTATTTCTGGTGAAAAATGTAATTAAACAAAGCATGTAAAAAAATAAAAACTAAAAATAACAACAAAGAGAATTCGAAAATAAATGGCCCAACCCATCAAACGGAATAGATAAGCAAAATATAAATGACACCATGTCAAAATAAGTCAACTTAATATTTTAACACTTTCCTGTCACATGCAAAATAATTGTTGATAATTTAGTAGTAAAGTCAACGTAATATGGTACGATAGTATTTCGCTTACCTTTGGCTTTTTGATACACCTGATGTAGCATTAATTTATTTATACATAAATTACCGTACATGGTTGCATTCATAATGCCAGCCTCACTGGACCATGCCCGTCATAAATAAAAGATTGCACACATTTTTATATGTAGACGCTAGTTTATAAAATAATAATAATACTTCATCTTTAACCCATCCTCTGCGGTGGTGGATCAGATCTGACCCGGGTGTTTGTAAAAATATAAAATACGCGACAGATATTCGTTTAATACTGTTTTCCTTCTAGCTAATTTTTTATTATACATTTTCAAAAAATTTGAGACAAATTGATATTATCGGACAAGATTCAAATGTGTTATTGATATAAATGTAAAAAAACACAAAAACTGACCTAAGATAGTCGTTTTTATGGGATTGCCTCTCACCGCTCACGCATCATCATCATTCATTGTCAACGTTTGGAGCATACCTTTACTACTCTACTTTCTAACGTTCCGTGGAGAAGATATGCAAAGGACATACCTGGTTTGTGTATTGTGATCCAGTCCAATTATTGTACACATATTTATATTATTATTATTTGTTTTGACTTATTTTTGTCTGGCGGTAATATACGTATTTGAGGCATGCTGCTCCTTTCAAGATCCCCCAGAAAAGGTAACCAACAAAGTTTTATGGCCCTACCTAGTCGGCTTTCCAATATTGTTGTTGCTCTTGAATTATAATTATAAATGTTGTTTAAAAATACATTATAGTTAAAAATATTTAAATGACAAAATGACCGGAATTCACAGAATACAATAAATATTATATATATATATTTTGAATAAAAAATGTATATTGTTTTACTTATTTTAACATTTTCTTCTGCTTATAACATTGTTGATTGCATTTCACATAAAAATAATGAAATATTTTTATATTTTATTTATGAAATTTTTATTTCACTTCTATAAATATTTTGTTCAAATTATTTTCATTCTGTTTATGTGTAAAAAATAAAATATACAAATATACAAAAAATAAATTATAATTCAGAGAAGGTAAAATGTTTATAATTACTGATACACCGGCAGGTAGTCGAGTCGATGAGAAGATCACGTGTTCAGTGGATATTTGTATTTGGTCAAGATAGGGCATTTGTTGATACGCAAGAATTCGTACATTATTCGTAATATTTTTTATATTTTTTTTAAATTATTAAGTTGAAAAATTTTAGCACATCATGTCATTTCATTAAATCATATTTAAAAAAAATATATCTATAAATAATTTCCCAAAAAACGGTTAAAAAATCGAAAACTTGAAGTTGGTCTAAAAAGACCCACCATCGCCGAACGTGTTTTGTTTTGACCCACCGGACAGTAAGTGTTAAAATGCACAATTTGTATAATGAATTAAAACAGAAAAAAACTATAACAGCTCATACAATACACAATCTGTTGTCTCCTGGTACAGATGGGTAATATAGGATCACACATCAGGCAATCTGCTGTCACCTGACGGCTGTGTTCCTTTAGTACTTGCATTCTCATATTCCCTACTTTCAACTAAATATTTTGTTCTATATTTCTCCTGTGCTGTTCTGGTATTTTTAGTATTCTCATAGGAACCCAGGAATATTTTTTTATTGAACAGATAATGAACGTTGCCCAAAGCAAATAAGTTTTCGGAACCTCTTTATTGCTGAGAGTCCATGTTTATAATATTTTATGTGCAAGATATTATAATATTATGAAGTAAATTAATTTTTGATGGCAAACAAAGAAACAGTCTAGTTATCAAATGTCATTTTTCTAGCGAGAAACTGCAGTTCTATCTTTTCTGTCAGTGCATTCAGAAAATGTTCAAAGTTTATTTCGACAAACGATTAAAACAACTTAATTTCGAGCCACTTTCTTTTTGTTGACCCCATTAAGTTCGTAGAACTACCAAGCTAGCGAGGAACTTTGAAATGGGGATGTTCTTCGCTGGAACTGTAAGTAGAATAGACATGGTGTGAAAAAGGCTTATATATCTAGAATAAGGTGGTTTTCTAGCAGAAAAGTTCTAGTTAACACCAGAAAGGCAACACTACGTAGATTATTTATATAAGCGGTTAGTGCAAAGACTTTTTATATATTTCAATACAGTGTCAGTGTTACAAAAAAACTGATTAATGTAGTTTATTATTTGATATCTCTAATTAAGTTTGAGTGAAACGAGCGTATCCACGGATGTATACACTTTTGTCTTAAGACTAGCGGAATGCAATACATATTGGTTGATTTGTCCAATCTTCTTTGCATGTAAAATTCAATTAATAGTTTGAATAAATAACTCAGAAGTGAATGTATACTGAATTTATACTCTTCTTACTATATTACAATTCTTTATACTCTTCTTACCATATTACTTCTTACAACACCACTCTTCTAACAAAATGTTTTTCATGTACGCACTCTTAAGGCCAGTAAGGTTATATCATAATAATTTAATTCTATGATATTACATTTTTTAAATAATCGAAATAAGAAGAAATATATAATTTAATAAAATATTCGGATCATAACATAAGTACCTACATATACGATCAAAGTAATATTTCGATGAACAAACTGTCTCGTTTACAAAATATACACATTTTATTTGCTTTAGCGAACATACATTTTTCATGTTCTCATTTGCGAATTAAATCCAGCGCATATTACATGAGAATTTAAATCATTTATTTGTATATTAAATCATAGATATATGTAATATTAAACAATTTTTATTTATTGATTTCAACTTGGAGTTAGTGCATGTTATTTTTTTTTGACCACATTTAAGTGCAATTCTCAGCATTTGTATAATTAAAAATTATGTACACCATTGCTAGATATCGTTCGTATCACGTCTGAGAAAAAATCTAAAAAATTCGTGTTTATTGGAGAGAATAAAAATGGAATATTGAAAATGAATTAAAATAAAATGCTAAATGATAATTATATTGGACAAAATTACAAAAAAAAATATATTGAGGACCGTAATTATTGCCAGTAGTATCTATATTTATTTGATAAATATTCAGCTATCATTATTTGAACGTTCTGAAATGTTTTTTTGATTTCGTGGAATAATTAAAAAATATTTCATAGGTATGAAGTAATCTCGTACGTACTTACATATTACGATGCCAGAAGTCTGTCGGAGTTATTACCGGAGACAAATTAAAGTTTTTTTTTTTTAATAATCATTAGTCACATTTTTGCATGATGTTAATTTTTCTACATTAAATTATTGATTCTTCTTATTAGGAAAATATATTATTTATTATTAAGGAAAACACACTCTTATTGTGAAGTTGTAATTATTCAGAACATAGGATTAGTATTTATATTATTTATAAACAATATATCTTAATCTCAACAGCATCAATTAATAGTACAAAACCTGTGATATTTCTGTAGATACAATATTTCAATGTAGATAGAATTTCAAATGTGAGTACTCAACAAACTTCAATAAATAAAAATACGTCTTGGAAAAATCATTAATATGTTTGAACTCTCGGATTGTAACATTTTTCCAATTTTTGTATTTCAGGTATTTTGACCATTTTCTCCCAATTTATTTGGATCTTACTTAGATCTTATGGAGTGGGTAAGGGTTCATTTTAAAACTATTTGTGTGTAAAGCTGTAAGCCAAATTGTAGCTTTTCCTGATAAATTCCAAAAACTAAGCTGATTGCAGTGTCGATAATCCATCCACGATATCGCGATATATACAGATATTAAAAGTGGGTTACTACATAAATATACCAACTAGTGAAAAGTTGAGCGAAAACCCAAAACTCTCTTATAGTTTGTATTTCAGAATCAAAAGTTATGGGACGGTTCTGACTTAAACTTTAATGGTTTTTCGATACCGGTATATCCGTTTCCTTAATTCGGAAGTCGTTTTAAAATGCCATTAAACTTTGCCGCGGTTTGTGACCGTTAATGTGGAAGAGATCTAGCTCGTTTGTGAGAATCTTTGAAAACTAATTGAATAGATTTCAACGGGTTTTTTGTCCAACACCGCAATTCAGTTAGTTTAGGCTGAATAGTTACATAAACTTGAAGTTCTTATCAGTTAAAGCACTATAATTACTGTTTAAATAATTTAAAATGGACTATAATTTATTAGTATATATGTATTTACCTTTTTTAATATACAGGGTGTAACAGACCTAGTCCGCAATATGTTATGGGTAGATACGTGACTAAATTACTAGTCGAAAATGTTCATGAAATGTGTGCAAATTTTGATGATGCAATGATACGGATAATACTATTTTTAAAGAGAACGCACTCTTATTGTGGAGATGTAATTATTCAGATCTGTGATATTTTTTTAAATACAAATTAAATGTATTAATTAGAAAGATATACATATAAAATCAATTTTATTGAAAAATATTGTTGTTGCTACCGGAATTCGAACCTGGATCTCTTCTTATCCGGGGAAATTGCACTAACTGATTATACTACACCAACATAGTTCAAATAGTTGTCGTTGCACTGTGTTGGTGTAGCATAATCGGTTAATGCAATTACTAGATTCGAATCCTGGTAGCAACAACAGTATTGTTTGAATTTTTTACAAAATTATGTTAAGCTTGAAGTCTACGTACTTCGAAATAAATATTTGCGAAATTGTTCCATTATTAATCTATATTCAGATTCTTCAGACCCTAAATCATCTAACAAAAAATCCTCTAGCCGCTCGAAATTCGATGACCTTATATTTTTTGTATTTAATATATAATCCAAATATTCAGAATCAATGAAATATTTTAATTAATCGAAATAATCGCATAATTACGATTTTTTTAATGTGATAATCTTTGACATGATTAGATTAGGCACATATCGCTTGATATTTTAGACTTGTAATTTAGTCAGGTATCCACCTATACAATATTGTGGACCAGGTCTGTTCAACCTGTATAAGAAACAACCTTTTTAGTTTATAATAAAAAATGGCAGCAATATACAATATTTAAAATATTCTTAGATTTTCATGGCCGTTCAGAATCTTATATGTATAGTTTTCTGAAATAATCTGCCGTGTATATCTAACCTTTTTGGCAGACGTTTCTATCGCCAGAGTCCATCCTCAGGGCTTATGTGATGTATGCTAATCAAACAGAGCATACTGAGACTTCTTATTTCGGTCGAGACTCCTGTATCAAAATTGGTTCGAACCTTTATATTCATATATTAAATATTATTATTCCCAAAGAACATAAAAGGGCAGACTCAAATAAAAAAAGAAGACAGGTTATCAATTTACGTAGCATATGAGAAACGTTTATTGTAAAACAGTACCAAAATGTATCGACACATTGGTATAGAAAAACGTATTACAAACAATAGCGAATTGGCTCCAGATGCCCACAATTTTACATTCAACAAACATTGTCGGATAGAGAAAGTAAACATAGAAATCTATCAACAATGTGCTAACCAAAACTAAATTGTACAAATTATCTCATATACCAGAATGAGATTATTACAACACTTGTATCAAAAAAATAAACAAGGTTTGCCCGTGAAACGGAGATTCTAAATTTAATGACGTGTTCAGAATAATATCTGCTGAGGTGAACGAACATAATAGAAATAGGTTGCAACAAATAAGTTTCCATATCAATCTAAAGGTGACTCATTGTTCTGCTACGCGTTCTCCGCTGCACCACCAGGCCCACGGGAGCAACAGGTAACATGAAAGACAACGTTGATACCGGTGGAATTTTTTATCTTAGACACACCTTGTACTGCTTATTAGATTTGAATATATTTTTGAAATGTATGCACGGCTGGAGCGCGTCGCAGATCAGTGTTATCCCGAAACCCAAATCGTACATAGATTTATGAACTGAGCGATCGGTGTATCAAAAAGTTAGAATAAGAAAGCATTTTCATGTCACAGGCGCTGATGTCGACAGGTGTACGCGCTATGTCTCCATCCAGACGCATAAGTGCTACACTGTTTATTATTTCATTGACGGTTCACCGGAGCATCACGCTATTATATGATAAAGGTAACGCCGAATTTACAATACGATAATTACTCGCGCAAACCTTACATTGCGGATTTGGTACGCATTATTCCCATAAACTTATCGGAGCTCGCCTCGCACGCAACTGACCTGCTCCGCATTCGAGGCAAGCGTGCCGGGCGCCCTTTACTCGACAGTCCCTACGGTCTAATTAGAAGGTCGCGCGCGAAACAATGATCAACCAGAGATATTTTAGCGTATCACCAGTAAGACCACTATTGTGATTCAATTTAATTTTAAATGAACGATAAACAACATAACAACATTACAAAACTAGTTTCTATCCTGGGGGTGACTTTTAAAAGATCGTGCCACGTTGCAGGTGATCATATCACGTGGTATATTACGTAAGCCAACACCTGACGATTGCGTCATATTGTTGCGTGCATGGCGTGGGTTCTCGGGGAGAAGATTCCGTTGGCAGTAGGACGAGCGATAACCAATATACATATGAATATTAGAATAAAGGGGGAAATTAATTTTATAACAATGGTTTGGATTAATAAAGAAAAATAAGTTATAATATATAGTAATAAAAATCCAAAAGCTCTGATATCCAGAAAAGTATAAGATAATGCACCTTATAATTACCGAATACTGGAACTCGGGATCCTGGAAGAAGGAAAACATCATGGCTGAAGAAACTAAGCCAAGGTTTGGCCAGTCTACTGAAGAACTTTTTCTGGCCACAGAAAACTAAGTAAGATAGAGCACGAGAAGAAGAAGTTTGATTACTTATACTTATTTGTGTTCTATCCTACTCTAGACTTTGTTTGAAATATAAATATACGTATCATACATGTGAGTATTTTTTCAGAGTATTTTCAGCTCAAGTATGCTTTGTATATTTTAGAAGATAGCTGATTTCGGCAACATTCTCCAATACAAGAAAACTTCTTATTTCAGATCATTGTACTAGCGATACAAAAGTATCTTTTGAAATATCCCATTCTTGGAATAATATGTTATTGACCTTGGAAAAATGTGTGATTTTTGTTATTTTTAGCGACGACTTGGTCCTAGTCTAGCCTTGTCTGGTCTCTCGCGCAGATCTCTGATATGTATACAAGTGCCGTCTCGTGCATTGCTTTAAAAGCCATGCAGCAATCTTTGAACTCCACTCATTCTATATACTTACTGCGAAGGCAGCAATAACGAGATATTTTATAATTCTAGTAATTCAGGGCAGTGAAAATGACCTGCTATATAAAGGTAGACCGCATTTTATTGAATTACTTTCATGATATTATAATTTTATATCTTATAATTATTTAGAGAATAATATTTTCATAACCAACTTAATAACTAACTTATTAACCTATTTTTATAATAATATTTAAAATTGAGTTTGACAAAATTCATTACTAATGTTACATTTTTCAAAATGAATCTAAAAGGAGGTAAATAATTAGAAAAATATTTAATTGTACATTATAAAACAAAAATTATACGCCTTAGACGTAGTTTTACTAATAATTTATTTTTAAAAAATTTAGTAAATCATAATGAAAAATTATAATGAAATATATTTTTAAACTATTTTGAAGTCACTGTTAAATTATTATTTTTTAATATATTGTATATTGATATTTAAACTAGTAAAAAACATGACCTACTTTCAAAGTAGTACATATCAAGAAGGCGGAATTTGACCAAAATATATTTTTAACTTTTTGAATAAATAAAAAAATAGTTAAAATAAAACACAACGTTGTTTACTTCGCACAACACTTTAATGAAATATTAATTAAAACGTTTTCTATGCTTACTGCGTCATCGTCATTATTAGTTTATTACTGAAGATGACGATGACGTAGTAAGTAAAAAAAATTAAAAGTTAATAACAATGGACTTCCACAAAATTAATCACGAAAATTTTGAAATATTATGTGCTTTTATTTATTTAAAACCCTGTAAATTATTGATAAACTATTTATTTAACAAAAGTATTTGTTATCTAAAGGTCTTTTCCAGATTGAAATTAGTGAAATAAAACTACAGTAATATAATAAATTAAAATGTATGGTGTCGACATGACATGGCGATTCTTCAAAACGTAATAATTAAATTTAAAAATACCTCAAACAATTAAATAAAGAGACAGATCTGTCTTTTGAAAGACACAAAGGTGTTATATTTTTTCAGTGACATTTACTTCGGTTTAATTAAAATAAAAACTACTTTTAGCTTTTTGATAGACATTAAAACTATATTACATATTTGATATAGACTGCTTTACTTTCAAAGTTCTTCTCTAAATTATAAAGTTTGAAAATATCGACCGTTAAGTTTAATTGATTTAATTAATTTATGAGACAATATAGTACAACAGGCAATTAGATTACGCACAGGATAAGGGTATTTTATAAGGATTTTTACCAAGAAATTATAACATCATTATCAGAAATGATGAATATAAATATTTTTGGAATAATATTTTTCTCGAAATATACGTACGTTAAACATTATAATGAATATACCTGCTGATGAATTTGCTTGCATTATTTTCTAAAAAAATTACACAGACTAAATATATGTATACATCGTCTTATTATTATTATTATTATTATTATTATTATTATTTGCATTAATATTTTATATCAAAAAGATTTGAGTCAAATAAGGATTAGGTCGTGCACCATTTCACGTTCCATTACAATTTATTTTATGAACAATATATCATATATAACTTTTTTTTATTTACTTACTTACCATCACACCGTTTCTCCGCATGGGTAGGCAGAGAGGATAGAGCGCCATACTCTTCTGTCTTGATACACAATTCTCGCCTCATCCACATTCATACATCTTCTCATACAAGTTCGACGATTATTGAGGCTTCTAACAGGACCATCCTCCAGTATCTGGTTTACCTGGTCATGCCAAGTCTTTTGTGGACGTTCTCTACTTCTGGTACCATCAATACTTGCGTCATATATCTTTTTTACCACTCTCCTCATTCATCTGCTCCATATGACCAAACCACTGAAGTGAGCCTTTCTTAATCTTACTCTCTATACTAAGATCAGCTTTATATTCTGTCATAAATGGATCTGGCACATATACGCCAAAGGGATCTCATTTCCACTGCATTCAGTCTACTTTCGTTCCTCTTCTGCCAGCTCCAAGCCTCACTTCTAAACATCAATGTCGGTACCAGGACTCCATTGAGAACCGCTTGTCTTGCCTCAGTTGATATATTCCCTTTACTACGTACTTCCCGATACTTTTTTTCCCTAGACAAAAATAGAACTGAACGTTCTCAATCTAAATTTAAAGGGGTACATCTCTGTCAATATAAACCCTGAATAATACAGTGCTTTGGGATGTCAGGGAAGATTGTAACGTCAAGAATCTTTGTTCAGTCAAACATGTGTTTATTTTCAGGTCTATGTTCAAGGCGAACTACGAATGTTGCAGAATCCAGTATTGATTTGGAAGAACTTTTTTTTTTTATAAGCTGTCATGATTATACATAAAAAGGACGCTAGTAAATTACAATATTGGTACTGGAAAACTGAATTGCAATAAGTATATTATTTTTTTTTTTAAAGATAAAAACAAGTTTAAAACTTAATAATATTGATCTGTTAATCGGTTAGAATTTTACCATTTTTTAAATATTTAAATATTTTTAATGTGCTTTGATTGAGTACATTGTCGCATGGTACGGAAACACGAAAAAAAGCAATCAACCTGAAATTAGTTATAGTTTCTGTAATAGAATTTCTCTCGAAAATTGATTTTTGAATAGAACAGTACACACGGTTTCTTGAAAATAAAATGAATATGTTATTTTAAAAATACAATGGATTTTTCAATCCAAAACATATGCTTTGATCCAAAATTATATATAAAACATAGATGCGTGGTGATCTTAATTCTTAAATAATTTATATTAAAATAAAATATAACCATGAATTGATTTTGAACGCTTTGAAAGTTAGAAAGGCCGATGTGGCTTCTAAATATAACATGTAGGTATATTAAATTCACTATGAAATATATAGGAATTTCAATATTATTGTACAAACCGTATACTATTTCATGTGTTTAAATTAAATTATTTATTTATAATCCTTTAAAGGGATTATTTTACTTATTAATGTGTTTTTATTATTAATTTATATCAAAATTTATACATCTGATTAGATTTATTTTTAATGGAATGATATATTGTAAAAAAAGCGAGAAGGTGAATTAGTATTGAAACTAGGCTCTGAATGCTTCAACGGTGATAAATGATAACACTTTGATTTCTTTAAAAATACTTGAACTTTCAACATCCACACTTAATCTACAATTCTCATTGTTTTATTGGCGAACTTACCAGCCCTAGGTGGAGTAGGCGGGGCGAGGAGCGCGGGAGGGAGCCACATCAGTAAAAGGGTGGTGGCTAGTTTACCGACCCATCCGCCTTCGTAGGCGCCCATGGTGCCCTCCCCCCAAAGTCACCTGGAAAAATCATTAAATAATTATCATTCCCAAAAAAGAAACGTTGAATCTGTGTTGCGACTCGTACTCGACGTTGTCAGAGATTTAAATAGACTTACATAAAGCGAAATGTTCGGATGGATAAGGTGGAATGATTATATTTTTCTCAGGATCCTAGAGTGCAACTAAAGAAAATTTAAAATAAATGCTATTTTTTTGCTTGCTTGCGAAGCTCTATGCTTCGATTTTCTTAGCACTTCCGTTGCGTAATTCTTGATCATTAAATTCTAATGTTAGAACGCAACAATCTTTGTAATGAACCTTTGAATAAATTCAATATAAAATCATAACTTATTTTATATTTTTCTTTTTTGTCATTATTACCTGCAATCATTTCATATAATATACAAGAAAAACATCGCAAGAAAATAAAATGGTAAACCAACTTAGAGGTGAATTATTATTCCCATATAATCCTTCAGATTTCATAGTTCACACATATCACACTTCATACAAGTTAATCCTCTGTAATTGGTGGCCCCGAACGTTTGTTATATTTTTTCTTTGCATCGCGATTTTTTTTCTAATCGTCCTCCATAGAGATATTAAACTGGGAATGAAGAACGGGCTGGGCTACTTTAAAAAAACCTTATAACCCAACTGTGTCCGGATCCTATTCATTAATTTTCGTATAAGATTTCTTTAAATCCTGATAGTATGAATAGTCTCGTCTATATTTCACTCCCCAAGATATTTAAAAAATCATGGAGCATCCGATATTTTGATATATTATAGGTACATATATTTATGAAGATTAGTTTTTATGTTTCGGAACATGTGAAGACGAAATATTCAGGTCAAGATTCGACGTGTGCTATAAGGCATTCGAAAACGTTTATTAAGAAGTGTATTATTTAATACTCTGACAATAAAATGTAGCATGTGCAAATGAAGCAAGCAAAAAAGTTGCGATGCTTTCGAAGAAACGCAACACATGGTCAGTTAATACTTGAATTTTGTGACTCGGAGATTTCATAATATAACGTCATTAGCTCATTTAATTGTTTGATTTGAGGCTCCATCATAATAATGATTTTTCCATCAAGTATGATAATTACTAAAAAAATTTGCTAATTGAATTAAAAAAATTAAATACTAATAATTGATAAAAATTAAACTATATATAAAAAAATGTTTATTATCCTTTTTTTAAATACAGATGCGTACACGAAATAAGTGTCATCAATATTTTTACTCTTTTCAATCTTAGCTAAACGTCTATGCTTTGAAAATAACTAAACTAAGTTGGTGATCTCCTGATATGAGGCTCGAACCTTCGACCACTTGATAAGTGAAAGAGTATCTTAACCACTAGACGAACAACCATGCCACAAATCATTTTTATAATATGTCACATTTCGTGACACGATATTTAAAATAAAATAATTTTAATTGCAATTTAAATAAACTCTTTAGTTTGGGTGACTTCAACGTAATAGACTATGATAACTAGTATTTCCAAGAACGTCAGGACTTCATTTTATAATAATATATGATAGAAACGTAATGTTCTCTTAAGAAAAATGCAAATTTATTGAATTTCACTTAAATTCATTTCGGCAGATTCTAAATGAGACTCGACACGATCAGGTAAACCAGATACTAGAAACTGGTTTTATTACATCCATTAACACGAGAATGTATTATAAGATGTATAATGTTTAATAATGTAAGCCATCCACTGAATAACCATTTCAATTAAATTTAAGAGTGACTTAACAATATGGTATAAGTAAAAAAAAACTGTTAAAAGTAACAATGTTATTGTTTTCATAAATTAAAGGTCCGATTCTAAAAAAAACATGAAAAGCAAAATCTCAAGGTTTTGCTAACAGACGAACGATTAAATTAATTATTATTTTACATTGGCTTTAGTTAAAGCTTTAATTAGGTTAATTTTGATGTTGAAAGTAGTTTTTTATATTAAATTAAAATATACACATTATTCCGAGCCCTTTCTTATATCTAAAATATCTTGTAAATAGAATAATTAATGAAGTATTTATTTTAGTGTTACAAAAATAGTTTACTTTTCAAATATAATTAACACCATCTCGGGAAACTTTTCTTCAATAAAAGGCTTTGATAAGTCACTAATAATAATCTAATAATTAAGATCGAATAAGCCTACAAAAAATATTAAATTTTGTATTTGGTCGAAATCTTTTACTAACTTAATCCGATCTTGTACCAAAAACCCCACACTCCGGAAAATAATATTAATAAATTTTAAATTTATAGAGATATTTTTGGTGTACATACCGATCAATCTAACTCTATTTAACAAATTAAAGTTATAATTAAATGTATTATTGTTATCGGAGTTGCTGTCAAACTTGTGATTTCCAGCAGTTGTTCGTAAATGTCAATATTATTTGAAATTAGAATCAAAGCATTCAAATTATATGGTAGGAACTCAATTTAGTATGTATATTCTTTATATATTACATTTTTGTGATTTTATAACATACCAATAAATTTTTAAATAAATTAAAAAAATTTTTTTTTCCAAAAATGTACAATAAAGTTTAGTAAAGCTGCAACATACTGTTACTTTTTATTTGCCTAAAATAAAATGATAAAATGCTTTATAGATCATTATTCCATGTTAAGCTTGATCCTTGATTCTAAATAATAAGTTGATCCATTTAGTAGGCTTATGTAGATATGCAGAGTGTCCCAATAAAATGTATATATATGAGACAAGAGTTCTAAAATCAAACTCCCGATGCATTTTAAAGTGAGCCCATTGGAAAAGTTTTACTTGTTATTGAAGAGTTCAATGTTATTTTCAATACATTTCCACGTTTTTAACTAAAAAAATTATTTTTATGTTCATTTATATCAGAAGTTATTAACTAGATTAGACTTTTTTTAAAACTGTTACTTAGATTGGACCTTTATACTAATGTAAAATTAATAAACTGAATGTTATTTGCCATAATTAAGAAATTACAAGCATTATAAGAAAGATCGTGACCATTAAATTTATTTTCCGCGTGCCACAAAATTGCCTTAATATAAAAAGTTCTTGAATATGCGAAATAAACTTTCTTATAATCTTGTAGCCAAGATTACGGAAACAAATCTGCATTGAACAAAATTTGCAAAATGTTAAAAAATAATAGTTCAATTCATTAATTTAATTTGCAGTACATATGATCAATTTTTAAAACACTTTGTATTAGTGAATACAAATTATATTAAATAATTTATTATATTTACTTGCATGCTTCGAGGCATCAGTTACTACTTAAAATTAATTCAAATTAAAAACATAATAATTTTTTACTAAAGAATATTTATATCGATCCTATTAATATGTGTTTTTTAATCGGTTATTTGATATAAAACAATCCAATAAAAATACTTACTTTTACAGTAACACTTTTTTACATGAATACGTAAAATATAAGGTCGTTGGTGCAAAACTGACATAGATTAAAGAAATAAAGGTATCAATTAAGGTGCAATATACGCAATCACAAAATTTTTACCATTTAAGTCGTAAAAATATCCACTTGGATAAAAATGGATGAATTCGAACGTTTGCGATAATCAAAAAAATCTACGTTTATCTTCTATGATTTTAAATAAAAAAAAACATAAATTTAGCTTAATCGATATTGAATTTATAACCCTTTGAAAAGTGTGTACATATTTTTGGACTCCTTTATTTATTAAAATAAAATAAAAATTGTTTGTCTACATTTTTATTAAGTCATATATGTTTTATTTATGTCTGAGCTCTTTATTTATATTTTTTAATGTTTGTTATTCGGAGAACTAAGGTTGAGTATTTAAGGACAATTAAATTAAATTTGCTATGAAAATATTTAGTACTTATGTATATAAGAGTATGTTTTTAAGAAATATTTATTTTCTTTTATGTGGAGAGCATTTAAGGTTTTGTTAAATACGCAAAGAAAAATGAATAAATTGATGCCGATATTATTTCCTTTAACGTACGGAAAATGAAATTGACATTTTTCATTCATAGAAAATTCAATAGCGCTCGATATGATGTGCTTAAAATTTTATCTCGTCGGAATATATTCCGAGCTCAAAGTAGTCTTTAAAAAACTCAGAATACCTACAAGAAGAGTACCTACTGAAATTTTCAGCATTCCCTTTCAAAAATATAATTTCAATATGACATCTATTTATCATCCTATTCAAACATACCTTGCAATATAATTTCTATCAATATTGAAAAATATGTAAAGCTTTTTTGGTTATATTTTTCAAGCACTTGAAATATAGATATTTTCAAGGTATCATAAAATATTTCAATAAATTCTTCAGTACCTACTTTCAGATGATAAAATTTTCGGAGTTTTAAAAGTCGAGCAAATTTTATTCAAATATCATTAAGCAATGGATGGATATAAATGAAACAATGTTATTACTCTACTTGAGTTTATTATGATGAAACTCTACAAAGTTAACGCTGATTCTATCAATAATATTATCATTAAGAAATAATGTCATCATTGATAAGAGAAATAAAAAATAGATGAGAACTTGAAACATTTTATCCATAGGTTGAAAAATGAAAAAACAGCGCAGTCGTGGTTTCCTATATTAGGTGTAGGGGGATGGATAATTGCTCTGTAATCGAATAAAAATAATTGTTTTCAGCATACAAAAATATTTAAATATATATGTGAAAATGACGCCTCACCCCCCGCCCATAGCGGTTCTCAAAGAAACCACGTAATGCTGTTTTTTTTAGTACACACGCCATAAGTGTACAACGTTGTTTTATTGTGTTAGAATTTAATGCATTGATTTAAATGTATTTTTTAAATACTTCTTTTTGCATAATTGAATTTAATTTGAAAAAATATTACGCCTGGTGAACTTTGTTACAATCTTAATTATTAAATAACTCTTGAGCTTAGAAATGATATTACTATATGTTGCTACGTTGTGCGCTGGCACCGGTGGATTGAACGCCAACGCACCACGTCACCGGCTAGACTGTCTGTGGGTAAGGTATGTGTGGTGTCGATATGCCTGTCTTGGAAGGATGGGAATGGTCTTTAACAATAACAATTCTGATTCACACATTAATTACACAATATTTACACATCAAAGTTACACAAGTTGCATGAAATTGTTCTAGGGACAAATCGCGCTCGAAACAGCCGATGACTCCTCCGTGACATCTCATGACTCGCGCCTGAATCACCGTTATTTGTTTAAATCAATCTACTGTTCTCTGTCTGCGCCATACCCCTAGATTTACAACCGAGTGTTACTGTTGTTCCACCTCGCCACGGGTCCGATCTCTCGCCTTAAATTCGACGGGGCCATCCTGACGCGAGTTCCACTACGTAGATAAACTTGGGGACGAACCTCTCCCAAATTTACCACGGGTTTTCAGGCTTCGTATCTGCGTCCGCCGCCTTTGTTTTCTCCTGCGACCGAGGCCCGCGCGTCCGACCTCTTCCGCCACCTGTCCAAAAGTCCCCCCTTCCACTCTCGCCTTCTCTCTCCTCGACCGCGTCTGCTCCGGTTGGTAATGCAGCGCTCGATATGCCGCGCATTTTGAAATGTAACATCACAATATATATATTCTAACGTTTTATTAATATTATTTGTCAGTGCAGTGGTTATTGACCCTGCCTATCATGCAGGAAATCGCGATACGATTCTCTATCGGGGAGATTTTTATATATTTTGTAACATGACAAAATCACACCAAATACAAACAGTAGATTGTGCATTATAAAATCTCCGCGCTAATGGAACGAGAGCGAACGATCCCCTGGAAAAAGTTTCACGCGATTTGCCACTTCCGAACGGGAGGAGATACGGTAAGGCGGCAACCGCACCAGACCTCGGCCCTGACTGACAAAATTGATATCTTGAAATTAAGAAAACGAGGGGATGGTAGTCGGGAGGATGGTCACAACAAAAGATCAGACAAGAGTCTGAGGAAAATAGTCCGAAGGAACTAGGTGCACCTGGACTTCGCCGCGGTCCGACATTTGTGAGGCATCCGGGGACGCCGTGACACGGCAATTTTAGAACCACAACTGGGGTCGCCATATTCTGACCCGGTAGCAGGAGCTAGGAGACGGGGGCTCATGCTACCGAGTCACCTTTCGATAATATTGACAAGCAATTTTAGTGATGGTGAACAAAAATTATGTGTAAATAAATTCAAAAGCCTATGCCGGACCATAAGATCTAGAGAGACTCAAATTTATTATGTTGTTGTCTAAGTTAAGTTAAAAGATCGATAAAGTTTGTAAAGGCAATTTAGTCAAATACAATTGGTGTTAAAGATCTCGAAATTGAATTATATAAGTCCGTCCTATCCTGTCCGACAAAATATCCGGAGCCGTACCAATACTGAACTGATTAGTGGCAATGCGTTTTAGGGTTCAATCTGCCAGAACAAGGATGCATTGTAATAACATATTATTAATTAAACTGAATTTATGCGACTGAGATATGTAACGCGTTTTTATTTCACCAAACCTGATATTTCACTCAACGTTGTATGCCATCTTGAAAAGCAGGCTGATTGAATGTTTAATAATAATACGCCTACAGATTTTCAAAAACGTAATTCAATTTTAAGACGCGCTGAAGAATATTCCAGCATGGCACAAATAATAATACCTTTCAAAAACACGTTTTGCCCTGAATATTCAAAATAATCCGTTTTGAATGACGTTCCAACAAGTTTTGTGTGCTGCACATTCCGCCTGTCGCGCCGTCATGTGGCGATTCACCCTTAAATCTGAAATGAAAATGCATACCCAGCGTGAAAAATTGAAAATGCTTCATACTGACAGGAAACGCCGGGGTGCTTAACTATCGGCCGAGGATATTATTTATAGTATTTAAAAGCCTTCAATGTCATCAAAACTATTTTATTTTTAATATACAGATTATAAACAAGTATTTAATGACGCTGAGAGATAGTCCTAGTATTCCGTATTCGTAAAACACACTTTTGGTGCATTTTTTTAATATCGGCAACGCATAATTTGTTATCACATGTCTAACTACCCTAAAAAAATTCCTGCCCTTAACCCATCCTACTGCGTGTCTTCAGTGTTTTTTTTAAGCCTGATGTCATCATCACTTGATCAATATAGTTTTGTTTGATCTCGACATCGCAATACCATTTGCCGTTTGGACAATTACCTCCAATGCAGTGGAGCACTGTTTTTTGAGATCTTGTGTTGTGATTATATTATTTATTCTTATGTGTGCCGTGAGTGAACTGTCACATCACCGTCTTCAGTCGAGAGCGGAGATTGCGTTTTGCTCTTGTGAGATTCTTTGGAAACAACTCTCAGCTCTCGTAGTCCCCGTGTACACACCATGTCTCAGATATTCACCGTCTCGCGCCTTACTTTACGCACATGACATGCGAATGTTTAGCGAATGTCGGCATGTTTTAATGACTATTAATCATGTATAATATAATTTATTTTTTAAACCAAGCCTGCATCATTAAGAATACATACAGATTATTATTAATGGTTGAGATCTTTTTTTGTCTTCTATTTTTTTTTGTAATTAAAATTAGATCCACCAAACATCTTGCTAAATGTTTGTCTGCAGGTACATTTATAACAATTTTATTACATTACTTGTAGCACGAAATGAGTTTAAGCAATTCATTTCATGGTTACAAGTAAGACACGTTATTTTCGATAAGCCACTTTTTTATCATTTCCTTCAAATTGGAAGAAAGCATACTATTTTGTAATGACACAGGTAGTTTATTCTTTAGTGTAGAAACAACAAATTATAATGTCCTAGATCTCGACGTAGTAATTGAGTATTCTTGGCAGATGAGAGAAATAGCCAAGATTAGTTTTGTAAAATAGTGTGAACTGAATTAACAATTTATCTATTAACCGGACAGAAATATTTAAAAAAAAGATTTTTCTAAATACATGACTATTTTCTGCGACATATTTTTTTTTTTGAGATGTAAAATGATTTAAAATCTCTTGAATAATTAAATAAATGTAAACATTGCTTAGAGAAAATCTGTGAGGTCCGCCAGATCGTACGACACTTTTTTCTCTCCCAATGTTAAGTAAGGGGGTACTGCAAAATTACTATATAATTTATTACTATATAATTTATTTAACACCATTTACGGTGACTTGATGCATTTAATAATTAATTTTTAATTAATTCAAGATTTTAAAATAATAGATTACTGACTTTGGCTGTAGCTTAAACAATATAATATTTTAATGCAAGTCTATTAATTATAAACCATTTAGAATCAAATCTGTCCCTCTTCTCCTATTATTCCTTTATCACTAACTACAATAATTTTTGAAATACTTAAAATTTCTAAATTAACCATTTTTATATTACAAAAATACAAAAGCAAAATAGTTTTCTTAATTCAATGTGATAACCGTACATTTCTCAAAATTAAGTAACAGTAGACCTTGAATATTTTATGTTGCCACACTACTCAATAAACACATATCAGTTTTAAGTTGCTGTGCAATACGCACGAACGGACGGGTGGACGAACATAACGAAATTACATATGAAGGATACCTAGAATAATATTGAGATATATAATTTTCTATATGATAGAAACTTGTAAGTTTGTCTACTTTTCTACATTTATAATTTATAACTTGAGTATGATTTATTGCGTCAGTTTACTTAGTAAATAAATCGCGTTTGCACTATGAAATACAAAAATACTATTTTTTGCAAAAATCGTCTCTGCTTAACTATAACAATACTATTCGGTATACAGAATACTGTTCGGGTTGACCCGTTATTGTAATACATCTACATTCTACTTCTGAGACAGAGTTGCTGGCGTAAAGCTGCGGCTGGAGCTCAGCACCAACTCCCTAGTGCAAGCGGCTCTCCCATGGAAGTCAGGCTCCCTGACCAGGTAACTACAGATATAATAATAGCCACATTGAAATGTATTACTGATATTTTGTTTATGTATGTTTATCGTCTTCTTTTCTTTTCTTTACTTCTTTTAACATAAATATAATTTTTTGTGACTAGTATATATTACATGTTTTATTTATATGGCGAATCAGGTCTTGCACAAATAACCAGATCATGCTGGAATAAACACATTATTTTAAATACAAATTAAATGTATTAATTAGAAAGATATACATATAAAATCAATTTTATCGAAAATTATTGTTGTTGTTACCGAGATTCAAAAAAAAAAATTGAATTGTTAATTCTGGTGTTACTCGGATTACTCAAAGGTATTTGAGATTCCGTAAAAATAAAGTAGATTGCTTTCAAATAATGGAACGATAGATCAACGACAAACAAATATCGGATATCTCATAGAGACAAAGATATGTTTTATTATATTTAATGGAAAATATATGGGTAATAATATTGGGTAATTACAGACCTATCTTCGGCTGGCTTAAGAGATCACTGTAATTACCCCATACTTCCATATATGTTCCATTAAATATATTAAAAAATAGCCTCGTCTCTATGAGATATCTGATATTTGTTTAATAACAGTGCCTTTGTAGGTAAAAATCCATTTTCTTGGACATATTCAAATATTGTTAATAGATTTATCAATTTGAAAAGTGTATCATATGGGTTCGAAAATATGCCGTCAATGTACCGTGTGCTGTAGCATAATCGGTTAATGCACGTTCACCTGATTGGAAGAGATCCAGGTTCAAATCCCAGTAGCAACAACAATATTTTTCTATAAAATTGATTTTATGTGAAGAACTATTTTCTGAATAATTACAACTTCACAATAAGAATGTACTCTCTTTAATAACATATTATTATTATTAACTCTCTTTTAATTTTTTAAAATTTATTATATTATATCTATTTATATAAACAGCATTTGCTAAAGTACGTCTATTGGTGAAACGTTTAATTGTTGCTCTCATACTTTACGTATGTACTTAAAATCAATTAATCGACAATCCAAATTTACCAGTAAAGATTAATTTGTATGCTCGATTAGAGAGATCTCGGCTTAAAACTCCGTTCTATATTACGATCCTTCATAATTCAAATTATAGTCTCCATTCACCAATCCAAGATTGTATAAAGCATTGAACACTAAGTCGGAGCTAAATAATATATTCAACCGCACACTGAATGGATTACACTAGAAACATAATTAAGTTATTAGTGAAGATTTTGTAGGACCTTGAAGGTTCCAATATAATATCTTAGGGAAACATATTCTTATTGTGAAGTTGTAATTATTCAGAACATAGCTCTGTGATATTTTAAATATGAATTAAATATGTTAACTAGAAATATATACATATAAAATAAATTTTATCGAAAAATATTGTTGTTGCACCACCGGGATTCGAACCTGGATCTCTTTCCTAACCGAGGAAGGTGCATTATCCAACTATGCTACAGCGACAATTTTTTTTTCACATATGTGAATATTATGAGGGTACTTTTTGGTGCACTTATTATCGTTGAGCAGGTACTACATACTTTGATACATCAGCGGTAATGTAGCCGTTTTGTCAATTTTTGCATATTTCGTCATTCTAATTCACTTTAAAGATGAATGCTTCTCTCATTGTCAATTGTAGGTCGTGATGTCACGAAGGGTTGAAAATAATTCAACAAAAACGTCGTCTAGGGTCAAGTGTTTGATCTTGTATGCCTGGAAACAAAATGCCGGCAAAGCAAATAACTATTATCCATAAAATGTAATCTTTGCACTGTTCCAGTTTAGTTGGAAACACTGAACCGATGGTCCGCGCATCCATTGAAATAAGTTCGTCATCCGGGAGTCTAGGGCAGATTTTCTGGCCAGTCGCCAGCTCACCTAAAAGCCCTTCAGGCTTTATTTGTCTGGACTAGCTCCTGACACCGTGGAGAATACTCTATTGTGAGCTTGGAAACTTGCACTAAATCATACATAAGCTCGTATATTCCGCGCCAGGTGTGGTGGACGAAAGGTGAAGAAGTTGAAAAGTAATTCTGAGCAAGAATAATATTATTATTTAAATATATTTTTTTAAAACACATTACCAAAATATTTTATCACAATATAGACATAATAATAAATATTATAATTGATTACACATATTTATTGGCTTATATTTAATATTTTAATACATAAAAAAAAAAAATTAAATATAATAATCCACCAAGTATGCACATTATAACAGGTGATAATATTCCCCTAAATATCAATAAAAACATAAATAAACCGAGTAACCTACGTTATATAATATAATTGAGAATTTATTTCAAATTTACTATAAAACTTGGATAAAAAAACTCTAATCAAATTTATGTCCAAAGTATGGTCACCTCACCAACCTAATAAATATCTAAAGACAAATTGCAAGCAAAACATTAAATTAATTTGTGAAAATATTTAAAAAGTAACGGAAGTTGTATGATCAATATAAGTTAAAGGTAGAGTTGGTAAAATTCACTTTATTAAAAATTAAATAGGTTTTTTTTTTATTCAATTATTTATCTCTTACACAATATATTACACAGCAGCGAAACCTTGTAAAAAAATACAGGCCATAAATAATAATTATGACAAACAAAGTTATTGTATAATAGAGATATTATATTTTAAATATGAATTAAATATATTAATTAGAAATATATACATATAAAATCAATTTTATCGAAAAATATTGTTGTTGCGCCACCGGGATTCGAACCTGGATCGCTTTCTTAACAGGAGAAGGTGCATTATCCAACTATGCTACAGCAACCATTTTCAGACCTAAATGTTACCTTTTAGATATTAATACATTTAATCTTTCCATTTTTTTAGAGAGCCATCTACCTTATTATTAAACAAGTGTTTTATTAAAAACTTGTTTTTTGATACTACTTGTTAAATTAACTTGAGACGTGGTTCACCTTATAGGGACGTTATCAATTTAATAATTTAACTCAATAACTTGTATTTATATCTAGTAGAGGACAGCTATAAAATTACATTGACATGATATGAAAAGAGACAACATTATTCATTGGAATTCTGAGAATTTCCATAAATTTTTGAATTCTTCTAATTATTCTATGTAACCATTATATTTTAACACTAATGATATTTTAATGTCATAGGTCATATATAATATGTCCCCCACTAGATATAAATACAAGTTATTGAATACTAATTGAATGTATAAATTATAAATATATACATATAAAATCAATTTTCTCAAAAATATTGTTTTTGCGCTACCGGGATACGAACCTGGATCTCTATTTCCAATCCGAGAAAGTAAACTACCAATTGTGTTATAGCGCCAGTATCCTTCATGACAAATTTTCGAACCTACATGTTACACTTGTTCAAATTAACACATCTGTCGTTCCATTATTTAAAAGTCATCTACATTGTTTTTTTTTTCAAAAACAATATTTTTCGAGAAATTGATTTTATATGTATATATTTATAATTAATGCATTAAATTAGTATTTAAAACATCACAGACCTATGTTCTGAATAATTACAACTTCACAATAAGAATGTTTTCTACTTAATAACAAGTTATTGAGTTTAATTGTTAGATTGATAATGCCCTTACAAGGCAAAACGCGTCTCAGGAAAATTGAACGACTAGAATAAAAAAACAAGTGTTTTATTTTCACATGTTTGATTATGGACTTCCACAAACTTACCTCATAAATAGTAAATTCATAATATATAAACATTTCCCGAGAGAAATTATTATAAATATTTTTTTATAGAATGAACGTACCTAAGTTGTTTTTAATGGAAACTTCAAAAGATCACAGCTCAAGCTTAGCATAGAAACGATATTATAAGCTGATAATAATTACGTTGATACCTATATCTACTACTTAATGACTAATAATTAAACGCAATACATGTTGGACATTCTAATCATTATAATAATAATTATACAATATCACTAGTGATAAGTCAGTATCTATAATAACTGTATATATATGTATAATTGAATAATCACAAAGTAATATAGTTTAATAATAGCGCCCATTTATACAGTATTTTATTTCAGAAATAATGTTTTTTTTTAAATTTAACCTTTACCATACCATGATATAAAATACCTGAACGCAACCATGCTGTCAACTCGTGTTACTGTAAATAACTATTAGAAAAAATGTTTTTATTAGCTTAAATGGTACAAATTTACTATAAATATTGAGCATACAATTTTGAAAAAATGATTAATTACATAATTTAGAGCATTCATTAAGTCCTATACAATATGTCCTTCCTTCTTATCTTTCTTCATTTAATTAGTGAGAAAGAGACAATTATATTTGTATGTTTGTTGTTCTTTTTACTGTGAAAATAGTGTGATCTCTGTCTTTTATACCAAAAATTGTATTTTTACCAACGTATTAATTTTACAATTGATTGAATGGAAAAAATAATTGTTTTTGTACTATTCTCTTTTCATAATTAGTTTTACACTAGTCATTCCTAAGCGCTGATATTTTCTTTAAGATTATCTAAAATATGAACATGTTTCATGTATTTACAGAAATATTACAGGTTTAATTATCATGGTAGACCTATGTTATTGCATGGTTTGGAAAGGGTTAATGAAAAATTTTAAAGTATTCAATTCTGTACAATATAGTTTTGGAGAAAACTTTAAGTGAAGCTATCAAGGCAAAGGGGAAATTGTCTCTAACGGCTTCCACAAGTTGCTAGTCTACACAAACGAACCAGTGGTGCTTAAAGTAAAAATTAATCTAAGGTTGGACGTTGAGAAACCCAAATATCTTAACACTTTAGGCATCACGTACCGTAATATATCGTAACCCGCTGGTGAGTTGATATTTACTTTATAATAAATTCTGAATCTCATTTTGTAAATGGTAATGTGACGGAAACAATGTTTCATCATCTCTACATAAACAATGGTAAACCATATGTTTTCCAGCTAAATAATCTATAATTATATCATTGTTATAATAGTTTATATTAAGTTTTAAATTTAATATTGTATACTGCAATACAACTTGATTAAAGTTTTTGATATCATTTAAATAATTCATCATCCAGGGAATATGTTGCACTCATAATTTAAATAAAAGCCCATTTTTTAATTTTCTATTCTGTGAATTTGTGTAGCCTTCGCTTTAAGTGCCTAATTACTTTACTTGTTTTTATAAGTTCTACAATCTGTGTACAGTGGAAGCAAAATGTTAACAATATTTCTACTGACAGCTATCTTTCCGCTGAGATCATTCTAGCTGATCGTTTTATTATTCAAAAGACTAGTTATATTCTAATCTAATTAATTTATACCATTTAACTGCTTGGTCGAAATTAAAATAATTGTTTTGCAATAAAAATACGTATGAAATACCTAGTACAAGAAAGAATAATATTTAACATACTGTGGAAGTCAATCACCTCCGCAATCAGCAACACCGCCGACGACCCCGGAACGCACCTTGCAGATACCTGGGTGTAAAACCGATTCCTGACAGTCTCAAAAATACGCCTGGTACCGACCCCAACATGTGACAATATAATGAGCTGGTAGCTACCGGGAAACCGACTATTGAGCAGACACTACTCTCGAAGCCGCCTTCCCGACAAGATCTCTAACAATCACTTCTCGGTATTGACTTCTTATTGCATATATTTCTATGTGTCTCAAGCATCAATAAACTGTCAACTCAGACACATAATCTTCTGAACCATAACATTCAAACCTAACCGCATCATCTTACTTACGTCCATAATACTATTTCATTAGAGGTATATAATCCATTATTTTTATATTAAATTTTAGACCTTTTTCATTTTATAAACAAACAAAAAACTGTATGAGATTCCGGTTCAAGAGATTTGTGTCGTCAGACTTCAAATGTAAGATTACGGTGTTTTACCATATTTTTGAGTATGTCCAAATCTTTGTAGGAACTGTCTTTGTAGGAACTGTAGGAATCTTTGTTTGTCATCAAGATATAGATGTATCACAGAGATGAAGCTATTATTTTTATTTACATGGGAAGTATGAAAGTCTATGGAAGTCCAATGAATATCAAATTTAAAAAAAAATCATAGGTGGCAACAACATAGTTGGTAATAAATAATTGTAATGTTCCAACATAATAACATATATACAACTTCTGAAAATTGGATAGATTTGGTAGCATGGGTAAATAGGTGAACGTTTCATTGTGTAAAGTGATCACTTAAACCAGCCGTTGATAGGTCGTAAGCCCTGTAATGCTCAAGACTTCTATACTTCCCATGTAAATAAAAATAATAACTTCGTCTCTTTGAGACATTTATATCTTAGGTTATTTTAGTTAATATTGTTAAATAAAACAATAAACTTGTTGGGATGTTTTTAACAGTATCAGTACTACTGGTCCCCGACTATTTTTTCAACTATAAAATATTCACGGGTAGTTCTTAAACCATTCTAAGTTAACTTCACTATGTTGAAAATGTTGAAAACCAATTTAACTGTCTTTGCGAGTATAATGTAATTTTATATTTTAACAGAATTTAATACAATTCTGTACATTACATAAATTCATGATAACAAATTATTTCGTATGAAAAGATCTGGGAAACTTTTTATTCTAAAGTGTGTAATAATAAAGTAATACGTATAATCATTGTATGCAGATTATAGATGCTGTCGACTATTGTAATATATACCAGGGGTGTGTAATAAATATAACAACTAGTTACCATAACTTTTACCATACTTTTTCACCTGTAACAATTTTATTTAAATCTTATAATGATAAAAAAGATGTTACTCGGAGTTTAACCCAAAATAAAGTTCATATTTATTTATTATTATACACGTTCTATTCAGGCATTAACATAATTTTTAAAATAAGAGAAAATTACAACAGAAGTGCAATACACAAAAAAAATAATTTAATATTGTTAAAAATAAATAATAAATATAAAATGTGAAGTAGTAATTTATCCGTCACCATTGAGTTGAGACATACAAAATTGTAATAGTGTAGTTCATTAAATAATTAAATTTACAGAAAAAATGTCGACTACCTTCGCATATTCATCGAAGGCAATCCGGGGACTGCGAAGTTAGCTAATGCATGAGTTCTGACATTACCACTGTAATAGAACAATGAATTGTGTCTCAATGACCTAAATGACGCGTGAAAATCAAGCAGACCAATAATCTGGAGGCAGTCTATCATACTATTGATGATTCTGTATAGAAATATAAGGTCGGTCATCGTACGTCTCACTGATAAATTTAACAATTTCAGAGGGCTAAGGAGATAATCATAATTAATACCCTCAGAACGTATATTTAATTTAAAATTAATAAATCTTAGAAACTTTCTCTGAATAATTTCAATCGCCATCGAATGTACAATGAAGTGTGTAGACTATATTCTGAGTATTCCATATTCCGGCAATGATTAAATATTTTAGATAAATTAAAAAATTATATTAATTACACAAAAAATAGCTCCAGTAAAATAGTCTGAATAAATCAAAACATAAAAAATTATTTCACATAATTTTTTTTTATTATCATTAATAATAAGTTATTATCTCGTAGAAATAAACTGTTGGTGTAATATCATGTATAATTATATGTACACAGGTAAACCGGAACTTAATTAGCGTATGCAAATCTGCCAATATAGTGAAATATGTTATTGTGTAATTTTACACAATTAACCAAGTTATTTTGGAGTTTATATTAATATACAGCGACTATTCGATATGCACTAAGATAGATATTCATCATAAAGAGGTATATTATTAAAAATGGTACAATTAGGATTTGTTTTTATTAGTCATTATGGACTCGGAAGGGTCACTAGTAGCGATTATTTGTATCTAAAGGGCTGTGTACTATGAAAACCGAGGACCCTATTCCTTTTCGTACTCGCAGGCGCATGAAATGTTACCACTTTATTGGATTGTGTTTGTGTATGCGGCTAGAGCGGGCGTGTTATGAGTGAAACAGTACTTACAAAAGTTGCGTTTAGTGGTCAAATGAAGCGCAATTGAATTCAAACTGTTTGTAGATTTTTAAAAAAGTTCAAGATTAACAAAGTTCACTGAAATTGGTGCTAAGATTCGCGCGAGAAGATGACCAAGATAAGAATGGTTAGACTTCTCTAGCTTCTAGGACTCGCAATATATTATTACCAAAATCTTTGCGGGTACCAGGCGGAATGATATTACTGTCAGGTATCTGGATTGACAGCCAGGTAATGTAGGTCGCGTGCAGCTCAACTACGTACCGAAGAAAATTATGAAATTTTATACAAGTAGAAGTTTGAACCATGAATTGTGCTAGAAAAAATTGATTTGTATTCTATTCTATGAAATATTCCGAGGTTAATTTAGAAATTTATGTTGAAAGATCACACCTTGATAATGGAAAATATACGTATACAAATAATACTTACTTACCGTCACGCCGTTTCTCCGCGGAGGTAGGCAGAGGGGATAGAGCTCCACAATCTTCTGTCCTGACACAATTCTCACCTCATCCACATTTATACAGGCTCGACGATTATTGAGACTTCTAACAGGACCATCTTCCAGTATCTGGTTAACTTGGTCATGCCAAGTCTTCCGCGAACGTTCTTTACTTCTGATGCCGTCAACACTTGTGTCATATTCTTACCATTCTCTCCTCATTCATCCTTTCTATATGACCAAACCACCTAAGTGACCCATTCTTAATATAATATACAATTTTTTTTTTTTTTAAATATAAATAGTAACTGAATCAATTTATTGAAATGAACCTCGTAGTGAATATGCACATAAGTTACCATCTACCAACCAGTAGCACAAGCAGGCATAATACAGATGCGAACCACCAGATAGAGCAGACCGCTAGGCCTATGTACCGTAAGGGTTAGATAGTTTCCACTCGCTGGCGAGAGATCAACGGCCAAAACTACAGTGTATACATTGATTATGCACCATTTAAATATACTTAGCTCAACTGAGTTCTGTATTGTAACCTTTGGTTAATTTTTTTAAAGAGTTTTTTGTCATATACCATATTAGGTTTTGTGTATTTTTACAATTTTCAAACACGATTGGGCTATGAACGTAAGACCAACTTGCCGGTTTCCCGAAATGAGGCTCTTGAAATGAGTACCTTTACCACTAGACTAACAAGCACGTCACTTTATTTTTTAATCAATCATAGTGTTGACGCAAGTCGAGTACTTCCTGTGCGTTCCGTCTTTCCAATAACCTTTATTCCTGTCCTTTTTGGGCCCGCACTGACTAGGGATTTCGCTGACGTGGAACCAGATTGCATGTCGACGCGGAGCTGTCAAGAAGCTTTTTTTGTGGATCAAAATTGTCGCCGTGTGTAAAAATCCAGACCACGGAGAAGCGGTGATCTATAACATCCGAAAGTACAATGAGATTGGACCCGCCGCTTACCCAGGACCATTTATAAGCAAAAGCTCATATATGGGCCTTCTCATTCATCGCCTGGTTGGCATTCTTTTAATGCTAATAGGCAACTGTGCAATTACGTTTGTCACCAACATACAAAGAACAGTTAAATAAAATAAAAATAAAATAATAAAATGAAAAATGACAAAAAAAAATCTCACTGAGTTACATATTTTCAGGCATAAACCATAGCAGAGTAAGGAGATAACATAGTAAATGGAGCTGAAGTCGAAGAGACGAGGAAATTTTTTTTTGATAAAGGGAAAAAACAAAATAATAACAATCAGACTTGTCATGAGAGCACCACCCCTGGCCATTCGTCGCCAATGACAGGAAAAACAATTTGATATTACTAGTTAATACCCCTAAGTAATTCCCACCTAGAAACCCAAACTCTCACAAAGGTCCTGAATAATTCCAGATTCCTTTTGCAGCTAAGGAGATCGGAGTTTCGGATGGACATCCGATCCACTCCCACCAAATCTTCAATCATGTCCTTTTTCGTATCCGTCAATATTTCGCATCGCCAGAGAATGTGATCCGGCGTTTGCAGAAGTGCAGTGATATCTCCGTTCTTCACTACAAAACTGCGAGTCAAGTGGAGGTGAAAATTGTCGTCCAACCCAGGCCTTAAATTAAGATAAGCGAGATCCATCTACCATTATTTCCTTTCTGAATCCAATTCGGATTGCGTCAATTAAGCCATAATTTTAATCGATACAGTTCTTGGGATATTATCCCAACACATAGTATATCATGTACAACCAAGGTTAAACCATTTTACAACTGTAAGTTACCTCTTTGCAATAATTACCTTTTAGCACCTTATAAAGATTCCAGCTGAGGTACCTGGGCGGAGCCGAGCACGAAGTATTTAATAAGGTAGTATCAAATATTAAATCTTCATATCCTTATTCTCTTCTCACAAGTTTTAAGACCTCATCGACACGCACATTAACATATTTTTAACCCATTAACCGCTGGTACCAGTTATCGTGGTTCAATATTGTGTGAAATTTGGATGTGTGTTTCATAACTACATCATTAAGAAAATCATATCGAAAAAATATTGAAAAATATTTTGTTTTGGAAAATGTGAGGTGTTGCGTTTTCGCAACGTCAGCGAAATAAAGGGGATATAATAAACATATGAAACAAAATAAGTACAGATCTTAATGTATTTATTCTTCATAGTTTTAGTACACTTTTAACAACTAGGCTTCTATACTAAGTTACGAAAGATATTATTGACTTATAGAGATTTATAAATATACATATATAAATTTTATATGTAAGTAGTTAATAACAATATAAATAATGTATTACATTCTGTTTCCTTTGTGGAAGATTTAATTACATTTATCGTACAATGTGATAATGTGGAAAGTTCACATTAAAATATGTTTGTGAATGTCATACCCTGCGTTCTTTTCTATTTTCAATTCTTAAAAACAAAATAATGCCCGGACGCAGAATTTATGATATTACTTATCTAATTGATCAACTTAGTAGCCAATGCAGGTGTTTGCTATTGATGAATTCATAAAAATTTCGACGTGACTTTTAAATTTAAGTCACATATTTTCTTCAGGGTGAACGCTTTGGAATAACTTTCATTAATTACAAAGAGTCACATCACACAAGTTGGAGAATACGGCTCACGACAATTTTTTTCTACAAACTCTCATTCTGTAATTCGAAATAAAGTTATCAGCCAAGTCAACCCTTAAAAAGATTATAATGGGTAAGGGCATTGAATTATATGACACGTATGTAACTTTTTTACAATTTTAATATCTATATACATTTGTAATTGGCTCATCTTATTACAATTTGATACCACTTACTAAAGACCTGTCATTCCATTAAACGACGACAATTTCACTTTTCTTTTCAAATCTATAATTGAATTCGATAAGTTTGTCTACTCACATACGACCTTTCAAATAAATTCGCAATCTAGAGATCAATACATTTCTTCGCGGGGTAACCTCTGATATTCGGTATATAATAATAATAATAATTCTATTAATGTTCTTATATTTGCACTTGTTTTTTGAATATATAAACAATTAATTGTTCTTTAAAGATCTCTGCGATGAAATCAGCAGTCTCTTGTGGAATAAAAAAAATCATATTAGTTCATCCTATTAAGCAGCAAATCATTATATTTACGATCATTAATGGCATTCATGCGTCAAATAATGCAACAGATTTTACTCCTGTATTTTGCTGATGTTGCGTTAGCGCAACGGCCAACTAATATATTCGTGCTTTCAGATTTTTTAATTTTTTTAAGGACTACTTATTATTTCATATTACATAATTCTATATAAGAAATATGTAATATGTAAGCAATATGTTAAGAATGTAATGTATACAAAAACAGCTTACCTGAGTGTTGCATTTCGACCGTCTTTGAAGGCACCTGAATTGTAACCAAAAGTAATATATTTATACTTGTACAGATTTATGGGTAGATTAAGCCTTTATTAATATGCATCTAAACCAATATCGGAGATTCCTTACCGAAGTCTCAGAATATGACCCGGCCAACTATCTTTTGCGTTTTCGCAACGTCAGCGTAAAATGAGCTAAGCGGCTAAGGTGTATTATGAAGATATATAGCTAATAAGAAATTATAATACATACATGCTTAACTGTGACGAGAAACAAGACTGAAAAAGGTATTTTCTGAAATTGATTTTTTATTTATTTGTTATATATGACTTTCAGTTTTAACTGGGTCGTTTTTCTTCTGCTTACCGCAAGAGATATTGGTTTCTTGTGGATTGAATCACCGAACACGAAGCCATAATGGTAAAATTTTACCACTGTGGCTTTGGGATAGTTTCATGCTCTTTTTTGAATTTCTCGTTGTTCCGTTTCTCCGTTCCGTTCAACCGTTTCGCTGCCGCGAAATCACCATTTGTGTTTTACGACTCGGATTGGTGTTTCCTCACTTTGTATTGTACAGTACAACATTCTAGCAGATTGCTTGCAGCGATACGGGAGATATAAATGTCACCGTCCTTTGTGGAAGATAAGGAGTTAACACCATTTATAGTGTTGGATTTGTAAGTGGAAATTATTGTAAGCGGTGATAAACTTGGAGAACAAATGGATTAAAAAATATACAGGATGTTTCAGAGACGCAACGATAATCGAGTGCTCGAATATTTGCAGCAATTATTTTATTTAATTTAAAATCTTATAATAAATAATGCTTCTTACATTTAAAATCTATTTAAATAATTTAATTACAGCCAAGTATAAAAATTCGCAAATTGGATAGAAATATATATAATTCCTCTAATTGTCTTTAAATGCTTTTACATTGTATCTCACAATCAATCTAGAACTATCTATCAGGGTCATTAAAATAAATTATTATATTCAATGATGTAATATTTAGTAGACGGACTTTAAAACTACTGATTTTAGAATCTTGGTGTGTACATTTATTATGCAAACGAACTAGTATGTAAAAAAAAAAAAATTTGCTTCATACCGAAATTATATGTAGGAATTCCTTTTTTTCAACGCTGTCATTAAACACTTCTGAAAAAATTTGTATACAAAATATGATTCGACAACGTGAAAATGTGAGATTCTTATCAAATTCATCACAGTTATGACATAAATCTAGAAACAACACTGTTATCACAGGATGAATATTATGTTCCAGGCTGATATTGTTTTTAAATAACTAAAAAATAAAACAATTTTTTTATTTATATTTATCAATTACATGGTTTATTACAATTATGTTTAAAATATTAATGGTACAAATGCGTGCTATTTTAATCGTATTTTTACAACATTCTCGCCACCTTATCCAAGCCCACTTCGTTTAATATTTCAGCAATTTCATTTCAAATATTATCCTGTAGCATCGGAAATGTTACTGGCTTATTAGCGTATATATTTTATTTCAAGTACCTTTACAGAAAACAGTCGGAAACTGTCAAATCAGGTGACAGAAGAGTCCAGTCGATATCACCACTTTTTGACATTATGCGGTCGGGAATAATTTCTCGCAAAATTTCAAGCATATCTTGGGTTGTCTATGAAATGGCACCATCATATTAAAACCATATATGTTGCAGACCTAATCAATCTAATTCAAATACCTGGAAGTTTATCAACGATAGCGATCACCATTAATGGTTACAGCTTTACCATTATTATTTGTATAATAAAATAATAAATATATAGATAATAATTGATAAAATGTTTTAATAACTTCAACAAGTTGTTGAGATGTTATATATTCCATAATAAATTGTAATCAACTACTATCTATGACTACTAAATTTTAACTAACAAATATTTGACAAACCAAAATGGTAACCAAACAAAATCGTTCTGGAATATAATATTCATCCTGTAGAATGTTCCAAAAATAATAGATTGTATTTAATTTTAACGCTTTTTTACGAATAGATATTTATTTGTTTGTTTTCGTTTAATAATTAGTAAGTTTCTTTCATTATTTATTGAATCGGGCATTTAATTTGCATTATTTTAACTCTTCAGAAATACGATGGAAAGAATTCCGTCTTGCATTTAAAAGTTAGTTTTAGTTAAGCTTAAGTTTCCTGATATTGAATATATTCAATTTGATCTATCAATCTAAATATGCGATGAAAATTCTAATATACCGTGAACATAAAAATAATACAACATTTAAAAATATTCATAAAAGCACTTCTCAAACAATAATAAGAAGATAAACGAAAGTAGACTAAATGCAGTGGAAATGAGATGACTTAGGCATATGTGTGGTAGATCCATTTATGACAGAGTAAAGAGTGAAGAAATAAGGTTAGAATGTAAAACTGATCATAGTATAGTAAGTAAGATTAAGATAGGATCAATTAGGTGGTTTGGTCATATGAAACGAATCAATGAGAAGAGAATGGTAAGAATTATATATGAGCCAAGTATTTATGGTACCAGAAATAGAAAACGTCCGCAAAAGACTTAGCGTGACCAGGCAAATCAGATACTGGAAGATGTTCCTATTAGAAGCCACAATAATCGGCGAGCTTGTATGAGAAGATGTATGAATGTAGATGAGGCGAGAATTGTGAGTCAGGACAGAAGATTGTGGCGCTCTATCCTCTCTGCCTATCCCCGAGGAGAAACGTCGTGATTGTAAGTAAGCAATTAAATTAAATGATTCAACTAGAAAGATGTACAGAAAAATTGTATTTATCGAAAAATATTAGGGATTTGAATCTGGACATATTTCTATATGGGGGAAACGCGTTATCCAGTTTCGCTATATCAACCAAGTACGTTTACGATAAATTCTAAAATATTCTAGTTGATTTATTTAATTTGTATTAATATATGACAGAACTATGTTCTAAAAATACTGTAACTTCACAACAATAACGAGTTCTGATTAAAAATAATAATTGTTAAATAAAAACTTCTTAGCGCGTTTTAAATAAAATGTGTTTTTTTACAAAGAACATTTGGTGTAAATACACGTATACAATAATGTTCTGATTTTTATCGAGAAAAAAGGTAGGCATATAGAATTGAATAGGTACTTTGGGCTTGTTCAGAGATGAGAAAAATGAAGTAATAAGGGGAAGGTTCATGAGAGACACGGTGTAGGAAAGAGACGCATATCCTGGTTGAAGAACTTACATGACTGGTTATATTGCAGCTCAATTGCTTAGAGCAGCAGCCTTTAAAGTTCAAATAGTAATGATGATTTTAAACTTCCACAAGTCAATGGAATTTTGAAAAATAAGTACTATAATAATTTTTTATTATTTTCATAAATGGCTTATAGAATTATTCTTATTATTGTTTATAATTTGGAAGCTGGTGTAGTAATAATAATAATAATAATAATAATAATTTTTATAGTACCATTTTTATTTTAAAAATCACTTTAAGAGCGCTTTACCCATAAATTGTTATAGCACTACAATATCTTTGCTTTTAAAATTAAAAATTGTTATTTGAACTTATGGAAATGATTTTTTGAAAATGTGCTTTTTTAGTCTCTTTTTATATAAAATCTCTGATGCACTATTTCTTATTTATTTATTAATTTAATTCTTAACATAGTACATACATAAGCGCTCCTATTTATTCCCTAATACATACAAGATTATAGTTTTTTCTTTTGCTAAAACTTATCTTTTACATATCTGGTCACTTTCACTTTATATCTATTTATTTTATCCTCCTTTCTTATGATTTCTGGCATTTCATTAAAAATCTTTATCGAACTATACATCACCGATTTCTGAGGTTTGGCCTACTTCCTGAATAGCAGTCTCAGTATATCCCTTCTTGTCCGATATTTTCTTATTGAGGATTGTATAAATAAATACAATTATTTTTAAATATTTTTTCTGCCTAAAGGTCACCACATTCAGATCTTTCAGCATTGCACTGATCCGAGTATATTTCTTTTTTCTGAGTATTATTCTCAAAGCTTTATTTTACAACACTGACAATTGTTGCATTTTTCTTCTTTAGCCAAAAAAAAAACGGAGGGCAAAGAGTTCCATGCTTTTGGGCCTGCCATCGCACATGCCCGTTCACTAAATTTAAACTTCTGGCAACGGCTGATAGGTTCTACAACCTTCGGCCGAAGTGAAGACTGACCTGAGAGTTTGATATATACCATTTAAATTATTTGGACAGCTACCAATTTCGCCAGTAATGTATATAATAATATATGTTTTAAATTTAATAAAAAATAATTAAAAAATATATTAAATAAAACAATCACTTTGTGTATTTTATTACACGTCAAACGGTTTCGTTTATTTTAACTTTGGTCAGGGCGTATTTAAAACGTATTTAAAAATCAGTATTAAAAATGCCCTGATGAAGGTTGAGATAAGCGAAACCGGTTAACGTTTAATACAATTCTTGGTTTTATACAAAGTGAATGTGTTTTATTTAATCTAATATGTCAAACCACAATGTGATTGTTTTCTACGAAAATATAAAAAATATATATATATGTATACTAAATAAAACCATGTTGAAGAAAAGTAATTCAGAGACATTTAGCATTAAAATAAATAGGTGGATAGATTTAAAAAAATCGTAAACATAATATATTATAATATCAGGATAAGCTTGTATGGAACTCTATCCTTTAACTACTTACTGCCACCGTAATAAGGTACGAAAGAAGTATTAAAATCTATTTTTCGAATAAAAATGTTAGTTCAATTCACTTCCAATTCTAAACATGTACAAACTATTATTTTTAACACCTCGGCGTTTATTTAACCGTAGGGCAAGACGTGGTTGTAATAATTGGACACTTAAATAGCCGTCGTTTATGACGTCAATTCAAAGGCGTGTGATCGCTGATATTATAGGTTAAGTATCCTCATCGACCACGTGGGTGATCAGATTAAGGTAATAAAAGAGGGATAAAATGGGCGAGAAGGAAGCTGAATATTTGAATAAGTACTGTATAGGAAAAAACTGGTAGCTTTCTGTTAGTATTAATAGGTATATTACTGAAGATAAGTACAAAGAATTAATATTATAGATTTTATTTAAATTGCCAGGGTATACAAGAAAGTAATTGTAAAAGGGATTATTAAAGAGGTCACGAGTTCTATATCTAGTGGTTGTACTTATTTACAAAAAAAAGTATGTAATACAAAATAAGTTATTTAGTATATAACCACTTGAGTTCATTATATAATAAACCAACCGGTTTCAGAATTATGTGGTTATATATATAACTAATGAATTTATATAAAATATTAAAATATCTAACCACAAACTATAATAATTGCCTCAAATATTAAGTTTATTGTATTTTAAAATGACACTATAATTATTTAGTTATCATCAATATATATACAATTTGACATCATAGCGCACACACAAAATTCAGCGCGCGCATAATTTGTTCTGTGCAGGAAACAATAATGTAGACAAGGGTAGTTCACTGATCTCAGCTTCTCTCAACCGGCAATGATGATGATAGTTATGAGGTCGAAAGAAATGAAATACAAAAGATATTTAATATCGGTACACTAAGGTGACACAATACAATCGAGAATGGCTTCCTGCCTACGGAATACTCTGTTTTTATTCAGATTCATAATAATGCACATAGTTATATTTGTAGTTATATACACATAGTAATATTTGCTGCCGCTGTAACGTTTTACTAAGACGTCTTTGTTTTCCTGAAATATGTCCCACGGGTTTTTTGGCACCACGCCGATGAATACACTTTTAAATTATTGACACGTGTCTTATGATATCAATTATTTGGCGCCTCCCCGGCGAGTAATTCTGTGCGATGCACAATTTTTAACAAGATTTCTTCATGTGCCTCCTTTACATGAAATCCTTGGTAACCATGCTGCAGTATGTTGATTTATAATGTATATGATCAATAATATTTTGAACCACTTTCTAAGGTTACACACCCAAGATAATCTCTTTTTACCTACTTCGCTGCTGCCTTCTTATTATCCCTGCATAATGAGTTGTAAAAAATCATATTTTTCATTGCGAATACAGCTTTTCTTGTTAATTGTTATTAGTTTTCTTGACTTACTTATGCGTATTAATTTTTTTTTTAACCAGTTATTTGATCGTTGGTAAAAAATATTTTCTCTTCGAAAGTACATTCAATAGTAAATTAATTTTACCACCCAATGTAAAGACTGTATTTTCAATCAACATAATAAAGCAAACACGATTTTTACGGATTTATATTAAATTTTTCCAAATAATTGAAAGTGCTTGTAACAAAATTTGTATATAATATAAGTTCACCACACTATTCTATGTTTATCAGTTGATAATGACTAGGCAGCCGAAACAATCGTCCAACTATACGGAAAAATTTAATATAAAATTTAAAAAATCGTGTTTGATTTATTGTGTTGATTAATAATGAAGTTCTATAAAATGAATACCGTATGTATTTAAAAGAAAAAAAGAATCGGATTGTATTTTCGTTTGGTTAATCGTAAAAAAAATTGTCATAATGTGGTTCTATCATTCTTCGATGGAATAAACTTTGCTATGATTTGGTACAAACAATAGAATAAAAGGTATTTGGAGTGCTAAAGGTAGAATAAAACATATAGGTCGAGAAGTTCCAGAATAGGCAAGGGCAGTGGTTGAAATAAAAGTTAAGCCGTAAGTAGGTATGGCGAGGTCGAGAGAATAAAGAAGAATCACCTGTTTTTGGCCTGCCCAACAGTCTATATATTGCTGTTTGATTTTTGAAGCAGGATTCCGTAGAAAGTTTAACGTCTGGTGGAAGGTACCAAGGTAGCCCATAACCTGGACGCAAACGTGATGTCCGTAAAGTTCTAATACATAATTACAATTTTTAACAAAAATGTTTACAATCAATATAAACTTATAATAATAATCCCAATATATCACGTTCACAACAATAATAGATCAGTTTTCTATAACTTCAGAACAACTTATATTTTAAGTTGTGGAATTTTAGTTTTGTGAAGTGCTAAATAAACATTTTATAATACTAATTAAATGTAAAAGATGTACAGAAAAAATCAATTTATAAAAAAAATAGTTTAGTTGATACCGGGACTTGAATCTGGATCTTTTTCTATCCGGGGAAATGCATTACCAGTTACACCACGCTAACCGAGTAAGTTGATGACAAATTTTCGAACTTATATGCGGCAGCTCTTTCAAATTGATATATCTGTTATTCCATTTTTTTATAACTTCTGTTATTTTTATATTGAGATAAATCTTAAATATCTTTAAGTAATATACGTTAGGTTATATATTAGTATTATTATTATTGTGGTATCTTTTTTACCTTGTCTATGTTCATTGCTGTATTCACTGCGCGACTCTCTTTCAACATAAAACATGAGTCTTCTTGATATAGTAATATGTAGTTGAATTCTTTGGCCCAGCAATGGTTGCCACTGCAGGTTTCACAATTCTAAGAATCACCGGTTATTCTCGTTTCGTGTCTGGCATAGTCCCATTTTGGTTTCACGACAGCTCGTATAATGTCGGCAATCTTGGATTTTTACTCAACCATTCTTCTGTCTCTTTACAATGAGGTAGTGGAGCATATCAGAAACGAGTTTTTGTAATATGTTAAAAAAAATCAACATTACCGTGGTTTTTGAATTTTATCAAAATCTCCAATATTTTCGGAGATATTGGCGTTCAAAGTTGGGCTTGCTGAAAAACGCTCAGATTATTAATATCCACCGTGTGATGTCACATCTATCGTACGTACTAGCCAGTACTAATAATATCAGTACTAGAGTGTAAAGTACCGACTTGTCGACTCTGAAGATGTGACGTCATATCTCTCGTGCGGAATAAATATATCGTTTTTAAAACACGCAACTTTTAACACTTTAATTCTACCATATTTCAAGATATTGAAAAAGTTGTTTCAGATTTGTAAATGAGATTTGTCGAAAAATTAAATAAAAAATGACTCCACTACCTCATTACCACAAATCACAGGGGCATAAAATTTCCAAAAGTATCTATAACATGGCACATTTCTTCATCTATTTATCTCTGTTTGATTTGCATAATTATCTACTGAGTATAGTGCAAGAAATATATAGAAAATTTTAAATACTAACTTGTATTTATATCTAGTGGACGACAGTTATAAAATTTTATTTGCATGAGATGAAAAGGGACAACATTATTTATTGGAATTCTGAGAATTTCCATAAATTTTTGAATGCTTCTAATTATTCTGTGTAACCATTCTGTTTCATCACTAATGATATTTTAATGTCAAAGGTCATAGATAATATATCTCCCACTAGATATGAATACAAGTTATTGATTATTGAGGAGAACATATTTTCATTGTGAACTTGTAATTATTCAGAACATATGGCTGTGATATTTGAAATACTAATTAAATGTATTAATTAGAAAGATATACATATAAAATCAATGTTATCAAAAAATATTGTTATTGCTACCGGGATTCGATCCTGGATCTCTTTCCAATCCGGAGAAGGTACATTAACCAACTATGCTACAGCAGACAGTACTTTTGACGACAAATTTTTGAACCCATATGTTACAATTTTCAAATAAATACATCTGTCGTTCCATTATTTGAAAGAGATCTATTTTTTTTTACGCAATCTCAAATACTTTTGAGTAAACCGATAGCAGACACCAGAATTAACAATTTATTTCTATTACATTTTGGACACATTGATACAACTTATCTATTATTGAGGAGAGCACACTGTATACTTTAACAACATCGCATCTTCTTTAAGCTTTGTTCAAGGCGGTATACGTGTATGTCCACATTTTTATTGATTATATTTCATATTAATACGTGGAATATTCCTTAAACATATTATCTGAACGATGTTTGATGAACGGCTTTGGATATAAAAATAGAATTAACTCATGCTTGATATAACGCGGTTATCAATAGGTCAAAAAAAGCTGACGCAATATAATAAGTTTTGATCTAGAAGTGATCACATCCGTTGATATGAAAACTGTAGTCTTTGGAATTGGAAAAATATTTAGTTTGTGCGAAAACTGCATCATTTTATACTATGCACAGAAAACTTGATGAAAATTTAATAGTTATTATTATGTTCCATGCCGATGTTATATTTGAATAACTCGGAAATAGAAAACAAATTTTTAATTAACTGTTAAATAATCAATTGTTTCGTTTATTATAATTATGTATGGAATACGACGTCGGCCAAATGGCTGCCACTAGCAGCGGCACAAATACGTGGTCTTTTAACCATATTTCTCATAACATTATCGCACGCTTCGAGTGTTATTTCAACAATTTCACTTTGAGTATTGTCCTGTAGCATCAGAATTGACGTAGACGTTTTATTTCAAATAATTTTGCAGAAAATAGTGGGGAGCCATCAGACGATCGAGAAGATCAGTCGATATCACCAAATTTCTCGCAAAATTTCAAGCGTTGCTCGGGCTGTGTGAGAGATGGCACCGTCCTGTTGAAATCGCATGTGTTAATCAGGCCCAGTTAACACAATTCAGCCACCAAGAAATTTTACAACTTGTGGCGATAGCGATCACCATTAACGGTTACAGCATTACCATTATTATTTAAATAAAATGTTTTAATAACTTTAACACGTTGATGCTTCATAATAAGTATCTGCCAAACACAAATGGCGATCAAACATAATATTCACTCCATATTATATAGACAATTTATGACTGCAGCAAAAATATGGAAAAATCACTAAGTATAATTGTGTGATAATCTAACAATCAAATAAAATATTAAAATCTCATTATAATAACGGAGGAAATCAAGAAACGGACATTAGTTTTACTTGCAAATATTATATTTTTCTTTTATGCTAGATATAAGATGGGATAATATAGACTATGTCCAAGATGATCTCTCAATGAAACTTCAGTCTCTGAGAATCGATCAAGATACACGATGAACTCGTGAACAGATCCTGTGTTACTCGATAGATGTTACGTTACAATAATGAGGTGTACGCACTCCACTGAGATTTACAATAATGAGGCGTGTGCACTGCACTGACATTTTTCAACAGTGTACCTCTCCAAAACAGGATTTGATCATGTTTCTTCTATGTATGCGTTATTTTATAGTTAGTTATATTAAAATCATAGTGATTATTAAACATTATTAGTGGTTAAGACACTGGCCTAGTGATCCAGTGGTCGAGGAGACCTGCAAGTTCATAGCACAAGCGTTTAGTTAAGTTTTAAAATAGTAAGCATATTGATCTGACACCCATACCAATAAATGAATAGAAATGAAATAAAGTGTACATATATGAGAGAGGTTTGAAACATTGAAGGGCATTCTACACACATTCTTGGTGAAAACATAAATCCGATAGTTTATGACAAATTTATGTAACTATATAAATATTTACTCTTCAAAAATTAAAACTTTGTGTAAACAAGACGTATTTTTTACATTAATTCATATTATATTGTCAGCGTTTAAATTTTATTTCCAATCGAGACATATTTAAAAAAAATCTCGGAGCTATTTGATTGCGTACCAAAGTGATCACGTGGGTGATACCTAAATGAAAATGTATTCCGGGTTTGCATCTCTATATAAAATAATATTATCATAAAACAGCTCAAAATCACATCCGATATTTTACCACAATTTTACCTTATGATCAATTTTGTATTCAATATTTAGTGCCGTTGATACATCAAGGTATCATCTGATATTTACATCAAACTGAAATATTAAACTTCAAAGCTTTGAATACGATTTTTAGATTTCTTCTGGTAAGTTTAATTTAACGCCCTTAAGGTAAAAATTTTTTCGAAAATGTCGAAATTGATTTTAGATTAATAAAGTAAACAGATTCCGGATTCTGGGCACATTAATATACAATATAATTCATACATTTTATTTGTATTCAAATCAACTGTTCTAAAAAGTATTACAAATATTACTTCTTGGTCGATTTATTATTTCCAAAACTGTTTGGAGACATATTTTATATGTGTAAAACAGTTTTAAAAAAAAATTATTGTCTGAATTTTTGTATAAAAATTCTTACATTTGTTCCTCCAAAGTTACGATTTAATAAAATATGACATATTGATGCAAGTCGAGTGCCTACTCTCTGTACATTTTGTCTTTCCAATATAAACTTTAATATATACCTGTCCCGCTTTGGCCAACTAATTACTTAGGGATTTCCCCGACGGAGGGACATATTGCCTTCTGACACTGAACTCTCAAGATCTGTGTTTTTTTGACGTCCGAAAGTAGCGCCGTGCAAAATATTAGGACCACGAAGAAACAGTATTCTAAACAGCTCCGGAAGTGCAGTGATATCTCAGTTCTTCACTAAAAAGGTGTGAGTCAAATGGAGGTGAAAACTTGACGTCCAATCCAGGATCGAGATCAAGGTAAGCCAGATTCATTTGCCAATATTCTTCTCTTGAATCCAATTCGGATTGTGTCAACTAATCATTATGTTAATCGATACAGTCCACAGGATCTTATCCCACCAATTTATAGTAATTTTGGTAAGTCTTTGTGATTTTATAACACATATAATAATATATTCGTTTGAATAATATCAAACTATAATTAATAACTCAAAAACATATAATAATTATTATTTCAAAATCAAGGTGGGCTATGTGTATTGCGCGAAGGTGAAACACTGTAGTCAAAATCACTTATGCCATCTTAATGATTCCAAATTCGTCGGCATATATAATACACAGCCTTAAATATTTCATATAAATCGGTTACAAATTATTTCAGTCGCCAAGGTAGTAATCACACCGTTTCACAACTGGCCGACCCTTGCGATAATTGATACCTTTGAAACGATTTGCCTCTCTGTAAAATGAATTTATAAGGGTATTTTCGATTCGAATACCGACCAACCTCGCCTTTTATTTGATTCTATCAACCGGCCCAAACTTTGGGTTTTATCGCGTTTGTCACGCACCTGCGACCGATATATTAATTATGACTGTTTACATTCACAAAAAAGCTATTAAAATACATATTTTCATTTTTGCAATGGATAAACTAGGCCTGAATTCAGTAGAAAGTATTTCGAACCCTCATTTCAAGAAGATGATTTTCAAATTATTTTTTTAAAATTCGCTTTGTTATCATAACCCGAAATTATATTATCAGTCTAAATAAACAATAATATAATAACTAAATGAAAGTCTTAATAAAAAAACATCATAACAGTGTAATATATAATACTAGAATATTTTATTTTGTAAGATATTTGTAAGATACACAGAAAAATTATATCTATCGAAAAAATATGTAGTTATCATCGGAACTCAAAGTCAAAACGTTCTCTTGCTGGGAAAGTGTATTACAAATTACGCTTTATTAACCATATAATTTCCAGTCAAACTTTGGACTTAATAATGTGTATTACTTATTTATTATATTATTTCGCATTCAAAACTTCTAAATTTTTATTTGCAAGATCTTTCAAAAACTTTTGAATAATACATATTACATGACAATTTGTCTTCTAATCTATTTTTATTTAGATTAAATAAAACACAATCACTTTGTATAAAACCACTAATTTTATTACACGCCAATCGGTTTCGCTTAGCCCAAGTTTCATCAGGGCGTATTTAAAACTTTTTTTAATACGCCCTGACGAAGCTTGAGCTGAGCGAAACCGGTTGGCGTGTAATAAAATTTGTGGTTTCTTTCAAAGTGATTTGGTTTTATTTAATTTAATATGTCAAACCATAAATTGATTGCTTTATACGAAAATATATTTTTATTTAATTAAGAAAACTTTGAAATATATATGTTTAATTAAATGTTACCGCGAGCCCTCGTATGTGGAGCTGGCCTCTCTTCTAGTTTAAATCTAGCTTTTGATAGACGATTTCCTTGAGGAAACCTACCGATGTTTCGGCACGGTAACACATGCCAATATCAAGGCGTTGCCTTAAAAAGTTGTGGTACAACCGTAACAGTTGGGAGATTTATATCTTCTACGAAAAAGTACGGTCTAAATTAACTACAAAATACGCGATCTAACCTAGAAGAGAAGCCATTTCCATATATATATTTATTTTGGTAACTCAATTTTATTGTGAAGTTACATTTTTAAACATAGTAGGTACTTAACTATATATTTTCTGTGTATCTTTATAACTGATTTGTGTAATTTATTTTAAGTATCAAAGGACTACCTACATATGTTCCGAAAATTTGTAACTTACAGGTAAAAAATTATATATGTACTATAATTGTAAATTTATCTTAATATGATAATATTATTTTGTAAGAGCAGAAAAATCTCTCCTTCTTTCAAATTACCTTGTCTATTGACATGCAGGACTTAGATTATGATGATGCGAAATTAATTTTTTTCATAAAGAAAGATCGGCCGTAGCCAGAGTCGCGTAATCCAACAAGCTTATCAAAGTACTTTTACTATTTTTATTGGATACTCAAAGAATAAATGTATAACTCGTTTTGAATAATATAAACCTTGAATAAATTGATTGGTTTTATTTTATGATTTAATAATTAAAGTAAAATTTTAATCACAAGCTATTGCTTTAAATAAAAAAATAAAAATTAACAATTAGAAAAATGTAATAATTAATCAAATAAAACACAACGTTGTTTATTTCACACAATAACACTTTAATTAAAATTATTTCAATGCTTACTGCATCATTATAATTAGTTAAAAAAAATTTAAGTCAATTTCGATGGACTTCCACAAAGTTAATCGCGAAAATGTTGAAATATTATGAAAAATAATTATGGTTTTATTTGAAATACAGTTGATATTTCCACAGCCATCATTACCGCCGACGACCCCTAAACGCACCTCACATTTACCAGTGCGTAAAACCAGAGCTCGTAATAGCCCTAAAAACACGTCTGGTACCAACGTCGGGTGCCAATAACATGCACCCACTCCACTTTTCTCGCCGCTGCCTTCGAGATAAGATCTCCTGAAAACGCTCCTCTCTGAATGATTTTCATTGTATGGATATTGAATATCTTTAATATGTAACTATGCTCAATAATACACTTGTTTCAACCGTAAGTAGTTACAACTTTCGTTTCATAAGCTACTCTGGTCACAAATACCACAATACACTCCGCGATTTTTAAACGAACATGTGAGTGAGTAAGTGATCAATTAGGATAACTCATCACCCACACCACAAATCCTTCTGATTCATCTGTCATACGCCCACATTAAAATCAAAAATACAAAACACTCTTCCATAGTCGCATCCTTTTTCTCACAGAAATATCTTAAAATTTCCGTGAACTGCAGTTACCTACATTTTTTTAAATAAAACTGTACTTATACTATTATAAAACTAAGTTTAGTGATTGTGCTATGAAAAATAGGACTATTTTAATGGTATCCCGATCACTAGGCGATTGTCTAACTACAACGAATCTTAAAATAAGTTTATTTTTACAGACTTAATAGATATTGTGTGTTACACATAAGATACAGGTACTTACCCTATAGGGTATTTTGCATTTTTAGAATTGAATTTTTTTTTTGCGTAAGTAAAAATATAACTTTCGAGTATATTTATAAATATTACAATGCGTTCTACATTAAAAAATAACAAGATTTACAAAGTGTTCGTACACCAATGAGATCCTCTGCTCCAGAAAAACATATCCGACAAACACATCGCTACATTAAGAGTTTTTTTTATTGATGATATATACCCTACTTTTCTTTGAATGAATGTTACACCATTTAAAAGTTAAACAGCAATATTAACTTTTTTTTTTTTAATATAATTTTTTTTAACAAAATTACGCATAAATGTTCAATAAATTTGATGTCAAATTATATAAACATTTTTTTTGTTAATATTGACCAATTTTAATACTCCAAATAGTATATATTTTGTCACTGCAATCAATGGCGGTGTTTAAATGAAAATCAATATTTACATAATGTTCGATCTTTATAACAAGATTCTATGGATCGCCTTACGCAAATGTGAATGCGACATATAGAATAGTTTCTTACCATTATCTACCTATTACCCCCTCAATATACCCAGTACACGACCTTTTTCTGTAATTTTGTTATCAATTGTTTTGAATCAATTGAGTGAAATTTGAACTGACAGTTATCGTTTACCATTGGGTACGGTAGGCTGTAAAAACTGTATAAATTATCATCCTGCTGAGTGGGGCTGATAGTGTACTATTGTGTGTTCGGTTCCTCACTGTGAGTGCCGAAGTCTCTACATCTTGCTATTGTGCATAGTGCGTGATGCCCCACTTCGCGCTGTTAATGAAGTGTGATTTCCTAAACCCAGAATATCTATGGCTTTAATGAAATAATAAAATCCAGATACCTAAAGGAGCAACTCTCAAGTGGGTCGTGTTTCTTCCTGGTTCTGGTTGACCCTTCAGCCCCCCTATTCCCTATTCCTGTCCTTCTCCTAAATTCTTTTCACCCTTCCAACATCCCGTTTCCCCAATCCCTTGTTCAAACAAATAGAAAACAAACATAATTATTATGTCATATGTTCAGAACCAAATGGTCACATACCAATTTCTCGTAATACGTATTTTAAATAAAATTAACACTTAGGTGTTAATCATCAACATTTTTTTTTCAATTTTACCTACAACAAGAAAAGCGATATATATGCTATAAGTATTTTATAAAAAATACGCTGTAGTTAAGTTAAAAAAAAATTCACTCACTCTTCCAGCATTAAGTGCTTGTAAAGTGTTTAAGTAAAAAAGAGCAAAAGTATATAAAATCGTGATAGAATCAACAAGTAGTAAAGTATTGTCTCAGAGACGGCAATATTAATCAAGTTTAGTAAATTAATTAAATGTTTATCTACTAACTCAATTGTCTTAATTGTAGTATGTCTGAAAGTAAATCACGAAAATGGTTGTCGTCCAAATTTTAACCAAATAATCTCTCAATTATTATGTATATTATTATACAGTGTTATGATAGTGTTCTAGTATGGATTCAGAATCTGGATTTTATATATAATGCTTATGACATTTATGGTTTCCAATTAATTTACATAAAATGCTAGTGGTCAGATTTACACTAGTATATTTATGTTATTATTTCAAATTGTTATTATTTCAAATTGCATTAAAGGGAGAGGTGCCTTTGTTTTGTGCAGGCCCTAAATATCTGATAACGGTTTATGCAAAACTTGGTCCAAGCAAAAGAAGAGTGAGATGTCCGGGGAAGTGAGATGGCATGTCATTATTTTCTACAGAATCTTAGAGAATCCTACTGAACAAAATTTGAAATTTGTATGGTGTTCAATATAAATAATACACTTTTATATTGGAGGGGGAGGGACTGTGTGTGTTATGTTTTAGATTGAAGATTTAAAATTGAGAGATTTGGCTCTAGTGAGACATTCCAAGAGAAGAGCATTTAGTCTTTCATGATCCTGATTGGACGGGGCGTCAAATCATGATGATTTTTATTTAATGGAATACAATTAATTATTCTATTTTATTAAGATATATTTTTGAAAATTACCACTTATCTACGCATGTCGTCTATTTTTCATTCAATTCAACATCTTTTGACCAATTTAAACCAAATTTTGCTTTGTTGAATTGCGAATAATATAGGCACCTTCACACCTGTTTTTGATAACACCTCACCTATATAAATATGTATTGTATTTAATTACACCCTTTCTTAATTTTGCACAGTTGCACTCTAGGATTTTAAGGAAAATGTAATTATCCCACCCATCACCCTTTATGAACAAAATGTTACATACACCGTTACTCTTTAGGGCCCACAACCTTTCCAGAATCCCGAGCAACGCCAAAATCGTATCACCAGTAAATAATAAAACTTTTTTAAATTATCTCCAATAAGCGATGCTTCCAACCCCTTTCGAAACCAATAAAGGTACTCCAAACTTTTCTAGTGCATCATTCATAACAAGTCGCCATCTATCGATATGTTACCAAAACGACGACTTGGCAATTTTTCCAACAAATACATAACTCACGATGTAGTATCCACATGACGTTTCATTTTTTGTGATTGATGACGCTTTACCGTATATTTATAAAAGTATACATTATGCATACACAGCCAATCAACTGCCTGGGTTGATAAATGTGAAAGTGTTTAGTTTAGGATTTGGGTCACGAAAAATATTCCAGTTCAATATTATATTAGGGCGCTTCGAATATTCCTCTTTCCGGTTTTTATATTCAAGTAGCACGATATTGAAGAAGTTTTAATGAACCCTTGTATTCTTATACATTTTCCATTTAGATAATAACGTTACTTAACAAGAAGGGTATATTTTACATAATGAATATGCGCGTGTAGCATTTATATGCCACGGTCAGTGGAATAGCATTACAATTAAACCGTCATTATCGGTTGAATATTTGAGTAGAATTATTTAAAAAGTTACAAAATCTAATTGCTTGTTTGGTTTAACCAGTGATCGGAAAACAGCGGCTCTTACAATACGTTACTGTGATCCTTATTCAGAATATTATTTTTTTGTAAAAATATATGGCTTCACTAAATAAACCCCTTATTTGAGAAACAATACTTGTCCTCAATACTTTACTTCTGAGATATATCAATTTGAAAAGTGTATCATATAAGTTTGAAAATGTGTCGTCAATGCACTGTGTTGGTGTAGCATAATCAGTTAATGCATTTTTCTCGGATTGGAAAGAGATCCAGGTTTGAATCTCGGTATCAACAACAATATTCTTTGATAAAATTGATTTTTTATGTATATTTTTCTAATTAATACATTTAATTTGTATTTAAAAATATATCACAGACCGTCTGTTCTGAATAATTACAACTTCACAATAAAAATCTGTTCTTATTAATAATCAATAGAAACTTTAGTCAAGTTATTTTCAGTATAAAATAATAGTCATACGTACAAAATTTATCAGAGAAAATTATATATAGATACTTTGTTTTTTAAAGACATATTCTTAAAATTTGTAAGTTATATATCTGGACAAGTGTTGTTTTTCAAATAAATTTGGACAAGTGTTGTTTCTCAAATATATATAATGAAAGTGAACAAATTTTATGATGAAAATATTAATATTTTACTTTATAAAATATCAAAAACTTGTGTTTATAATCTATAAAGATTTATTTATCAGTATATTGTCATTTTTACAAATAGAGAAAGAAATATGACTAAATAAAGTTTAAAAAAATATTATTTACAATAATTACTCGTCAATATCTTCAGATGTCGGCCGCTGAAACAATTTATCATAAAATTTCTTATATTCATCCGGGATATGCGGATTAACCTTCTTTATGTCATTATTTATTTATTTATTTATTGGAAATTCACAATAATTTTCATACACTTGTTCACTAGGTAGTGAAATATCCTGTTTTATGGCCGACTAAAAGGTAAATGATACCAGTCCATCAATAAATTGACGGGCTGTTAAATATTCTAGAGAGCGGCAACTATACTCAAAATGGATAAACTCTGCCATTCCAACGACTGCTTTATATTTCTGGGTACTTTTTTCCCAATAAATTAGTGAAAAGCTTACTTTTTTAAGCATTGATGACTACCATTTTTTTAAATTCAAAATATAGATAATAGTATAGATCCTATATACTTTTTTCAGTTTTCTGTTTACTACTACAAAATTTTTGTAGAATTGTAAAAATTAGAAAATAATGCTTGATTGTAATAAATTTTCCCGTTGATGCAAAATCCAATAAAAATCAAACCATGGTATGATTTTTGTTTTGACCAGGATACCCAGCAGAGAACAAATGCAGATATTTTACATTATTTTAGATGCTATTATTGATATAATCCAAAATGAATGGAACATATATTCTTCATTTGGGCCCTTCCCAGCTTCACCTTCATGATACACATATTATTTTCTAGATGCAGACTTAATGTGTTATGAATGTTAAAAAAATTCACTGTTAATTGGCGAAGGTAAAAAATGTTTGCACTGAAATCCGTAGTAAGCTTAAATTATCCATAAAGTCGAAAGCTAGGCCTGAAACTGTTTTTTTTTCTCCAGCACTATTTATGTACACTTAACTTTTTATTCTGCATCGTTTAATTCTCTCACACTTGACTTTAATTAGATTACTATCACTGTAAGCAGCATTCTGCATTTTGACAGCTCTTTAAACAAAATGATCGCCTTCAATAGTTAACTTGAAAAACAACACTTGTCCAGGACCAGTGTTGTTTGTTAAACAAACGTAATATTGAAGGGTATAGAAAATCTATACTGAGTATCGGACAAGAGTTATTTCACATACAATTAGTAGTTCTATTCTGATAGAAAAAATTGTCATTCATAACTCCATTATACCGAATGTAACAGTTGTTGTTTTTCAAATAAATGGTTCAAATGCGATGCAATAGTGTTTTTCGGATTTTGAACATTACGCGCTCTATCTATAAATAAATATTTAGTTACATCACCATCATCATTATTCCTGGCTTTAAAATACAATATGGGTCCTAGCTCCTTCAAGAAAATTCTTCCACCGGCTTCTGGACTATTTATTTATATTGTTTTACCACCCATTATTCTCCGTCGTTTTTATGGCTTATTATTGAGCAGCAATTTTGACGGTTGCACATCATTCATACGCTATATTTGGCGTAGCCATCGTTGCTTCGCTAATGTTATTAATGTTGTGACTTTCGGCTCTATTTGATCACATCAGACGCAAATAAATTATTTTCATTTAAATATGCACCACGAACCAATTAAAGTGGTAGTGGCAAGTGACAACCCATCAAGAGATAAAAGTTAAATTGTTGCTATTGATGCAATATGTATTTATAATTCAACAAACAGTGTAAATTCAATTTTGCTTCATTTCAAAAATAAACACAAGTTTTGTTAGTACTGTTTCACTCGTAATACGCCCGCTCTAGCCACATACACAAACACAATCCAAACTTATTTGATTGCTACATAAACTCATTCAATCAACATATAAAGTAAATACTAATTAAATGTATTAATTAGAAAGATATACATATAAAATAAATTTTATCGAAAAATATTATTATTGCTACCGGGATTCCAACCTGGATCTCTTTCCAATCCGAGGAAGGTGTATTAACCAACTATGATACAGCATTTTGACAACAAATCATCGAACTCATTTTCAAATACATCTATCGTTCCATTATTTGAAAGCCATCTAGCAACAACAATATTTTTCGATATAATGGATTACATATGTATATATTTCTAATTAATACAGTATTTAAAATATCACAGACTTATGTTCTGAATGATTACAACTTCATAATGAGAATGTGTTCTCCTAAATAATATATAAAGTGGTAACATTTCATATACCTGCATGAGAACGCCAGGAGGAATGGGGTCCTCCGTTCTCATCGTACACAACCCTTCGGATACAAATAATCCCTATTGGTGACGCTTTCGAGTCTATAACAACTAATAACGACAACCCTAAAAGGTACAATATTTGTATATTTGTCCCATTTAAAAAAATATTACGCCAACTAACGCCAACCATAAATGAATACTATTATGTATACGCTAACCACATTAAAGATATTGATGTGGCGGTTAATACACGAATCGTCAAAATGTAGTAAACATGCATTTTAGGTGTCTGGCAACCATATACCGGAATAAATTATCATATTTAAATAATCAAAATAAACACTTTTTATTTCAACAATATTTGAGTATTGATTTTTGCCTCCAAAGGTAAAATTAATTAACAGTAATTGTGTGTTATTAGACATACTCAAATATTGTTAATACAATATACTGATATATAACAATATATATAAAATTGAATTAACAATATATATAAAATTTAATATTGAATTTTCAGACGTATTCTAGTATAATGTGTTAATTATTTGTCAAATATACAGATAAAAAATATAGCTTCCAATATTTTGCATAAGAAATAGATTCTCATTAATGACATCTGTGTTGTTTCAGGGAAATGAATATCAAATTTCAGTTCATAGATGGCGACAGCAAAGTTGTAGTTATTACTTGAAATGTTTCTACATGGTAGCATATACACTGCTTCCAAAAATTTGATAGATATGGAGGTTGATTGGGTGGAATAGTGAACATTACATTGTATAAAGTGATCACTTAAGCCAGCCGAAGACAGGTCGTAAGCCCTGTAATACCCATACTTCACATATAATATAATAGCTTCGTCTCAATGAGATATCTATGATTTTAATTAATAACTTTTTATTTCTCCTATGAAGTATTAAATATTTCAGTTACAATAATTTATCTTTAACATCTCAATTTTACTTTTTAATTTTTAACTCGTATGTATGGTTTTAGCAATAATTGCATTGTTTTCTTCTCTTGGATAAAATATATAAATAATTTAAATATTTATCTTTCTTTTTAAATGAAAGATCTGTGTATTCGTATTCACCGAACTCGGAAACCAATTAACTCTCCGATGAAAGTCATATTATAAAAATATTTGAATTATAAATAATTACGAAATTATTATGTAGATATGTAAATTTTTTCTGAACAAGTATTTTTTAATTAAAGTAAGAGTAAAACTGAATTTTATTATTTGTAAACACGATTATTTAATTTATTTTATAGTTAAGAGATACAAAGATATTGAAAAAAGAAGATTCATTATTTCAATAATGAATCTTCGCTTTTCAATTTTCAATTTATTATTATATTATTGAAATGATTTTTCAAATATCTGATTAATTGGCCTGATGAGTTGAATGCAGTTATGAAATCCAAATTGGACCACAATCAGCGAATTTATGACTGTTACAATCACTATGCCGGGAGAACATTTATAGCTCTTCTAAATTGTGAGTAGGTACTTTTAGAGACTGTATAACCACTCAAAATTATTTTCAACATATTATATAAATGTTGTATATACTAAAAAATAATTAAAATTTTCTAACCACATAAACCATTTATGAAAAAATGGGTATTCCGATCACAAATATTAACTTTTGTTTAAAAAATAATAATTTATTTATTATTATTTATGTGCCTGTAAAATAATAAATAATTTGAATGATTTTTCTGAATTAATTGTCTTGGTCAATTTTCACATGGGTTTATTTAATCCTACTACCTGCTATCTCAGTATCAAAATTATTTAAAATGTATATTTCATTTTTATATCATTAATATTTAATGCATATTATAGTCTTATAGAGACGGAGCTATTATTTTTATATGGGAAGAATGGAAGTCATGCGTATTACAGGGCTTACGACCTATCTTTGGCTGGCTTGAGTGATCACTTTACACAATTGTAATGTTCACCAATTCAACCCATGGACGACAGCCATGTGCGGGATAAAATCCAACAATTGCGTTCTTACAAAAATTTGGATATACTCAAAATATAGTGAATTAATATTTAATATTGTACAACATTTGAAACCAGTTTAATTATCCACCTCTTTTGTCAATAACAAAATTTCATGTCCCATTGTGACTATCACTAGCGCTGCCTCTTCAGCGTTCCTACAAGTCAAATCAATTCTGGAATACGCTCTCCTATGGAGAGAATGTACCGAGCTTAAAATGAATGTATGTGTGAAAGAAAATTATATTTCCCATTTTATGGTAATTTTGAAATAAGATGGTGGATCAGGCTAGCCAACTAGGCAATTTTTCGAAAAAGTAAAAATACACACGTACCTAACTAAAATTATCGGGTCAATACTAACTCGAACAAGGAAAGAACTTTGTAAGACCGCGATAAATCTCTAGGATCAATACATCACTGCCAAACCTAACGAATTACCTTTACTGCTGGTGTTGAAATAACAGCAGAAAACATTTGATACACTCGGGTTACAATTTACTCAACAGTATCGGATAAAGGTTAAATTGAATTGTTTAACTTTTGTGTAGTAATTAAATAAAATGTTAATTGAAAACATACATTTTGAGACTAGGCTGTAACTATAACGTATAAATATAGTATCTACAGTTATTGTGAAGTCCTTGAGATTGTTACGATCTATGTATGTCATCACGCGAGCACCGCCTGTTGTGGATGCTGTAGCGGGCCTTAAAGGCTAACGCACGCCGAGCGCGCTCTCTTAATCTGCCGCTTGTCTCAGTGAATAGGTGTATATTATTATACCATAAAAGTACTATCGTAATAAAGATTGTAATTGATATCTGACGATTTTCATTACTGAATTACCAACAATCTTCTGTGAGGTACATAACTTTGGGAAGTGCTGACATCTCAAATTCATAACAGTTATATTTTGGGTTTGCTTATTTTTCTGAATATAAATTTGGTTAAAACCTAGATGAAATACTAGAAATCTTGAAAAAAAGATACAGTTTGACTATACAGATTTAGTCACAGATGTTTTAATACTAATTGGTAGTCGTATATATATATATATATATTAGCTGTGTTCCCGTAAAACCGGCACAAGGCTTTCTTAAATCCTATATTCAACATATTCCTACGTTGAAAATATACGATAATTTAATTTAAAAAAAGGGATATGATCTATCATAACTAACTTAATCAATTAACATAAACAAATCGGGAATTTTGTTAAAATTATGTCAATACGGATTTACCTAAGAAGGTTTATTAATTTGGTGAATTGATTTTCCAAACATTACAGCTTCAAATAAAATTTATTTTTGCTATATTGTTTTTTTCTCTTTACTATATCATAAAAATTATCACTTAATCAATATACACATAATAAAAATAACTATATTAATTTACAATAGTAATGAATAATTGTATTAAAACTATAAATAGATAAATTAGTAGGATATCTCAATAACCTAAGATGCTTAATGTTAACAGAAAAATTAGTGTGAAATTTACTATAAAGTAGTCAATATTTTGTATTCTGTATTGAGAATCATCTAAAATTATCGACCAATCTTAAAGTATATAAAAACTTAAGGTCTTACGATCGTTCGGGAGAAAAACATGACAGAGTAGATAAACACAACATACCTATCTAACTTTCTCGTTTGTTTCGGAAGAACCCTGAAGATCCGTGGACGATACGCAATAAAGAAGTACCTAATCGAACTTCGGACTCAAACTTTTCACACGTCAACAGCTCCGACGAGAGTAAAAAACTATTTCTCGTCCATTACGTAACAGAATACAAAGTATTAGAGATATTCGTTTCTGTGTCGGCTTGGAGACCGTAAAAAATACATGTTGATATCCAACAGTCTGAATGATTGAAATATCTCCGGTCGCATATATTTTTGATGTGAAATATCACAGGGCGCACAAGATATAGTAAATAATCAGATTCAGACAAGTACAATGAAGCCTTATTACAAAAGTGACATTACATCAACCCCATTACACTGTAATGCATTATTAAGAGAGATATAAGAGATTACTAATCCTAATGTATTTTAACAATATCTCATAGCAACATAAAACATACAGGTGAATATTTTTGTTTGTTTGGCTACTATTTTGGTTTAGTAAATATTTATCAGTTTGCATTTGGTAGTCGTAGAGAGTAGTTGATTCCAATTTATTTTAAAGCATCTAAGACTTCAACAACGTGTAGAAGTCATTAAAACATTTTATCTAATTGATAATAGCAATTCTGTAAGCATTAGTAGTGATCGCTACAGTCACATGTTGGAAAACTTATTGGTGGCCCAATTAGGTGGCCCCTGCAACAAATGTGGTTCCAACAGACGGTACCATTTCACACACAGCCCGAGCTACGCTTGAAATTTTGCGAGAATTTTTCCTGGCGGCATAATGTTAAAAAGTGGTGATATCGATTGGCCTCCTCAATCACTTGAAATGACGGCTCCCGACTATTTTCTGCGAGGTTACATAGAAGAAAAGTTCTACGGCAGTAAACCAAAAACACGCGATGTGTACGAGAATGTTATGAAAAACATGGTTAAAAGAGCACGCATTTGTGGCGCTGTCAGAGGCGGCCACATGACCAATGTTATATGCCATACATAATTGTTATAAGCCATACAATCGAGAGATAAAAACCTAATTTTTAATTTTTGTTTAATTTCCTAGTTATTCAAAAACAACACCGGTCTGAGACATAATTTCATCCTGTATTGAGGGTTATCAGTCGTACAGTAACACACAGACAAACAGGATCACGTGAATGATTTTTCGCGTAAATCAAAGCAAATTATTTCGAAGGAAAACACATTTCTGTTATGAATATGTTTTTAAATATAATAATAACTAAAATAAAGTTTGTCTTAAATTTATTTAAAATTTGTCTAAAATTATAGCGAAAATAGTAAAAGCGCTTCCCCGGATAGGAAGATATCCAGATTCGAATACCGGTAGTAACTAAATATTTTTTCGATTAATAGTTTTTATCTGTATATATTTTTAATTGGTTAATTAAATTTGAATAGTAAATTATTTTTTATTGTATTTTATTATATTATTAGTTAAATATATAAAAGTAATAAAAAATATATTTTTCTTTCATTATTGAAAGTTAACTTCTAATAATAGTCAATTAATACTTATACCTGCAATACCACGGTATGTTTAAATGGAAATAAAATTGCAAAACTATCAAAGACATTTAAATGTCCTCTGTGGTAGCAGTCCTGTTTGACTGCCAAAGTTTTCAAAGTGATTAATTAGAAAGTGAAAGCATTCGCTTTGATGAATCTAAAGCTTTAATAAATTTTCATTAAGTTTGTTAACACACGTAACTGTCTCTTGACTTTCATGTCTTGGGTTTATCTTTGACGGCGAGTTTGATTCTGCGGTCGCCCTCGATCCCAACCCTGCAGTCACAACGTAGAGCGACAAATTGACACGTCTAACTTACCCTTGTGAGAAATCAACTATGTTTATAAAAAAATTCAATAAAAAGGTATCTAAACAACAAAGGTTATTTTTCAAATGTTCCAAAAGTACAATAAATAATCAAGAAATTTACATAATCATGTTTTAGTCCTGTAATTCCACTTACTACCTGTTGATCTAGTGACTAAGACACTAGTCCAGAGATCCAGTAGTCGGGAGTTCGAACCTAATTCCAAGAGAAAAACAAGTTTGCAGTATTTTTCTAACACAAGTTAGTCTAATTATTCACTAGTTAACTTAAGTCTGAAAATATAGGGTGTCCAGTGATAATTTTTATATTTTTTTAACCAGATACAAACTATCACTTTTCAGATTTACTGCCGTATGATTGATGATTGATAATAATTTAAAAAATGTAGTTTCAATAAATGGGGCAATTCTACATACTGTTAGGGTCTATCATGAAGAAAGACAAGAGTGTGAACCAATATCATTTTAGCAATATTTGATTATGTCCAAGAACCCACAATTACTGAATTTTTACCTACAAGGGCACTATTATTAAACAAATATCAGATATCTCATAGAGAAAAAGTTATTTTTTATTAATGGATATACTATTAATATTTTAATGGAAAACATATGAAGTCCACATACTAACATTTCTTTCTAACTAAGCTTTCAAAAATTTTATAAATATGGAGATTGAGGGGTGAGAATTGGTGAACGTTATATATAAAGTGATCACTTAAGCCAGCCGAAGACAGGTCGTAAGTTCTGTAATTACTTACATATATTTTCCATTAAATATAATAAAAAATAGCCTCGACTCTATGGAGATATCTGATATTTGTTCAAATATAATTTTAGTTGCTTGCCTTTTGTCACTGTTTTTCTATATTATTTACAGTTGATTAATAGCAATTTAAGTTTATTGTATTTCTTTGAATTTCCTTCCGACTGTTATCAGGGTTTCTGATTAGCGTGCCCAAATAAATTTATTCTTGAACCACCTCACACCCTGCTCTTTGGGAAGTTTGTTGTGATGCATTAAATCTATGTACAATCTGATATTTTAGTCTGTTTCATTTTTAAACCAAACGAAGAGAACATCATTTTATACAATGTCCAAATCGACCTTGTATGTAATAATGTGATTTTTCTTTTGGGAATATCTAAAATCTAAAGTGTACAGTAATAATCCTGGAACAATACAGGCCCAATATGAAAACATCCGGCGTGAAATCACCGCAATCGACCCAGCATTTTTTCTCGCGTATTTGCCAACATGCCAACAAAAAGTGAAGTCCACAGATCTCTACTATCGGTTAAACTAAAAAAATATAATTAACTTATTTAAGATTTGTTTATATTTCATTTCAAAATTAAAAAATTACTACCGGTCACCCTAAAGTAATAATATTATTATTTTTATTTTACTTCTAAATGAATGAGAGTTTAATCCGCTTTTTTATAAAAAGCGCAAATATTATTTGTGGAAAAGGACCAGTATTTATGTGTTATCGAACGATGTTTGGTAGTAAATCTCCACATTTTGAGACAGTTTCTTCCGTTTTTGGATTTCTAAAGATTTCGTTTTTCAGAATAGTAAATAAACATATAAATAAATCGCTACTTTATTATCTTTTTTGAGACTTGAACCTTTATAATGTAAAAGAAAAATATTTTTTTCATCGATTTACTATAGATAACGTGAAAAAGAAAGATAACATAAAGTACATCGAACACGATAATAGAATAATAGATGCAAAATTACAACCAAAACAGTTTGTGAATATTTTTAATTAATTTTTCGCTAATGTCGGAAATAATCCAGCGAAAAATATTCCTAAACCACTTAACCATAACAATCATATAATTGAAAATATACAGGATCAAAAAATATTATCTAATTTTGATACAACCACAGAAATTTAAATTCTAAAAATAATAGAAAGCATGAAAGAAGGTTCGTCTCCTGGCTTCGATAATATTACAATTCAAATTTTAAAATCTATGAAACTTCACCTGATAAAACCTCTAACATATTTGATCAATCTAAGTTTGCAAAAATAACTTTTCTCATAGAACTACAAGAAAACAATAATCTCACTTATTTTTAAATCTAGCAACCCATTAAAAGTTTTTAATTATAGGTCTTTTATTTTTAACATAGGTAAAAAAAAACTAAAGATTGTAAAAAACAAATAGTAAAATTTCAAAAAAACAATAAAATATTACATAAAAATCAATTCGGATTCAGAAAATCACTTAGCACACAAGATACAATAGCCAGTGTAACTTTAACCATATACTAGACACTAGGTAAAGGAAAAAATGTGCAGGAATATTCATTAAACCTCAAGAAGACGTTCGATAGTATCTCACATCAGAAACTATTGAATAAATTAAATAATATTAGTTTAAAAGACAACGTTACACTGTGGATTAGAAACTATCTAAAAAATCGCCCCCAACTCGTAGTGACCTTAGATTTTGGTATACCACAAAGGACCGTATTGGGACCAGTGCTGTTTATTATATATGTAAACGTCATTTTTTAAAAATTAATACACGGTCAAATTATGTCATATGCTGACGACACGGTCCTAATAATAAATGAAATAAATTGGGAAAGTCTAAAATTGAAGTCCACTGAAGATATAAATACAATTAAGAATTTTTTAGACTATAATTTACTTTCATTAAATAGTTAAAAATTCGTTGTTATTCTTTTTGTAATAAAATCTAATGATTTTCCGAAAAAAATCGATATAATAATTCATGAACACTTCCACACAAAATACAACTCACAATCAAAATTATTGTCTCTTTAACTGCTCAATTTTAAAAACAACAAATAAAATCAAATATCTTAGGGTAATCATCGATAAAAATCTTAAATGGAAAGATCAAATTTGTCAAGTTGTTAAAAAGATTAGATAATTAATATACATATTTTATAAGAATCGGAACATTTTTATCTATAAAAAAATTGTACTTAGTATACTATGCATTTATTCAATCCATTTTACAATATGCCATCATTAGTTGGGGATCAGCTTATAATAAGTACTAGCCTGATTCCAGTAAAAGTAAAACTAAAAAAACCAAAAAATTATCCGACAAAATTACTTTTCGAAGAAATCCAAGTACCTACATTTTGTGATCTACTTAAAGGAAATTTTATTATTCAAATATTAAAAGAAAAAGAAAAATATAATTTTATTACTGAAAATCGTACTAGGTTTAAATTTGTATTTTCATGCTCAAAAATCAACACATCATTTCCACAGCTCCACTATATCACTATATACACGTAGAAAAAATAATTTGAACAGCTTACCCGAAAACATCAGGATGCTTAATAATAACAAATAAATAATAAATGCTATCAAAAAAATACTTTAAAGATAAACATGTACCACAAAATTTATAATATTTTTATAACGTTGCTATTAATTGATTGTATCTTATTTTATTATAAGTTAGTAATTGTAAACAATAATTATTAATATGCAAAAAAAATCATTCATTTTTCTTAGAGTTCGGAGTCGAGAATCTGAACCTCCGCCACCATGATTAAATTAGAATATTAAAAAATAATAACTTAATAAAAATTCTATTTAAAGTCAAAAATTTAACATTTATCAATATTATTAAGGCCATTAAGCTCTCAGACTGATTATACAAACAACATTCTCCAGGCACCTCTGTCACACGACAAGTAATCTTTTCAGCCCTGCAATCCATCTGTTCCTTGATGAGGACAACTTAGAAATCGAGTTTTAGTCGGGGTTTCTTCAAAATTCTGTTGAATGGGAATTTTTGAGATTTAACAGAGAATTTATGGAAATTAACGAGTTAAATAACACGTATCAAAACCCCAAACTCTCCATCTACGTGAAACTATAGCATACTCAGGTAGGTGGGCCACATTCAGAGAATTCAGAAAGAGCGAAATCTTAAAACGAATGTTCATTAAGGATATTCAAGGGGTAGGAAAAGAGCAAAAAGACTTCAAGTCCGCTGAGAGGATGGAGTAAAGTATTGTTTGCTTCTATAAAGGCTATAAGGTAACGTTGTTTATCATTTCAATCTCTTTGATCTCGTGTAAGTTTATAAAATGTTATCATTATACCATGCGGTCTTTAAATTTTTAAAAATACTTAAAATCAGTTTTAAATACGTCCTGAAGCGTGAGATAAGCGAAACCGGTTGACGTATAATAAATTTCGTGGTTTTATACAAAGTTATTATTTTATTTAATAAAAAAAAATATACATTAATGAATTAAAGTACCATCGCCTCCACTTTCGTCATTTAGACACAAACATTCGCTGAATGCACCTAGCTATAAAAACATAGAGTATCGACGGCGCGTAACAGTATAAGCGCGGCCAGCAGCACTCGGACGGAGCCAACTTACAAGCATCATTCTACCTGTAGATGTTTTAGGCATATCAGCTTTAAAGCCACCTCCAAGACCTTTGTTCGAGTGTGGGTCTCCAGATGGGAGATCCTCCGGAGAACTGCTTAGTATCTTCCTCATTATTATTTTGTTTTTTTTCTACCTTCTGCCCTTCTTTCTGTTCTGGTGGGTTAAATCTGCCGGCAATGGTGCGTGGAGGGTAAGCCTCTAATTTGTTTTTATTTTACCTTTTTAGGGAGTACCTCTCCACTTCCCCACTGCTCCCCGGACTTGTTGATTGTTAATTATATTATTGTATTATTTATCGCCCTTAACTCCAAAGTTTCGTTCAATCTCGGTTTGCGCACCTAACGTAACTTCAACCATTGTAAATTTTAACATATAAAGCAGTGCATTCATAAGTAGTTTTTGTTCTTGTCACACATCCATATCCACTTACATTTTCATATTTCGATACGCACCGCATACTACACTCCGCGATACCAAACCAAACCATACAAATCTTCACACCTTCTGATTGGATGCATATACATCACTATATCCGCATCCACATCCATCAACTCACACATATACGTATATATTTTACATATTGGAGATATAACTGCTTCTTCATTTAACGAAATGTGTTTTAAAACATTAATTATTTTTGCATAATTTCAACAACTCGATAACACACTAAGGTCGGGTTAACATGAACGTTCAATTTTATTACAAATATAACAACTATAAAACACCTATTTTTGAAAAGCCGAATAAAGCACAATTTATCTTAACTACCTTTTTAATTTAAGGTATTCTTTAATTTTTCAACACGTCTGCCTCATTTTAATAGGCACAGTATTGCGTGCTGGCTGAAATTAATTGTTAAAAATTTCGTGACAAAGTATCGTGACATATTATGGTAATCATTATTTGATGAATGATATAGGCTTCAAGAAAAGACATTTCTAATAAAAAATCTATTAATTATAATAGAAACATATCAGATGGCATGACAACAAAATATCATTCGTAATAAGTATTTTGTTTACATTGTTATTGTTATTAAAAAATATTTCTCAGTTATGCAATTTTTTTTTTCAAATGCCGTACACTAATGTCAATACTATCTACAGTTATCCGTATTCTATTAAAATTGGGTTATTGTATTGATTTTGGCTGGTTATTATAAATAATCAAAGTCTTTTTACAAATAATTGTAATTGTAAAATAAAGTTTGTCTTAAATTTATTTAAAATTTGTCTAAAATGTATTTGATTGCTATAGCGAAAATAGTAAAAGCGCTTCCCCGGATAGGAAGATATCCAGATTCGAATACCGGTAGTAACTAAATATTTTTTCGATTAATAGTTTTTATCTGTATATATTCTTAATTGGTTAATTAAATTTGAATAGTAAATTATTTTTTATTGTATTTTATTATATTATTAGTTAAATATATAAAAGTAATAAAAAATATATTTTTCTTTCATTATTGAAAGTTAACTTATGTTAAGTTAGTTAAGTTATGCAATTTTTTTTTTCAAATGCCATACACTAATGTCAATACTATCTACAGTTATCCGTATTCTATTAAAATTGGGTTATTGTATTGATTTTGGCTGGTTATTATAAATAATCAAAGTCTTTTTACAAATAGTCACCTTTTAATTTTTTTTTCAGAGTAGTTCCTAATTAGTTACCCACCACTTTTAATTTATATTGTAGTTTTGTTTTTGTCTATGATTGTATTTTTAATTTCAGTGTGCATTGTTTCCGGAAAAAGATACATTTTGATGTATCAATAAATAGTGGTTTTAAACAAAGTGTTTTTTCTTATCATTCTTACAATTGACTTTATTGTAGGTAAATATATAAAATTATCAATGGGAAACATTATATGGTACGCCAAGTAAAATAAATCAAAACCGACAAATAAAACGAAATCTTGTTACGGAAGTTACATAACACCTCGCACCAATCACGCTAAATAGTACACATTGCATCCACGGTACAGCGCTACATGGCAGTACACGATCCCTCGCGCCGATGGCACATTCGTCCGACGGAGTGATTGCGAGTGTAACAGCCATCCTTATTGTCTGTAGCCCGATTTGAATAAAATAAGCTAAGTTCACCTCCAGCTGCTTATTTTCTTATTTCGTATTCGAAGACAACATTGTTTCATGTTTCATCCGCGCCGCAAAATGTAAACAATTATAAAAAACAAATACAAAATATGTATATATATATATACCTACATATATATGTATATATATTGACAGGTAGTCTTTGGTTATAGGTATTATGCCGTATCTCCAACATTTTGATTTACTATCGTTTCTAAAAGGATAGCGAGTATTGCTATGCTGAAACATCAAATAAACAATCTTTCCAGACATCCATACAGAAACGTAGAAACAACGATAAATTGACGCCTCAAATATAATCACGGTGCCACAGATACATGATAGTGTGAATTTCTTTCCAAAAAATGTTTAAAGTGCTCTTGCATAATTTCAATAATTTTAAAGAGTTTTGATTGATTCGAATTATATTAATAGTGACCAAAAACACGGGCAAGGAAGCTATAATCATAGAATTCAGATTATATTTTTTTGCGAATTTGCGTACATGAAATACGCATCATATCCATGCTTACTTATTTGTGCGGTGGAAATAGAAATATGTTATTCGAGACGAAACTTGAACCTTTAAACACTTAATCTCTAGAAGAGCATCTTACTGCTAGATCAACAAGCGCGCCATGTTATTTAATTTGACAAACATTTGAATTAAGATTTTGTGGTATCGTGTCACTGATAAATCATAAATAAAATATCATTCCAAAAAGTTTTCAGATTTTCAGGGATATATAGAATCGTCTACATAGAACATTCAGAGGTATGAGATATTCTGCCCCATATTTCCGACTTTTCAGAACTCAACTGACAAAATGGATTGAAAACTAGAAAGCTGGTCAAATTGTATTTTAATTTTATTTTATATACAGCTTCCAAAAATTCATAATGAAGGAACACCATTGCAAGTTGTCATAATATTTGTCTAGTTTTCTATATCTGCAGACGGAAAATACATATTTTAAAGTGGTATCCTCACAAATATACTCCTGGATAACGTGATTATCTTTCTTCAAGAAATTTACAATAGAATATATACACACTATTCCAGCATTGCTATTTCATTCACTTCAACAAATGGAAAATGTGGCAAATTACCAGTTTACTTTCTTCAGTGGTTGCAATCTATGTAATGATTTTTTAAAGTAATTAACGACTCTAGATATAGCGTCTCTCTTATTCCGAAGGTTTAGTAGGGGTATTTTGATGATATTTTTGCAATCTTGCTACATCAAAAGATAAACTGCTGAACTTTCTTGAGCACGTCAACATGCTACACAATGCTGAAATTCAACAAAAGAAGTCAAATAATTTTAATTTATTCAAAAATCCTAGGAAATCTCTTGCATGTCTTGTCAAGGAGGCACTAGAAATATATAAATACCCGATGAACATCAACAGCGATAATACCCTAAAATTAAAAACTTATTGATACCAGTTCCTGCAAAATCGTTGAATAAAGGTTTTCTCCACATAACAATAAATGGACCACAAATATAATGTAATGTAACCTTTCAACGAGAAATTGTCAAACGCTCATGATATACGTATAACCTTGTATATAACCCTGGTTTCGACACGGTACTGCCACAATACACGACCGACACGCCCTGCTTTTGACACGGTATTGCAAGCCAGTACTAAACATATCTAAACACCAAGAATATGACGTGGCATCGACGATGTGAGGCATGATAATAAATTCACACGAAAGAATAATCCAGAAAAAATATAGGAGTAAATACCTACTCCACAAAAGTTAAAAAACTATATTTTCTAAACTATTTTCACATTATTTTTAAAACAGAAATTAGGCAGATATTTTTATTCAAATCTTACAGACTAAGTATTTTATATTCGAAATATATATATATATACACATGTCGTACAACAATATTAATACAGTCCCTCGGTCCGTATTGTATAATTTACAGACGGGAATACGTCCCGTTAAATAACAAAATTTAAAATATGAAGTTTTAATAATATTTGCAGTAAACTTTATAAATATAGTAACAACAGCCTAAAATTTATTTGTTGGTTTAAAATACTAGTGTATTATTATATTTTGAAATAAACTAGAATTGAACCCAAACACACGATCCGAAACTAAGCGCCCTCACTAGGCAATGGAGGTAAATACCCCTAGAGAAATAGAGGTGACATGCCAAGCCGGTATCCATCAAAATTGAGTTTACTCACTGTAGTGTCACATTTTCTTTTAATTTATAGAAATATTAATTATGAAGTATCTCATAATACATATTTTTTCTATAAAAATATATGTTTCTGAAAGTCAGTAATTGTCAAGACTGAACCTTGCACTTATGTATTGAAAAATAAAATTTTAAAGGAAATATGAGAAAACATTTTCTTTGAGCAATCTAATTAAATAACTTACCTTAGAATGGTTAGATTATTTGCCAGTTTTCTAAAATAAGCGTTGGTATTCAAGTTTAGATACTTGATAAATATTAATACAAGAATTAGGTAAGTTCTTAATATTGTTATAAAATATCCCTTCACGAAGATATCTCAAAAGAATATGTATATTTTTTTTTCCATTTCACAACTCCAAAATATATAAGGGATCCTATTAAATTTAATACTTACGAAAATCGTTTTCTTCTTTATATTATATCAATCACAAATTAACTATAAAAAAATATCCTATTTCATGAAGTCCTTCCAGAATAAGCACACAATTTTTCATTTTGTCTATTGCAAACACGTTTGTTAAAACCACCCAACTTTACGCTATTTTTTTCATAACTATGAATGTCAAAAAACTTTTTACAAATATTGTCTAAAAATTTTATACGAAACGAAGAAACAATACTCTAGAATTTATATCACACACATAATTAAATCATAATAAATCCACACGAAAGCGACACATTATTCCACGATTTACATCATCTCAACTCACAATTTTTAATGTTCTTTATAAATGTCAAGACTTCTCATCGATTTAATTAATTAATAATATATGACACCTCAAAAATGATAAGAAGATGTCATCGATTCGCGAGCCGCTGCGACGTTTCTCGATAGAATCTCGAAGCCGACTGGCCTCTACGCATAGCTGGGAGAACAGAGCCCGAACACTTCCGAAATACGGCGGAAACAACCGAGCAAATCGGCGTAGCAGCTTCCCTTTGCTGACGTAATATCTCTCACTGCTTCCTTCTCAGAAGCCTCATCTATGCCGGGCGCACGAAGAAAAGTAAACATTCTGTAAAAATGAGCGTTTTGTTATCTTGTTACACGAGACATATTATCGAGAAGTTTTCATCCTTTTTGTGTGTTAGTACAATGTTCTAAATGTTGTGCTTTTGGACCATGTGAAGGTTGTATTGTGGGTATGTCAACTTTCTCTGGCGTTTTTTATTTATATACTTTATGATGTGTTTGCGGTGAGAATGGTGGACTCTACTAGGAGGGTTTAATGTGACACCCAGCAGTAAAAGTATCGAACTATCCCGAGACAATGTTCGAGACAATTTGGATTCGAATATGTCTTGACATTTATGTCTGTTTGTTTTGTACTTTCCGACCATAATCTATATCTCTTTTATTTTCAGTTATGTATGTAGAAGCAAATTTTTGTAAATTTTTGTTTAAAATTAATTTAATTATTAAAAAAGTTAAGAAATGTTTATCGTGCATAAATGTACAGCAACAATAATTTTAAAGAAAACATAAACATTATCGATAATTGTAATCGATGCCATACCAATATTTTTAATAATACATTATAATTTTATTCTTCAGCTTATTTCGAACAAAACTTTAACCGACTCACAAATATTATTAGTTTGTTTTAGGATTAAAAACACCAGTAAAGAAAAATATTATTGGTTAACGAAAATACAAAAAGATAACTTCTTGGGATATAAAAACATAAATAATTATAATCCTAGAACTAACCAAAGCGACCAGTAAATTTAATTCAACGGAATATGAAAACCACGGATGATATTAAATAATTCTAGTAGAGAATTAATTAACACAGAATATTTTTTTTACACAAATAATTTGTTTTAATGACAGATTTGGACAAGAGATTATAAATCATTATAATTTTTCAAATATTATGTCTCAATCGTGATTTTAAATGGAAGTAGAATAAAAATGTAGATTTTTTTTTTAATGTAGAATAATATTAACAAAGTTGGAGAAAGGAGTAAAATAATATATTAAATATGAATTAGAAAGATATACATATAAAATCAAATTTATTGAAAAATATTGTTGTTGCGCCACCTAGATTCGAACCTGGATCTCTTTCCTAACCGGGGAAGGTGCATTATCCAACTATGCTACAGCGACAGCATTTTTAGCGACAAATTTTCGAACCTATATGTTACCTTTTTGATATTAGTACATTTAATCGTTACATTATTTGAAAGAGTCATCTACCTTATTTTAATTTGGATAATGCACCTTCCCCGGTTAGAAAAGGGATCCAGGTTCGAATCCCGGTGGCGCAACAACAATATTTTTCGATAAAATTGATTTTATATGTATATCTTTCTAATTAATATATTTAATTCATATTTAAAATATCACAGACCTATGTTCTGAATAATTACAACTTCACAATAAGAGTGTGTTCTCCTAAAAATAATATATATTCAACTTTTTTTTTCTTTTTTTTATACTTTTACGGAATATATTCTTATAATATTTCAAATTAAGTTAATGCTAGGTCACCAAGCGTGTGTCTTATCCCTGAACCAAACAAACGTCCATTTCAAAGATTTTCATGGATAATTCGCAGGCCTTTGTTAATATTATATAATATTCGCTTAAAATTAATTAGTAATGGGATTTCTTTTTCAAAATTCCAGTCTAAATTAAAGCAAACAAAAAAGATTGCCGAGTTAAAAACGTGTCGTGCATATAGAGAACCCTGAATACATCACGAGAAAAAAATGAAAAGGGGAGATGAGAGTTATGAATAAAATTAAAAAGAGGACTCTGGGGGTGTGTGACTTGTGGAATGTGAGATGAAATAAGAATATTTTTTATACATATATTATTATAAAATATGTTAGACCATATAATTTAATTAGCTTAATTTTATTGCCAAACGTACATTTACAAAATCATACTTTTAAATGGGTACGTGAACCTTAAGATATGAATTAAAACATACGTGACTTGTAATGTTTATTTTAATGCTGATTTATTATATGAAAGAAAAAATACATCATAATTTCAGAAATGAAAACGCCACACTGGTAAAATCTTGGCTAAATTAAAAAATATCATGCTCTATATGTCGGTTTTAATTTTTTTTTAACTATCGTAGTTGAGTATATTTGTGAGTTTTTATTTATAATAAAATCGCACGATTCTGATAAATTAGATCCGGCAGATGACGTCAGCATCCTACAATGAAATGTATTTTTAACAATTGACTTTTTTACGTAAAACTCTAATACATAAGCTTCAATGAAATTATAATAGGTTTATTATTCAAGACGCATATTTTTTTCTTATACAGTTATTCTTAAACGTTTTTTTATATATTATTTAAGATAATAAGCATTATAAATAAGTACGAGGTTATTCTTCCAAGACACATGTAAGATGATTTTCGCAATATTACGAGTATTTTACTCATTTACATCACAATAGTAATTTGAATTGCCAGCTTAATTCTCCATAACGATAAAATAAGAGATACTTACCAACCAACGCATTAATTTTCATGTTTGTTTTTTTATTTTGAATTGTGAAGAACATAAAAACGTATTTAAGATAGCTTTATGCCAATTTATAATTAACAACTCTCACATATTGTATTCGCGGAGTTTCAAAAACGCACCAATTCCAAGTTTTTATTTTATTTGTTTAATACGATTGCCCACAAGGCCCAATTATTGTAGCGAAATACAAAACAAAAAATCCAAGCTTAAAAATGACAAAGATATACGAGTATTATGAACTCACCGGAACTCGAACCGGAATCCCCGGTATGAAAAGTCAGAGCCGAGGGTCGAGAGAGAGAGTTGTAAGGGATAATGAGAGAGGCCACTTAAATATGCAACAGGTATACGTGTCTTTTAGAATATTGCGTTTACGTATGCATTCATTGAATCCTATGTTGGTGTCATTGCCGATAAGAAAAAATACTAAAGTAGCAAATATGTCAAAAGTGTTTTTAATATCTCTAGGTTAAGATTACTTAATTGCTTTCTATTTTATATATCTCTCTTATATATTTGATTACAGTACGCAATGTATTTTCAATTTGAAATGAAGTATACACTGTCTTTATTACGAGTTAGAAAAAATACAAAGTAGTGAAATATATTGACCGTCTGTCATTGAATTTGAGATTGAAGTAAAGTCTCGAGTAGGTATCGCTATTCAAAGCAAAGATAAAATACAAGACGTATCAGATAAATAAATGACATCGCGACAAATTAATACGTCGCTGGCCGTAGTGGAAAATATTTTATGACGGATATATTCGGCGCTGGGCCGTAGAGTGATTGTTTTTTTTTATGTATTCGATGTATTTTCAATATAGTACGAAAATATATTTGTGAAAAACTGATGTGAATAATTCTTGGATATTATTACTCGATCATTTTAGCATTGCAGTTCTAAACGGCTTTACACAAAATATTGTATTAACTTAAAATTTTAAGTTATTTTTTTACATGTCTTATATTATTTTATTTCTTTAAGTTTACTATATCCTTAATTTTTATGCTTATAATAATATTCTAACGATAATTATGTTAATTAAAAACAACTCTATGTATATAGCATGTATCATTTTACTCATATTTTGTTTTTCTTACAGGAAATAAAGATAAAGTACACTGTGAGGGTGGACCCGCCGCTTAACCAGGATCGTTTATAAGTAAAAGCTCCTCCTATATGGTTCTATTCATTCGCCGCTTGATTGGCTTTTTTTAAATACTAATAGACAGCTGTGCAACTTCGTCTCGCACAGTGTGACGAGACGGAGCCGAACAGCTGCGATCTCAAAAAACCCTCCCAGTCTCCGACATTTATTTATTAAGATTTACAATTACATTAATGAAATAAAATAAACAAATAAATGGAAAGGAACAGTGTATAAATAAACATGTATAAGAGAAGAAAATAACATCCAAAATAAGAAACATAATAATATAAAATTGCAAAGGATTACACAATGTCAACAGAGTGTCAGTATTTAACATTGGTCAGGGAGCCGAGGAAGAGGAAGAATACGCCCCCGAGAAAAAGAAAAAGACAAAACAAAAGACAAACGGTCAGACCAGTCTTCGGAGCACCACTGCCGGCAGTTCTCATTCCAATGACAAGAGAAAAGCAAAGAAACAACAAAATAAGATAAAATAAAATATACAAGTAGTAAATCAATAAAGAATTTGAGAATACTTATTGATAGGCATTTGAGATGGGGTGTTCATTTAGATGGATTAGCTAAAATATTTCGAAAATTATTTTATATATTTAGAATACTTAGAAATATTCTGAATAAAAAGAAGATGAAAACCGTGTACTATATTTTGTGTCAATACATCTTGAGCTATGGTGTTGATAGTTGAGGGAGTGCATCAAGTGTACATATATATCAAGTAAGCATTGCTCAGAAGGCTATACTCAGAGTAATACACCGCCGTGACTTTTCGTATCCTTCAGAGCCACTTTTAAGGGAACTTCAGGTTTTGAATATAAGACAATTATATGTGCTGAAAATACTAACTAGCTTTCATAGGAAAATAAGCGCTCCATCTCTGAGGACTGAAATATATTATCCCACAAGAGCAAATAAGCTTAAAATAGTTCCAACAATGAAAACTATTTTTGGTCAAAGATTATTCACCTTTCAAGCTCCCAGAATATATAATCAAATTGGAAATAAAATTAGAACTTTAACTGATATAAGGCTTTTAAAATGTATGTTTTCAATTGGTTATTGCAATTAGGAAGAGCAGATACTGAGAGTAAACTATTTTATATAATGAAATAATTCTTATAACTACTTTTGTGTGTTTTGGTCTTGCATATTTCCATCTACCTTATATGTGCTTTCATTACTTTTTGTTTTCTCTCTTTTTTATACTCGTTTTTTATATTTTTCTAATATATATATATTTTAATATTTTCACGTTTACTTGCCGTATATGTTATGTATTCTATCTTATTGTGTTTCACCTTGAATGAGTTTTGGTTTTGTAAAATGGATTTGTTTACAAATTTACCCTAAAATAGGCTTACTTAGTTGAACAATGCATTTAAAATATATATATAAAGAAAATTAATAAAATAAAGAGCAAAGTATCATTTGATAATAAGTCAAAGAAACTACTAAAACTAAAAAAACTGTTAAAGTAATGTAAAAAGGAATTTTCACATAGAAACTACAGAAACCCTAGTTGGGCAGCTGCCACTATTTGCCATGAAGCAGCCACAATAGCCGCCCGATTGCTTTTCTGCTAGTATTGCGCGTGTACGACATTATTATACATTAATAATTATTAATATAAAATGAGGCCACTAAGTAATTTTGCAAATATAATATTTAAGAAGTTATTATATATTTTTAACTTATCTAAAAAATTAATGATTAGAAAGTGCTATAAAAATACGTAGTTTAATCGTATCGTAGATGTTAGAATAAATTGGAAAAAACAACCTAAAATGCTTCCGAAACGTTCGACATAACAGGGCGGAAACCAGCTCACAGAACATAAGGAAATACGATATAAATATGATGACGATCCTTCATCATGCCGTGCTGAGCGAAGGGTCTAACCTAATCCAAATACACGAGAGAAACTTCATTGTAATCCTTGGACCTATTGCCCGTCCTTGTCACTCGGACAGGTAGCCGCAGCCCTAATGGCGGCGTTAACCCTTCACTATGCTCTCGTAGGCTTTAATATTATTATACCGTTGTCCTGGATTATTTTGGGGGACTATAATGGCCATTACTGGTGATACCTCAGACTGATTGACCTATCCTTCTGAAACTGCAGACCTTTTCGATACGCAATGATTCCAACAACAATGCCTTGTTAATTAAACATTTGTAAAAAATATATACAAAGAGTTATTATTTACAAAGTTATTTAATTTATTTTTAATATTCCTGCATATATGAATATATTACTTTTAATATACTTGTATATAAATAAGTAATACTACTAAAGATTTATTTTTAATGGCTTATTCTGACCGCAAACTACCATTTATTAATATATTAAATTACAAAAAAGTTTTGGAATTTTGAATGAAATAATATCTAATGGGAACTTTTCAATTGAGGTAAGACTATCGGTAAATATTATCAGGTACTGGCACTGATGTACGGAAGTGAGGTCTGGAGCTGGCAGAAGACGATGAATGAATGAATGAAAGTACTACTGAATGTAGTGGAAATGAGATCACATAGGCGTATATGTGGCCGATCCATTTATGACAGAGTAAAGAATGTAGAAATTAGGTGATAATTTAAAGCTGATTTTTGCATGGTGAATAAGTTTCAAAGAGAATCGCTTAGGTGATTTGGTCATATATAACAAATGAATGAGAGAATATTAATATGACGCAAGTGTTGATAGCACTGGAAATATAGGACTTCCGCGGAAAACTAAGCACGGCCAGGTAAATAAGATACTGGAAGATAATCCGGGTAGAAGCCTTAATAATCAATGAGAAGATGTATGAGTGTGGATAAGGAGAAAATAGTATGGCACTGGCATAAAAAATGTACTGATTATGGGGAATCTGTTATGAACCAACATACGAAAATATGAAAAGACCAAGCAACCAACAAAAATTATGATAGTTCACATTCTGATCTTTCAAATCTTCATATAGCACAATGCACGAGTGCCTAAAACAACTTTGGGCCGATGAAGATCTGGAAGATTGCTAAAACGGTAGACAGATACGTGGCATCTAACTAGAAAGACCCTGGAGTTAGCTGTGGAGGTGCATTACGTGCCGAGTTTCATTTTATTGAGGTCACTATATCTCAATACTGACATAAAGAACGAAAGATAAAGACAACAATAAATTTGAGTATTGGTAAATATTTACTTCGAGTGTGAAAAATGTAATTTTACTGTAGAAAATTTATCCAGTAATCAAATTTCCCCACCACTTTTCCAACCAACCAATTTACTATGCCAGGTTCAATTTACACTATATAGCTTCAAATCAACTCTCCTGATTCCGTTCTGCCTGCCGAATTCATCAGCATAAATTAACCCATTAACAAATAATCCACCCAAACTCACACTCACCCACGTGCTTACGGCTGCTTACCCATTTTATTTCGTTAAAGCGATCAGAGTGACTCTAAAGATATTAGGGTGTTGTTGTTTTACAGATTTTTGAGGTGTTGTTGCGTATTGTTGTTTTACGGTTTTTTGAGGTGTTGTTGATTATTACCGTTTTACAGTTTTTTGAAGTGTTGTTGCTTGTTGTTTTAAATATATTTTATGATGCATTTATAATTTCCAATTTTTACATAATTAGTAATTTTATAATATTTTTGCTAAAATAAAACTAAAAATTAACTTCTTTACTATCTTCATGGACAACTCTAATCAGTGGCGTAACTATACCAATGTAGTGCATTGGGGCCCACTTAGGTAGGGGACCAAAAACCTTGCCCTTGAAATGTAATTATAAAATTTATAAAACTGTTTCTCACATACATATATATTACGAAAATATTACCAGTACTACACCACAAGTATGTCGGGAGTTAAGCATTAACCATCGTTGTAAAGTGAAAATCGCCTTAAAGCGAAGTAAGCATTTTTCAAATGCATATGCATATAAATGCCTTACAATACTTATTTAGGAACCCTATTTTCAATTTTGCATTGTTGCCCAAATTTTGTAGTTACGCCCCTGACTTGTTCTATCTCCTTCTACGTCCTTGATCTTGTTCTAATCGCTATTGGTTGAAACTACGCATATGACTCTTAGTCTTCTCTTCTTGGTTCTTCGCACCACATTCCCATTCCATATAAGTTTGCCTTTTTTATTTCTTTTCGGGAATAATGGGCACCTACAAAATACAAAGATCCAAATTACTAGTCCGAATTACATTAAACACGCCCAACACTCTGAACCGTATAGTATAGTTGGGCCTAACTAACCCTTGTTTTATAAAAACTGAAAATTATAAAAATTTGAAACACTTAAAATTGTTATTATTTTAAGAATTCAATGATTATCCGGTTCATATTGATAGCCCAAAAGGTCTATCTAATACTAAAGCATATGAGTGTTTTCAAAACAACCCTATTCTTTAATAATATGTACCATGAAGGCAAAGTTTTCTAAATTAGTCATAATAGAAACCATAAATCGTTTTTTGATGGTCTCATAGTTGACAAAAAATATGTCATAGCTTCCGATAAAGTAACTAGAATAGCCCTATAAACTATGGAAGGGGCCATCCCTTTTATGGGAGCATAAAACGGTCTAAGTTATTATTTGGAAACACGTCCTAGATGATGATATAGTGGCGATGTAAAAGCCTTTATAATAAGATTTTATGATAGAAGTCGACTTGTCATGTTTATTGCAGTTCGAGAAGTTAATTGGCCGCGAACAAGATGTTTAAGAATTATTATCGAAGTTCATTAGAAACTTTCCAATAATATGGCAATAATACTTTGAATTAAGTGAAATAAACGTATCTGAAAGAGAGCACTCAAAGAAAAATATTTGTAATTCGAAGATGAAGAAACAGACCTTACAAAACCAGTTGGTTTTAAATAGTAAAACAGTTGTTTTTTTTTTTAAACATGATTATACAAACTTAAAATATCGTCTAGGAGCATTTAAAAAAATAAAGATGCGTACACGGAATACGTGTCACATCAATATTCTTACTAATTTCAAACCAAGCTAAACGCTTATTCTATGAAAATAGAACTAACTTCGTAGCCTCCTGGAACACGACTAAAACCCACAGTCTAGTATTGTAACCACTAGATTATAAGTACGCATTATTATATACATAAAAGTTTGTGGTCGTTCTTGCACTATAATAAGTACATCATTTTTGTACTATTTTATTTTTGGTACAAAGCCCAAATATGAGATTACAGTGAAAGAGATATAGATAGACTTCTGGAGAAGTTTTATTCAGTTAGTCTTGGATCTGTATGGATGTTGGACCTAAAAGTTATAAATTAGAACAGGGTATGTGATTGCTAACTGACAAAAGTGAATGAGAGAGAGAATTTTTTTTTAAAAAAGTAATCAATTGATATTGCCTACTGATACAAAAAATAATATTCTATTAAGGAGAACACATTCTTTGTGTGAAGTTATAATTATTTAGAATATAGGTCTATGATATTTTAAATATAATTAAATATATTAATTGGAATGATATACATACAAAATCAATTTGATCAAAAATATTGTTGTTGATACCGGGATTCGAATCTGGATATCTTTCAATCGGGGAAACGTGCATTATCCAATTATGCTATACCAATACAATGGATTGACGACAAATTTTCGACCCTATATGTTACACTTTCCTAATTAATACATCTATCGTTCCATTATTTGAAAGTCATCTACTTTGTCTTTACGGAATTTTACAGAATCGATTAATTTACTATGTTGACATGGTGTAATGGTCAGTGCACTTTCACGGATAGGAAGGGTTGCTGCTTCAAATTCCGTTGGCACAAAATATTTTTTCGCCAACGGAATTCGCAAAATGAATTAGTTTATCGAAAAAATATTTTGTTGCCAACGGGATTTGAAGCAGGAATCAACGGAATTCTCACAATTAATTAGATTATCGAAAAAATATTTTGTTGCCAACAGAGTTTGAAGCAGGAACCCTTCCTATCCGGGAAAGTGCACTGACAATTACACCACGTCAACATAGTAAATTAACGACAAATGTCGATCTTATATGTTCCACTTTCAAATTGATACATGTGTTATTCCACTTTTTTGAAAGCAATCTACTTCATTTATACGGAGAATCTCAAATAGCTTGATAGGAGACGTCAGAAATAAATAATTACTTAATCCATTTTATTAAATTTTGGAAACATTTAATACAACTTATATATTTTTAAGGAGAACACATTATTATTGTGTAGTTACAGTTACCCATAAGTTCGAAAATGTGTCGTTAATTTATTTTGTCGATATGGTGTAATGGTCAGCTCACTTCAACGGATAGAAAGGGCTCCTGGTTTAAATTCAGGTGGCAACAAAATGTTTTTTCGATAAATTGATTTTATCTGTATATTTTTCTAATTGTTACATTTAATTTATATTAAAACTAGGTATTCATAATTTTTATGTTTGCTGTATAAATATTATATACTCCGTTCATTAGAATTCAAAAAGATAGTTATTATTAAACGTTATTTTAATATTAATTGAAAACTTATATTTGATCATATTATTTGTGTACAAATATGCAATGAAGATTTCCAAACAATCCAAGTTCTAAAGAAAGTTACCCCGAGAAGAAAGTGCATCTAGGTTTCCTGAACAGGGTATTCTTTCTGTTTCTGGCGCTCTATGTGATAATTATACAAATAGTACAAGTACATCTGACTCCTCGGAGCAGTGGTTCCTATTTAATTAAAACCGATATACGCAATCAAAAGTTATAAACTATTTAGTTTTCTCTGCAAAATTTCGCATCTCTGTATAAGTGAATAAACAAAACACTTATTAAGTAGTAACTGACTATTTATCATAATAAAAACCTAATAATTGTTGTAAATTTGCCGATTAAAATCAAAAATGTATTATTATAAACTTTTCGAGATCATTTTAAACTATTAAAACCGGAAGGGGTTGTTGTTGTTGAAGATTGTTGATTGTGATTTATCAGAAGATTTTTGTATATGTGAGACAGAAGCCCCTAACACATATATTACAATTTCACTACACAAAATTATATGAATAAATAATATTGATTTACAAATATTGAAATTGTGTAGTGAAGTTGTAGGGTAAAGGTTCTACCATTGAACCACTTAATTTTAAAGTGTTATATATATTTAAATATGAGTAAAAGAAAACTACATATTCAGAATGATATTTTATTGAAGTATTATTGGGTATAATCTTATATCGAAAATAAATCACAATTAAATAAATATTTAAATAAAACTAAAAAAAAATGTAGTAACATTGGACCTAAGGTTTCTTGATTGAACCACGGAATGGGTATCATTGGACTAGGGTCCCATGATTCTATTTTTTGCAGAAATATTTAAAATCAGTGATCAATTAAAAATAATCTTGATGTTTGCTGTTCTATGCAAGGACTTTAGTGGGCCTCTTTTGAACAATTGAGCCTGTTTTATTCACATTAAAGACTTTTTAGGCCCGTGTTCACAATGATTTCTGATCTCTAAGACTCAGTGAAGGAAACTGTATGTAACATACATATGGGGTGATAATTCATAAATCACTTCACGTTTAACGCTGAACTGTCCTCTATGTGAACTCGAGTCGTGTCTCTGAAAGAAATATCATCCGTGGATACTGGCCATTTGCGCATGACTTATATTATGTTTATTTTAAACATCTTTCAGTTTATAAGTAAAGAAAAGACGTCGATAACAGTTTAAATAAAAGCTGTTGCACAGTTAACTGAAGTGGCTTTCGGTTGGGTTGATAAATATACAGTTCCAGATGACATCGCAGAGTTTTTTTCTCTATATTAAATTTTTATTTTATCTTATATTTTTCAGATAGCTTAAGGCAATTTAACAAATACCTTGCCTTGTTACTTCAAACAAAATACTTCTATATTTTATTGTTTTTTGTGGTTTACCACAAAGATAATATTGCTAATTTTAAAAGTATAAAATCTTCTAAATTTAGAATTCACAAGAGCTTGCTCTATCTCAATTAGCAAATCAGTAGATCCTGAAATCTTGTGATCCTCCTTGGCTACGTAATTAGATCCATTCAAATGACGTTCTAATGTTGCTTTGGAAAGAATACTAAACATAAAAGTAGTAATTCTGTAATAGAATTCACGTATTGACATTCTGAAATAATGACAAAAATGTCGTTACCTTCATTGTACATTAAAGGAGCTTATTCCCTTTTTGCAAAATGTATAAAAATGTCCAATAAAAAAGTTGTATTATTTAAGTAACTTAATAATTAACGTAAATTAAATAGCGATTGAAGTTTCAAAAAGTGAATATATATATAGAATTAACGTTAGTGTTTTCGAAGCCACGATTTTTATATCACTCTAAATACTCACATTTGAGACTAACCTCAACAACTCCTCGAGTGGCACTAGCGTGCGATCGGAGGACAGGCGGGGGCTTGCCTTAGTGCGACACTATATTCAACTATTTCTAACGACTATATTTTTCAAGTAACATTATCGGTCCATTGGTGGCACTAGTCCAATGATCGAGCGCTATGTGCGCATTGGAGCACTAGTCCAATGATCGAAAATATGTGACTACTTTTACATGATAGGGTGTCAAGTAGGGTTATGTCATAGTTGCACAGCTTTTCTAACTTTTATATGGATAATTGTGTGAAATAACTAGAATTTATGAATGTAGGAGCAAAAATGGTCGATTTGATTGTATGCTCTTTATCGTACGCCGATTATGCAATACTAATAGCAAATAATGATCAAGAACTACAGTCTAGTGAGTAGAATTTACGATGTATGCAAGGAAAGGATGAATATCAACACCTAGAAAGTGATGGTATTCGAGAAGGAGAAAAGTAAGACACCATGCAAAATACTTGTAGGTTATGAATGTTTGGAACAAGTAGATGAGATGAAACAGAAAGGTTAAGAAAGATATCGAAAGGAGGGTGACTACAGCAAATGAAGTGAATGGCTCTTTGAATGCAATTATATTTAACGGGAACTTATCAACTTATCACCGAGACTAGCGGTACACAATTAAGTCCTGGTACCAATATTGATATATGGAAGTGAGGCCTGGAGCTGTCAGAAGAGGAACGAAAGTAGACTGAATGCAATGGAAATGAGATCACTCAGGCGTATACGTGGCAAATCTATTTATGACAGAGTAAATAATGAATAAATAAGAAAAGAATATAATGCTAATATATAAGAATATAATGAGTAAGATTAAGAAAATATCGCTTAAGTGGTTTGGTCATATGAAACAGACTAATGAGGAGAGAATGGTAAGAAAGATATAGATATGACGCAAGTGTTGATGGTACCAGAAATAGAGAACGTCCTCGAAAGACTTGCTACGACCAGGTAAATCAGATACAGGAGGATGGTCTTGTTAGAAGCCTCAACAAGCGGCGAGTTTGAATGAGAAGATGTATAAATACTAATACGACAGAAGAGTATGGCGCTCTATCCTCTCTGCCTACCCCTGCGTGAAACAGCGGGATGGTAAGGTAGTTAGCTAGTTTAAATATTATTTATTTCTTTCCTTCATATTTTTCAATTTCCTGTTTACTGTTTGAAGATATAAAAAAATAAAACTAAGGCACCAATCAACTATCAATCGTGCTATGTCTCTCACAAAAAAACACCCCACATACATATTTAAAGTAGCTTGTTAGTCTAGTGGCTAAGACGCTGGGCTAGTGATCTAGTAGTCATGGATTCGCGCCTCATTCCAGGACATCAGTAAGTTAATCCTATTTTCATAGTACAAGTGTTTAGTTTAGTTTAAAAATAATAAGAATATTAACGTGACATGTCACTGACATGTAATGAAACACATTGCCTTGTATGTTTAGTATTAACAAAAAATGATGTGATGTAAAGTCATGTAATATATATACATATATATGCACATTCCGTTTTTCAAATAGTAAAATAAATGCATATAGCATCGATAGAGCAGTCACAGTGAAATATAATTTTTTTGGTTGTTTAATTTACTTTTCGGTCACGTTCAATTTTTTTTTGTACAACTTGAATTAGATGTAGTTTTGTTTTATTTTTAGTTTATACCTAAATATGATATATTGAATATTATAATTCATATAATCAAGCATCGTCTGTTATGGGTATGATTTATCTACTTTAAAACGCTTTTTACTTTAACAGTACTCTAAAGTACAATCAATATTATTTAGTCATATATTTTACCGCCGTGTCAATTCTCTAACAATTCTACTAAGTCTACGTAAATAAAAGTCTACTCGATTTATTTAGACTAATAACATAATTTATTTTTTTGTTATGTCAACACCGCGGCGCAGCGGGTGAAATGTCAGTTGCACATTGTTACAAGGTTAGGTTTGACGCGCTTGTATTCCTTGTGATTATTAAAAGTTATTTATTTTCTTTTAAATTTTCAAGTATTCTTTTAATGTTTTATAGAATATTTGTTTCATATGTTTTCAACAATGCTATTTATTTTAATTTTTTTTGTACGTCATGTAAGGTCTTGACTGTATTTAAAAGTTCCACAAATTATAATTAATTAATAATTTTTAATGCCTAGATTTTTTTTTAGTAGTTTAATGCCTAGAATAGTGCATCACAATTTGCTTTTTTTATGTTTGAAGAATACTACAAAAAATATACAATTGCTAGATACTTGTATTTAATAATTCGGAGTAGAAAGAGTTAATTATTTTTAAACTTGACAAATCGGAAATTTATTTAAAATTAAAAAAGAAACCATCATCTGTCAATCGCAATATTTCTATGTATTGATCCCAAAACTATTTAATTTGAGTACGTTGATAAAACGTTTTAGATTATTTTATAATAGAAATCAAGACATTATTATTATAATTCTGGCGAATAACATAACAATCGAGATTTCAGAGATGAAAATAGAAGAGACGTGAATATAATATTTGTTAAAAGTAAACCTCAATAGGATACATTTTTATGGTAGAAGATGAAAACGTTTCGAAGCCGCTGGCGTAGAGCAAATTGCTTTAACCCCCGTCTGTTTCTAACAATACACCATCCACTTTACTACAGTAGCTCTGGGACAAGGAGGTTGCTACTTTACTTTGCATACTAACTTCCGACTTCATATTGGTTTTAATACAAAGTCCTAAATTAATTACAAGTTCTCATTGACTATTAAAACAATAATTTATACTACAACACAAGTGTTGTATTCAATTGTATTTGTTTTTATTTTATTGGAATTTTATCTTTATTAGAAATAGAACAGACATAAGTTATAACGCTGTTAGAGATAGAAAAAAAAAGATTACAAATTACGCATACACAGATTGGCATCATAGCACATACAAGAATATATAGCGCGCACACAGTGTTTGATTTATTCTACATATGCCACCTGATTGTGAAGATTGGTGACCATGTTACAATATTTTGATTTAAAGTATTTAAGATTACAAACATTTTGTGTATTGAACCACTTTCTAAGATTGCACATCCAAGGTAATATCTTTCTACCTATGCCTCTGCTACCGTCTATCTTCCCTTGTATAGTGGGTTGCAAAATATCATATTTTTCATTTCGGCGAAGGTATGCAAATTTACTCGATAGTTATTATTGATTCTCTTGACTTATTTATGCGTATTAATACATTTTCATTAATAATGTGGTCAACCCAGGCTCTTCTAGTAGTGATGAGCTCAAAATCATGAACCGTGAGTCAATCACTGATATCTTTGAGTCACCTCACTATCAGTGATTGAATATCTGTGAATAATGTGATTCGTGATTCATTTAAAAAATATATATTTTTGGTTGTGAACCATGACTCGGCGCATGTACATATGAGATGAAAACATGTATGAAGGAATGACGTTATAATTTGTGATTAGCGCCATCTAGTAGATTCTGCCAGAACGTTTTACGCATTTGACCTGAAAAATAAACTCACATTCTCTTTGTGATGATATGAAGATAGATATATATTAATTATTAATGCTATAATATGTTTTTACGCAAGTTATTTATTTCATGTATTGTGTATCGTGCGGTGCATGCGCATTAGTAATGTAACTCTGATAACAGTCACAATTTTCAATCACTGATATTATCGAATATCAATCACAATCACACCAGTGAATCAAGAGTAGCATTTTTTCTCATAACTACCTATCAATCTTCGGCGGTCCCTCGTTACGAGGATGACGTCTGCCATGATTCACGATTCTCGACTCCAAGTATGACTATGAGTCCTATTCTCGAACCGTATATCCGTCCACGTGTAGCGCACCTACAATCTCTGGTCAGGTCAGTTCTGAGCGATGAATCTTCCTTCGTCCTTTTTGTGACCGCATAGGCATGATCCTGCTGAGTACATTGCCGCTCGGCTTATTGGATTGTGGCAAGGGTAGTCCGAGACGACTGGAGCCCTCCGTCACTTTGCTATATTTTCCGGTCTACGCACAGGACTTTGTCCAGACCTCAATATAGTAGGTTACCAGATGCGTACAGTGCTGCAGGGCAGCGCCGCCGCTGGGTGACATATGCGGGATAATGCATAAATTCAGTTAATTATGATCTGACACCTATCACTTGTTACATCAACTTGTATATTCTTGTGTGACAACACTTGTGACGTTTTTGATTGACTTCTGCTTGACTTTTATTGGCTAGAGAGTTCACCTACCCCATTTAATGTTCCGTGTGACATATTTATTCATCTGTCAGTTGACTTATTATATATTGAATTACAGTTAAAACTGATAGATTTAATTGGTTTACATACGTTCGTGATACCATGTACACATGTCCCAAAAACTTGCTAATTTGCACCTTATTTCACGCCTCACTTCGACTCGACCACTCACACCCACATGACAAACGCCAAGACCCTACCAATAGTCTTATACTGGTAAAGTAATGTTTTTCTTATTTTCACTCCCAGCGAATTCATTGGCATTGATTCTTAAATTTGCACATATGATTTTTATGTACACACCGTGACCCAAAAATAGAGAAAAGATTGATCCTAATATATTTCACATGACAAGAAAACAATACAAAAATATAATACTTAGTAAATTAAATCAACTTACAGTTAAATATAAAAAGAAAGACAAAAAGAAATTAAAAAAATATATACACTAATAAGGAAAAATCATTTACGTACTGCATATTGTTAATTTGGTATTTAAATATTGTACTTCGAAATAAATATTTTCAAAATATATCAATTTTTCAGCTTCAGGCTCTAAATCATTCAACAAAAAATAGTCAAGCTGCTCATAATTCAATAACCTTTAATGTGTTGTGTTCAATGTAAAATTTAGAATCAATAAAATAATCGGATAGTTACATTTTTATTAAATGAATATTATTTGGGACATATATTTATGCTTGAACAAAAATAATGTACTGTGCCTTCCACCTCCCCTCCCTTCCTCACCTGCCGCAGTGTCAGTCGATCGGCGACCCTGAACCGGTGCGGAACAAGTAAATTTCGCAGTATAACAAACGAGTGAGACGTGTGTCTAAGTGTATATCCTGTGCAATCTGAAGGACTCAAGACCCTGAACGGAGATTGTGTTACAAAACCTAAAGTTACAGTCCACCTTGGAGGTGCCAGAAGAACGGGACTGTGGTGAGTGGAACTTCCTGCCAAATATTCTGTTTCTTCCGGCATCTATGCTTTTACGCAACAAATATATCTCTGACATAGTTGAGATTAGGCACATATTCTTTAAATATTTTAGACTTGTAATTTAGTCAGGTATCCACCCATAAAGTATTGTGGACTAGGTATGTTGGTGAAAAAATCATTGTAAGCGCAGCACATCACTACCGAAGAACGTTCAGAATTAGTTCGACTAGAAGGAATGCTGGAAAGAGGTTGTGATAGTAATGTTCATAATGTGACAAAAGGGATGAACAATTAACTGGCGTCGACAGTTTGATTGATTGATTAACAGCTGTTGTTAAATTAATTCAACTTTTCTACTCTTCCATCATGAAACTAATTATGTTCGAGTACGTGAGGCAGATTATGTGATTATAGGCATCCACAAAAAACGTAGAATTTTTTTTTTGGTCATCTCTTCAAATTAAATTATTTATTTTGCAAAAGTATTTTTGTTAATTATTGTAATATATTAATGTTATATAAATAATTAATTTCGCGTTATTATTTATAGATATCACACAAACGTATAACAATGATACAAAAAAATAATATATACAACATTTATTTATAGACTTTCAAACATTGCATAAATGTTTTAGACAAATTTAAAGCATGTTAATCGCAAATAATTATAAAATTGTTTAACACTCTAAAATAAATTTTAATAATTATGTAATTGTTAACTATATCGAATCTCCTCGACCAGGAAAATAAAATACCAACTGAACAATATCCTATATTTACACCACCCGTAGTGAGACAGGGAGAAGTCAGATATCAGATCGATATTTTGAACGCTTCGACCGTTAAGAGGAGAGAAAACAAAACGCAACAGAACCTCTAATAATATATTGGAGATTAAATAATGGCACAATTGAAACTTTTTTGACCAATACAATAATCTAGTCTTCATAATACAAAAATTTCAAAATATATATATATATATATATACCTACTAAATAAATTAAATACTAATTTCAACAACAAAAAAATCAAATGTAAGTAATAGACATAAAATATTTAACAATAAATGTTTTATCCGCCTTAAGACAATCAGGCAAGTTGTTAAATATGGCAAAAAAAGAAGATGAAGAATAAGAAGTGGTTGAATTTTATCACCAAAATTTAAAAAAAAAACATTAAAAACGCTTAATATTAGAGAAAGGCATAAAAAACAAGTATTACAAAATGTTTTATTAAATATAGAGAAATACCCATAAAAATTTCATCGAGGTATAGCTTAATAGGACAGACACATTACTGGGCTGTTATTATATTTAATATTATTTACAACTTACTATTAATTAAATATTTCTTTAAAAAACTACAGCCAATTGATTACTATAGAAATGTTTAAATGCTCTAAAGCATTTAAAAAATTAGTAACTGTTCAAAGGTTTTTAAGGAAACTTTGTGGAATTCCATGATTATTATGTAAACTGGTTAAAACACGGTTTTATTCCACTATATTTTTATTATGTTAGACGTTAGAACGTTTTCGGGAACATCTTCCCATTATCAATATTATAACTCAACTAAAATTAAAAACACTTTTAGACAGTAGTATATGGTGTGTTTGGAGTTAACGGAGGTGGGGGTGGTGGTGGAGTTAAAATGTATGAGAGAGGGAATGTAATGGGCGGTATTTGAAAATTTATTATGTTTTTATTGTTATTTTTATTATTAAATATTTCTTAATTCTCTAGAATGTCTAACTTTCGTCCATTGGCGCAACTATGTATAAGTTGTAAATTACTCCATTATTGCATGCTCAGCAATTTCAGAGTTAAGACTGAAGTTTTTTTATAGCTTTCTTATTATAATATTGATAATGGGAAGATGTTCCCGAAAACGTTCTAACGTTTAACACAATAAAATAAATATATATACGTAGTGGCATAAAACAGTGTTTTAACTCAATTTACAAAATATTAATTAATAATATTATAATATATCATTTATATCACATTGTTATTTATTTTTCAAGTTCGTCTTATGTACAATATAGTTAAGTATGAATATATTACACAATCGACACAATAAATTTTTAATATTTATTATGTAATTCCTCTTTACTGGTGTAAATTTTAGAGCCTTGCGTGTCTGTTTTTTTTATCAAAGGATCATATAAATATTTCAAAATCGACCTGGATCTTTTAAAACTAAACTCTATTTTTAATCAAATTTCTAAATAATGGGAGGAAACTAATTATGAGTTATATAACCTCTCTTTGCATGCATGCATGCAACACTCTAATCTGATAATTTTTTAATTAAAAATGGAATTAAAATAAAAATAGTTAGTAGCGCATACCATGGACGGTGAGACGCACCAAGTCCCCCTTTCTGCAGGAACTGAACTGACAGACTGTGCAACCTGCAGCCTGAGATGAACCCTTCAAATGGCTTCGATATATTTTTGGGCTACATTACTCGAGACAACAATTTTATAAAAAATAAAATTGCGCGTGAAATGTACCATACACAAACATTATCCGCGTACTGCCAGAGGTCTGTGTCACATCACGTAAGCATTACAATTCTTTAGTAGTTTGTTCAACTTTCAATATTAGTATTTCTTTTATTTTCAATATGTTTCGCAAACTTTTCAATGTAAAAGTTAGGTAAACATTGGAAGCCATTCAAATTGAAACCAAAAACTTTAATATTAAAAAAGACAACAATAATAAAAAAAATGACGAAATTTTGTACCTTTTTTTTTATTACAGAAGTTGTAACCATCTGCCTAATACGATACAAATGTACCTATACAGAAAAATATATTTTCATGTTTCAAAACATTAAAAATATTCACTTACGTATTCTAATATACCAGAATAGAAGGTGGTGGTATTCAATCCTCTCTGTGGACCTATATAGGGGAACAGCGTAATCCATAATAATATTGCGGTTCCCCATGTATTATCTATGACTTTCTGGATGTGGCGGCTTCGGACGTAGTGCCATTATGGCTATATAGTGCTTACTTAGACAGCCAGATCTGTAAAAACGAACGTGTTTTTAATATAATATAATAAAGTTAAGATCACTTAAATGTTTTCTCTTTTATATATTCAATAACAATATATAAATATTTATTCAATTTGAATTGAAGTGTACATTGTCATTATTACAAGTAAAAAAAACATACATCTGTCATATTTTCTTATCTATGCTATTGACATTTCTTATTGAATTTTGACGTTTCATCCGATTCTGTATATTTACTTAAACGCACATTATACTGATGAAATAGCATTTCTGTGTTTATTATTGTCTATCCGCGATTCTCAGACATTATCTAGATTATATTTTTGTTCGTTTTCACAACTAATTTACAAAGGTGGAATAATTTTAATAACATTTTGTTTACGTCTAATTTATTTTGAAAAAATCTCTAACCGCAAAGCATCCACAATAGCCGCCCGCAGGGCCTAGCAGTAAGCAATTCCTTATCTCCTAGAAATATATAATTTTCTATAGTTTACAATAGAGATGCTCATCGAATTATGATATCTTTTATATTATCTAAAATACGGAATCTAAGAAACTCAAAACTGATAAAACTTGGCTATCATTTTGGCGGATCAAGGTTAAAACTGCAGATTTCAAAAATAGTATGTGATGTGGGTTGGAAAATTATAATGCATGCATATATACTTTTTTTAATAGATATGCGTGTGTACATAGGATACATATGACATAAATATTCTTACTATTTTCAATATTAACTAAAAACTTCCGCGGTTTTTTTATCCAAATCTCCAATTAAAAAACACATTAATCGGATAAATATTATGTAGTAAGAAACTATTAAAAGCAGAATATAATAAATTATTTTACATAATGTGTATTCACTAACACAAAGTGTTTTAAAAACGTCAAAAATTGATCATATGTACCGCAAATTGAATGGTTTATAACTGTATTAATTATTAACATTTTACTTATTTGATTAAGTGCAGATTTGTCTCCGTAATCTTGAATTCAAGATTATAAGAAAATATATGAAGTTTATACTTTCTTTATTAAGGCAATTTTGTGGCAAGCGGAAAATAAATTTAATGGTCACGGTCTTTCTTATAATGTTTGTATTTTCTTAATTATGGCAAATAACATTAAGTTTATTGATTTTACATTACTGTAAAGGTCTAATCTAAGTAATAATTAAATATATATATATATAATGTATAACTTCTGATATAAATTAATAATAAATACTCACATTTTTGTAAAAACGCGGAAATATGAATTATTTTTGAATGGGAAGCCTTAACGCATTTCGTATTTTTTTCTCTTCGTGAAAGAGAGAGAGAGAAATTATTAAGATTGTAGTAAAAAATAAAAATAATTTTCTCCCCGAAACGAATCACGAACAATCTAAATGTATACATTTAAACATTTTTAAATTGTATCATTTTCCCGTGCAAACCGCCCGGCATGACAAACAATGAGCGGTGAATACAAAAGATGGCTTTTGAAAAAGAATCCCCCCAACCGGATGCGGAAATCTACCTGAATGTTTCAATAAGCGATGTGCGCACACTCTGATCTTTTTCTTTATATATTCATACATACAAAAATAATACAATAACCGCATACGGACCGAACTGATCCTCCCCACGCACGCCACTGTTGCCATGTATGTTAGCATTGACGTATAAACTTCGTTATTTTTTGAAACACCTAGTTATTATCAAAGGATCGACATAAAAGTCAGAATCAGTGTATAGTAATGACGCAGGAATATTGAATATAATTATAATACTAAACATCATTTAAATCATAATATGTAATTTCTTAAGTAAATTTGGCTTGTTCTAGTGAATGCCTTCGATAGCTGTGGTTTCCAAGTTTCCTATTAATAATACGGTCACATATATAATATGAACACTACCCCTAACCTTTTAATTGAACGCGCTCATTCTTTGGCGTCGTAGCTGGTCCGATGTTGTTGTCCTTCTTCTTCTGGGAAGAATGCGCACTTCCGTAGCTTCGATTATTAAGACCTTTTTACTAGATAAAATACTGGGCACAATTGCCCGCTTGTCGTTTACCGCGGTCTTCAATCTCCGAAAAAGGCGGCAATATTCACACATATAAACATGACCAAATTAACAACAATAAAAACCAGGGGTGCCAATCGAAGGAACAAAGGCGCGTAAACATAGCTGATACAAAAAATATTTAAAAAAAAAAACCGTTCAATATCTCAGATACACGTAACATGCCACCTCGGCATGGAATTAATTTTCTTCTAAATAGTCCTTCCTCCTCAATGTCTACAAAGATACTACATACTCGAGCAACGTTCTTATACATTACAGCCTAAGTTAGCAAATTAGACGTTAGCAAAGTTTTTTTAACACAGTCTTCCAAAGAAACACAAAATTATGTTATTTTATGAACAATAATATAAAATACTTTGTTTGAACCACTATTTATTGATAAATCAACATGTCTCTTCTTTGGGAAACAATGTGTACTAAAATTAAAAATGTAAACATAGATAAAATCAAAACTATAAAAGTATTAGTGGCGGGTAACTAATTAGGAACTTCTGTGAAAACAAATTTAAAAGATAACTATTTGCAAAATTATGTTATTTTAGTTTTTAAAAGCTTGATGTGTTATTGCAAATTAAGATAAATGTGTTCTCAACTAGTTTTATTATTAAAACAATGCTCTTAGTTTTGCAACACTGCACAGTAAAGTACGCACTTATATTTTGTATAATAAAGAAATCAAATCTAATATCATGTAATAAAAATCTAATATTATGTAATAAAAATCTAATACCATGTAATAAAAATCTAATATCATGTAATAAAAATCTAATATCATGTAATAAAAATCTAATATCATGTAATAAAAATCTAATATCATGTAATAAAAATCTAATCTCATTTAATATATTTACGTCAAACATATAATCTCTTCGTAAGTTATGTGATATGATATGAATTGAATTAATGTGATGTTTTAGTTGGGAAACTGCATGTAAGTTGAATGTTGAAACTTTAAGTGCTTTAGTTAGTTAATCGTTGTACACCCTTAATTATCTGCATTAAACAGCGTGACCATGCAATATTATGATATTATAATATATAACCATAAATATTATACGTACTCGTGTACCAGCAGGATAGCAATCGGCTGTAGCCGATTTCATTCTTGAAAAAACTGGGATCATATTTACATAAATTTTTAAGAAAAGAAAGTGCGACATAATCTATGGTACGACGCGAGATGACAGGTGCTCAAAATACTTGCCAGTTGTAAAAATTTGTACAATTGCGCTAATGTATGTTTTTTCTTACTCATTTCATATTGAATATATATTTAAGTACTGTTATTAAATATATAAAAGAAAAATCATTAAAGTAATCTTAACCTAGAGATATTAAAAATACGTTTCACATATTCGCTACTTTGGCCAATATATTGATTTTTTCTTACTGGCAAATAACACATACAGATCCAAATAAATAAAAAAATTTCCAAAATATTTTTTAAATAATTTAGTTCATACTTTAACAGTAACAAAATATTATACATCAGAACACAATCGTGATATTTCATTTTGTTCAGTGGCGTCTAAATTGCACAATTGGGGTGATCCGGACGTCGAGTCATAGAAATTCCACCAAGGAAACAAAGGTCACGGTTTTTTGTTATTTTAATGGGCCGGTTCATCTATCTTACCAAAAAAACCGCCCCTCTATTTTTTACTGCGGCAAAAAGTTACTGAAAGCCGGAAATTACTCAGCATTATGGAAAGTTAACTACGCACTTTCAAAGGGACAAGTTTCTTTTTTTATTAATTCAACTTTTTTGATTGAGGTTAAAGTTCTGTTTGAGAATAATATTCTAAGAACAAATTTGCAAATCAAATTTTACCATGAAAATATTTTTGAACTCATTTTTGTTCACGTTAATAAAGTCGGAGATTCGGTGAGATCTAAAATTTTTGTTAAAATATAATTTAAGATTTTTTTTTTTCAATTATCCACGAGTTTTCGACTCTATATAGGCACTCCAACTAAAATTTGCATATTACGAACAATGGATTAGTGCTATCAACTTGACTCTTTTACAAACTTATTTTGGATTATAAGATTGTAACCGTTTGAATGCGATTAAACGGCTAAACGCTTCGTACAGGGGTGTAAGGGTAATACTGGCGAAAGTGTAGTTTTATATTTGTGTATCTGAAACTATTTTCGGTCTATTTTTGATCTATAGTTTTATATTTGTGTATCTGAAACTATTTTTGGTCTATAGTTTCATATTTGTGTATCTGAAACTATTTTCAGTCTAATTTTTCCCCTGTTACTTTGATCAAATCAAGCATCTAATTAACGACTTTATGATTGGGCTTACGTCTAATTAACAACAATGATTTCAAGGATTAAAAGAATCGTAGGGATGGTGAAAAGTTCTCAAAAGCATGAAATTGCACAAAGTAAGTAATTAAATTGTTTAGTTAATCAATTTTATGTCAAACTCGCGTATTACTCGTGCTTAACTATAACAATATTTTTTTATTTAGAATTTATAATAAAAATAGTGTAAATACTCTACTCATATAAAACTATTTAGAGTCACAAGACGAGTGTGTTATACAGAAAACTATTTAGGGTCACACAATGAAAAAATTCTTCCCCACATTACAGTTTTGCTTACTAAATATTATTGATACGGTATTTTCAAAATAACATCGTTATAACGACATAAATGTGCAATCTAAACTATGTTTTTCTGTTAAATATAACATAGTCTTTAGAGTAAAATTATTTTATTCAAAACTGTTTTTGCGTGTTTTTTTTTTTCAAAAACATTATTTTATAGTTTCGCCTTTGTTACTCTAAGCCCCCGATACCATACTACTTGTAAGGGAGTTATCCAGATATTAAATATTGTTGACAGTTAAACAGCACTGATTAACGCAACTTGGCAGATTGCGTTTTGCAATGGTATTTTCACGCAGGTTTAATATTTTTTATCGTTGTAAAAAGTTTATTATTTATAATAATTTTTAAAATTATCTTCGTTGATAAGAAATGAAACTTTATTAGGAAACACACGTTTTATTGGTCCATTAGTCGCCATCTAAATATAAATGTAATGGGTCAAGGGCGGTGAATTGGTTCACGACTCCGTTGATTTAATCCATTTTACATCTTGATAATATGAATAGTCAGGCACACTATTACGAAGGCGTTTTAGTAAAATATAAAAATTTTATGTTATCAAAATGGATTTCACTCCCCATTTCCATATTTACATATTATGGCTAAAAAATATAAACTTTATTGCTCTCTTTATTGCAAGTTCTTTCTATCGAAGGAATACATCTAACATTTAAAATGCCGTAAAGGAGGTATTTTTCTAACAGAGTTTCTTTACTACGCATGACACCGTTAACTCTTGTAATGCCACAACTTTATAGCTGTCTGTGATGTATCTGGGGGGAAGAAGGAGTTCTCTGAACTTATACGTCCAACCCTCACGTTTTTCTTAAAACCGGGGAGCGAAACATCACCCCAATCTATATATTCAATAGGAGTTTATAAGGGAATTTATTGTATTTTTAAAGTTAATGCAATATTATTTATAATTTTCGATGGCTTGAATTATTGTTAGGTCAGATATTTAATATGTACTAACTATCAGAGAACCAATAAGGATATATGGAATCGACAATGAGTTCGTGCAGGAGTAATATATGTGGAAGTCAATTATCTCCACAATAATCAACACCGCCGATGACTCCTAAATGCACCTTGCAGATAACTAAATGTAAAATGAGGCTATCATCACACTCAAAAATACATCCGGTACTGACCCCAGCAATATGCCATAACAATATGCTCCCAGCCATCTGAAAGCCGGTCCCTGCACGCCACTCTTCTCGCGGTTGCTAGCAAACACTCCTCGGAGTAGACTCTTTATTGCATACTTTTTTAATTGTAACTGTGCTCTATCATCGATAAACTTATGTCAACTATGAGGATCATATTTTCTCTTATTATTTCTAATATTGAAACTGTTAATTTATGGCGGAATTCCATTTAAATGATTTAATTAAAACACTTTGTAACTTTTTTCCACTATTTATTATTTCATGATCAATACCGGTTTCAGCTTGCCACGGCCATCTTCAAACTGGTACATTTTTTTCTTAACACTAGAATATGTATGCTAGAATATTAATATTGAAATTTTGCCTTATATGTTATGTACTATTACAGGTATTTTTACAGTTTTAGTAGTTACTAAGCAATTAGGGTAAATTTGCATTTATTGGTTGAGTGATTTTATTAATTTTATGAGTATACTTAGATCATAGAAACACTTAACCAATAAATGTAAATTTACTTTCAACATTAGATTCAAATTATCACTAACCTTTTTAATTTTTTTAATTAAACACATTATTTATTCGAAAATTGATAATAGTTTTATTTAATTGTAAAGTACAAATATTTCGATTATGTATTTTAAAAAAATGACAGAAAAATGCGCATCACAGTTCTCCTTGCAAACTCTTGCACCTTTTATGAAAATTAAGATAACATCGTTACAAATTTGAGGTATTATTGTGGCAATGATACGTTAGATATTCGCCTTAAGCTCTCTGATTGCTTGCGGTTTATTGCTATTCACACGTGACTTCAAAAATCCCCAAAGAAAAAAGTCGTATGGTGTTAAATCACACTATCTTACAAAATTTGCATTCACTTGCTGATGTTCAATCAACCAATTAACAAATTCTCTTCGATTAAAATAGTCTTCTGGTTTAAGTTATTGAGTCAATGCAGCTGCAGATCTTTCACGAGAATTCATTGTAAGGTGTTTCTTGAAATGTCTAACTCTTGGGAACGATGACAAATGATGTCCTTGAGTTGTCTCACTACGGCTATGTTTTCGGAAGAACGTCCACTATTATGATGCATGAATTACTTATTGTCCACAATCGAACCAGTTTCCTTAAATTTTTTAATTAGTCTTCTAATTGATGACTTATTTGAAACATAATTTTGACCGAAAATTCCATGAAGTTTACGAAATGTTTCATTAAAAATTTCTCAATTTTTTAAATTAGTTTTAACGATAATAACGGGTTCCATATTTACTAATCATAGGGTTCATAAAAATATTAAATTTTTGAATGGCTTACTTTGTAAAAAAAATACGCTTTTATTAGGACACCCTTCATATATATTACGTATACATATTCTACGTACAGGCCTCTGCCATGGCCAACCCAATAAGCTGAGAGGTAATGTGCTCAGAAGAATCACTCCTATGCGCTCACAAAATTGATGTAGGAAGATCCGTCGCTCAGAACCGCCCTTCCCAGCGAATGCACGAGCACCACATGTGGACAGGTATGCGGTTCGAAAATAGGACTCCTCAGCCACACTCGGACTCACAATCGTAAACCATGGCAGTCTTCATCCTCGTATTGAGGGACCGCCGAAGAAGAAGATACGTAATTTTTAAATTTATCATATTAAAATAAATCACTTGCATTTTACGAAATTCATGGAAATTTATTATACGTGACATGTTATATAGCATCAAGGCGAAGGTTCCACTGAGATTAAGTTAAAAATCATAGAATATTTCTAGCACAAACACCTGGCAGCTTGTCTCAAATGTGAGAATTAACCATTTTATTTATTAACAACACCTTTATATCTTAAATGAATGAAGTAAAAGATAACGCATTTTAAACCTTAATTAATACTTTCAAAAAATTAACAGTTATTATTACTTCGAAATACTAAGATATTTGCATAGAATACTTGGAATTTTTAATGAAAAAAAGTAAAGTAATGCCATTTCTCTGTTTACGTTTTTATTTCTCCTTCTCTACTGACTCCCTTCCATAAATTAGTATTAGCGCCGGAAATCCATTATGCATCGCCAAACTTGGCTCGAAGGACAAGTTTCCATTAGCAATTACGGCTTTCAAAGCACCAATCACTATCACATTCCCTGCGGTCGCCCTCTTTTCACAGCCTTTTCGTTTCTATTAAATGTTCTTCCCAAATATACAGAATATTCCATTTATTTTCTTTGCATTAAATATTCATTATCTACCAAAATTATTTATTATTATTATTATTTAAATATTATACACGCCCTATTTAGGCATTAAAATATTTTTTTAAATAACAGAAAACTTCATCAGAAGTGCAATACCTAAAAAAAATAATTACATAATGTCAGCATGTCTTTTCACAATCAAAACTAAAAATAAATACAAAATGTAACGTATAGCTATCTATCCGTCACCACTGAGTTAAGATACAAAAAAATTGTAATAATGCAGTCCTATAAAGAGTTGAACTTACAGCAAAAATATCGGCTACCTCCGCATATTCATTCCCCAAAGATTGCACTCTGGGGACTGCGGAGTTAGCTAATGCATAAGTTCTGATATTACCACTGTAATAAAACAATAAATTGTACCTCGATAACCTTAATAGTGCGTGAAAGTCAAACAGATCAACAATCTGAAGGTAGTCCTCTGATGTAGTACCGTTGATGATCCTGTATAAAAATATAAGGTCGGTCATGGTACAGACGGCCAAGGAGATAATCATAATTGATATCCTCAGAACGAATATTTCATTTAAAATTAATGAATCTTAGAAACTTTCTATGGATTATTTCAACTACCGTCGAGTGAACAATGAAGTGTGGCGATCATATGACTGAATTATATTCTACCTGAGGTCTGACTAGAGAAGTTTAGAGGACTTTATAAGTGTGCAGGTCCGAAAAGTTTTTTGCAGTCCGCAAAACAAATCTTAACATTTTGAGACCTTTATTAGTTATTGAATCAATGTGGGGAATGAATTATAATTTACTATCAAATATTATACCCAGATCATTGATCTCCATAACTGATACCAAGTCAACATCGCTGATAGAGTACGAAAATTTCACAGGATAAATCTTGTCTCACTTTAGTCTTTATATACATATACTTTTATATAATTATAATTGATTAATCAGTATATTTATTGTGATGTCCTTGGTATTGTATGGTTGTATGTGTGAGTGCCGCACCGCCGGCGTGCGTGCGTGCGAAGCAATAAAGGGCGGCGCGCTGCTGGGCGCGACCTCTTTCTCTGCGTGTTCATCGGCTTAATTCACATTACGAGGTGTACACAAAAGGCGTACATAGAAGACAAGTACGTTACATTGGCGCTGTTGGTAATTGGATAATTGGCGCAAAGTAAAATTGGCGCAGTCGGTTTAAGATTTTTTTGATAACGAGCATCAAGGAAATAAGGAACCATTGAATTAAAATTGTTTCGCGAGGAAACAAATTGGAGAAAAGCAGCGGATCGAGAGAAGAGCAAAGACGATCGGGATCGTTCTTCTTGGAACAGTGATCGTCGGCAGACTTTCAGGAGCCGAGGCTTTTTGGAAGATCTTCTGGGTGAAGAGGACCGGCGGCGAGAAGACTTAATGCGTGCAGTCGGGCGGAAAGCGCAAGGCTTCTACAGACCGAGGCAGCCGGGGAACCAGAGTAGCGAACCAGGGAAGGCGCGGGGACGACTTTCAAGAGCTGAAGCTGAGGGGACCAGTTACAGCAGACGCAGGCTGAAAGGATCCTGATGGCAGGAGCTAAGCTTAGTACTTGTTTAGTCTTTCACCTGTGGGTACTGTCTGTGGGGCAATGGAAAGGAAAATGTCATGTTTTTGCCACAAGATCGACGATTGAACGATTTTTAAGGCAAAGTTCAAATAGTTTTTATGTTACCTGATGATGAGAAAGAAACAGAATCTAAAAAAAAAGCAATTTTTTTAACCGCTTTATTCGAAAAACGTTCATATTATTGCAAGATTTGTGTGTACCTAAAAAGATTAATGACGTAAAATTGGAATTTTTATTTGATGTACTCGACAAATACTGAGTGAAAACAATATCGGTATTTTTACAAAGGGATTTTTTTTTTAAATAAAACAGAACACGAATCAATTCGGAATTTTGTGTTAAGATTAAAAAAAAATAGTAGTAAGTGTGCTTTCGGTAAAAGACTGGAAGACAACATTAAGGATTTGTTTGTCACTGGGATTAGAGATATTAAAATTAAAGAAACCTTGTACTTAGAATCGAGTGATGAAACATTGAGTTATTTTGTTCAAATCGCATGTAATATTGAGGCAAATTCATATTTACGGTCGTCGAAAAAAGAGGTTTTTGCGGTTAATGTTACAAAGTATAAGGCGAGAGCGAGATCAAATAGTGTGGTGTATTTTTTGTGCTCTATGAATATAAATTTAGAATGAATATTAATTAACATTAGTTTTTATGCTTTAAAATAAGCATTTTTTCTACAGCTTTCCGGGGGAAAATGTTTCATGAAACCGCGTTAAAAAAGAGTGTTAAAAAGCGCGTAATAATTTGTATTAGGTTTGATGGTGGAGGAGTGTAATATTTTTAATTTTTAATACATGATTAATATCTTTATTTATTTATGCATAAACAAAAATTACATAAGCATTTAAAATATGTTTACTATCTCCTTAACTAGACTCAAGTCTGTTCTAAAAAAGATTTTTTCGTTAAATCCAATAATACTAAAATTTAGTTTTTTGTTAGGGTATCTGTAGTCAATATCAATAATTAGTATCTGAAGTCACCAAATGAGAAATACACATTAAGTACAACACATTTTTGTTGTGAAGTTGCATTAGTTCTGTGGTATTTTAATACAAATTAAATTAATCAACTAGAAAGATATACAGAAAAAAAATCTTTTTATCGAAAAAATATTAAGTTGCTTCCGGGATCTGGACCTCTTCCTATCCGGGGAAGCGTATTCTCCGCTTTTACTGTAGCAATCAAATACATACAAACTTATGTTCCAGTCTACTCGTTATGCGTACTTTTCAAGCTAATTTTAATATATACAGGTGTATATATGTTTTTTATTATAAAAACTATGCTGTGCTCATATTTTACACAAAAGTTTGGGCTACTGTACTTAATATTGTTTATAAAAAAATCAAAACAAAAATAATTATCATTGTATATTATGAGCATTTGATCCATTTTACATGTCTTAGTTTTTTAATTTAAATGTTATGTTTTATAGTTAGAAACCAAAACCTTTAAATAATGAATAAAATATTATTATTAAAAAGAACGCATTCTTATTAATTAATAATGTATAAGTTGTATCAATGTGTCCAAAATCTAATAAAAACAACTTGTTAATTCTGACGTCTGCTAGCGGTTTACCCAAAGATATTTGAGATTTCATAAAAACAAAGTAGATGGCTTTCAAATAATGGAACGATAGATATATTAATTTGTAAAATGTATAAAATTGTAACATATGGGTTCGAAAATTTGTCGTCAAAAGTACTGTCTGCTGTAGCATAGTTGGATAATGCAAAGAGATCGAAGTTCGAATCCCGGTAGCAAAAACAATATTTTTCGATAAAATAGATTTTATATGCATATCTTTCTAATTAATACATTTAATAAAATATCATATATGTAGATATCAATTGGAAAGATATACAGAAAAAAATAATCTAATTCAATTCAAATACCTATGTTAATAAAATATCAATCAGTAAAGGGATGTCTTTATACAAAAATTATAAAATAATAATATGATAAATAAACATATTTTGTTTGTGTATGAATTAACCTTAAATTTATCAATTCTCTTCCTATGATTCCAGTCTGCAACAATACGGGCAGTATGATGATATGAGTAACAATATTATTATATATTGACATTATTGCGAATCTAAACGCTTACGAAAATAGTTTGACAGTAGAGTTTTCGGATCTGTTGGATACCAGCATATCAACATTCATGGAACTATACCCGGTCTGTAACATGATCTGTTATGTATTGATAATTGTTCCTGTCACGCATATTCTATTATCGTAAACATAATAAGGTGGTATGTTTGAGATATAGTTATACAAAGATAACGAGCACCACCTAGATTTAGTGACTACCTTTCTAACTGTTGAGTTTTTAAAATATGTCATTCTTAGATTTAAATACTTAATTTGTGATTGTGTGCACTTCATTGTCTATTATCAATTATTCGTATAAAAAAGTGTATATACCTGAATATTTTGTTCCAGGCCGATTTTGTTTACTCACCATTTTGATTTGGAAAATATTTGTTAGTTTGTATTTAGTAGTTATAAAGATTAGGTGATTACAATTTATTATAAAGTATTTTACGTCTCAACAACGTGTTAAAGTTATTGAAAAAAACACAAATCCGACTTTTGGAAAACAATTATCATGAGCGACGAAGCTCATAGCGAGTTTTGTTAATAAATAAAACAGCAGTTATTGGGCACTAAATATTCTCAATTTATCCACAATCAATCTTTAACCCACGCAGAGTTACTGTATTACACGCGGAACCATTGGGCCCTATTTCTTTCAGGATGCAAGAAGCAATGCTGTAAAAACTTATTGGTAGCCGAATTGAGTTGATTGGGCCCGCAACACACTCGGTTTCAACAGGACTGTGGCACCTCATACACAGCCTGAGCTACACTTGAAACTTTGATAAATTATACAACATCGGGCTGGAACATAATACTCACCCTGTACATTAAATCAGAGCTGTCCAACTTCTCTTTACCCGTAGGCAATTTTTTCTTTTCCAAACATTTCACAAGCCAAAAGGAAGTAGGTAATTGAAAAGTCAGTTCATGTCACCTCAAAAGTTTTTTTAAGTTACGTAACTAAAAATAATAAAAAGTATGAGAATCGAGGTATTTGAACAAGGCTCAACACAGACTAAAACTTGTTGCGCACGCAACACAACTAGAGATGTTTAAATATGTATGTATGTATTTTTGTACAAATATTAAATCTAATCTCTTTCTGATCTATCGATCTAAATTTGATCATAAATATAATACCACACGCGTTTAATGTATTGGTTTGGTTTAGTAGTATAACAATTACTTTGTGACCAATTACTTGGGAGTTTGATTACCGACTCTAAAGTTAACACATTAAGACACTGTTAATTCCCTTCGTCATATGACAAACAAAATAATGATGTATGAAAATATTTAAATCTAGATAGATATAATAGATTTTTGAAAACGTGATTAAAATGTTACAATAAAAATGTAGAATATTTCTAAGTTGTTTATACCAATTTATAAGTTTACTATCATATCTTCATATTTTGTTTTGGTAGGATCGGGAGTAGGTTGGGTTCAACAAAGCACCACCAGGTATCCGTTTATTTCCATGTTTCGGTGACTACAGCCCATTGTATACCAATAATCTATTTATACAGGTTTTTAATCTTCTCCAGCTATGCCTGAGCTGACCCGCTGGGCTACTTACTTCCGGGGTCAACTAGAAATTCCATCGAGGTAATCTTTCCACTGGTATTCTGATTACATGTCTAGGCTAGCTTATCTAGGATCACTACGGGAAAAAAATAAGGGTTCTAAATCGAAGTTCTTTCTAATTGTGGATCTTATCACTTGGTCCCGTAATGTTCGCACGCCTCTCATAAACCTCATGTCAGTCCCTTGGATCCTCAAACCAACTCTCTCGGTGAGAAAGTACTATAAATATAATTGACTAAGATTGTAGACTTCTTAAACACTACCAGTTTAGCACTATTTATGTTTATTTATAAATATAATTATATAAATAGCTGATATACCCGACTTGGTACTCGAAGTAAACTTTCAGCCCTTTTCCGCATGCTAGCAACCCAAAGGCCATGTTACTTACCTCTTTCCTATGCCCTTAAAACCGTTCATCTCGTCGGACATCGCGTACAGACAGCAATAATCATAAAAAATACGCATACCTTCATATAAGATATTAATTCATAATAATATCAGAAATTATTTAAATATATCTCTATTATTCGCTAACAAAAAAATGATTTTTGAATTAATAACGACGTTTTTATCGAGGCTTTTTCAAATAATTCAATAATATTTCACTTATTATTGCGCAGGTGTGTGGAATGATTTTCAAGGTTTGAAACAATTATTGGAAATTTCAATCAATCAAAAACAATCATTAATATGAAAAATGCCGTAAATATAATTGATGAGGAGAAAAGGTGAAATGAAAGGATGTCTACTAGTATATGTATTTTAGAGATACTGTTTACACAAAATTTGGAATTAACATTTTGTTTGCATGCTATTGTGGTCCACGTGTTCATTATAAAATAACTGGTGGCTAACCAGCTTATGATGACCGTAACTTATTTATACTATAGAACTCAAACACTTCATTATCTATATTTATAATACACAAATTAAAATATTTCTGTGAAATATAGAACAGATTTTTTCTTATGTAATTTTAACGCATAGTGATGTATTATACATATACACCAGTATAAATTATCATTGCGTTTTCTTATATTAATCTACATTTTGTTTTTTTTTATTATTTTGATAGGTAGAAACTTCATAAAAAATCTTTTGCCAGCACAATTAAAGTATATTTCTAAAGTTTTAGGCATATTTTTTAAAAATTTTAAATATAAATGTTTTTTTTTCATAAATCGGTTTACTGAAACTTTATATAAAGCATTGGAGATGATAACACGTTACGCGCTCCAGTAGTGAACAAGCTTTAGACCTATGAGAGGTGAAGTTTCATATGTATCAATTAACTTTGTCCTTACGCTAGTACTAAGTCGAATCTGTGAAAAAAACTAAAACTAGCTAACGTAGCTGTTTTTTATAATTAAGTAAAATGTATAATTTATTAGTTTATTGAATAAATAAATGTTTTTATATTTATATTATAGTAAATAGTTTATTGTGATATGCTTGTACTATGTGTAATAAACACAACACCCAGATCTGTTCAGGACGTTTTGAATTGTACTGAATTTAGTTAAAATTCCTTGTTCATAAAAATTGTACTTCTATTATGGTAGAAATACTTTCATTATACTTCAAAAAATATATAATTTTACTAAAAACTATTACTATTTCTTTATCGAAACTGTAAACAAATAAGCAAAATCTAAAAATAAATTTCCCTTATAATAGCATTATTATTATATCTGATTAATAAAAATAACAGATATCGCAATATTTTCATTTTTTTAAATAAAATAAAGCACGCGCTATAATTATAATACCTTAATTATAAATTATTCTAAGAAGATGTCTCCGACAACTTTTAACTGTCTCAGTTGATGACAGTTTTACTGATTTGTGTATTCATTGAAAGATCTGAATTAATATGCACGCCCAACAACTAAACTGCAGATTTGGCATTCGCTGACATTTTGATTCCTGAATAACACTAATGAAATGTTTTTTTTTTAATAAACCTTTGAAACCATGGATGACACAGGTTAATCGACTAATCTAAAATAAACTTTGTAGGTTTATTTTAATATAAAAATATCATATTTTGTTCGAAGACTTCTATAGAACTTATTTAGAATGCCCTAAACATTTTTCCATCCATTCAAAAATTCATAACAACACACCAACTTTAACAATAGCGTGTTTTTTGATATATCTTGATTAATTCATGAATCGTTGTATTGTGCGGACCTACCTACATTAATGTTTCGGTAAAATTGAGAAATTATTTTTCAGCATAATAATACCATGTAGATTACGGGTTATCAGGCCTGGAAGGCAGCTCTGGAAGGCCAGCCCCAACGGACTTAGTGGCCGTTTTCTTCCACGGCAGGGATTATGGTAATTCTTGGAACGATTTGCACACACCGTTGAATTCCGGTATTTATTTCTAACCAGCTTACATTTTTCAAACAATGATACATATTAAATATAGGTTAAGCCCGACCGAATTTACTGAGGTAAATTCTTAAAAAGGTTTTATTTAATGGTACGTAATTGCAAGGATGTTATTTAACTGGTTAGTAGAGATTGCAAGGATATGTTTATATCCACTGTGGTTCACTTCTCAAGCCCATACTTGAGTCATTGTATTTGCTACTCGCTGGTGTGGTGTGGTAGCACAACTCATCATAATAGATGACAGTGTAGGACCGGTGCAATCTATCACGCTGACTGTACAGAGATAACCATCACCATGACGTACAGTAATTGTATAGTCTATCACACTGTATTTATTTAGATATCCCATCATGACCATGAAAACTGTGTTAACTGTGCAAAGTATAGTGATTGTGCAACCTATCACTCTGACATTATTAATGTATCCCATCAACATGACCGTATTAAGGCTGTACAATCTATTACACTGATTATATAGAGGTAACCTATTGCCCCGTGTTCACGAAGATTTATAAGAAATATGAATTTTACTCTCATGAAATTCTTTGGAGATAGCTTTTAGCTTTCGTAGTCCCCGTATACTCACCATGTCTCAGAGATTCGCCGTCTCGTGCCTTAATTCACGCTCATCACGCAAGTCAAACGTCAAATGTTATTATCGTTCTTTAGTTGAGTGATTTTGAATCTGAATCTAAAACTGAATAAATGTTTGTAATCTAACGCCTTATATTAATGATAATGTTCAATAACTTGTACCAACATTCCAGAGTACATAGTTTTACGAATCTGCCTATGGTGATTTTAGGTAACGTATGTATGCATGTATCAAATGATTCGCTGTCAGAATGTACACAGGTTTGAGATTTTGTCTCTTTCTACCAATCTCAAGCTGATCTTTGATTTTATATTCAAAACAAAATTTCAACACATGTACATGGTTTTGAGATATACTAAATTATCAGATTATCTCATCGTGTTTCATTTTGTGGACACGGGCCGCATCACCAAGACTGTCTAGATATTATTCAATATATCATAAAAAGTCGTGCAATCTACCACGCTTGCTGTATATGTACACACATATTATATATTTCTTTGCCATTTTATGTACACAAGATTCTTTTTTACCCACGAAAACGCTGACGTTGCTTTGCTTAGAATACCCCCCAATTTATCGGAGCGTGCTCAATTTATTTGATGATTCCGTTATTTATATTTCCGCTTCCGGATAAAAATCGATTGCACAAAAAGGATATGTTTATATGTGCTGCTACTGACTGTATGTCGATGATCGAATAATCATAGATATTTTTGTTAACTATTTAACTATAATAAGTATGTTAATTTAAATCAAAAACTTTGTAATAACCACGACGATTGCTTACACGACGGCTAGTTTCAAAACTACCATATCTTCATCAGAACAAACGTACACTAATCCATTTAAGTAAATACCTAAAAATTTAAGCCGTGGAGAGGGGGGAAAAAAACGTCAAAATGGAAAATATATTCAATATAATCCCATTTATGTGGTTTAACTGATAAATAAATATATTTACCTTTAGTATTTGTTTTTTTAGTATAAAATTTTTAAATTATATTTGAGGCGTCTATAATTTTGTGTAAAAATTTCAACGCTGTTTTATTTATTGAAAGCGTGGCCTATCTGTTTCTAAAAGCTAATTTGCAAACACAGAAAAAACAGCACCTTTAATGTTATTTTATACTTATATTGAAATACGTGCCGTTTTGCCAATATAAAATACAAAGAAGTCTGTATAATTTTAGCTAGTAGTATATAATTCAATTTATATATGTTCACCAGAATTATTTTATCGGCTTAATTACATTAGATAAATTAATATAATAATTTACTTGGATGACAAAGATTAAACCTTTCTGATATATTATATAATGAATTGATTAATTGTAAAGACTGCTTTACAAGTCTCTCAACCATGGAATGGCAGATATAGTATACAATAACGTACAATATTCTTATAATTTTTCGTATTTATTCATCTCTAAACACGATATTTATCTTTTACTAAAAGGCGGCACGACACGCAAAAATATTATATATAATCAATATTTTTTAAGTCTCTATCAATTCTAATGAGTCATAAATGACATTTTAAAATGAAATATTATAATTATTTTTTCTTAAATCACATAAATACTATAAAATGAGCTTGAAAAGTCGAATTTGACCTCAAATAATGTCATTATCATGATTACCAATTATAAAAGAAGGTATGAAAGCTATCATCATCATCATGAGTGCCACTCTTCTCGCCGCTGCCTTCCATATAACATATCTCTATTTGTGTCAAACGAAAGTAGAATTTCCGTTTTTCAACTTAATCTGACTACACACACTTTCCGCGATCATCTTCAAATGAACATGTGAACGATTGGAGGTTATTAGGGAACTCATCACACACACTACAACATATCCTTTTGATTTATTTGCTATACGTCTACATAAGTATCAAAATTAATTCACTAAACACTTTTTCCTAAATGACCATATTACCTATTCTGAAAATATAAATACTGTTATGACTTTTAATTAAATTCTCAAAAATAGACTAAGATCGTTGACTTTTCGGTACGAGTGTATTTTCTTCTTCTTTTGGAATATTTCTAAACCAACCGTAATTTGTCAAATGTCAATATTTCTATCTATATTGTGGCAGCACTGCTTTCAATATAGACTACTGACAGATTCTGAAAGAACTGATAGGTATTCATAAGAAGTTGAATAGATATAAAAATCGTGGAAGATGGCGTTCTGCTATGAATACGTTTGCCTAGTACTGTCTACTTTAATACAGACACAAGTCCATCAAAGTAGCCAGGATAAAGTTGAATCTATCGGAGACACGTAATAAAAGTAAAATATATAATCCCACTGAAAAAATAATAAATCTGTATATTTAAAACCTATTTATTTGTTATAAGTGTACACATATTATTTCTTTATTGCGTGTCTGCCTCTAATATATAAAAATATATAAACATATTAATTTATTTGGCTTGTATTGTCTAGTTAAAAATTATATCAAAATTAAATAAATTATTATATGCCTTACAAATAAAATATAAATAAATTGATTTTACATATATCAAAATATGTTTTTTGTATAGGGTGGTGCGACAAGAACTATAATTTTAAATTTGCCGCCATATGTTATAAATTACGTAACTCCTAAATTTATCAAATTCGTTTTCCCGCGAAATCATGTGCCAATATTCAATGCAGTGAAGAATTTAATCAAGTGTAAGTACGCCGAGAATGTATAAACCATGGATGACCTTAAATCCAATATCACTCGTATCATTGCAGATATACCTACGTATCCATTTTTGATACGGATATTAAAAAAAAACTCAAATAGTTGTCATTTGTAACAGGAACCGAGGTTGCTATTTTGTCGTTAATACAAATAAACTTACAAATTTAAAAAAAAACGTTGATTTAAAATACCATTTCTTTAGCCCCACCCTATACAATAAACAATCAACAACTTTCATATGTAACAATTTTGTAAATAATGTAATATAGTTTCAAGTTTGATAAACATTATAAAACGTTAATGAGCTCAGCAAAAACAGCAGGCGCTTTATCAAGTCATCGAACCAAATACTTTTGAAAGATCTTAAATAACACACTCTCGACTAGTTTCGTAATTCCATAAATCGAGATTGGCCTCCTCAAAGCTGGTTATAATTCCACTTATTGTAAAATCATAAACCTTGCCAAAGCCCCGACATCGTGGCATTACCTATTCATTAGGCAGGTACCCGGGATTGTTTATATTATTCATACGTCAGACAATCTTGCGTCGTATCTCAGAATGTTAACAATATACCTAACAGTCGATCTAAATGGGAAATATTTGCGTACGCAAATCCGCGTGATTATAAAAATCAAGTGTATAAATCAAAGTATAAAAAAGTAAAAAAGTCAAATAGTATCATTACCCCCTCTGGCTCACACCCTCCCCATAAGCCCATGATTAAATTGTGTATTATATAACATACTGATATCATATAATGTACAGCCTTTAGAACTCTGAGACAACCATAGGTTTACTCCTTTTCCCTGATATAAATTATTTATGTATATATATATTATATATTATGTTTATATTCCCTGATATAAATTATTTATTTATTATTTTGTACGTTATTGAAGTTTTTCTGTTTCACTCTAGGACCGTGAGAAAAATATATTTACCTCCCAAACAATTCACATCCCTCTTACCTGGACCAAATATTGTGTACATCATAACTCTTTAAGGCCTGTGCAAAACAAAGGCAAATATATATATTTTTAATATTTATGTATTTTATATTAAGTTTATAATAATATATTTTTTTATTCATAGTACAGTGTGATAAATTATTATAATCGGATAACATTACAGCAAAGTATGACATATATTTCGGTACCCTACCTGTTACATTAGTATTTTACTCTATTATAACAGACAGTGCTTTTCCGGTATAGTAGTAAACAAAGTGTTATGTTCAATGTACAAATATATATATTAGGTAAAACGGAAAGAAATGACATTTTTTCTGGCGCGTCACTTTAAAATTAGTTTGTCAACGGTTGCTGTTGAGTTAGCACGTCGTGGTTGGTATCATTTTAAAGCTCTGTGTGTACTGTTTCCATTTCAAGATATTTTTTATTTTTTTTGCCGTTGTAGAAAAATGGAGAAGCCCGAGATTGAAGAAACACATTTGCGCTATTTTATGCTGTTTTTATTCGATAAAGGTTTAAAACCAAAAGAAGCTACGCAGACCATTTGTGAGATTTGCGGTGACGTCTTGAAACTTCGAAAGTGCTTTAGATGGTTTCAAAAGTTCAAAAGTGGTGATAGGGAGTTAAAGGACAAACCAAAAACAGGAAGACCCCTCAAAATCGATGATGACGTCCTAAAATTATTGGTGGAAGCTGATCCTCGTAAAACAGTGAAGGAATTGTCACACGACCTTGGCTGTCCAATAACAACTGTGCAAGATCATCTGAAAAGGTTGGGAAAAAAACACAGGCAAGGAATTTGGGTGCCGCATGATCTCTCTCAAACGGCCTTGGAGCAACGCGTCACCATCTGTGCTTCCCTATTGTCCAGGCATGAAACGGATCCATTTCTCAAAAAGATAATTACCGGTGACGAGAAATGGGTCCTTTACAGTAATACCAGGAGAAAAAAACAATGGCTATCACCAAATCAAGTACCTGTGCCTACCCCTCGGCCAACATTGACGTTAAAAAAAGTTTTGTTGTGTATTTGGTGGGATGTTTCGGGGATAATACAATACAACGGCAAAAAAAATAAAAAATATCTTGAAATGGAAAGAGTATACACAGAGCTTTAAAATGATACCAACCACGACGTGCTAACTCAACGGCAACCGTTGACAAACTAATTTTAAAGTGACGCGCCAGAAAAAATGTCATTTCTTTCCGTTTTACCTAATATATATATTATTAGGAGAACACATTCTTATTGTGAAGTTGTAATTATTCAGAACATATATTAAATGTATTAATATCAAAAAGGTAACACATAGGTTCGAAAATTGTCGCTAAAAATATTGTCGCTGTAGCATAGTTAGATAATGCACCTTCCCCGGTTAGGAAAGAGATCCAGGTTCGATTCCCGGTGGCGCAACAGCAATATTTTTCGATAAAATTGATTTTATATGTATATCTTTCTAATTAATATATTTAATTCATATTTAAAATATATATATATATAAAGAGTAAAAAAAGATGCGATTAGATAGCATATAAATACATTGTAAAACTTAAAGTAAATTCATTGTTCAACTTATTAAAATATATAAAGAGTAAAACAAGATGAAATTAGAGAACATATAAATACAACGTAAAGTAAATGCCATGTTCAATGTATAAAAAATAAAAAAGAGTAATTAATATACAAATATGAAGTAGTGTAAAATAAGTAAATAACATACAAATATGAAGTAAACTTGTGTAAAATTGTAATGTTCAATATAAAAAGATTTAAAAAAGTTCAGTTAAATAACATACTAAAACAACAATAGAGAAATATTACGCTAACAGTAATTTGATTTGTTAAGTTATCTAGTGTAAGTAACACATTTTTAAAAATGATTATTATTTTCAATTTATGCTTAACACTTATACTATGAAAATTAGTCTGCTATAATAATACAATGTTCTCAAACTCCAGACCACTTGGTCACTAGATTAGTGTTTTACCGATAAAACTGAATAAACAGGCCTTCAACGAGCCGTTAGTTTATTAATAAATTTATATATAAGAAAAAGATATTCGCAGGTACTCGATCCAGGATATAAAAAATAAAACTATAAATTTTTTTATTAAATAGTTGCAAAGTTTATTTGTGGCCACGTATTATATTAATAATAAAAAAACACTTTGTTTATACTACTGTTTATTGATAAATCAATATATTTCAAAATCCAATGGTCGTTTCTTCAGTATACAATGTATACTAAAATTAAAAATGCAAGCATAGACCATCGGTCTTGAAACGTGTTGATTTATCAATAAACACGTGTTTCCTTATTATGTTAACAAAGTGTTTCCTTATTATTAATACACAATTTTTGTTATAATAAAGTTATTTAATAATTATAACAAAATTAATAGATCACTTAGAAAGGTTCTCAAAAAAATTCGTAAAATATATACTTACCATGAGGACGAGAACCTGGAACATTCTCTTGCCGAGAGAATGAATTTCTGATTAAATAAAAATGTATTGGAAATTCTAGAATCATCTAATATGTATTTCTCAATGGTTAAGAATCTTCTCAGCAGGTGGTATCCACACTTTTTTTGACACATTTTCTCTTCATTTAGGCCTTAAGGCTTCACAATTGTCTATTTTTTTCTAAACATTTTGAACGCGAAATTTTTCCAGCAAATTTTTTTTAGAAATAAGTTTTTTCTTTCAACAATATACACTCACTGGCTCTTTTTCTTATCGTTATATACAGTGTGTCTCAAAAGTCGTTTTCATTTTGGTTAATTCGCTGTGGCGAAGGGTATGCCGATCGCTAGCCGCGTCCTTGGAAATTCAGTCGCTATGGAGCGTGTCCTTATCAGTTATATGTGCAATTTTCCCTGGAAAATTGATATCCCGACTAGGTGACATAAATTGTCTTCCGCGTAGCCCCGACTTGACACCAATGGACTTTTTCCTATGGGGCTTCCATAAATCAAAGGTATACAGTAACAATCCTCCCTCTCTGGACCAATTAAAAGAAAATATCCGAGAAGAAATGGCAGCGATCACGGAAAATACATGTCGAGTAGTTCCCAGAAATTTTGTTTCCCGTTTAGAAGAGTGCCAGCAAAATAACGAATCACATTTAGAAAACATATTTTTTAAGAAATAAATATCCAGGGACTGGACTTAAATGCAAAATAAAAATTATTTTATAAAATAATTTTTATTATGGAAAATACTTTTGGGACACTTGTACTTAATCTTACGCATGTAAAAAAAATATTATATTTCTGCTTCAATATTGTAACGTCAAGTATGTCTTAAAAATAATATAAAAGTTTTCTAAAACTATTGAAAAATAAATTACGAATTTATTTTACCCAGTTTCTATATATCGTCATTGTTAACTCAATATTGAACGTCGTAGTCCTCTGAAACATATGAAACTTAGTACACAATACGTCTCCATTCTCCCGGTCATAAACGATGATGATCGAAATGTTTAAAGATGACCCTATTAACTTATTTGTTTAATATATTCATCTTGTAGGAGATCGTCTTCTGGCTCGCTTTTCCTGATAACTATTCTGTGATAACGAGCTTCTCGAGATTCATTTTTTCTTCTATCCAAAGTATGTAAGAATCTCTTTTGCGTATTTTGTCGAAAGTTTTTCTATAATCCTTAACTCCTCGAGGATATAAACAATAATGCGCCTCACGATCCACGGGATACGTAGAATCCAGCACCACATCTTGAAGGCATTTAACATATTCCTTATTATTTTCTAATTTTTTATTTTGTACATACAAAACATGACTTCACGATTATCCACGAAAAGGGGACCAGTTAAAACAGTGATGCAGAAAGTTAAGTAATACTGACTATTAAATAAGGTATAACGCTATTATCAATCTCGGAGACTTCGTGAGTCTATTTATTGTGTTCAACCTTTAGCGAAATAGTGATAATTTTAAATACAGTCCACTGCGTTCGGAGGTGATTGGGAGACCCAGGAGAGGCAGAGTTCGGTGAGTTCCTTTTCCTGTTCCTATGTTTTCTGGCACCTAATTTATAATTGCACCAAATGGTAAAAACCTACAAAAATGAAAAAAATTAATAACATTGGGGGATGGTTATAACTAATTGTCGTACGATTATATATAATTTTAATAAGTATTATTCCGGATTCATAAAACACATTTTTTGGCGCGTCTTGTGAATCGGCCGCGACCCATATTAATGACACCTTTCCGCATCCAAATTCACACCCATAATATTTTCCTTAATGCTCCTCAGTGTGAATAGTCACCTTAACGTCAGCAGACGTCAACGTGATCGATACTTGTTCGATCACGATACCGCGATAGCGTTTGCGGAGTGGATTGCTTCAGCTTCAGTGCACCGCCACTGTATTGTGTGATCCTGTGATTTGTGTGTACAGTGATATTGTTATTTGTTGTTTTGTGTGCCGCGGTGAAGTTGTGATATCGCCGTCTTCAATTGGAAGCGGAGATGTGCTCATCCGCGTGACATTTGTGTGATTCTCGGAGGCGACTACTGGGTAACGGAGGCGTCATACACAAGGAAAGGCGAGCAGTCCTTCCGAATCTAGTTTTCCGAGATCACTGATCGGCGCCTATCCTATCCTATAGGACTTACGTATTTCTTTTCAATTATTTATATGGCTATCTATCTAATAAGTTTTAAGTAAACTTTGGTATACTTCTTCTTCAGCAGTCCCTCATTACGAGAATGATTTTCGGATGATGAAGTCGAGGGTTTATTCAATATACACATGAGTGAAAGCATTATTTATTATCAAAACATATTTACTGATTAAGTAAGAAACTATATGTTTCCTTTATATTTTGTATAAAATTTCTAAAGATTCCCGAATCGTAGTATTTGAGTCCGCTGAAAAAATTCTCATTGCGTAGAGAGGCCTGATAAAAAATCTCCATTGAAGGGATCAAAAGAAAATATCGCATACAAAAGCTGACAGTTTCAAAAACTTTCCCTCCAGCTCGTAGACCTATTTCCCTAACAATAGCCCTATTGAAACTGGAACACCAGGCGTTGAGTCTACCTTCAGACATGGAATTTGAATTTGCTTATAAAAAGATACTAGGTGTCACGAGTATACTTCTAAACAATATTTATAAATACACTGCCGTTTTGCGTCGTGCCTTGTGGCTAAATATTCATTTATTGAATTTTTGGTAGGTACAGGGATTAATTTTGCCCACGATATCTTTATATACTGCGGTGTTGAGTTCGGTTATTTACTATAACGTATTTATAAATTCAACAAATAAACTTTCTTGCATATTTCTTAAGAAGGTATCAATGTATGTATATTGTGGTCTAGCGAATAAGACGCTGGTCAAATGACCTAGTAGTCGGGGGTTCGAGCCTCGTTCCAGGAGGCCATCAAGTTAGTATTATTTTCATAGAACAAATATTTGCATTGTTTGGAAATAGTAAGAATATGATGATGTGGCACGAATTCCTTAAACACATCTTTATTTTTTAAAAAATCCACATAAGAACGTCTGAAACGCTTTTACCTTTGTCCGAACCAAAAATTAAAAAATGTTGTAAAATCTCGAAAAACAAGTCACCGTCGATAATTATTTAAATAGTTATGATTTCTTATATATCGCGTTACTTTAACTTTGGTAAATATAATGATATGTACACTGTAATACTGTCCCTGGATATTCAGGATATACATCGGATATATCAGCACACAAACAGACAGGAAAGATTGATGCGTTCTGAATTTTTTAATAAAACCTGCGTTCGGTCAGGCTCCACTCAATTTGATAAGAAAATTTACCAAAATGTATAAAACATATTATTATATACTGAAAAATATTTATATTTTACTATGCAACAGCTGGTTGTAGGCATTATTTACATAGTTTTTTACATTTATTTAGTTTTTACTAATAAATTATTTAACAATATTTGTATGTTTCAGCTGGATAGATTACAATTCATTCTAAATGCAGCAGCACAGATAATATATGGAGTTTCCAAATTCTCTCATATAACACCCCTTTTACATCAGCTACTTTGGCTACGATTCCGTGAAAGAGTTGAATTTAAATTATGCCGGTTGATGTACAAGGCGACACATAACATGGCGCCTCTATATCTTCAAGAGCTTTGTATCCCATGCAATTTGAATGGTAGACGTCAAACTCTCAGGTCAGCCTCTACTTCAGCCACAGAAAAGGTTGTAGAACCGACCAACCGTTGCCAGAAATCTAAATTCAGTGAACGGGCATTTGCGGTGGCAGGCCTAAAAGCGTGGAATTCTTTACCCTCAATCATAAGAAACAGTGCATCAGAGACTTTATTTAAGAAGAAAAATAAAGTTTATTTGAAAATTAAAGACAAAAGTTTTAACAAATCAAGGATAATGCTAAAAGAACGGTATACATTTTATCGTTAACTGATGTATAATAAAATTTAAATCAAATGCTTCTAAGTATACAGAGTTAACTATTGACTAGCCAGTATTACTATCATTAATATTGGCTCATATTCATCCCCCTGGTCGATCACTTTCTTAAGAGTTTTTCTGTAATAATCTATATGTTGTAGGCAGATATGATTTGAGGACACCTTTGCTGCATCCCAACCTACAGTATCATGTTGAACGACTTTGTTGATTGGTATTTAGTTCTCTATATAGTTCATTAAACAAGGCACATTATTGTACCCAAAGTCTTTTTTTCTTAAACCGGCCCAAAGATACGCCTCTAAATTTTATTTTCAAAAACGTCAAATGCGCGCTTCGTAGTCAGTGTCTTTTTTGTATGTTAAGATTTTGAAAGAATAGCGATTCTTGCTTACTATGTATCCAACCGTGCTGTGTCACACAAGATTTGAGCACCGTGCATAACACTTTTGCAGGCGGTAGGAAGCGGTAGACTTCAAATGTGGACCTGTAAACGACCTTTTTCGAAGGGCCGTCTTATCGGTGAATGGAAGTGATAAGGTATCGATAAGGGCGATCACTAATTAATATAATCAAATTAAAATTATGGGATAGGCGTCCGAATGTGAGATAGAGAAAGCCGGCGATCGCTCGAACAAAGATTAACAGTGTCTACGAGGGACGCCTTCCTGGCGTCTGTTTAAGTACTTCGTGGGTATGTTAATAATGATGAATGATATATTTATAGTGGTGTATTATTGTCCATGACTAAATATAAATGCATAATGGTGTTGTATGTAACTAAATGTAAAATGTTAAACTATAGACAAGAACTCATTATTGATTCTTTCGCAGCAACTTTTTGTGACCATCGTTATCATTGAGAGAAGCGAAGATCGGCGAACCACTAATGTTTCTTCCAATAATTCGTTCGGCTGTATTCTCCGCTCTATTATAGTGTAAAGTAGAGGTACAACATGTTTCATACTTACTAACAAAAATCATTAATATAACATATGATATTAAGGAAACTTCGTAGATTAATATACTAAGAAAGAGATAAATATAAAAAAAACTTATTTACAAAGAAGAAAAAAAAGTATGTAAACGTTATAAACAAAAAAAAAAACTTAAAAAAATTATAAGTAACCTTAATATTACAATCTAGTTTCGAAATTATTAAGAAAAGTCGTTTTATCCCTTAGCTTATACTTTTATAGCCGAGAGCTTCTTGAGTGATAAGAAAACTTTAGTCTCCCTTGGGATCATTATTTAAAACATACTTCAACTTGTAGAATTTGTGTGTATATTTTAAGGGTGTTACACCCTTTCTCGGGCCCGACAGCCCCTCAGTCAGCATAACTTCCGTGTCGGTTCACCCCCAGTGGGATAATTCGATGAAATTCCTTATGGTTTTTGGGAGTGTTAAGAAACAGACCCGAGCACGTTTTGAATTTTCTAATAATGCACACTTCTTTTCGTATTTTTAAATATTTGGTACAAAAATTGGAGCAGTATCAAATTGTTATAATTTTTTTAAAATACTATTATAATAAATATTTATATTGTTTTCAAATTGGAAATTTTAAATGTAAATGAAGATTTTAAAAGTAGATGAATCAATTAGAAAGATAAATACAAAGTGTCAAAGCAACGAAATCGTGCGTAATTTCATTGCTTTGACACTCGCGTGTAGTCTCGGGGTGCATTTCAATACGATCACTCGTTTGCTGTGTCATAGTTAATTTATTATCTGTCATCGACGTCATTGTGTACGTGTAAAGATGTAACCATAGCGTGTATATTATTTTATTGTGATAAATATGTCAATTTTTAGTTTTCTAATTGGGTGATTGCAAAAAAAAGAGAAAGTAAAGCGACAGGAAAAATGCAAGTACTCTGACGATTAGATGCAGATGAATGGAAATCTGATATAGGTGCTGCATTAAATTTGTCTACTTCAACAATACGAACAATTCTAAAAAATAAACAAAAAATCTTTTCATCAGCAACTACAACCACAAGGACTTCAGCAACCAAAATTACCCGTTCCAGAAGTAACGTTATTGAGAAAATGGAAAAACGACTTTCCATCTGGATTGACGATGAAGTTGAAGGCAATATGCCATTAAGTCGATCAATTATAATGTAAAAAGCGAGAACAATTTTAGTTTAGCCACTATAACGAAAATTATGGATCAATTTATTCAAAATAATACCAATTTTGATAGAAGTTCTAAGGCAAGACGAAGTGTCATTGATGCGATGTCTTATTATCGACAAATTGCTTACTGAACGAAACAGGAAAAGACAAACGAAATTATATGACTTCTTCACAAAAAAACATAAAAAGTCAAATGAGTTTCCTTATCGCTAATATAACTATTAAGAGAAAATATATACATATAAAATAAGATATACATATAAAATCAATTTTATTGAAAAATATTGTTATTGTGCCACCGGGATTCGAATCTGGATCTCTTTCCTAACCGGGGAAGATGCATTATCCAACTAAGCTACAGCGACAATATTTTTAGCGACAATTTTCGAACCTATATGTTACCTTTTTGATATTAATACATTTAATCATTAATTATTTGTAAGAGCCATCTACCTTATTTTTACAGAATCTCAAATACCTTTGAGTAAACTGATAGCAGACGCCAGAATTACCAATTCATTTTTATTAAATTTTGGGACACATTGATACAACTTTATTATTAGGAGAACACATTCTTATTGTGAAGTTGTAATTATTCAGAACATAGGTCTGTGATATTTTAAATATGAATTAAATATATTAATTAGAAAGATATAAAGTTGTATCAATGTGTCCAAAATTTAATAAAAATGAATTGATAATTCTGGCGTCTGCTATCAGTTTACTCAAAGGTATTTGAGATTCTGTAAAAATAAGGTAGATGGCTCTTTCAAATAATGGAACGATTAAATGTATAAATATCAAAAAGGTAACATATAGGTTCGAAAATTGTTGCTAAAAATATTGTCGCTGTAGCATAGTTGGATAATGCACCTTCCCCGGTTAGGAAAGAGATCCAGGTTCGAATCCCAGTGGCGCAACAAGAATATTTTTCGATAAAATTGATTTTATATGTATATCTTTCTAGTTAATATATTTAATTCATATTTATGCTAATATAACTTCTTTACTCGGAACTTTTTTTTAATGTCATGGATGTTTTATAGAAAAAATAAATATTAGTAATTTATTAGTAGACATGGAATTAATCTAATAAAAAGTATTTAACAATAAATATAATAACCTAAATAAACTTTTTTTTCTGTTCTGTTTCACTTATCCCCATTATTTGCGTGTTAAGATTGCCTCGTTTAACGCTGTTTCGTTTAGTGCTGGAACTTATTGGAACGTATCCCCCACGTTAAGCGGGATCTTACTGTATACCTATTGAAAAAATATGTATTTATCACCGGGATATGGACCCGTGACTTTTCCTAGCTGGGGAAATGCGTTACTCTACCTTAACGTTTAATTTTATGATAAATTTGAGACTTACAATTTATGAAATCATCATTAGCAAGGAAATGTTCCGAATGGTAAACAAAAAACTTTCGGCAGGTTGATTTTTTCTGCCTTCATAACTGATTCGTCTAATTTACTTAAAATACCATAGAACTGCGTTCTAAAATTGAAACTTCGTAATAAAATATGTTTCCATTAGAAAATACGTATAAATTAAATACTTATTAAATTAATTATTATTTATAATTTAAATTTTAAGGTTGAATCGCAAAGTTATCGCAGATATTATATATAAATTTGTCAGCTCACTTCAACTGAATCTAAATTTGAAACTTGTTTGAAAAATACAATTCTCCAATAAACATTATCATAATTATTGTTAACAATTTCCAATGACATTTTATAAGGATACTAATATTTTAGATCTATCCGCATCTTATCCAATATTTATTTATTTATAGGACACTATGTGAAAGTAAACGTACCAAATTAAAATATTTGTCTAATAATATTAGTTTGGAATAATTTTTAATAATTATTTCAGTCTGACCAACTTGACGATTAACATTACATTTTAAAATGTATGTTAATGTATTAAAACAATTATCGTTATGGGAATGAGAAGCAGTTCGTGTTACCTAATTCACCTTTGAATGCCTAGATACAGGGTGAATAATATGTTTCAGGTAGATGTTGTTTATAAATAACATTAAAATAAAACAAAACTATTTAATTTTGTTTTTATTTAACAATTACTTGTTCTATTACAATTATACTTGAAAAATGACATTGGCCAAATGGCTGCCTAGCAGCATAAATGCGTGCTCTTTCAACCATATTCTTCGAAACATTCTCACTTACTTTGCGTGTTATTTGTCATATACCATCGGAATTGTTGTTGACTTATTAGCATGGATTTTTCCATTCAAGTACATTTACAGAAAATAGTTGGGTATCACCCCTTTTTGATTTTATGTGGTCGGGAAAAATTTCTCGCGAGATTTGAATTGTAGCTCAGGCTGTGTATGAGGTGGCATCGTTTTATTGAAACCACGCGTATTGCAGGCCAAATTAATTTAATTCAGCTACCAATAAGTTTTCCAACATGTGACGATAGCGATCATTATTAATGGTTACAGCGTTGTCATTATAATTTAGATAAAACGTTTCAATGACTTAAATGCTTCATAATAAAATTTAATAAACTACTCTCTACGGCTACTAAATGCGAACTGACAAATGTCTGCCAAACAAAAATGGCGGTCAAACAAAATTATTGATTATTTTATCTTTACAATTAGTTCCTAGGTCTGGTAAAAACAATTATGTATATACTAAAAAAGATTTAACATTTTTCTCGTGGTCATTGAGAATCGTCATTCAGAACAGTATCTCGTTTTGAGATGAAGCATACTTGTTACAATACTCATCGGCAGATGGCCTGATATTATTACTTAACACAAAAAAGTGTATATGGGCAATATTATTTCGAAATTAAATGTATTGACAATACTGAAACTTGTTTGAATTGACTCCGAATCTGTAAAATTGTTTCTTATTTTTTATATAAGTTTCCCACCACCCCTTGCGCATATAAGTTTATCTATAAAAACGTGTTATCAAATTCTTGGTTGTGTATTAGAATGTTTGTTTCATCTGCACAAAAACTTTTTTAAATAATAAATAAATAAACATAACTTAAAAACAATAATTTAAAAATAGAATATTGCCATGAAGATATTAAAACTCTTCATATAAGACATAAAGTTCTAATAGGTTTAATTAAAAATTCTAAAATAAATATAACAATGTTTATTAAATTCACATATAACTGCACCCTTACTCTTATTGCGATGTTCCGATAATAACTTTTAAAACCATAAATTTCAAGTGCATATTAATATTTACGACCCTAATATTCAAGATAATGACCATTATAAGACTAGACCCTTAGCTATCAGGGGAAACTAATTGCTCTAATATTCAGCTTTTTCGACAAGGTCCCCCAGGCAGTCTAGAATCTTCATGGAAAGTGACCTGTTTGCTTATTTCATTGATTGGCTGATTTTGTATGCGGAAAAGCATGTCATCAGAAGCTGTTATATAAATAATTGAGAATGAAATAACGATGTATTAAATAGGTCGAAAAAAAGTTAATCCGTTAGATAAAAAAAATCACTATCCAAAAATCCTTCGACGTCGCATTTACTCCCGTTTAATTTAACTATATTTCTTATAATTCACATAAATTGTTCTACCCAAAGTACTACTGTACTAGATCTTTTTCTTCATGTACTATGCAAGTACAGGGTGAATATTATGTTCCAGGCCGATGTTGTTTTTAAATAACTTGGAAACGAAACACAATTTATTTTTTATTTATAATTATTTATTTTTTATTAATTATATATGGAATATGACATTGGCGAATCGGCCGCCTCTGGTAGCGATACAAATGCGTACTCTTTTATCCATATGTTAACATTCTTGCACGATTTGCGATTTATTTCAACCATTTCATTTCTAATATTATCATGTGGCATCAGAATTGTAGTTGGCTCATTGGCCTTTCCTTTCAAGTGCGCCCACATTAAATAGTCGGGAGTCGTCAAATCAGGTGATCGAGGCCAGTCGATATTCCACTTTTTGACATTAAGCGGCCGGGAAAAAATTCTCGCAAAATTTAAAGCGTAGTTTGGGCTGTGTGTGAGGTGGCATCGTCTTATTGAAATCCGTGTAATTGCAGGCACAATCGAAACAATTCGTCCACCAAGAAGTTTTCCAACACGTGACGATAGCGATTACCATTAATGGTTACAGCATTGCCATTATTTAATAATATAATATTCTAATGACTTCAACACGTTGTTGAGGCGGTAGATGCTCCATAATAGATTGTAATTAACTACTCTACGCAAATTAATGCAAATTAACAAATGTCTGCCTAACCAAAATGGCGGCCAAGTTAAATCGTCCTGGATCGTAATATTCACCCTGTATTTGTGCAAGATGTATAAGATCTCTTGCATTTTGGATATTGGGCCACATTCTGAGGTTACACAGCCAAAATGGCCAATTTCTACCAATGCATCTATGTACTGTATTTCATCCTCTCTTTCATAATGAGTTATATTTATTTTTCAAAATAAATTTTTGAATTTAAAAAAAATATATGATTATTTTGTCTTAAGTATGCATCTTTCTTTCGTTTGATACTTATTATTAATTTTTTTTAATTTATTCAAGCGTCATTGAACGTCATCTTTGTTAACATAATCAACCCAGGAGATCTTTAGCATGTCATTACAGCCACATCTAAAATTCCTCCTACCTTTTCTTTCCTCTCCAACTATGGTTTCTTTTAACGTCCACGCCTCGACAGCATTTCATTTCCCTCCAATGGGTATTCGGGCTCATGTCTCGATTGCAGATATATTTACTCTTTTTTTAAATTCACCCAATATGTTCGATTCTGCCATCCAAATTCTTCTTAATTTTATTCTTATAACCAATATTTGCATCATCAATTCTATTTTGAACAATAAACAAAAATATTGGTTGAAGAAATGGTCTAAATATGGGAAGTGGTCCAATTATGGGCTAGCAAGACTTTATGTGTATTAAATTAGTGCCATATAGTGTAGAATACTTTAAACTCGTTCTCATGAAAATAGCTAATAGCTATGAGTGAAACATACTACTAAACCGACGCTTGCATGACCAGTGTTGAGAAATACTTTGTGTGGTGACAATTACGCCGTCTAAACTTTTGAAGAAGAATATAAATTATGTTATTTATTCCAATTTAAAACATGTCATACTTGTCAAATATCATTACAAAGTAATTAATGAATATAAAAACAATATCCTCTTGAAACGTATTGAGGTTATTTATTTTGATTTTTTTTTTTGTTATTAGAAGTTCTAATGGTGGTTGGTCTAATGGTGGTTGGTTGAGTTCAATGTTTCCAGTGTTTGATGTGGGTGCACAATTACTTTACTGGTGTGATTTTGATTTATGATTTTTATAAATAAATTTTTAAAAATATTCTGTGTATTTTAGTAATAAAATTTGCAATTAGTATTTACTTATTTAGAACATACAAAAAAAATTGTTATTTTATTTATTTTTTAAAAAACCTGAAGTCCTATCAATATTCCAATAAAAGTTCAGAAATAATTTTTAATTTACTAAATTATTAAATTGGAACCAAGTAGTGTTGACTTCTCTATATTTGAAGGAAAAAACAAAAGTGGTAGCTCATGTTTAAACCACTTCCTATACATTTTATAACATTTCGAATAGGTAGTATATAAATACATAGTCGGCCTTATACACAAATGAAAAAATAAACATGTAATAAAATTTCCAAAACGGTTGGTTCATATTAAAAAAGAAAAATAAAAGATAACATGAAAAGAATACGTCATTAAAATTCTAATTGGTAATGATAATTTTTTTTTCGTTAAATGTCTGTTCGGCGCTGGCAAAATAATTATATAAAATAAATGGAAATGATGAAAAAATGGTAAAACTCTATACTAATTCGTTCAAGGGTATATAATATTTATATTATCGTTTTCTTCGAAAAATAAACGAAGAGAGACCTTCCTAAATAAATCGAAAAGAGGAAGATTTATACATTTTATTCCGAAACCATTTCCAGGTTCATGGTTTTCTAATCTTTTTCTACTTATCATCGCTGGTGTATTATTTTTTTGATATTTTGTGAGTTTTAGAAAACGCCTTAAATTATTTGTGGGTATTCAACAAGTCTAATTATTTAATTCCATACCTGAAAACGTTAAATGCTTTGAATTAAAAATCTTTTTCTTAAAACTTAGGTACGTTGTTGGGTATTAGGTTATTTTATTAATTGAATTGATTTTTTTTAAACGATTTAATCTTATTATATAGATACATTAATAAAATTTATTCATATTTCTATAATGCAACTATTGCTCTCATCCTCAATCAGATTGCAATGATATTTAAACAAACAAAAAAACTGTAATTATGTTTATTATTTATATTTTATTACAGATTTAAAAAAAAAATGTATTTTTAAACGTGAAATGATAATAATTTAGATTAAATTAAACTAATTATGTACCCAGTTATTCAAAATGTGATATTACTTCTAATTTTCTTAAAACAGTCCCAACACGTAATCCCATTTGCTTACAATAATCTTATACATTAAATCAGTGTTTCAAGGTACATACATATAAGATGTACATTTTTGCTTGCTATGTTTCATTTTATACATAACAAAGTAAATAAATAAAATATGTATGTACATGTTTTATTTAGTTGTAAAAATCATAAAATATTCTTACGTCTAGTATAAAACATTTATAAATTTATAAAAAAAATATTAAATTACATCGTATATCAGGTAACATTTAAATATATAATTTTATCTCCCAAAATATGTTGATGTATTGATACTAAAACTATATCTACCATTAAACGTAATTAATTGACATAACACTATAAAACACGCTTCCCCAAATAACTTCAAAATTAAAGCACAAGGTGAATTACCAACAATATGATTTAATCTAACCTGAAACCTTACGATCATGATTGTGTTATGATGATAGACTGTCATGATTACGCTTCATCAACTGTTAAAGTTTTCAGTGTTTCATTAATCTTTTCCGCCCTGCCCTTGAATTTTGCCCTTCCTATATTGCTGATCAGCTATTTTCACTGTCATTTGGCTACACGTACGACTTATACTACATCAATACTATATACTACATCAATACCCAAAACAGTTGTTGTAGCGTTTACGCCAAATATTTGCCTCAAAATTATCATTTTAAAAACCAGGGCATAATCGTTTTACTTAGTCAGTACCAATATCTTAGACGCATGTATAAGCACCAATCCGATAAGCATTTTGTGAACTAAATCTAAAACTTTGATATTTGTGGACAATAGTCAGGATTTTATTTAATTTTGGAAGCGGAAATAACAACGCTTCGCGCTTACTGCGTGTTATTAAAGCTCTTCTATAGTATTATTGTTATTTCTTATTAGGGATCTTTGTGCCGTTTCAATATTTTGGCTTTCACCTGAGAGTAATAAAATATATATTTAATTTGGTTCTCTAAACCAGTATGTTCTTTGAAAGAAAAGTAAATAAACTAGATTAAATTATTTTAAGCTACCTTAAACAGTAAACTACATATGTTAGCTAAGGTACAGGATAAATATTATATCCTAGGCAGATTTGCTTTAACCGCCATTTTAGTTTAGCATATATTTGTTAGTTTTCATATGGTAGTCGTGAAGAGTAGTCGATTACAATTTATTTTGGAGCATTTAACGCCTCAAAAACGTGTTATCTAAATAGTAATGGAAATGTGTAACCATTAATGGTGATCGCTATTGTCATATGTTGGAGAATGTTTTGATGGCCAAATTGGGTCAATTGGACCTGTAATAGAACGATGCCACCGTACACATAGCCCAAGCTACGCTTGAAATATTGGGAGAAATTTTTCCCAGCTGCATAATGTCAAAAAGTAGTGATATTAACTAGCCTCCTCGATCAGCTGATTTGACGGCTCCTGACTATTTTCTGTGGAGGTAATTGAAATGAAAGGTCTGTAACATTAAGCCAATAATAATTCCGATGCTACAGGACAATATTCGAAATGAAATTGCCGAAAGCGTGCTAGAATGTTATAAAAATATGCTTAATATGCCGATGCCGAAGACAGGCATTTGGCTGATCTCACATTTCATATATAATTAATTGTAATAATCTAAATGATTAATAAATAAAAACCAAATTAATTTTTTTTGTTTAATTTCATAGTTATTCAAAAACATCAGCCTGTATAACCATCTCTATACTGTGCTCTTCGTTCAAGAGACTATAAAAATATAAAATAAAAGTACACACCTTTTTAAAAACTTGGCAAAAGAAAAAAAATCTAAAATTCTCTTAGGAAAATAAAAGTGTTGTCAGATTTTTCCAATTCAGTGTGAAAAAAAAATTTAATTATTGAAAAATCTACACCGCCGAAGTTTGCGGCAGCCACTTTACAAAAACTTTTGAAACTCACCCACACTTGCCCCTAGTTTTAATTACTATCTTCGTATCCGATAAGGCAAGAACTTGTTACGGTTCGAACTGTGTGCACAAGTGGCACAAGTGGCACAAAACTCTCCCAAACGTGCCTCAAAACATTTATTCTTTTTTCGCTGGCCCTTGGGGTAGATTTTCTCACGCATTTTTTGCTATCAAAGGCTTCAAGTTCTCGATTAAAAGAGGAATTTTAAGAAGCCATATACTAAACTTAACGTATACCATAAACTAAATTAAACCTAATAACGTTATTCGTTTCCATTATACTTTTGGTCCAATCACTATTTATTTTAGATGTGACAAATCTAATGACTCTATTGAGCTTCTGCTGACATTGCTACATAAAAATCATTTTTTTATTATAATAAATTTGATATCAATTTTTAAACAAATCTAGAAAGCCACACAGAAAAATTTCCGGTAGATAACTTTTCCAATTGAGCTACAATGACCCATACGTTTTTTTTAGATTTTATATACCTGTCTAAGTAATTTATCTAAATTTATTTTAATTATTACAAAACCAGGTAAAGAGTCATAATAAAACAAATATAATATCTACAATACAAATTATATCTAAAATATGTGACTAACCTCTGACGAGATTGATAGTTTAAGTTAAAAAAAATAAAAATACATTTTCTTTCCGTGAACAAGATGGTGCAAAATATTTTATGAAATATTGGTAGACTGAGCACAAATAGACTAGACAGTTAATCAATTGACCGCTAAAAAAATAAATATTTTATGTCTGTCCTGACTATCGTGATGCTAATTAATTAAAAACCTTTTCATTTGGAAAATATAAATTATTATTGATCCTTAAAGATTATTTTCTAACGATATTAAAGAACATTCTAATACAATTAAAGTAACAACATATATAAATACACAGAATATATTTTTTCTTTGGTGAAAAATTAGAAACACAGTTAAAAAAATATTTTTTCACAAACGTGTTTTAGTATGAAAATCAATCGATTAGAATATTCTCAAGCAATCTGTTATGTAGCCAGCACGTTTTACCTTACTTGTGTAATGATAATGATGAATGGGTTAGAAATATCAATACCGATTCCGATACCGTACAATCTTCGACCATAATTTACATCGGTTCAGGTATCAACCCTAATAATGAGACCCCAAACCATAAAATATTTCAGATAGGATGAGGTATTGCTCTCGCCGATGTAATACCACAATAGTTAATAAACCATCCCCCCTACAGGCAATTCCACAAAACATTATAAAAGATGGGGTGGTCAAAAATCTGTGACTAGATATATTCGTTTCCAATACTATGTTTCATGCTCAAACTATTTTTAAAATAAAATGGGTATTAAGGAAGTTATATTTAGTTTTTTTTCCGTTATGACCTCATTTCAAACAAATAATGTGGAAATTTCTAAAAGAAATGTGGATTTCCACATTTTTTTTAGAAATTTAATGTGCGTGAAGATTCCATTAAACCTCTGTTCTTATCGAAAATGGGGTTTAATATATAAATTCAAAAATTCTCAATATCTTGTTTAAAAAATAATACCTTCACTTTTTTTTAATCTACTGAAGTGATTAGCTTGTTTTCCACGTACGTTCACACGCCATGAAGTATCACAAATTGAAGTAGAATTGAGAGTTAATAATTTATAGAAGTCTTTTTATTTATTTATATATGAATGTTTAAAAATTTTACATTGTACTATGTCTGTTTCACTAAACTTTTCTGTGTTAAACCTGGTATGTTTAACTCTCAGCATACCATGATAACCCGTATACAGCCATTATGTCAAGTTGTGTTACCGTGAGGAATGTTTAATTTTTATTAATCTTAAGTAAGAAAAAAATACTGTTGATCGTATTATGACGTATTAGTGTTAATATATTATTATAGTGTTAATGACGGTAACAAGTATATTACCATCATTAACACTACTTTTATGGTGACAAGTATTGATCTTACCGACAAGGTTAACATGAACCTTCTGAAATATTAACAGAAATGTATGTTATTATAATATATAGTATAACAGATATGTTATAAAATTAATTTTTGACGTGCTTGTGATCTAGTGGTCGGGGGTTTGAGCCTCGTTCCAGGAAGCCATCAAGTTAGTACTATTATAGTAGGTACAAGCGTTTAGTTTAATTTTAAAATAGTAAGAATATTGATGTGACAAATTTGCACGTACGCAACTGTATTATAAAAAAATATATAGGTATATAATACCAGAAACTGCCTAATAAGTAAAAAAAATCACATGCATTTAGAGCCGAAGTAGAAGAATTTTCGTGTAAATTTAGAATCGCTTTCTCACAGAAGGTAGTTATCCTAATAAGTTATTAATAAGTTCTCTGTCTTGTGATTGACTTCTCGCATTTCCTCCTTCTTCATTCTCATCAGCTTTTTTAGACCCTCCCCATTACCTAATCGTTCCAATATACCCAAGCTATTCAAGAATTTTTAAATAGGCTTAATAGTAGGCTTTCTCGGCAGACCAATTTTAATAAAAAAAATATATTATGGATCAGTTTTTGTCAGCGCTGATATTTCATGTGTCCTTTCAGTGGCTTTTGTAAGAACTGATTTGATGAAAAATTTAATGATAATCCACTGGCTCTACCGTGTCGGTATACATTATTGCCAAGTTGCGACTTATTATTTAATTTTTCATCACATCAATCCTTATGAAGGTCATCCTTTGTTACCTGAAATTTCGGCAACGACAAAAATCAGCACACAGTAAATTAATGCTAAGGAAATTTCATTTTCATTTATTTCTACATATTATGGATTGACTTTAGATTGAAGTAGGTATGGAGTAAACGAATCAATATTGTTAGTAAAACTACTGAATTTTAATATTTTGAACACACGGTGTACACATTTATGATGAAATTTTTGTGACGAAAAATAATAAGTTTTCAGTAAGGTTATACTTTATTTTGACAATTTATATGAGACACAGGTGGTTCACACAATTTTTTGAAAATTTAAAAATAAAATATCTATTCAGTGTTTATTTTTCTAAGTAAATATTTTAAACTCTGACAAGACAGTATCATATCGTATAATAATAAAAGCCCAAAAATGTGTCGTGTGACACTGTACCTGGGCTAAAAACCCTTGTTACCAAAATATTACAATTTCAAAAATTTTGCAATAAGTATTTGAATATAAAATTATTTCTATACTTGATATCTCCATTCATTAATAAAATAATTAAGGAATATGATTTATTGAAGCAAAGTAAGTGTATTTTTTTATTTAGAAATATTTACTAAATTTTCTTATTTACGTAGTTACGGTTAGATTACTAGTTATTTAATATTACCAAAACTATTTTATATTTCCATCACCAGAATTGTGAAGAGAAAAGTGATGACAGATATCATGATATTACATGAATTGTATTGTATTATATCCAATCACTGGAACAGTGAATATCTATTCATTCTTTGTGGGCTCCTAGGTGACGGATATGGAGAAAATGAACAGAGAAAATCAGCGATGAAATATTTTGATCTCGACTACCTTTCGGAAATTAATCTATTGAATTATGAATAGATATGAGTTCTTGTTTCCTATATTATTTGATAACTAATCTAGGTATTTTTTAAAATCTAATGAATATGGCTTTAGTGGAATCACGGCATCCATCACTATTTATAATATTTTACTATTTATTTAATTTTCGTGATTAATAATTTTACCTTAATTTTCAAGGATAAATTTTAATAACAAACAACATTTTTTATTTTTTATTAAATTTGATTATAAACGACTATCTCTTATTCGTAGTTATCGAATATGTGGTGCCATTAATGAAAATGTGATCTGGCATGTATATTAAAAGCACGGATTAGACGAAAAAATAGATAAAAACAATATTATTCAAGTTATCATGATGGAACGTCTAATATAGACTGATCAATGATAACAAATTTTATTATAGGCGACTGCACGGTTTCGCCTTGTCATTGTGTGCGAGGCGCTATCGAACAGCCGCCTATGTAGCATTAAAAAAATGCCAACCAGGTGGCGTAAGAGAAGGACCGAAATAGAAGCCTTGAGATTATTTTATGGTCCTGGGAATGTGGTGAGTCCGCTCTCATTGGTCAAGTTCAATAAATGATAACCAACGAAAAAAGTATTTTATACAAAACCCGTTGGTCGAAGGAGTGTTAGCAGATCCAAGCTGTAGTGGTTGGATGGCGTTGGCGTTACTCAGGACGCTCATATCAGACACGGATCGCAAACTGGAAAATAACATTGGAGAATAGATAGAAGTGATGAAACAACGAAAACGAAAAACGAAATGATGATGAACTAATAGTTACCTATTTTATTTTAAGAGTAACTAAATATTTAACAATTTAAGGTACCTTAGAATGAACATTTTTCCAAAATAAGGTTCACACATTGCTTTCAGAGGCTTTGAATGGAAATATAGTTAATGGAAACTTGTCAACCGAGGCAAGACTAGCGGTTCCCAATGAAGTTCTGGTATCGACACTGATTTATGGAAGTGAGGCCTGAATCTGGCTGAAGATGAACGAAAGTAGACTGAATGCAGTGAAATGAGATCACTTAGGCGTATATGTGACAAATCTATTTATGAAAGAGTAAAGAATTAAGAAATAAGAAAACAATATAAGGCTGATTATTAGTATAGTGAGTTGACATCCAATATAATGTGAGTTTTGATGCCAACGTGAAAACTTGGTGTCTGTTTTCTTATATATATTCATAGCACGTTTTGAAAACAAATAATATTTAAAATATCAATAACACGTAATATAATCTAATTTATCACAGCATAATATTCTGAAATATTGTTTTACATTCAATTTATTTTTTTGCTAACATTTATACCATTCTATATTTTGCCTTAATCTGTAAATCTATGTTCTATATTTTTAATGAGTGACCAGAAACTTTAAACTTGTTTCAAATACTGCAGAAACATATAAAACAAAAATCCTATTATGTATTAACATTATTTTAATAAAAATGAAAGGTTTTTACAATCACCTTATATATAGGGGTGATTCCAGAGTCAATAAATCATAGATTGTCTTGATAATCCCCTCACGATTAGTGTATTAGAACAGAAATTGAACTAACATTAACGAATTTATACCAGGCATAATACCCGTTTACATTTTGTGATCAATGTATAATACATTTTTACATTATATTATTTTTATAAACTACTGGAGAAGTAAATTTTTCCATAAGAATGTTTTTGCGTGTCTTGTATTTGTTATCGGAAGCATCCAGCTTGACTTCCTATGTATGTCTGAAAGTGATAAGGTTCAGGATGTTATTTTGAGTAAAAAATTCGTGTAGACTTAGGGCCGATCTTTTACCGTTTTAGGGTATTCTATTTTTTTATGCAAATCTCCGGACATTCCTCGCAGCATAACTTATAAACTAAAGATTTTGCAAAATAATGTGCAGTGTCTTGCTATACAGAAAAATTAATTGTATTTTAAATTATGTTTGCTGTATAAATTATTGGGAGACAAAATTTTGAGAAGGGTTTAAAATAATTTTGCTTTATTATTTTATATTAAAATTGCCTAAAAAGTAAAAGTTTTTGTAAAAATGTTAACGCTGGCATATAATTATTTAACCTTGTGAATTTAAATTGCTTCATTTTTAATGTAGGATCTGAAACATTAATTAAAGGTAAATTATTTTTATTAACTTAAATCATCCAGGCCAAAATAATAAACTATTATGTAACAAAACATGAAACAGAATTGACTTCTTAGGCAGTATTTTAGTATTGAAAATTAAATAAAATAAATTATTTTATTTTGACCTATTCAGAAATTACAATACTGAAACTATCAAAAATGAACTAAGGACTTCTTTACTTACTTAGAAATCTTTATATCGTGTAATTATATTGTTAAATATTTAGAAACAAACAGTAATCTGTTGAATCTCATTGTTTCTATTGTTATGGCTCAAACGCAATTAAATCTGTTCTAGCTATTAAATATGGAACAATTTGCAAACGTGTATATAAGTAATCAATATATAATTTGTTGGTGGTATTAGTTAAACAAACTTTACTAGTAACAAAAGGAAGCATTATAATTCAGATCACAAAAAATATATATTATTCATTATATTTATGATTAATAATAATATATATATGATACGAATTTTTTTTTTCTCGTATTGGTCTCATACTGTTTTTAGTAAGAATGAACCAAATGCTATTACAAAAAGGGATTAAATTATTTTAACCAAATTTTCAATATTTTATAAATGTAGTAAAAAACATTTTTCGTGGCATTTTATTTACCCGATAAACTCTACATTTATTTTTGTAGATTGGTGGAAGAGAATTTTTATAGCGATTACAACATTTTGAAGAAACGTACAAACATAGGTATGTTATGTTATTTCATATATCATTTAAATATCTCTAAGCAGAAATTGAAGGTTCTATGTCGTTTTTTTTAAAGTTGGTTCGATCATGTGGATTAACCATCTTAGAAAAACTGTCCATATGGTAAGAGTTACGCTTACAATTATTTTCGAGGTAAGTATGCAAAAATAGTGTTCAGAAATTGATGATGAGATCAGATTGATGAACTGGTAAATTCTTAGAATACACATATGAAAACCTTAAATGTTGACTATGGAGAAGGTGTTATTTATCTCCAGCTGGTCGATGCTGTGTTCAATAACTTTGTCCATCAATTGGAGATCCAACGAAAGTGACTGACCATCGTACATGTTCATTATTGTGTTATATAGATCACTTACCAATATTTTATACAACTAGCTTTGAAAACTCCACTTTTGTGATGTGTGAACGGAAAGCCTTTTCGACAACCTTCAACGTTAGCCTTATATGCAGCAGAACAGGTGCGAGCGTTACATTACTTTGTTTTGGTGTTCCGAATGATATATCATCTCCTCGTTGGAAGAATCCACCAGATTGATCTTCAAGTTTTGTGTAATCACATTCCACTCTCCCCGTGGTTTCAGTGATATGAGGGTTGAACGCAATACATAAGGAGTGTAATAATGCCACCTAATGGCTGTTACACACTTTGATGCATGTATTCATGTCATCCCTCGTTGGCAACAGTTCTAGGAAATCTTTTTAGGAATAGGAAGTTCACGGAATATCTTTTTAAGAATAATCCTTTATATTGTTTAAAGATGTGTTAAATCAAAACATCAATTTTCTGAATACTTATTTCTGTGAATATTTAAGTTGTGTGTGAATATTTAAATTTTTAAATCTATTAAGTTACTACTGTCAAGTGTGGTAAAATCTAAAATAGTTTTTTTTTAAATTTAAACGCTATCATACATCAAATAAATTAGAAGAACAATTTATAAAAGAACATTATGTCACGATTTTTCCCTAGAGTAATATTACCTTCGGTGCTCTTCGGAATGTTAAACAGGACAGCCTTTACCGAGACATCTCCTGTCAACTGTACAAGTATTGTTGTGGAACATAAAGCACGGTGTGTAATGATCGTTTCATGTACAACTACTGGGAATTGTGAACATGAATAACTTTTTAAAGTAAAATTGTATAATTGAATATAAATAATACGAATTAAAAGTATCAATAAGAAAGGTTTGCAAATAAAATCAATTTATCGAAAAAATATTTTTGTTGCCATCCGGAACCGAACCAAGAACCCTTTCTATCCGGAGAATTGTGCTGACCTATTACACTACGTCAAAATTTAATTTGTATTAAAATATCACCAAGCATTTAGGCCAGTTTGAAAATAGTAAGAATATTGATGTAGCATGTATTCCAAGTACGCGTTAATATTAAAAAAAAAAATTGGAGTTGTCAAAACTGATATATTTTTTATGAGTTATTCACTATTTTAATGTCAAAATGTATTCTTAAAATAGATATTAGATATTTTTATGTTTAAATAAAATCTACGTCATTTATCAACAAGAGAAAACGATGCCTTAATGAAATATCCTTGTTTTTTACAGAACTTACAAGTTTCTATTTTAAACACATTATTTTTACAATACTCAAAAAATAAGTAAAATTATATTAACTATATATTTTTGTTGTAAAGTTTCAATTTTATTTTTAATACAAATTAAATTAATCAATTAGAAAGACAGAAAAAATATTTGGTTCGAACCGGGATAAATATTTTTTTTTCCGTATCCAATTGATTTATTTAATTTTATATATTAAAATAATGTTTCTTCAATGGTTCAAACAGTATCTCAATAATAAGTTTTTTTTCATTTACCAGGTAGGATCTTTTTGGAAGAATTGTAAAATTAAATTTATTTACTAAGCCATTTCTTGGAGATATTTCGAAGGACATACTTCTACTGAATACTGACACTGTTCGTCATGCTTTAGAGCTTAAAAACAATGCTTTAAGTGAAGTAACAAAGTTTAATAGCTATCTTTTAAGTGATTTATCATCCGCTTTTAGTGAATTACTAATAACAACAGCTTTATATTATGAGTAAAAATTGAATACAAATTCAGCAAATAGATTTAAATTATTAGAAATCGATTGTAGAAAGCATTTAGCACAACTCGTATCAAAGTAAAACATAAGTAATATATTTTTGTTTGAAATATTTTTAAAACCATTGTGATTGAAAGGACGTGGACCACAAATTCTCGTAAAAATGTACTTACAAGCATTCATAAAATATGAAAACAATTCGGCAGTTAGGAAATATTTATAAATATGTATGATCAAACAGCTACAGATTTGTGTCAAATATTTTTTCTTACCAAAAGTAGGGAGAAGAATTTCAAATAAAATACACAGCTTTCTTGTACGCCACGTAGTAAATCCATCATTATTAATATACCCGTTTTTTGACATTTAGATAGTGTTGGAACAAGAGGCTTGGGAAAATATGGGACCTAGCAACGGTGGAAGAAATTTAAAATAGGAACAGAAATAGAAAACAGGAAGACTGAAGGACCAACCAAAACCAGGAAGAAACACAACCCACCTGAGAAATTTACCTTTAGGTATCAGGATTTTCTTCTTTCACTGAATGCACAGGTCTTATAGCTCCATAAAACTACGCTTTGTTGATAGCGCGTAGTATTCTTTAATTCACACTTCGTTGATGGCGCAAATTGTGACACAACAAGTACAATAGCAAAATGTACTAATCAGCATGCACGGTGGTGATAAACCAAGCACACAAAGTATACTCTCCGTCAATTTATCATTCCCACACAGCAGGAAGATAATTCACGCAATTTTCACTGCCTACCGTACCACTGGTAATTGATAACTGTCAAACTTCAACTGGACAGGAACCATTCTATATGTCGCGTTCACGTGCAAGCAAGACGGTGATCGACGATTCATGAATTATAAAGATCGAACAGGTAGATTTCTTTAAAAATACTGTATGTTGAAGAGGTACTCCTGATTTTAGACTTCTACTTTCAGAAATTTTGATGCACTTTTTTCAATCACGAAACAACCCTCTTTAAAAAGTTTTTTTAAAGTAAATATCTATTGTATATATACTAGATAATAATGGATTTTGTTATACTAGTTGGAAGTTCGAGCCTCGTTCTAAGATTTATGTCATATTTGTCATAGCACAAGCTTAATTTAATAATAGTGTTATGTCACGTATTCCAAGTATCTATTTTTAAAAAAACACATTAATTATACTTATAATCAACAGTGGCGAAGAATTTTTTTTTTAATTTTTCACCATTTTAACATTGCTCCAACTGTTCCTGGTTGGTAACTCTACTGGGCCATATTAAACAATCAAAATTCGTAATTGTAAGTATCATCCTGATGCAAGACAACTATTATAAATGATTTTTGATGAATATTTAAATTTTATTCCATTTCTACCTATGCTATTTATCCCCATTTTTTTTCTCCTCCGTGTACAATAAATATCTTTTACTGATACATTTTAACAACATAAGATAAAATAACGTTTTTTTAACTTATACATTTTTTAGTTATACATATATATTACTGTCATATTTCAAACACAAACAAAACTTATAAAAAGGGGATGGCATAATCGCTAGACTACTTGATATTTCGCTTTATTTAATTACTGTCCTGTTTTATTAATTCGGAACACCATCCAACAAGTTTTAGTTACATTTATCTCATCGTTCAGGACTATTTATATACTACTATGGTCAGTGTAAATAATTATGTAACTATGTACGTAATTATTTGTGTATTTACTTATTCGCGGAAACCTAGTAAGATCTCACAAATCCCGTCATGGCTCACGCCGCTGGCACCACGGTGCGAGACAGGGCGCATTTTATAAATTACATTTTCGATCCGAAGTAATGGCTTGCCAGACGAAATGATAGAGTATATTCGAGAATGGTCGTGTGTTTATTTTATTTTGAAATAGCACGATTGCATGTGTATGGAAATCATACTGCCTTTTATTATTGGCATGGTACTAACAACCACCCCAAACTGATATTATTCGAGGGCCTTGCTCTCCTGTGATCAAAGTAACAACAGTGTCGCGAGTGACAGATAATGATGCAGAGGAATTGTATGTCGAGGTAGTCTCTCGTCGAGTTTGGAGTGGTCTATAGTTGCTGAGGGGGGTCTCCGTTCTGGGCAATGCTTCACGGGTATCTCGCAATCGTCGAGATCGTACACTTTAGCCTGAAGATTCTGACATGCATACATTAGCTAGCCATCCAAGAGGCGTTATCGGCACAAAGACGAAAGAGTCTGCCGATTGAATGCTGTTGCGTCACACCTTAGCTAAGACGTGAGCGGACGGAACGGATCCCAGAAGAAGGAAGCCTCAGCGCTCTATAGATACCTCTCCGGACTTCTCGAGAGATGAGTCTCTAAACATGAATGCCGGGAGATTGCCATTTCACACCACCTAGCGTGGGTATCTTAACGAAAGGACGAGAGGGAGATTTACACCAAAAGACGTCATCTTGCACGGACTACGTATTATTAACACATCTAGCTGATTTGTTCCTGGCTCTATTCGAGATGCATTGTTCGAGACACCGAGGATCATTAAACTAAACTATTCATCACTGTCACATGTCGTATGCCCTCAGACGCACCTAAAGGATGGTAATTTTCCTGAGAATCGTACTGACATGTCACAATCAATCACAATTAATTACCTTCAGTGGTGGACGCGGCCACGGATTGGCCATTTTCCTACCGATACTGAACAGCAGCATATTGGAGATACAAGGACCTCGGCCGTGCATCTTGGATGAGTCATAACAAATGATATTGTTCACTGAGACATCGGCCGAATCTAAATTTTGGATCCTCATCATGATCATTACCTTTTGAACGCGTTGGGTGAGAGGGCTCGGGTTTAAGCACCCGTCGTCTACCGCGAATAGGCACCAGGCGTACGGGTATCTTAATCTGGGGATAGGGGAGCCGAGCGAGCGCAACAGACTGGTGTCTAGAGAACTTATCATAATCACGGAACATATTTGCCAAGCGAGGCATTTAGCATGTCGCATGTTGTTTCACATATCCACATAATTTATGAACAGCTAGGACATATGTCTTATATATCACAACAGCTTTAACAAATTTTCACAAGAAGCACTAAATACTATTGCCTATAAGCATAGATGCTGGAAGAAGTCAGAATACGGAAGGAGTTTTTGGCACTTACCATAATCCGATTCTACTGGCACCTCCAAAATGTGGATTGTATGATTAAGTCACTAATTTCCTCTAGATTAATTTAAACGACACTGTATAGACTCAAAGTCTCAATTGTATAGTGTTATAATTTTTGATTCACGTATACCGCACTCAATCAAGGTCGCCAATCGACTGGAAGGAATGGAAGGAGGGGAATGCACAGTGCATTATTTTTGTACAAGAATAAATATGTACTTACAAATAAATATATGTCCCAAACAAATACTAATAAATTATTTACAGATTCATAATTACCAAAGCAATAAATTGTCATATTGAAATATTGACATAATATTGAAAAAAATTAAGTACATTTCCATGTTTATTTTTAACAATACAAATATCCGAAAAAGAATCCGAAAAGGCTGGGCTTTAAAGATTTTTTGTAGCACAGTTCTTGGCGTCCCAAGGGTGTAACCTCGAGGGTCACAGGATCTCGTACGTCACAAGACGTCAGACCCTTTGTCAAAGCTCCACAAAATAACCCAGATTTTTGCATTCGAATTGGATCGAAAGGGAAGGGCCGTTTTCTAAAACGTACCGTAAGTGGACGGAAAAAGATGTATGAGGGTGTTCTCGCAGTAAATTTAGCCAACAGGTTTCGCGCGGTGTACTGGGCAAGGCGAGAATTGTTTATTTGGGATTTAAAAATGTGCGACAAGTATTTAAAACTAACTGTAATTCATGCCAACAGTTTCAGATTAATTTTTATTTTATTTAATGGGTGTCAATTGCGTATTATAATATATATATAATATAATATAACGCCCGGCGTTGTTCGGGATTCAGATTTAGTAACAATTTAAAATAAGTATTTGTGGGGAGAGAGAAGGGAGGTGCCTTTGTTTTGCGCAAACTCTAAATAATATCGATGTATGAAATTTTGCTATAGGCAGAGGGAGGGTGTCCTTATTTTCTTCCGGATTCTAAAGAGTAATTAAACGGATGATGGAGTGCTGAAGAATAATTATACAAAATTTTGAATAGATGACAATCAATAATATTTCTACCCCGAGTTTTATAAATCGTTTTTAATAACTTTACATTAACTTAAAAATTCAAAACATATTTTTAAACAGTAGTTGAAGCCCTAAAGCGGGTAATTAAAAAAATATATTAAATAAAATCACGTGCTTATATAAATATAAAGCATTTTATAACCATCAAAGAATTAAATAATGTCATGCAAATTAGACAGTTTAATTCAATTTATTAATATCTTTAGTACAAATTCATCTTTGCAATCACTTGGTTTTAAACTCATAAGCATACTGGATATTTATTTTATTTATTTATTTGCCGCAGTTTTTCAATTAATATATATTTTATCAGTTTATTTTTTTTGTATTAGCACTAGATAATCGTTTTAAAAAATCTAATATAGTGCATAATTTATGATACAAATCAATAATTAAAACCCAAGGTTAAAAATGTGAAATGATGAATTATTATTTAATGTCTCCCTTAAACGTGGATGTCAATGGTAACGGCTCGTGTCCACGATGATCTCTCAAAAAGACTTTGATTTCTGAGAGTCGGTAAAGAAAAGTATATACTGAATGCGTCATTCTAAGTTAAAACCACCTTCTTGCACTTCTAAACCGAAAACTTTTGACATTTTTATGCTACGGTTATTTATTTTTATTTCATTTGAATTTCATTGCAATTCTCTTCACTTTATTTTAAAAATTGTTGAACACAATATTTTATACAATGCCAGAAAATCGGTCAAATATGAAAAAGGGCCAGATAATATCCCTCCCGTGTGGCTGAATGGGACGAAATTGAGCGTTCAAAATAACATATGATATATAACAATAGAATAGACTGTTAAGCGTTCTTACGAATATTCTGTCACGGCGTTTCTACCAATATAATAAGGAAGTGAAGAGAATCCTGTTTAAATCATTCTTCACCAGAATGCATACCTGTGAGCTCTGGTCGAAATTAAAGCAAGTGACGTACAACTGTCACCAAATTCAGTACAACAACTCATACAGAATACTGTTCGAATTGGCGCGTTATTGTAGCGCATCTGCAATGTTTGCCGAAGGCCGTGTACATAGATTAATTCCGCTCCTAAGATATCGAGTTGTTGGCGTAAAGCTGCGACTTGAGCTCAGCACCAACTCTCAAAAAGCTGGCTACCTGAACAAAAAATGGCAACGACTATAGAATAGCTATAGATATAATAATAGCCGTAACTGAAATGCAGTATTTATATTTTGTTTATATATATGTATATGTGTGAACTTTTTAATCTTTTTTTTGCTTTTCTTTTCATAACATAAATATATTTTTTTTAATTAAATCTATTATATTTCCTATATGTATTATCTTTATGGCAAAGTAGATCTTCATAAAAAAACACTATTACGATGGAATAAATGCATTATTATTTTTTTAAATTAAAGTATCGAAAAAACACGCATGAATATGGAACCGAAATATCATATATATATATATATATATGAAAAAGGGACCAAAATGATGCATTTTATATTATCACTCTTAAAAAAATTCCAATATAATATTATGTTAGTTTTCATTTAAACTAACTTCTTGCTAAAATAAATTGGTACATAAAATATTTGCTCTTCAGAATAAGACTGCATTTATATTCGTTCTCATTGTGCCCAGCTTCAAATACGTCCCCTCCGTAAAAATATTTATATCCATTATTTGTGTTGTCTTTTTAATGGTTCCGCGTCTTCCTACATTCTTCTTCTTCCGAAGCATAGAAAGATATACAAAGAATTTACGGTGAAAAGTTTCTTAGGGACCGAGCGCCGACACATATTTCAAACATTAAAATTGTAAACCCTAAAATGTCAAAAAGCCTATATTATATCGTGTACGTAAAAGAACATGAATCAAATAATTCCTCCCTTGACGCGAGTTTCCAAAAATTTGAAACGTTTGTTTTGGATGTAATATAACAAAGCGGTTCTGATATTTATTGCTGTTGTGAATACTGGAAGCAAAGTATAACAAAGTATTTTTGCAACAGCAAAATATTGGTTAACGGTTGGTACAATCGAATCACTGATTTTAATAACAATTCAGTTATTGAATCGGTGGTAAGGAAAAGTAAAGCTAAGGCCTGAGTGAAAAGCGTTCTGCGAGGCATGCGAGCCGTATGTCAAATGAGCGTTCTAAGGGGCGTGCAGTTTTCGGAGCATGTGACATTAGAGCGTTCATTACCTGTTGTTCATAAGAAACGGTCATATTTGAAGAGTGATCATGGCTGACGATATAACCGATATGTTTTTGGAAGAAAAATCATTTTGTAAATTTGATTTCTGTAATAAGAATGGTCAAAGCGTTATTGTTAAACAAAATAAAGAGTTTAGAGAATTTTCAATATTATATATTAGTTTAATGTAAAATGAATAATATTAGTGTCGACCTTTAACTATGTATAAAAAAAATATTCATATTTCAGGTCTTACATGAATGTCACCTAGTATTTGTTCGCAAACGCCACCATAAACGCTTTTAAAACATAAACTGGTTTGAACTTACACCCTCACGCCACGTCGAACGCAAACAAGCACGCTCTAGGCGGCTGCCACTTAGAATACTCACATTCATAAACGTGAAATTGTTATGCGCGCTGCACGCCCCGCCCCGCAGAACGCTCGACTCAAGCGTGTACTTGGGCCTTACACTAAAATGCCCGTGATATTTTTAAAATGTTACTATTTTTTACGTTACCGAAATGCACCACTCGACTGGAAAAAAAAATACATTGTGAAATAACAAATATAGTAAATACCATTTCAAAGAAAGGACCTAGAAAAATATTTTTTACGAAGCCAAATATAAAGGTCACTTCATTAATTTATCAACATGACATATTTTAGAGCACAACATCGTACATTACAATTTTATAAATAATTCTAACTCTCACATAAAAAAATCTTGTGATTTATTCCTCTTAATACGTTGGACCAAGGAATATCAAATTGTTTGACCTTCGAGTCATAATTCATTTTTAAAAGCTACATATTAGAAATCTTTCTATATACTGACATATTACAAAGTATCTCCGTAGATAATAAATACGTTATTCGTATCCTTTTTTTATTAAATAAATAAACAATTATGTTATGTACTAAATTATTGATAGCTTATGTATTCCACAAAACTATAGTTTATAGTTTTAATAACAGCATTTAGTACTATAGAAATTTGACAGTTCTCTGATGATTCTTCTAACAAGAGCCTTCTTAGAAGCCTCAAACATTGAAGATTATAAAACAGAATAGAATATAATATTTAAATATAAAATCGACAGATGTTTTTTTAGCACAAGTATCTGGTTTTCTATCCACTCTGTGTACACCCGCGAAGAAATGGTAATGTAATTATTAATAATAATAATAACTTATATATATATTTCATGTTTAATATATATATATATGTAACACGTGTAATTCTTAAGTTTTTGTAATACAGACGTATACTTAATTCATTAGGCATTATCCACTCAACCTTTAAGAATAATGAAAAATATTTTTTAAATTATGTAAAATTAATATATTTTTATTATTGTAAATGTATATACGGTCACGCACTCTGTGCCTACGCTTACTATTATACTGATCTCCCGTGAATTAATTAAACAGTCATCCTTTCTATGTTTATTAACTAGATAAGCACACCCATATCACATCTACATTTCTAATCTTTTTATCTCCCATTTTAATTATTATTTTTTTAATTATTGTATACATTAATTACAAAAAAAACTCACACTTACAAAGGAAGTAGATACTGTACAATATTTTAATAATTGTTTTATGTAAATGCGGCATAGAAAGGAGACCATCATCTTGTTATTATTAATGGAGAATGTTCACGGCTGTTAACAACATAATAAAATATTCATACCATAAATTAATGTTATTATATTTCTCTCTCTCTCTCGTCATTTATTTTCCGCCCATTACATCGCGGTCTCTCTGTGAATCATTTTAATGAACTCCCTTCTCTGAATCTGTCCTCAGCAATTCTGGAGGTCTCGCTAGAGAAAGAAGTACAGGATGAATATTATGTTCAACGCCGATGTTCTTTCATCCATCAAAATCTCAAGCGTAGCTCGGGATGTGTGTGAGGTGGCAGCATCCTGTTGAAACCGGCACCTTTTTTTCTCAGTTTCTCCAAGTTTTAAAAGTGACTTTTGAAAATTTGATGTTTAGTTCACGGTGTGTGATTAGTTGTGTGTTGTATTTTGATCTGTGGTTACTCAGAGAACGACATTCGGCCATAGATACTAACAAAGAAATGGGTTGAGAAGATTTATCGGATGAGAATTGGACAAAACTTTCACTATGAACACTTTCTTTAAATACAATTAATTAATTTTATACTTTTAAAATTAGCAATATTAACTTTGTGGTTAAAATTCATATTTTTATTATTTAACACTATTTTAAATATTTACAGTTTGATAGACACTATTTTAAAAAATAATATAATAATCAATTTTTATATAAATCACACATAAAACATTATGATAATAATGTTTATTGGCGTAGGATTTTATACATAAATAACTTTTCGAATCAAATATCTAATAATTAGACCGGCATTTTATACAAATAATAGTATAGGAAATTTACTCATAAATTCTAAAGACAAAGATGATAAATTTAACAATTCTGGTCTCTATAAACTTAGTTGCAAGGATTGTGCTGCATTTTATATTGATAAAACGGGTAGAAATTTTAATATAAGAGTAAGGGAGCATTTGAGATGTTTGAACAATAGTGGGTTTTCAAAATTTGCTAATGAATAGAAAATGGTCATGGTTTTGATAAAAAATTGGGATTGTAAATTTTGCATATAAACGGTGTTGGTCACAAATTAAATAATTTGGAATCGTTGGATATAAATAAAGCTTGTAAAACTAATCAAAAAATTATAAACAACCAACTAAATTTAACTACGAGTCCCATCCTAAAATTTTTCCCTAAAAATTATTCGAGTAAATTTGTATTAAGTAACAATTTGAGTTAGGTACTAGATTTATTTTTTTAAATAATTGTTTTTTTTTTTTTAAATAGATTCTGGTAAAGAAACAATAATATGTATTTTAGTTAGTTATGATATCCTGAATAATAAAATGGTATTTTTCGAAACCAGTAGATGTATTTATACTCAATTAAGTGGTTAATAAAACAAAGATAATAAATAAAAATTAATTTTATTTAAAAAAAAAAATATTTTTTTTTAAATAAAAGGTTAACACAAGATCTGAATTCAGGCCCATTTTTACTTTAAAAAAACTACTGATTATAACTATATATTATGATTGTATTATGTATTATACACTATCTGTTTTATCACATACAAAATTAGAGAAAAAATATTAATGTACCATACAACATGCATAAATGTCGCTTATTCTGTTTCATAAAAAAATCTATTCACTTTATGATACGATAATAAATAAATTAATGTCCCAAACATTGTCATCCAAAGCCACACAATACAGTTATAAGTGTTCAGTATCTGCTCTTCCGAATTTTCAGGTATCATATATTACATATTTATATTTATTGTATATCATTTATAGTTATATTACATATTTTCAGGTAATATGTATGCGATCTTCGAGTCGCACTTTCCGCGGAATGGATTACGATAATTCCGGTTGTAAGTCGGAATCACTGCAAGGTGGGGAAGGATATCGGGAGAGGATACAGGAAGAAGGTGATGAAGGGAAAGGGATTTTCGAAGGACCGACGATCTCGGGGACCGAGATTTAGAAGAACTGCTCACCTTTCCTGGAATATAATGCCTCCAAAATCCCTGGCGGTGCCGCCGAAATCATACACTGCGCGCACGAGGATGGTGATGATCTTCGCTCCCGACTGAAGACGGTGGTGTACTGTTCACCTACGGTACACACAATGGTCACACAAAACAAATCTGGTGAACTGGAGGTAATTGTCCACACCACGAATGGTATCGCGATGTTAAAATCAAACAAACAATATTGATCAAGTGACACCCGATAGCGTCAGGGTTACAATTCATACTGAGGGCAAGCAGTAGGAAATGTATAGAGGATGGGAATTTGGACGCGGACATGTGACAATAAAATTATTCGCGGCCGATATTAAAGGCGCCGAAAGTGTGCTTTTACGAATATGGAATAAAATGTCTTATTTTATTTACGTGGTTACAAAAATGTTGGTATCGTAACTAAAGATGTTTCACATCAAAAATAATAAATGAAACAGGTCTCTCGAAATATTTTACTGCTAATGAAATGAAACAGAGGTACACCTAGGTATTTTTTTTTTAAGATAAAATGTTAACAACATAATTGAAACACGTAAACCACTCGTGACCATAATCTTCCAGGGTTTTGATGATAAATCTGCAGTGTTTATTCTGTAGCTGTATTCCACAGCAGCTTGCGGACATCTCATTTTGCACCCCCTCCCCTGTCGCTCGCCGCGCTCGTAGGATAAATCTTTGGGAGTCTGTGACGTGAGCAACATACAGATGTAAAGTCTCACTTCATCGGGCGTGCACAAGTATGTGTATGATGTGAATTATTTATTAAAGACTTTGAGATGTGTGTGTATCGAGCCACTCTGGTAGTAGTACTCGTGTGAGGATAACGACTCAGTATTGTATACAATTTTAAAACTCGCATTTCTGAAGTTCCACAGTTTGACCGTAAAGTACCTACAAACCGTATACTATAGTATGCTGTGTTTAAATTATTATTTTTCTCTGCGTGCTCTCTCCGATAGGTAGGTTCGTAAATATTTTATTTTGAAAGTTGCGTAGAGGACAATACAAGGTTGAGCGCGAAGCAATATATAATTTATTGTTATACAAAATAAATGTATTAATTAGAATTATGTACATGTCAATTCAATTTATCGAAAAAATATTAATTAAAATATATATTTCTGATTGATATAATATAATTAATTTGTATTAAAATACCACAGAACTATGTTCTGAAAAACAGGAACTATCCAGAAGAAGGGGTGTGAGCGATATAGTATATCTATATAAAATGATCAATAGCATGTTGGACTGCTAGTTGATACAAGTGGTTTCGTATAAAGTACCTACTCAAACGAGATAACTTGAAGTCTTTTTTGTACGTATACATATAAATAATTATGCTGTTAACTCTCCAATATCGCGGATGCATCGGCTTGATAACAAGTTGAATTTCGTTGATATTTTTCGTTGCAGGAGCATACTTGATCAGAACTAATATTTATATGTAAATTATAATTAGTTTTTATTTTTTATTTATTTATGTTATATTTAAACTATTATAGTGAAATGCCAATTAAAAATGTACTATTATATTTAAATTGAATTAAGATTTATTCTTATGTAAAAGCCCACAAGGGCGTTGATGGAAAAAATAAGTAACTTCACAATAATAATGTGTTCTCTTTAATGTTCTTAATCGTATGCAGTTAAAAATTATAAACTGATATCTGACTTCGAAATACAAAGTTTCATCCACATATAGGCACTCTTACAGCGATTGACATTCGTCATGGTGATATTCACTATGGCAGAAAATAATTCGATATAATTAAGGAGGTATATATATACCCGTAGATAAAATACAATTTATTGACAAAACGGAGGGAACTAAACTAACGATTAATATATTCAAATAAATTGACGTGTTTGTGGTCTAGTGGTTACGATACTCGCCTAGTGATCTAGTGGTTGGGGGTTCATGCCTCGTTCCAGGAGGCCATCAAGGTAGCCCTATTTTCATTGCACAAGTGTAAAATAGTAAGATTATTGATGTGACACGTAGTCCGCGTACGCATTATGTATTTTAACCAAAAAATTATTACTTTATATGTAGGATGTGTCATCTCCGATAAATAATTAGTCAGCCTTATCCATGACTTATTAATATTACAACCACATAATATAATTTAATTATTAATTTTATTAATTTTAATATTAATTAATTAAATTATTATTAATTTAATTATTATTAATTAAATTATTATCAATTTAATTAATTAATATTAATTAATTATTAATTTTCATATTAATTATTAATTTAATTTAATTATATTATCATCATCATACGCGTCCATCCCTCATAACTGTGTATTGTGTCTCCGTGAATTCTCGACCTTTTGACTATACTCGGCATCTTGTAGATCTCAGGACTACCACCAGAGAAATGCCTGTTACCTTTTCCACTGGGTCAGTCCAATTTGGGGGGAGATCTTCATATTTCTATTCGTCCTTCGACGATCTCTTAAATTTTCAAGAAATTTTGACCGATATTTTTCGAGAGATGCTATTAATTATTGTTTAACTACTTCGGTTAATTCGCAAACCGGTCAAAGTGATTCCGGAATATACTTTTAATGTATATAATAATAAATAAAATTATATAAATGTGTCATCTCTAAAATGGATTCATCTCGTCTTCAATTTTTGAGAATCGTCAATTTTTAGTTATTATTGATATGTTTTTCATAATAAAAACGTGACTTCGAGAGCTTAAAATATTGAGATTTTTCTTCATGCCGAACCCAATGAATAAATAAAGCCACCGCATAGATGTATCATAGTTATGTATTACGTTCCACCAAATCAAAAATGCATTATAAATATGACCCATTCAGTGAAAATTTAGTTTTGTTGTTACATGCTCCATATAAAACAGTCATTTTTTGTGCTATTCAACTCATCTTTTCAAATACACAGTGTCACGTATCAGTATCTATCAAATTTTTAGAAGTTGTATATATGTTACTATGTGAAAACACTTCGAGTACAACTACACTGTCGCCATTTATATTCTATCGCCATCGATATTCTTTTACCTGAATTAGCATAGATGTCACTAATGAGAATCTAATTATTTTTTTGAAATTATTTAAAGCAATATTATATATGACCAATATTTTTTGAAATAGTTGGTAATATATAATATTGTTATTGTTATAGTTGATAATATATGATAAATTAAAATGTATAGAATTGTACAGACAACAGATGGGAAGATAGACACACACTTTTATTGTAATACAATATATTATATATATGAGACCCCCCCATGCAACATTACTGTATATTGTTTTTACAAATTTTGATAGATAGACGGAACATTGGCCATATTGGTTGATGTATGGTGTTATATGTGCTAAGATCACTTAGAAGTTATGTGAACTTAACAGTATTTTTATTTATTTTATGGTTGCTTAATATATCATTCGATGCCCATGAAGATATACAATGCGTTTGCATTCATAACTGAGATCTGGCCAAAAACGAAATCCACTTGACATACAATTTTTCTTGCGAATTTTCATTTGATTAATTCTATACCATAGGATTATTTACAGTTGTCATTTATTAATAACTATATCTTAAAATAAAAATAATCATTCCAAGTTTTAGATTCATCATTAATTATATTTTAAATTCTTCTCTTTTAGAAAATACGTAACACACTGTATACTATTTTTTATATGAAAGCTTTGTACAATCGCCTTAATTGAAACAAAATCAGTATTTTCTGCATCCAGAATATATTATACAACCAACTATAATCTCCCCTGCAATTGATTTGATTCCATTTCGTATAACAATAAGTATAATCTTTCAGCCGCCGCAAAGTTGTATGTAGGCGCGGCGACCGCCCGAGATATTTCAAATTAAGGACGCGTTAACTAAATTACTTCACCTGAACCCTGAAACCCCATAAGATCCCGGTTGATTTACGGTATCTAGAGTAATTTTCTTAAACAGAGCATTCCACCCCTAAGCAGATAAGCCTAACTGTTAGTTCGTGCGGGAAGGAATGGAATAATTACCAAAATTCTCTCAAAAAAGCGTCTCGTCTCAATTTTAAAATAATCTTGATTAATTAAATTGGCAGCGAAAGTTTTATTTAAGGGATGAACGGCACGAGTATCCTCTTCATAATCTTTTATTTTTTATGGAAAGGCACATCACATTATTTAACCTTTCCGTTACGGTGTCATAAAACTTAGTCAATACGGGGTAACCGAATCACCCCAAAATATATTAATTCGTATATTTTATTTATTAATTTTAAAAGTTATTTTCAGGTATCCGAGTGCATTTCAGCTTAGATTTGTTCCGCGAACAATTTAGTCAGATATTTCTCCCAGTCGTGAAAAATTGTTATCCTAAGACCTAGATTGACATAATTATCATCGTGTTAAAAATAGTTTCCTTTATCATAAATGACTATCGAATCAGAAAATTAGCATATCATTTATTGTTTTGGTATTTGAGACGGTTATTTGCATTTCTGCTCTACTGATAGTTCTTGATCATTCTATTCTGAAAGGTCATCTAGTTCACCTTAGAAAATCATAATCATCTACAAAACTTAGATACCTTAAATATTCGCCATTCATACAAATAACTTTCTCCTCCTTTCTTCTTTTTTTTCATAGAAATGCATTTTTAAATTCCAAGGGGCTTAATAATAATCCATAGGCGAATACCAAACGGCATTACATAATCTTTTTTTTTCTGTAATTCAACAAAATTTTTTAATATTATTACAATTTACTTTATATTTTATAAATATAAATACCTGCACTTAACTTGTAAAATAAAAATAATTACGAATAAATAAACAGTTGTAAAAATTCAGCAGCAACCATTATTACGTACCTAATGCGGGGTCAATAATTGAGGATCTGAGTACAAGTATAAGTGAGCATAACACTATAAGTGTGAATACAAGTGAACATAACAAACATAATTATTCAATTTTAATGCAGTTTGTTAGTCTTGTGATTAAGTAGTCGGGGGTTCGCGCCTCGTTCCAAGAGACAAGCAAGTTAGTCCAATTTTAATCGCACAAACATTTAGCTTAGTTTGAAAAGAGTAAGAATGTAAGTAGTAAGATATGACATACATTCCGTGTACGCATCTCTAGATAAAAAAATGTATAGCTAAAATTATATACCAATAGACGGTACACAAAATTAACTTTATAAATTAAAAATGAATAATTAATAAAAATAAACCAAATTAACAAAAAACTAGAAATATGCCTCAGCTCAAAGTCAAGCGTATACAATTTTACTTACATGGAATATTGTCGGTATCCAAAACGAAGCGATCTTGCAGTAGACATAGTTTCGGTCTCAGATAGTTCATGAATTATGACGTCGTATTTTTATGAAAAATCATTTGATTTGATTGCAAACGGAATAACAAAGGTTTTTTTCACTATTTAATGATAGTAAATCAATATGTTCTATATGTGAACTATGTAAAAATTGACTAGTAATATATAATTTTTTAAATCGTTTCTTTATATTATGTATTGAAAATATTACAAATATATTAAGATGTATATTAGTTATAAATAAATACCTGTGTGTCAGAGTAATTGCATGTACTTAGTAGTTTCTATTGAGATATAAATTTACATATACAATAATGGCCGTGACTGAAGTAGTTTTATATGTAATATTAAATTTTATGTGTATATATGTTGAACTTTTTACTTTTTAAATTTTTTTATTTATTAATATTTTCCTTGGTTTTCTTTTTCATAGCTTTATATTGATTTCATTACCTGTAATGAATAACATAATATGTATTATCTTTATGGCGAATCGGGTTAAAAAAAAACCTGATCACGCTGGAATAAACACATTATTATTATTATTTAGGCATAATGCCATATGCATCGATCAATTGGTGGGATATAATAGAAATGTCACCATGATTAATTATGTCAGAATAATGCATTGAAAAATAATTACTATTTATGATATTGATGATCTTTTTGAAATGCTTTGATTGAGATAAAATTAATCCAGAAATCAGATAATTTTATATTAAATTAAGTAAATGATTTTTGTGCTTTATAGGATTAATGATAATTTAATAGAAATTAAAAAAATAAAAGCCATGCGCTAGTCCGTGTGTTCGCAATTCATACATTATGGACAAAAATGTACCTCTGAAGAAACTCCTCTACAATACGAGATAGTTAAAAAGGAATAAGTTTTTAAAAAATCGCTCCGAGCTATATTAATAAAAAGATACCAACATGGCTGCAGAGGAAAATAATTAATAAAAATAAATAGGAATTCGCGAATGGAAGTCGCTGTACCAACTGGGGAAATGGAATTCTAAGTGTTTGAGATTGTCGCATTAAGTGCGACACAAAAGTGGAATTATGCAGTCCTCTCCCGTTCGCGTGGAATTATAGTCCCGGACCATTTGTGCGGAATGTTGGCGAATAAAAACCGCCGAAAGCAATTAAAGTTACAGCGTGCAGCTTGTGAATGGAGCTATTCGACATCATGTTATTTTTTGTATTGGAACTGTTTTATATTGAATTTTTCGCTCAAATCTAGTGGTGCAAGAATACAATATTAATATAATTTTGCTCGTTGGTAAATTTAATTATCATTTAATAAAACGATATTTATTTCAAGTCAATACAGTACCTGTATATATTACTTTTATACTGAGGTTCTACTGATGCAAATAAAATACTAAAATACAAATAATTACCCTTTTAGGAGGTGATATTTTACGAAAAATGCTACACGCTTAAAATAAGGGCGTAAGTCTTTAAAATGCAATTACTGGGATAGTAACAACTATTGACACATCTATTTACATAATCTTGGGTTCGTCAAAAAGTTTGAGAAAAGCTTAGTTCATGTTTGCGTTACATTGCCATAATTAATATATGTACTTGAAAATTTTACATAATTTTATGTTAAATTAAATATATATATATATATATATTGCTTGCCACATGCTTCTTTCAATGGACTATTTTATTTTATTAATTAAATTAGCAATATACAACCAATACCGTATGAAGCTTAATATAAATATAATTTAAATAAAAAAACTATTATTTTCAAAATACCACCACTTAATTGTAACAGATCAGGCTTGAACCTTCATCAGGTTGTTGGTTACTAGTTGGTTATACATTCAAATAAAGTGGTGTTTAAACAAAATAATAGTTTTTTATTTAAATTATAATTATGTCTAACCACAATGTGTTTGCTTCGTGTGAAAGCTTAACATAAATTATTATTAAAGTTTGTTATTAAAGTGTTATTTTTTAAAATAAATATTCGATTTATTTTTTTCCTAAATTTGTATTAAGCAATGATTCGAGTTAGGTACTAAAAAAAAAAAAAAAATTTTTTTAAAATAGATTTTTTAAAATAGATTCTGTCAAAGAAACAATATATGTTTTAGTTAGTTATGACATCCTGAAGAAGAAAATGGTATTTTTCGAAACCGGTAGATGAATTTAAACTCATTTTAGTGGTTAATAAAACAAAGAAAATAAATAAAAATAAAAATCTTAATCACAAAGATAACATTGCTGATTTTAAAAGAAATATTCGATTTATTTTAAAAACCGTATATTTAATTTTGTCTTTCTTCAAAACGATTTATATCTTTAGATCTTTTATTTTTCTCTTGAGGAATTTAAAAAAAATAATAAAATTGGGAATATGAAAGCAACAGAATAAATTAATAAGGAAATATTTTGAAATAATGTGAACTACCTCTAATACATAATTGCGTAAATATTTTATTTTGAAATCAGACAGATAGACAGCTGTGTTATAATTTTTTAAATTTATATTGTATCTAATTGAAAGCGATGTAAATTTATTTTCCTTATAAGATAGACACAAAAAATTCGGTATAATTCTGGGTAAACGTAGCTGTTGGAAATTGTTCCCACGTTTATTAGTTTTTTCATAAAATTATTTTCAAAGATGGAAACAAAATGTAAAGCGGCATTCAGCTTGGCCCGAAGGGGACACGGGAAGACAATTTCATATAACAACCGACTAATTCGGGTAAAGCCTGTTTCTCCCTAACGAAACATATGTTTTATTCATGGTTTCAGGAACGATTCGTGGGGTTTTTGTATAAAACGAAGACGAGTCCAAACATTCTTGCTTAGTTATTACATCATCAATTGCCGAGATAAATATGTTATATTTCTGCGCAAGACATTTTATGTGATTTAAGTATGAAGATTTATAAAGGACCATCGCCTTATTCGGGAACTTAATACCATAACTCATCGCTGGAATCATATTTGCTTTGTTTTTACTGCAAAATAAGAATAAATCGTGTAAGGCTAATAGCAAAATTGACTGGCGTCTAGACTCAGGCAAAACAATTGTAGTGGATATGCAAGAACTATTTATGCTGATAATGAATGATAAGGAAAATACTCCCAATTTGACATTGTGAATCAATTTTTTCTTGCTATATATAATTTAATGGTCTGTGCAGGACCATGGATTATAATTTTAGATATTGAATTGCTGAATGTATCATGTAGGACTATGATCATAATTTTAGACATTTTTGGCTGATTTTACTATATAGGAATATGTATAATGATTAATTGCTGAATGTACCGTGGAATATCACGTAACACATTTTTGTATTTATTTTCTGAGTGTACCATAAGAACATGTATCACAAGTTAATTGCTGAGTGTATTATGTAAGATCTAGAATCACAAATATAGAGCATTTTTCATTTCTTAAAAAGATTCATTAAATGGATCGTTGAGCTTGTTCACTTCAGTACTTTTTTAAGCATGCCAAAATTAGTATAAATCTAGCAGATAAGCAATCGGCAATCGCTATCGCCGATTGCTTATCTACTAGGCCCTGAAGGCGGCTATTGTGGCAGTCAGGATCTCATCGGATGTTGCCGATTGCTTGCTGCTAATCCCTGCGAGCAGCTATTTTGGACGCTTCGCGACCAATGATGGCCGCTACACAATCATCAGTGACCGCTGTGTAATCAGGGTCTCAATATAATCTATTTTTCAATGACAGAGCTTTCCCCTAGACAAACCACACGTAAATAAAATGTCGATGTAAGTAAAATTATTTCATCATTATAAGTTAGGTGTCAAAACGAATAAAAATGACAACTAGATGACATAAGAATTGTGGACAGACAATTTCTATGGTAAGTAAGATTTCTCCTTTACCATAGACAGAAGAAAATACGACAGATGTCAATATACGATTTTGCTAAAATAAGTTTTTTTTCTTACTCATAATAAAAACATTTACTTTTTCTTACTCGTAATATACTCCATTTCAAATTGAATATATAAAAGAGAAAACATTTAATAAATTTAACCTAGAGATATTAAAAACACGTTCGTTTCTGCCATGCTCGCATCTTACAGAAATATTCATTTAATCTAGCACTATACAGCCATAATAATACTACCGATAATGACATTACCAAAGCCACCACATCCAGAAAGTCATTGATATAGACGGGGAAACGTATTATTATTATGGATATGAATTTTTCAAAGAATATAAAAACATTTTTCTAATATTAAAATCAATAACTTTATTAAATTGGACTATTTAATAATTAATATAAAATACTTTAAAAGTTATTCCAATTTATGAATCTTCATGCTGTCAGCAAGCAGTTAAAAATATTTGTAAAATGAATGACCAAATAAATAAATAAAATAAAAACTACACCTTAACAAGTATTTCATTTTCAACTCGTGAGATTTTATTTTCTTTTCCAATAACCACCATGTTACCTTTTTTTTAAATACTACATCATTCGTGACTTGCCCGACACAACACCCTTGCTCTTACGAGAACATCTAAACAATTTAGATTTTCGGGCCAGATAGGAATAACAATTCTGTTTAAAGGCAGTGTGTCTTCCAAGAAATAATAGCACTAAACTTGTGTTACTGAAATGGGCATTCGAACTTTCCCACACTAGAATGAATAGGCAAGTGTATACCCATTCGGCTACCATTACATCAAAATGACATATTTTGCAAAAAAAAGTTTAAGTTACTATTCTTCTTTTCTATCTAATAAATAATAATATAAAATGGCTAAAAGATTATTTAAATATTAAAATCAAATGATTTTTAATGACTTTTAATATTAAAAAACACTCAAGTATCATTTTCAATATCATCAGTCTTTCAACTTCAAAGTAAAGCTCAATCCCTGCTGAGAAATCACCAAAATTCCATCTTATCTTAACTATCAAAATTAATGTTTTGTGGTTATAATATTTAATTGAGTACTTAGTCGGGTACTGGAGCCCTTTATCCGCCGCTGGAGGGCTAAAATAAAATTAAATTGTTTTTAATAAAATAGCTTTGTATCGAGTAAAATTGATTCCAACAACAGATTATGGTATCATTTATTAAAAACAAAAAGCACCGAAATACAAAACTGAAAAATTGTTGTAATTTTTTTTATAAAATGATTTTTAAATGAATTCATTTAATTTAATAATAAAAATAAATTAAACACAATATGAGTCAATAGCCAAGGTCAATCACAGCCAACTATTTTTTTCATTTGTGCATAAATGTATCAATGCAAACGGTATTAATTTAAAACATATTAGATGAATCACACAGAAAAATCTATTTTTCGGAAAAATATTAAGTTACCAGCGAGACATTACCAAAAACTTTCTTTTACCGAGAGAATGAGTTATCAATTAACTTCCATCTCATTTACTATTTCTTACTAAAAGCTACATACATCATATTATAAAAAATATATGTCTCATTAAAACAAAAGGAATACATTTAAATTGAAAGTGATTGGTTTACATTGTAAGTTGGTAACTCATTCTTTCTGCAAAAGCAAGATTCGGATTTGATTTTTATTTTGATAGACACATTTTTTCTGTGTAGGTATCTTATAATTTGTTTTGATTATCAAATAATTATGCCAATTATTGCAACTTCATAATTAAAATATTATTTCATTATATTTATAGTAATTGTATTAATTATTTTAATAATAATTTTCTTAATTTAGTGGGTATATGTAAATTATATGATTGATATTATGCTAGCGAAATATTTTTTTAAATAATACTTATTATTATCCAGTATTCGTAATTAAGGAAATAGATAGGTGAAAACTGAATCAATTGTTATATTCTAGTGAGACATTCTACAGTACCTAGACAGTATGTGATTATCTTAAAAGGTATCAAGCTGGTGTACTCATACAAGGACAGTTCCCAAATGAGAGGATTCTCTTGAAGTAATAGGCTGCTAGATTTTTGGAATTGCTGACAACTCGTGGGCCAATAGTGTTCTCCTACTGATGGAGATTTGATTTTGGGACGTGTGAATAATTTATAAGGTCATATTTTCATGTGATTTTGAATTTGTTTAAGGATTACATCTTTAAATATATTTGAATTTTTATTTTTTCGATTTTATTTTATTTTAAATTCAATTGGAATCTATAATATGTTAATATAATTATATCATGCGATGCTAAAAGATTTAAATACTCGATACAAGTGGATAAATTTCTGTATATGGGAAGTATATCTATTAGAAAGGGCAAGGTTGAGAATGATGTCTGAAAGAGGGTAGCTACGGGAAATAATGTGAAGGGTAGTCTGAATGAAATTATTAATAATAATAATTTGTCACACGAACCGAGCTTTGCGATGCGTAATAGAACTCTGATGCCAATACTAATGTTTGAAAGTGAAGCGAAGAACTGACAAAAAAAAGAATTAAAGTAGACTGAATGTGATGGAAAGGCGGTGCGTAGAAAATTATATATTTAATAGAGTGAAGAATAAACAGAGTAGGAACGAGCTATTTGTAGCATAATCAATATAAATTTTTAAAAAATCGCTGTTAAGATTTGGTCATGTAGAACATATGACCTATAATAAAGAAAATAATAAGATTTTAAATAAGTTTTTGACTCTAGATAATCTTTGAAATACTGATTTCACTATCATGAAAATCTTTAGAGACTACTCTTATCTTTCATTATTTCCATGTACACATAATGTCTCAGAATTTCACCATCTTGTGACTTACGTGGCGTTATGTTCGTTACGTGTGTCATTTAAAACTGAATAAATGTTTGTAATTTAACGTCCTCTATTAAAGTCAATGTTTAATAACTTTAACATACTTTTCCGAAAATAATTGTTGAAATCTTATGTTAGTTTTAGCTAATTTTTATGTGCACAAGTCAAAACTCGCTGTCAGGTCGAACATTACGTGTACGCCAAAATGAGATTTATTTTCTCTTTCGACAAATCTCAAACTGATCTCTGAGTTTATTTCCAGATCAAAATCTTAACACGTGTACATGGTATCGAAATTTATCTCAACTAAATCTCATATTACCTCATCGTGTTTTTTTCTATGGACACGGGCTTTAACATGTGTAGAATTTTTTATTTATATTTTTAAAATTACAACAGGCCATTAGACTCAACTACTGTAAATCTGAAACACCCAGGTCTGAGCATATGATGTACTGTGTACATGTGTCCTTACCGGGAATCAAAACCAAAGCCCTCAGTATTAGAAGCCAGTATCATGCCTACTTAACTACGAGGACCGACTTAATTATATATTATATTAATGAATGAATTTATTAAAGATTCCTGTCAATTCGAAAAATATTTTATTTATTCGCTACTATTCTAATTTCACAAAATGTTTGGTGTAACCACAGTAAAATGTATATTTTCCAAACAATTTCATTAAATACAATTTTTGAAACACGTATAAAAAAGTTCCGTTCGTGAAATTGGATGTACGTACCCACGTGTAATTTTCCACATTAACATATTTTTCCAATATACCCAGCACGCCCACAAACATTATCAACAAACCAAAAAACTTTTAATCATAATTCCTTTATGGCGGGTGTCCCGTTTCATTTGATGACTCCGATGATAAAATTTATATATGCAAACTTTTCAAAAACTCTTGTACCCTTATCAAATATTACTCGGACCTCTGTCAACCGGGATCGCCATCGGGCATCTATTATCTGTTTTGTGTTTGCTTCGGTCGTAATGAGACACAAAGTTCAGCCATTTTGTTAAGAGTATGTTGCCAGATAGGAAAATCAGATAATAATCGTTACAATCTTACGCAATATAATACGAAAATTAAAAATAATTATATCACTAAAACACAGCGGTACTTTCGCGTTAAGCAAAAAAGGTTGGATAATATTTGTTTTATTTTCAGACCGGGATACAAACGTAAACGTATGGTTTTATATATTTTTTTAATACTTCGAGTAATGATTTTGTGATTAGACATTTCAAGTTAATAAAATGGAAAAGGTAGAATTTGTTTTTAAACAGTGGTTTATTTTTGTTTTTTTTTTAACGTTCAGTGCATATAACTCAACAAGACTATTTTGTATTGGGATTTTAGACATTAAAATTCTCAAAGAAGGCATCATCGTATATCAAAACATTATATATAGATCATTTTAATCTTTCTGTGGCCATGCAGTAATACAGGTCTACCGCTCGTTACAGATCGTTACTTTCGTTAGCTTGCGTGTGACGAATTCTTCGTTAAATTATCATATTTATCAATATTTCACTTTAGATACTCGATATTTAAAGTAAAAATATAACTATTAGGAGAACACATTCTCATTGTGAAGTTGTAATTATTCAGAGCATAGGTCCGTGATATTTTAAATTAAATGTATTTATTAGAAAGATATACATATAAAACCAATTTTATCGAAAAACATTGTTGTTGCGCCACCGGCATTCGAACCTGGATCTCTTTCCAAACCGGGGATGGTGCATTATCCAACTATGCTACAGCGACGATATTTTTAGCGACAAATTTTCGAACCTATATGATAACGATTAAATGTATTAATATCAAAAAGGTAACATATAGGTTCGAAAATTTGTCGCTAAAAATATTGTCGCTGTAGCATAGTTGGATAAAGCACTATCCCCGGTTAGGAAAGAGATCCAGGTTCGAATCCCGATGGCGCAACAACAATATTTTTCGATAAAATTTATTATATATATATATTTCTAATTAATACATTTAATTCATATTTTAAAAGTATAACAACTATTTTACAATCATTAAAACCACTAAACACATTTTTTTCTCATTTAAAATACCTAAAAATTATATATTCCTCACGGTAACATAAGTTAACATTATGGCTGCGTACGGATATTTTTTATCACGGTATGTTTAGAAGTAATACCAATATGTCAACTTGTTATTGCTGATCTCCTATGAGGAGGATACAACCTTCGACTTCTTGGTCACTAGGCAAATATATTATTACTAGAACAAACAAACAAATTTAATATACTGCTGTTAATAATATGATATAATAATGACGTACTTGTAGTCTAGTGGTCACTCATTCCAGGAGTCCACCAAATAAGTCCTATTTTCATAGCACAAATCTATAACTTAGTTTGAAATTACTAAGAATATCGATGTGACATAATATTACGTAATGCGCTGGATACGCGGTGGATTAAATGCCAGTGCATCACGCCACCGGCTAGACTCAGTCTGTCGGTAATATGTGTATGGTGTCGGTGTGCCTGATTCGAACGAATGGGAATAGTCTCAAACAATAACAACCCTGATGTATACATTAATTACACTTTAATTATATAAAACATTACAATCCCGACATTGTAAGCATGATGATATTCTTTGACATCTTCTTTCTTTTAGTTAAACTCTTCTCTTAGTGATAACACACAGTGTTATCGATTAAGCACACATCGATTTATACTCAGTTTACTAAGAGGTGGAGTCGCAACAAATGCCAGACTGCCATGGGGTGTAATCGCAGCCTTGGTCCAGTCCACCACGCCTCCGTACCAAAAAAGATCTCTCCCTCCAGAAGGTTACCCTGATGTCATCTTGTTACTGTGGAGTTCGTCAAGCCCATATCTTCCATCAGGCCCACTTTAAATCCCTGAATCCACCGCAGGAGAAAACCTTCGTTTGCTATCTTGGTACCAAATACTATTATCGGGTGTCGTTTCAATACTGCATGGTGGTCGATACAGAAGTTCTTTCGACTCGGATTGGTTGGTGTATAGACGGTCTATAGTACGCCGAGCTAGTGTACTTCGACGGCGAGGAGTGTTGTCTATTCAACTACCCTCTGCGCCTGACGACGCTTAACATTGCCACGTCACCCTCGATCAGGTGGACATCAAGTGGCACAATGCGGTTAAATACCTCGGACTAACATTGGACCGCAGGCTAACATGGAAAACGCACGTATCATCCACCCTCCGGTCAGCCATCAGAGCAAAAGGTATCATCTCCTGCCTCATCAACAAACATAGCCCCCTTCATTCAAACACCAAAATCCTTCTCTATAAATCCCTCCTCCGCCCACTCCTCACCTACGCCTGCCCCATCTGGGCCACAACTAAACACCTCAGTAAAATCACCACTTTCCAGAACAAAACACTCCGCTACATTCTCCAAGCCCCGTGGTTCGTGAGAAACACAGTCATACATCGGGACACCAACACACCCCACCTAAAAACGCACATTCTGGACCTAGCCACCAGATTTTTTAATAAGCTTCAAACCATCCCAAACCCCTCCATTTCCTCCCTCGGCAGAAACTCCCCCGATGCAGACCCCGTTACTATTTACACATATTTAAAACTTCTACAAACTTTTTACATCTATTTACAAACTATTTACAAAAATTTTTACATATAAAAAAAGCCATAGTGCCTAGCAAGCACCCCATTCTTCAGGGACAAAAAACCTTCTAAACCGCCAAACCTCAGATTTCGAAGACAAGGGGGCGCTGCCCCTATCACTTCTTAATTTCATTGAAAGTGATGATGCTTAACATAGATTTTATTTACCCATATATCATGTTCTTGAAACAAAAAGGTATCATCTGATATTTATATAACAGAGATATTGAATTTTAAAGTTTTAAACATTGTTTTTTCCCTTACCTCGGCAGAGTTTGGTTTATCACCCATATGATGAAATTTTTAAAAATTTTGTGATATACAAATGAAAGTAATAAAAAAACCTTTTCCGATTACTAATCCGATTATAATAATATCAAAATTTGATAATTTTTATAGTTATTTTAGTAAAAGAATTCTCCTCAAGGGCGCTTTACACATAAATTGTTTAAGCTATATTTGTATTTAAAATTCAAAATTGTTATTTAAACCTATAGAAATGATGTTTTGAAAACGTGCGTTTTTAGTCTCTTTTTAAATAATGTCTGATTGATGATACTGATTCGTATGACGGAGAGCAAAGAGTTCCACGCTTATGGTCCTGCCACCGAAAATGTTCGTTCACTAAACTTAAATTTCTGTATAGGGAATAAAATATAACTCATACATTTTGTTTGTATTCAAATCAGTAGTAGTTCCTGCGCTTGTCGTGTGGGTTGTCGAGTTGAGGTGTGGCGCGAAATAGCGAATATTTGAGACTCGTCGTGTACGTGGCAATTATTGTACATCTAGTGATTATTGTGAGTGCGTTTAAACCAATTAAATCGGCCAGTTTTAACTGTAATTCGACAAATAATAAGTTAACTGACAGATGAATAAATATAACACACGGAAAACGAAGTGGGGTAGGCGAACTTTGTAGCCAATAAGAATCAACCTTGTTGCAATCAATCAGAAACGCCACAATTGTTGTCATAATTGCCCTTAATCGATAATATTAAACCGATTGTCTACAAACAGTACTAGACAAGTTGATGTAACAAAGGACAGGTGTCAGATATCAGACCATAATTGAATGAATATGTCACCTAGCGGCGATGCTACCTTGTACTACAGTATGCATCTGAGAACCTACTATATTGAGGTTTGTACAAAGACCTGTGTATGTACCGGATAAGGCTGCAAAGTAACGAAGAGCTCCAGTCGTCTCGGACCACCCTTGTCACTGGACCAAGCCCTCCATTATTCCAAGGGGTGTGTGGGTGGTACTGTGTAATATCACCTACACCTTAAACAATTTCACGCACAGGACTCTGCTAATACCCAATAAGTCGAGCAGTAATGTATTCATCAGGATCACACCTATGCGATCACAAACATGATGGAGGAAGATCCGTCTCTCAGAACCGCCCTGCCCAGCGGACACACGCGCACTACATGTGGACAGGTATGCGATTCGAAACTAGAACTCCTCAGCCACACTCGGACTCACAATTCATGAACCATGGTAAAGTCATTCTCGTCACAGTGGACCGCCCAAGATTGAAATCAAGTAATTGTTTGAAAAATTATTACAAGTACTACTAAAATATATCTGATTACTTGTTATTATTATTAGAAAATTTGACATTATTGTAGAACAGTTTTATATAGAAAATTATTGTAATAATTTTAATTTAAAAAATGACAATTTTGTAAGGTCACGATATGGCGCATAAACCACAGCTCATATTCACTGTCAAGCGACACCCCTATTAACTACCCGTATGGCCTTGCGTGGACCGCGTTGATACTAATCCCAGCTGTGCTATTGAGCTACATATAAAAAGTATACCCAGTTTTTTTAGCAATTTGTCCACACCCTGGCTTAACAAAAGGTAAATATTTAGATCTACCGTTTTTATTTATTTGTCCATCACGCACGACGCTAGGCACACAAAACAATATATTTGGTTTATTCACAATAATATTGTAACATTATTGTTTCAACGAGTACTACAGTAAAATATGTCACGAAAATTACTTTAGAAATTTTCATATCAATCATATTATCATTATTCGATCCCGATACCTCTCACATGCTAAATGAGCGCTCTACCATCTTACTAGTTCCCCATCTAACTTTGGTTTCAAATTATTATTGTATAAGGATATAATAAATAATTTTTGCATGAGAATATAATGAATGCATTGATTTATATTTTTAATATGCTTTATTATTTATATACTCTTAAAAACAAATTTTATTACTATTAGGTTACTAAATGTTAAATGTTCGAATTCGATATCTCTGACAGATCTTGTTTTTTTTTATTGTATAGGTAGGTATATCATTATTCTTTCAAACGCACATTTTGGATTATTATATCAGATATTTTTTTGTGGAACCATGGTCAAGTCAAAGATTTGTATTGTTTTCGCAACAATACATGGATGGCTTGAGAAGTTCCGTTCCGGTGATTTTAATTTTGAAAATGAGCCACGTGGACAATCTAAGACTATGATGGCCTGAAAGATGTAGTGGAAGTGGACAGATATCACAGCGATAATTTTTGCTAGGAAAAGTATTTAATTCTAAACCAGCTGTGGAAAACACCTTTCGCGACTTCATCGACTCTCACTCTCTAAGGTTATTTTCTGTGTACTTAAATAGGCTACCACAAAGATGACAAAATTATACTGCTTCTTGTTCCATATTGCATATTTAATGACCTAATTGATCTATCCCCTGGTAAAATTTGTAGCAGGCTAGTTTTAGTAAAGAGCTTATTATATTTTTAAACGACTATTTTTACATCTCACGTCTGTTTCTCGCTAGTTTAATGATAATAATTCCTCCATGTCAAGCGGGAGGCCGTGGTACGGTTCCTCTCTAGAAAGACAATATTTTTATTTATTTACAGAAAACACGTTATTATTGTGAAGTTGCAGTTTTTTCAGAACTAAGTTTTGTGGTATTTTAATACAAATTAAATCAATTTTATAATAGATGTTTCAATTTGTACAGTGTAATATACAGATAAAATCATAGGTGTTTGAGATTTTCCATAAATATAAAGTAGATTGCTTTCAAATAATGGAGTATCAATTTTAAAGTGCAGCATATAAGTTCGAAAATTTATCGTCAACTTACTCGGTTGGAGTGGTGTAACTGATAACGCATTTCCTCGAATAGGAAAAGATCCAAGTTCGAATCCCAATAGCTACTTAAATATTTTTTCGATTAATTAATTTTTTCTGTATATCTTTCTAGTTGATACATTTTTTTTTATTGATTTTCTTTTTCGTTAATAATTTATATTATAATTAAAAAGTTTTATTATTGAAACACGAAATAAATTGATAATAAAAAAAAAAATAATCTTTTATGAATAGTCCAGTTGAAATATTAAATACGCTGATATTTAATCAAGCGTACAGAGTATCTGAACCGATTAATCAATCCTCTTTAAATATCGTGTACCTAATTAAATGTATAACAATTATTAAAATCACGCAAGAAGCCATACCTACCCAGTATAGCTATTTTATAAAACCGAAATCAGTTTCACAAAATTTTGTTAGCATTATACCTACTTTATTGGAATAATTTATATTGAAATATCATATTACCAAATTTACCAGAACTTAAGATCTAAAAGGACTGTCGTTAATTACCTATAATTAGGCTTTAGTCCTTTTGTTCGTAAAAAAAAATTGGTACTAGTTCCAGTCCCATATCAAGATTTTCTTGATAAACGGACGTAATCTTGATATAAAGCTTATACCAATTTTATTATATTGTATTTTAATTAATACAAAATTTTCAGATATTTCTTTTAAATTAAAATTCGTGTAGCCATGAAAAGGGATTTTCCGGTAAATTTTTAGAAATATAATGAAATTATTTAATAAATATGTAGAGGACGGCGGTTCAAATTCACCGCCATCCTAGCCGGCATCGACATCAGCGACATCTGTTTTCAATACCTAGCCGACGGCAGCGTGCTGACGCCAGTCTGGCCTGATTGCACACTGACAACACATCTTCCGTTCCGCCGTCTCGCCCGGCGCTCGAGAGCCGGGCGGGGCCGACACCGAATATCGCAGACTTGCTCATCTACTCTTCTTATTTCTCGCTCCGCTATTTATTTATTTCTTTTCTATCTGTTATCTCTACCAATAAACGAACTACACTAACCGCACGTTTCATTCCATTCTCACCACCTATCCCCACAAATATATTTTTTTGATACAGACCACCAAATTTATAGACATGAACGAACGCAAATTTCTTGTCTCTATATTTTTATTTTGGTGTCAACCACGTGATTACTTTGGTACCACTTACGCAATTAAATATCTACGGAACTTTTTTTAAATATGACTTGATTGGAACATAAATTTAAACGCCAACAATATAATAAGCATTAATATAAAAAATACGTCTTGTTTACACAAAGATTTAATTTTCGAAGAGTAAATACTTAAAGAGTAAATAACTGTGCATTCATGTTGCAACGTTTCTTGATATCAAGAAAGCCTTTTATACCATGACTTATGATTTATAAAATTGAAAACAACATATGTCGAGAATAAAGCACTTAATATAAATACATAAGTCAAAGAATCCTTATATTCATTGTACCCAAAATATTTAATTCGTTTTCCAATTGTATAAAATTCTTTTGAGAAACAAAATAATTTTAAACGTAATCAAATATTTAATATAAACTCTGAACAAAATTGGTCACCCTTACATGATACATGTCCAGCGCAAGTACAGGTACTGAACGACCACAGCCGTCAAGTAACCCCAGAGTGTGTTTCAATACTACCCACCGGATGACAATAGATTGCGTGTGAGTGCGGACTTGTCGTTAATTCGTAAAATCGATTGAATAAATCTATAAATTTAAGCCAATCCAATAAACTTGTCTTCAATTTTAAAGGTATAAATTGTAATTCTTTCAAATTCTTAAAGTTTAGTGTATTCAAACAAATTTAAATTTTTTCATTTTTATGTTGAAGTATTTTATTATTTAAATTTATTTGTTAATTATTTATTTTTATATTGAACTTTTTTGCTGTTTAAATTAATTTGTCATTTACTTAAATTATGTATTTGAAGTTTATATGTAATTAAAACTTTTTAAACTAGCATATATATATAAAAGTATAAAATGTTGGCTTCAGTACGGGCGTAACCAAGTAAAGCTCATTATGAATAACATTGTACATATAAATAATTAAATTTATTATTATTATCCGTTTTCCATCCAACTCTGGATTAAGGCCATCCCGTGTGTCTGCCATTTTATGATCCCCTATTTTCGCAGAACTTAACGATTTCGTCAATCCAACAAGTTTGACTTATCTTACAAACCACTGGATAACAACGTTTTTTTTATCACAATTTTTTTTACATATTATCAAAAAACAAAAACCAAATGCTACGGTTGAAGCTATAGAAGCGCTTGAGTCAATTTGACATCCGCAAATATCTTACTTCTCACAAAAACGTGATCCAAGCAGAGCTCTTTAATTTATTTGATACAACACCTTTCCCATAAATACCATGTATGCATTTTAATAAGTAATAACTGGTTAACATATGTTTGTACAATAAGATATTATTTTCAGTATATCTTCAAAATTAATGTCGCTAAAAAGGATAATTCCTTTATTTTCACCAAAGAAATTCTGTAGGTTTCACCCCTTGGTTGATGAAATTGTTTTCATTTGAGCTCAATTAATCCAACAGTTCACCGCTTTCAGAGCGTCGTGACCTTTGATTGGCATTTACGTATTTTAATACAAATTTTATAGAAAATAAATTTGAATTTGGGGAAAGCTACTCACATTTATAATATTCAAATTCTTTTGATATCAAGGAATCCATTCAATATTTAGAGAAATTTAAAAAAGAGATCTTACTTTTAAATATTTTAAAAGCATGTCAAATTTTTAAATAATCTCAGATCGTAATCTACGGATTCTTCTCGACTTCCAGTGAGATTATTAGTGTTTGTAAGATTTCATTATAATATTACTAAATAAATGAAAAATTCTGAAAAGTTTGACCAAACAAGTATCGATTGCAAAGAACCTTCATAGAAATTTTAGCAAATATGTATTTTTATATCAACGAAATAATAGTGTAAGCAAAATGGAAAAATTACTTCGTTGGTTATTCAGTTACGGGTTTTAATTTTTAACCCAAACAAAAAGATGCCTATGCTTGTTAGTAATTCTGCAAAATTTGAAACAAATGATACTTAATATAATACACGTTGTTACGCAACGCGCTGGCACCGGTGGATCGAACGCCGGCGCATTACGCCACCGACTTGGCTTAGTCTATGAGTGTCTGTTTGTAAGGTAGCTCAGAGTAGTACCATCAGAGTGGCTGGCTTGGATGGATGGAAATGGTCTCAAATAATAAAAATACTTGATTTATACATTTATCACATTAAACAATTTATTTAAGTACCATATCAAATGCCCGAAAACATATTTGCACGATTTGAGTCTTTTATCTCCTTCACTTATCATCGTTTTTTTCTCAGAGCGAGGACATTAAATGTTACGACACTAATCTTATGGTTATTATGTGGTTGAGATTTTATTTGAATGTTAATGTGGCTGCCATGGGGGGATGTGGCAACCGTGGCTCCGGATCGCCACGCGTCCATACCAAAATTATCTCCAGCCATCGAGAGACTTCCAGAAGGTGCTATCTTGACGCTACGGCGTGAAATGTCGAAAATGCGGAGTCTCCTTGCCTTTCACGAGCAGATCAAGGCCCAATTATTTATTGATCTGTCATCGCTGGGCGTCGCCACCTCTCCACCCATCGGCGGAGCGCCATCCGGCGCTCGCTCCATGCACTTCACCAGCCCGCACGGAAGTCCTTCCCTCTCTTTCATCCAGTCTTCTCTCCAACCGACTGCGTTCACTCAGATCGGTATGGTATAGCGCTTGGTACTCTAATTTAAATCTTCACAACATTTATGTATATAGTGGAGAGAGGATAAGGCGATCAGGAAGAGAGTTTCTGTGTTTTACGCAGAATCCCAAAGAGTAACTATGCAAAATTTGGAATGGATAGCATTAAATTTAAAACATTTATATCAGGTGGTAGAAGTGGGATGGTTAAAGGAAATGGAAATGGTGCCTTAAAATATTAGTGAATTTGACTTAGATCGGTTAAAGGGTGTACACGTATTAGTGAAAAGAAAAAACAATTTCAGAATCAGTTTTATTAATTATTCTTAACATAGCAACAGAGTATCCCGCTTATGTAATAATAACTCTGATCTTAATGCATGTAAAATAATTAAAACTTTTTTTTAAATGTTTAATAATTAAATTTAAATAAAAAAAAATTTAATGTGGTATTAGGATTAATATAAAAACAAACTATTTTTTTCGATGGATCTCTTTATCGCACTATCACCGTTACATAAAATACTCGATATTGCGGAAATATATTTTAGGCTAAATAATATATTCATGTAGTAATTTTCTATGGATTAATTTCTAACAGCGCATAACTGACTTTTTGAAAATATTATACATTCATTCAATACATATTATTATGTATTATATATTACTTTATCTATACTCACTTTATGCGTGACTACACAACACATACTCTTCTCTCAAGCGTCATCTAAACTCACGTAAATCTTAGAAGTTATAAATAAATATTTTCGCAATAAAGTGGCATTTTTTCTAGATCGTAAATAATTTCAAATTGTAAAATAACAAGCGGCGTTTTGCACAACCAGTCGTGGTCAGTTCGGCGAACATCGGCGCGTTTGTTCACCTGCCGGTTCGCACACGGATATTTGGTTAATTAATACAATCCGCCCGCTGATACTCAGCCCGTAATTCAAGATTAACAATCCGCGGATCTGCACAAAGGAAAACAAACCCGGCTGTATCGCCCCATTAGCCGGGAGCCGAGAGCCGGGAGCCGGGCAGAGCGTACCAGCATCCCGGCTAAAACTTTTGAAACTTCGTTTAATGAATTGTGCGCATTTCGCGGAAGGGCGTTTACATCATTTACAAACACAATATATATTATATCACTTTATAATAATAGTTCTATATGTGTTGTGTTACGCAGTACCCGTACGAAATAGAACAATTTTACTGATTGCAAAAAAATTAAAATAAAGGGAATTATTATATATAAAATAAAATAATTAAGAATTTTTAATTATTTAATATTATTATATAATAAATATCCTGAAATGTGTCTGTTACATGACCATTTACCAAGATAAATCGCAAGAAGTATTTCACTATATATGTAACATTTTAGTGTCATCTATTTTTTATGCTTATCTATATGAGATGAGGGCTTTTTTTTTAATTATGTGTTTGGTGTCGTGTCTTAAAACTGGTAGGGATACTACTGTAAAATAATGTGCAATCGGAATAGATTTCATGGAAAACATATCGATAAATTTTTTTATAAAAATCTGCAATAACGTCGTGGTTACGCCTTACATAGAATATTCCAATAATTTTCTATACATCACGCATACAGAATTTAAAATAAATTGATACATAACATTGGATCGGAGTGTTTCGTAACTTGTGAAACGGCCTAGGAAGTACTCGTTCAGGATAAGTTTTAAGCATTTGTTGAAAATATTACTGTTAAATATTATATTCCGCACCCAGTTTTCTAACAGGTGTACGCATGTATTTTAACTATTTAAAAAGCTGTGAATGACTAAGATTTCTAAAAAAATAATTAAGATTCGATCTGTTAATATTTAACGTACCTGTTCGGGCCAGTATAAAAATAACTGCCTAGTATCCAAAGGGTCCGGGGTACAATCATGGACCCGGGAGACTACCAAGTAAGTACTATTTTGCAGCTTATTTAATAAACAGTAAGAATGTTGATACAACATGTGTTCAGGGTACGTATTTCTATTTCGTAAGTGAATATTTTTTACATTAAATATAATAAATATATATATAATATTTATTATTGTTCCGAAATCGTAAAACTCATTTGACGCATCATTTCGAATCAACCGCAACCGTTATTATTGATACAATTCCGCATCTAAATTCCCATCTGTAAATTTCTTCATGCTCGTCTTGTCAGTGTGAATTGTGACCTTGATGTCAGCAGACATCAACTTGACCGATATTTGTACGATCTCGACATCGTGATAGCATTCGCGGTGTGGACTAGTCAGCTCCAGTACACCAGCACTGTATTTTGTAATATTATGTTTTGATCACGTATTGTTTGTTATTTGTTTGTCTCATGGGTGAAATTGTGATATCGCGATCTTCAATTAGAAGCAGAAATTTGTGTGATCTCGACAGCGACTGCAAGGGTGACGGAGGCGTCATATACAAGGTAAGGCGAGCAGTCCTTCCGAATCCCGGTTCCCCGAAATCACTGGTCCTTCGACTAGAACCCTTATCCCCTTACCAACCTCATCCTATACCAAGTTTTCCCTACTTCTACCCTGCAGGGATTCCGATTTACGATCGTAATCGGACGTGTGACCTGAAGATCACGCAATTCGTTCATTTAGATCCTATCGATCCGAATTTACAGTTCGAATACAACTATGTTAATCGGAAAAGTACGCAATTATTATTTTCTTTTACATTACATATTTATAAGAACAACACAAGCTGATATTAAAGAACTTGCGTTTTATCTAACCTAAGACACGATGATCAGATAAAAGTAAAGTGTAACTATGTATAATATATGTATAAAGACAACTGTTTATCGCGTTGAAGAAAAAATATTGATGTTCTAACAAAATAATTTACGGAAATTTAAATCAACTAATAATTTAAAAATACGAGTATATTAATATACTAGCAGAAAAAATATGTTATGGTTCGAACGAATAAAGAAAAAGAAGTATGTATTTAAAACTATGAAAATCCAAAAACTTCAATATCTCGGACATGTAATGAGATATCCGGAAAAGTACGAAATCTTGCACGTCATAACGCAGGGAAAGATTGCTGGGTCTCGTGGCCCTGGAGGAAGGAAGACATCACGGTTGAAGAACCTGAAGCAATGGTTTGACCAGTATACTGTAGAGCTTTTCTGGGTAGCAGTAAACAATGTGATGATGGCCAACGTCAGTTTAACGGATAAAGCACAAGAAGAGGAAGAAAAAAATATATTTCAAAAACTATATCTCACGCTCGTTAATTTTGTTTGAATGGCGCCTACACAGCAGATAATATTATTAAGAAGAACATATTCTTATTGTAAAGTTGTAATTATTCAAATCAGACGGTCTGTGATATTTTAAATACTAATTAAATGTATTAATTAGAAAAATATACATATAAAATCAATTTTAACGAAAAAAAATGTTGTTGCTACCGAGATTCGAACGTGGATCTCTTTCCAATCCAGGGAAGGTGCATTATCCAACTAAGCTATAGCAGACAATACTTCTGATGACGAATTTTCGAACCCATATGTTACATTTATCAAATTAATACATCTATCCTTCCATTATTTGAAAGCCATCTACTTTGTTTTTACGGAATGTCAAATTACTTTATAATAATATTTTTCGATAAAATTAATTTTATATGTATATCTTTCTAATTAATACATTTAATTAGCAGATAATATTAATAGAGTTTTAATTTTAGAAAATTAAGGAACAGTTGGATTCTTTATGCTGAATTTACTAACGTCAGTAAGCTACGTATATATACTATACTTTAGTAAGTAAAATATGAACATATATTAGAGTTAATACTTTTGAAATTAGCAAAATTAACTTTGTGGTTAAAATTCATTATTTTTATTAACCACTTATTGAGTTTTAATACAAATACTAAAAATTATTTGAGTCAATTTGTATTAAGTAATAATTTGAGTTAGGTACTTAATTAATTTTTTAAATAATTGTTGTTTTTTAAAAATAGATTCTGGTAAAAAAACAATAACATATGTTTTTAGTTAGTATTCACATCCTGAAGAAGAAAATAGTATTTTTCAAAACCGGTAGATGTATTTAAACTCAATAAGTGGTTAATAAAACAAAATTAACAAATAAAAATAATATATTAGAGATACATTGACACAAACACATTTTACAATTTACCTCAGTTCAGTTTACACCCATGCATATTTCAATGGTTTCAATACTAAATAAAAATTTTTTTAGAGCTATACGTTTATTGAATATTATTTTATGAAATATTATTATATATATATATATATATTATTATTAAACATGAAACAAATATTTCGAATACTAAAAATTGAATGATATAATCATTGATGGATTTGACAGTTACTTCGTGGTGTAACATTTTAATTAAAAAAAATATATATATTGACTTTGTACTACAAACATCCAAGTTTTTGTTTCCAAGAAACAATAAAGCCACTCCCACTCTTTCTGCCTCCATAGCCAACTGTATTTAATTTAGCTCAATTTACTCCTGAACATGGGAAGTACCGTTCTTTCCGAAACTAGTAGGGATATTAACTCAAAAATTGTCTAAAGTAAATATAAAATTTATATTTTTAAATTAATGACGGTATTTTATCTATCTCTAGGCGTTTTGGAGAGTTCACTATCTCCATAACCAGAACAAGGCTTACAAATTTTGTAAATTTATTTCGAAAATCGTGGTTCAGTTCGTGAAACTTACCGTGCGCTACGTCCATTTCACGGTCGACATAATCGTCCATCCGAGCAAATAATTCGAATAAACATGGATCGTTTTCGCACCACGCATACTTTAATTGATAATACGCATCCGCCGAGATGTCGTACAGTGCGCACCGAAGAAGCTGTCGTTTCTTCAAAAATGGATCTATGAATTGGCCCCCAAGATCGTGTGATTTAACAGCTTTGGATTATTTTCTGTAGAGATATGTAGAGTGGATAGTCTACGCCGATGAACCAGTTGACAATAGACGATATAGAAGCCAACATTTGTCGCATCTTTGCCAATATACGGCTCCAGCTGCTACAAAAAGTGGTCTAATATTGAACTTCCAGATTGCGCTTTATTCGAGTCAGCCGCGGCACCCATGTGCGCTAAATTATATTTAAACACTAATGGCATAAAATTATCTTTCCAATAAAGCCAATACCATGGCCGTTATCACAAATTTTATGTATTTTATTTCATTTTAAGTTTCTATACCTTTAAAAAAAACACCCTGACCTGCTTATCCAACTCTGGTCAAGCTTTATATACTTATGTACTATTTTAGCAATTAATTAAAAACGCAGTGTTATTTTTCAGCGAGTGTTTTTTCTAAGTAAATGATGGAATTCGGAATTGAGAAATGTTTAAGAAACTCTGACATAAAGCGACAACTGGCAAATTCATGGCTGCGCTGTCAAAGATATGACTGCGGTGCAAGCGGAGCATTATGCGACGCTTCATTATAATATCACGTATTTATGCCACAATTCTACGATATAGAACATACAACATAGCTAACGCTTCAATATTGCTCGACAGACATGCCTTGACAGACAATCTTGAAGAACTGTATATGTTATGAAATGATGACCTGGGTACCTCATTTCACAGCTACAATTTTTCTCTTTCAAAAATATTATTTTATTATTAAGAAGAACATATTATTATTGTGAAGTTGTAATTTTCCAGAACATAGTTCTGTGATATTTTAATATAACTTAAATGTGTCAAGATAGATATACAGATAAAATTATGTAATAGGTCAACTTTCTTCCCCGGATAGTAAAGGTTCCTGGTTCGAGTCCGGGTGGCAACAAAAATATAAATTGATTTTATCTATATATCATTCTTATTGAAACATTTAATTTGTATTAAAATATTTTTTTTTAAAGTACACAATTTTTTATTATTAAAAAAGGCATATAGTAACTTTATGCAAATATATCTATTGAAAAAAAAAGTATAATTTCAGATATCCCTGGGTGAAATTTACATATTTAAAATAATAGTCGCTCGTGGAAAATTTCTCTAATAAAATTTTAACAATGTTAAAGAAATTTCGATTTATGTATTGGAAAATATGCGATAGAAATATGGTATCGATAAATTTTTATTCTCTTTCTGTACACAAAAATTTATTCTACGATAATAATAATGTCTAATACGTCACTTAAGAATTTAAGATAGGTAAAATTTATGAAAAAGTTGTATCTCACTAATTCAAGCATTTTAACACAGTATGTTCAAAAATTCCTCTGAAAAAATGAAGTAATCTATAAAATTACACAAAACAATTAATAAATATTCAAAAAACGATAATTTTCTGACTAAATAAATTAAAAGATATAAAATAACAAGTAAATAATTACGACTATTAATTTTCCTGAATAATAAAATAAATTATGATCTCGTTAATTTTTTTAGTATCCACATTTTACGAAGTACGATGTGCACATATAACAAAAAATGTAAATTGTAAAAATATTAAATGAAAAAATGTAAATGTTAATTCTTTTGAGTGAGCCTTGTAAGGAAATCTTTATTTACTATAAATACTTACTCGCTGCAGAGGATCCCATGTCGGAACATTCTCATCATATGTGTAGATTAAAAGATTTCTTTAAAAATTAACCTAATAAACATATCCGCTAAGTTTGTTAACCGGCGTGATCTGTCATCTTGTATAGAAATAATAAATTCGCTAATTTTGATCTATAAAAAGGCACACACACGAAATCTACATGATTCCTGTAACCAAGCAGTGTGCCGCAGAGAATTTTATTAATATTCGATTGGAAATGTCTCATTTTTAAGATAACAAAAATATTGAATTTAAGAAATACCGATTTGAACGATTTTGATATATCCGTATCTTCGTCAGAACGGACACACACTGACTAGATATTAACATAAGTATCGGAACTGATTGACATAAAACTAATCAAACTGGTTTATATAACGATAATTATTATTTTTTAATTATTTATTATGTTCAACCACAAAGTTAACGCTGTAAACCTATAAAAAATATTATAAAAATACTTCTCCAAAATAATTATAATGATGATAAATAATTTGAGACGTCTTACGTGTTCCTCAGTATAAACCAGATAAGTAAAAAATGTCATTTGAATCTAAATATGATCATTAAATTTGAATTGATGGTATTCTCATTAATATATATTATTTTGTCGCATGAATTCATTACAATTATGATGCTGGCACCTTTTGAAACATCCCTTTGAGATACTGCCACTTGCGTAATTGCGGCATTCCTTATTATTATTCATCATTGCCGTATGGGGGAGAAATGATAATTAAGACGTTTCAGTCAGTAAGCCTCCGGTATGTCCTCGTGTACTTTGAGGGTACGCCCCACTGAATACAATGGCCACACCTCAGTAATACGCTCGCTTGTTTTTATTACGCCAGTCACACGTCGCTATGCTTTTTGCTCACTACATACATTTATAAACATATTAAAAAATATATAAACTTTTTTTTTAATATTTAAGTTTTTAATTTATAACTACAAACACAGGGTGAATATTATAAATAATTATAAATTACTAGAAAATTAAACACAATTTTTAATTTAGTTTTCATTTATCGATTATTTGATTTATTACAATTATGTATCGAATATGACATTGACCAAGTGGCCGCCTCTGGCAGCAGTACAAGTGCTTGCTCTTTTAACCATATTTTTCATAACATTTTCTTACACTTCACTTGCTATTTCAGCAATTTAATTTAAAATACTATTATACTATAATTACTACTTACTATTATACTATATTACGTGATTGATTATTTTTCAAATTAATATAATGCTATTAATAAAAAATAAATTGAAAGCATTATATTAATTTGAAAAATAATCAATCACGTAATATAACCGTTAATGAATTATGAATAGAATAATACTACATACAAATAAAAACCTTTTAAAACTTGTTTACTTTGAATACCACAAGTCAAATAAAAGTTGTTCTTGTTTTTCGTTATCATTCTGTGTACAGTTTTCCGTAGTCTATCAGGAGTGGCGTGTGTAAAGCCAATAAAAATGGAGATTTTACTCACGAATTGAGAATTAATTTCAGAAATTTATTTAGAAAATTAACCAAACGGCAATGTTATAGTCCACTTGAAGAATAGTGGATTTATGTCACACAATGTAATGCAGTTTCTACGATAATTTATGACTTTTGAAACGACAGTACTTTTTTAAAACCTATTTCGCTTTTGTATAAATATCTTTGTAAATGATTTAATTGAAGCGTCTAGTTTCAATACCCTATTTTTTAAATACGTTACAGTCTAAAAGTAGCTGAGTGGATTTTTTTTCTGATACAATAAAAAAAAAACTTTTTTTTTTAAATATGTACTCATAATGTGTAAAAAAATTTAAACATTATTATGACTTTATCGGATGCCTGACATCATCCGAGGGTCGCCACAGCGCATTCTAGCCGAGGCACGCACTCAAGAGAAGTAGTACATATGCTGACTAACGACCTGTGGCACGGAACCCCTACTTCTACATATAGAAAGATATGAATTAGGGTAGCTTCGACATATCTTGCAAATACCAGAGAAACGATTAGCAAGATGTATATTCTTAGCAACTTTAAAATAAAGACGGCCAGCAGATCGCCCCAGAGCGCCCCATCGCTAAGCTGAGGTAAACAGCAACAAAAATAATGTGATTGTTTATTTTTTTATAAACTTTAATTTATTTAATAATAATATAATAGCAATATATATTTGAATTTAATAAGAGTGGCCGTAATATTTGATAACTGAAAATAAATATTCATAGTTTGTTCGATTTTTACTACATATTCATGAATCGCCGTTCACTGTGCGCGCGCATATGAACGTAACATATCTAGATTTAATGATTCCTGTCCATTACCTACCTATAACCCCCTTCCCTATACCCAGAATACGATTTTTTTCTGTGGTTTTTTGGACCAGTTGGATTGAGTCGACTTGAGTTAACGTTTATCATCGAAATGCGTTGACTGCAGCTAAGATCTTCCTGCTGTGTGAGAACGAATTGTTGGATTATGAATTATTGTCCAGCTGTATAGAGCTAATATAATAATTGCTCGCTTGCTATTTTTCTTGTTGTGTCACACTTCGGGCCATCAACGAAGTGTGAGTTCAAGAATACTTCGTGCGGAATAACGGAGTAGTGAAGCCAGAAGACTTCTGATACTAATGGAGTAACTCAGGTAGGTTGCTTTTCTTTCCGGTGACTGGCTGGATTTTTGAGCCCCCGCTGCTTTTTATGTCTTTTCCTCTCCCTAATCCCTTCCATGCGCCCCTTTCTCTTTTTCCCGAGCGCGATCATCTTAGGTCCATTGGCCAGAGATCGCGCGCACATAGTTTTTGTCAGTAAAGGCATTTCTGCTCTTATCGAAACAAGATGTTTAAGTTAAATTAACAAGATAAAAAGTTAATTAAAATGCTCGTGTTAATTATTATTAATTCATTAGAAAATATTCATAACCTCAATTATACTGTGACTATTGAGTATAATGTACGATTTATGCAAAGAAAGCGATCTTATTATGAATGTCAACTAGTTGAACGTAATGGTATTCGAGAAGAAGGAATGTAAGACACCGTGCAAAATACTTGTAGTTAATGAATGTTTGTAACAAGTAGATGAGTTTATGTTTTTGGGAAGTATGTTTGATAGAAACGGAAAAGTTGAGAAAAATATCGAAAGGAGGGGGACTGCAGGGAATAAAGTGAACAGCGCTTTTAATGGAATTATATCTAACGGGAACTTGTCAACCGAGGCAAGACTAGCGGTGCACAATGGAGTCTTGGTACCGACACTGATGTATGGAAGTGAGGCTTGGAGCTAGCAGAAGATGAACGAAAGTAGACAGAATGCAGTGAAAATGCGATAACTGAGGCATATTTGTGGCAGATCTATTAATGACAGAGTAAAGAATGAAAAAGGATAACTTAGGTAGTTTGGTCATATGGATATGATCGATAAGAGAGAATAATAAGAAAGATATGTGATTCAAGTGTAGATGGTACCAGAACTAGAAGACTTAGCACGACCAAGTAAGCCAGATACTGGAGGATGGTTTTGTTAGAAGCCTCAATAATCGGCAAGCTTGTATTAGAAGATGTATGAATGTGGATGAGGCGAGTGTTGTGTGTCAGGACAGAAAAGTGTGGCGCTCCATCCTCTCTTTCTACCCCCGTGGTGGAAAATAGCGTGTTGGTAAGTTTGTTAATTAATTAATTAATAACATAAATTTAAAAAAATATACATAGCTTTTATCATTCTTAACAATCTCAATTATTATATAAACGAAATATGTTAAACCTAATTTCTATCATTGTTAATTATAATGTTAACGAAATATATTATTCATAACTATATCCTTGTGTTGTCCTTGATATCGTGTATATGTGTGTGTGTCAGCGCGCCAGCACCGCCGGTGTGAGATATGTATGGGTGTGTTTGGGGCGGGCATAAAAGGATGACGCGCGCGGAGCACTGGCCTTCTTCGCTACCGTTTGACTCCGAGAATAGTCGTATACCTTGTATTAATAACTGTTTTATTCGTTGTAATAAAGATTATAATTTGCATATAAGTGTTTCTCTTGGACTACCAACAATCTTCTACTCGAAAAGTACTTCTTACGCGAGTACGTAACATTAACAAACTCAGTTAGAATACAAACTAAAAAAATTGCACATAGTTTTTATCATTGTTGATAACCTCAATTATAATGTGTACAAATTTTCCATATTGATTGACCCCGAAATTATTGACTGAAACTAATTTCAGCAATCGTGAACGACATGTGTAAAGTAGCTGTCGTCCATTCCATGTCATAGTATTATTACTTAACGATCCATACCAGAAGCCAAAGTTAGACAGTTTAGAACTGTGACCGAACTTGTGTGTGAGTAGGTGCGCACAAATTCGCTTAGATATTCAAGATTGTTACTCATGCAACCCGAATGATAAACTTAGTTCATTAAACCCGGCAACCAGACAACACTGCGTCACTACCACGTCGTAATTGTTTGCGTGTCATTGTAAATAATAGTTCTCTTGATGTATGCGTAATTAAATTTTAGCCATTGTTTGTAACTGGCATTGCTAATGGGCTTTTCCAGCAACGCGCACAAAAGACACACAAATACACTATTGTGAAACTTCATTGGCATCCCTTAGTAATTTAAGCGAAAAAATTAATAATATAATTTTGTAACTTTCAAATACAATATTTACGTATTGCTTGAGCTTTATGAATATCCAACGATTGCCGGTCGTCGTGTGCGCGAGATATGAACGCGACACATAGAATGGTTCAAGTTCAGCAAGTTTACTATTCCTGCCTATTAGTGGTCACATTTCGCAAAGTGCATAGAGAATGGTTCCTATCTATTACATATCCACTACCCCTCCCCCTATACCAGAATACGATATTATTCTACGGTATATCCTCTATGGTTTTGAAGTTAAACCTTTCAACTGTCAGTTATCATTTACCAACGTGGTACGGTAGGCTGCGAAACATTGGGAACTATCTTCCTGCCGTGCGAAAATGAGAAACTGACAGAAGTGGACCGTGTCTGTTCGGTTTATCGGCAACACGACGGTACCGACCAAAAAACAAGTGCCAATACAACGCGCCGCAGCCGCCCAGAAAGTTGTCCCTAGCGCGTCACTTCTCTCACAGCCGCCTCCCCAACATGATCACTAGCAACTTCTCGTTGTAGACCTCTTACTGCATATACCTACTTCATACTGTAACTGTGTTCAAACATCATATAAACTCGTACAACTGTAAGTAGTCTTTCTTATTGCATCTGCTCTGGTTACACACACCTGCATACATCTAAACGCACACTCCACATTATTAAGTCAAATAAACAGGTGAGCACCGGGTGTAATTAATTGGGGGCATCCGGGCGCTTGCATAACCTCTAAAATCATCACCAAAATTCTCTAATCTACATTTTGAGCCAAATTATAAAAATTAACTTTACAAAATTTGGTTTACATCGGTTAAAAGGTTTAGGAGTTTATCGACAACAGACAGACAGACAGACATTAAATTTTATAGATATAGATGATATACATAGCAACAAAATATCTTCAATGTTTCGGTCGGAAATTGATTCGCAAAAGTACTTTAACCTTTCTGATATGCCATTTGATATTTTTGTAAACAACCAACGGCGCCAAAGATATATTCTTGGTATAAACTGTTCTTGATATTTCTTGTGCGAGATCTTCCAGCGATTAAATCGCTGATACATACATTCGTAGGTTTTCAAGACTGCCAGATAATAATGGAATTCCTTTTTGAAAGCTGAGGGTCGAATATGGCAAAAACCGATCCACGACGAAAAAACCTATATAAATAATATCAGTGAATACGTGCCTCGAAGTGATTTGTATTGGAACTTTTTTTATTAGTTTATTTAAATGTTGTGAATGGGGAAGAGCACATAAACCCTGTTTTTATTTTATTATGTAGGCTCCTCTCTCTCTCTCTTGAGAAGGCTTAGACTTATCGGAGGTTGCACAGCCAATAGTGATGATGGATGCCGTAAGCACAATTGGTTCAAGCACTATTCAATCTGAGTACGTCACAATTGATGAAATTTTCACCGTTACAGAAAAAAAAAAAAATTATATTGTTAAATGTAATATCCGAGTTTTTGTATGTGTGTGTGTTTGTCAGCGATAGCGCGACGTAGGAAGAAATAGATGTATGTGTGTGTGTGCAAGTGCGGATAATGACTTATAATGGAGCCGCGCCTGTCAGAGCGCTCTCTTACATTATAATACATTAACTTGTAAACTTGCATCATATAGTATTGTATCTCATCTATTTAATAAACTGCTATTTGTCGCATGACAAAGAGTTTAACTGTCCACCCACCACTACTGGCATTATACAGATTTGTTAGGAGAGAAATTCGGCAACTCGTGAACAAAGAAGATTACAACTGAGACTACCGGTTTGAGGTTTGTCAGGAGACGAAACGCTCTACCACCGGTCAGGTCACAATACGATATCGCAAACTTTTTTAAATATTTGAAAATAGGCATAGTCAGGCCATATAACCATAATGCAAGCGAATAAATACCGTGGCCTAGCTACAGCCTACAATTTCAGCATTTGTTAAAAATCTTAATAACGAATGCATAAGTACGTAATAGAATATCATTAATTCGGATATAAAATAATTTCGTGGTACCATTAATAAAATCCTAAACTTCCGACTAGATAAATCTATTTTAGGACATCCAGTAATAATGTCATATGTGTGTACCTTACATTAACACTTTTAAAGGTAAGTAACTAATAGTAAGAAAAATTAATGTATCAATACAAATAAACACGAAAATAATTTTCTAATAATTATTTTAAATAAAAAAAAAATGAAACAGTGCATGTGTTCTTAGGAGTATACGTATTTGTACGGAAATCCGGTAAATTGCTGTTACACCACATAATCGTCAATTAAATATTGAGATATCTCTAATATTATATATTGTATTACATGTTCAAAAATTACAACCTAGATTTGAAAACAGAATTCGATTTAATCATCAGCCTTGCGTTAATAAACAGACTATTGAATTAAAATAACTATCATTACATGACTTGGCTATTTTGTGGTGTTTTTTTAATATACGTGTAGGTACTGTTCCTTATTTTCATTAGAAGTAATACTCCTTTGTGTCATTTTTAAAAGCTTCTGCAAGTATTTCGTATAATGGAGCGCGAAGGCACAAAGCTAGTATACTCGTATCATGAAAATTTTACTATTTTATATACGAATAGTTTGCATTGTGTTAGTTTTCTACTAGATTATGAATTAAAGGTGCTTAGCGTTTGCTATTTCTGAACAGTAACGTGAAAACACCGTATATACATGTGCTAATGTGAAAACATCCTTAAACGATTTAGTAAATTTATAAATTAAATTATTGTTAGTGATCACTTAAACTAACCGAAGACAGGTCGTAAGCCCTGTGATTACCCATACGTACATATATTTTCCATTAAATATAATAAAAAATAGCTTTTTCTCCATGAGATATATATTATTTGTTTAAATTATAAGTTTTTGGTTAAGATGATATAAAATAAGTACTAATACTGTAATCAAAGTTCACAGAAAAAGATCTGTTTCATAAATACCTATTAATTTCCTCATCCACAGCGTCATAGTGAAGGATTATGGCCAATCCTGTCGCTTTATTTTATATTTTGACAAATTATGGTATACTTTTAAAATCAGCAATATTATCTTTGTGGTTAAGATTCATATTTTTATTTATTATCTTTGTTTTATTAACCACTAAAATGAGTTTAAATACATCTACCGGTTTCGAAAAATACCATTTTCTTCTTCAGGATGTCATAACTAACTAAAACATATGTTGTTTCTTTGACGGAATCTATTTAAAAAAAATAATAAACCGGTAGATGTATTTAAACTCATTTTAGTGGTTAATAAAACAAAGATAATAAATAAAAATATAATTTATGATATGTTTATCTCCCTCACTCTCTCTCCCCATCTCTTATTCAAATATAACACCAACGTTAATCTACGTACCATCTGTTTTTAAGAGTTGGTGTAACAATCACCTCCATTACAATATTGAAATTTTGAGAACTCTTGAATGACGTATCTATCTTAGAAGTCCAGGATTGGAGAGAAACAACGTCTAATAGAGACCAACAGGGAAATATTCTTGAAAAGACCAAGAACCACTCCAATACAAGTGATGACGTCATGAAGATGACATTATTGTAAAATGATACAGATACAAAGAAAATATGATAATCAGGAATAACTTTTAGATTGTTGACATTTTCAACTTAAATGCGTTATTTTACGTGTTTTTATGTGAATCAGTTTATAAAACAAATATTTTAAATACAGTCATTCCAAGAAGATAGATACTATATTTTATTGAATACGCTAGATATTATTATTAAAGTTAGATGTTGCCATATTATGGTGTAAAATTAAAAGAATAAATTAATTTGAGTTCTGCCTACATTAAAAACAAGTCCCCTTACGTGCAAGTTAATATAAAAAATAATAGCCTCTTTGAACAATGTGAGAAGTTGACTGACGTAGAATGACAAACAAATAAATAAAGGTAGATTACCACGAAGTAATCATTTAAAATACAAGGAAATTTGATTACAAATTAATCTTCCTTAAGAACTTTATCCTAACTTTCCGTGTTATTAATTCTATATTGGATTTCTGTGGTTTCAAATGTCCTGCTAACTAGGAAGTTTGCGTGAAGAGCAATGGGGGAAATGTATTATACATCTATGTCTACTACTAACAAGCTTTTGTGTAATAATAAATTGTAATTTAAACTTATCCATTATGTATAGTATTGGATTTGTGGTAGGATTAAAACAAACTTTAGAAAAATGAATTTGAATGATTCATCGGGCATCTTGTCTTAAGGTATTTAAACCCTTATGATTATTAATAGTGATTTTTTTTAAATAATTGATATTCTCCTCCTCTTTAACAATACTGTATATCGGTTTTTACAAATGTTGATAGATAAGACGGTGCGTCTGTCATCTCGAATGATGTACGATGTTTAAGAGTATTATTATTTATTATAAATGATTGTTTAATATACTATTCGATGCCCAAGAAGATATACAACCTAAAACATAAAAAGTTGTGGCATTCATAACTCAAAACTGCCCAAAACCGATATACAGTGTTGTTGCAATTCTGGTCTCATTTATATAGAGAACCATAATTGTAAAACATTACAAATTTAAATAAAATCAACTATTCATATTAAACATATAAATCGTACTCAAAGTATTAAATTTTTATTATTCTCTAATATTATTATGTATCTCTATTATTATTGTTTATAATGCTCCATATAGGAAACAAGAATCAAGGGTGGATCGCTGATCTCCGCTTCTCCAGCTGGCGAAGATGATGATGATTATCCTAATGAAACACAAAAGATGTTCAATCTAGGTACACTACGGCGACATTATCAAAAATGCGATTCCGCCCGCAGAATACCTCTTTTTATTTTAGTTACAAACAATACATTAATTTATTCATATATTTCCCATCGTATTAGTAAGGCGCGTTTTATAAGAAAATTATAATATTTGTTTACCGAAATCTATCCGACGTCTCTCCAGTGACACGCCATCGATTACACCTCTATATCACTGCCTCGTACCCTTACAACATTAATTAATTGTCGTCACCTTGGCGACTACTTAATCCTGTGCGATACATGTAATATACTTAATTTAAATAAATATTCAACATTACTCGTATTTTTTAAGTGCGCTCGCTTAAAAATTCTTGTAGTCTGTTCAGAAGTTTCACCAAATTTTTTCCCAAGTTGTATGGAAAATGAGCTAGACGGCGATGTGTGACGATCGTGCATATTACTTGGGGGACGCGGTTCATGCCCGGACCGTGCGCGGACCATGAGTTCAAGAGTATCTCTTTTTATCAATGTTAGTTAAGATATGCCATAAAAAAGAATAATAATGCATTTAAATTTATTATGTGTACCTAAATACATAAGAAAAAATTTGGCCGTCATGTCATATGTTTTTGGCTGAGTGATCATGTTGTTATTGTCGTTGTCTAGATTTGTGCAAATGGTGCCCCATAATTTAAAATCTTAGATCTGAACTAAAAAGAAAACTGTTAATAAATAAGTAGATGTATCATGAATTTCTTATTAAAAAACAAATACTGAGCCTAATCTTCAGGAAATTGTAAATTTCTCTGTTGATATTGCAATTTCAATATTGCTAGTTCAGATATACAGAAGAAGTATTATATTACTAGTTCGAATATGGATCTGCTTATAAAAAAAACTATTTTAATTCAAATATTTATGGTTGTCTCGCTGCTTTTCTGAATTACCGCCGTCAGCTCACTGTAACTTGGCGATTGAAATACCTACTATAAATAAAATAACGTAATTTCTCAAAAGATACTCATAAAGTAGTACGGTGGTGCACATTTAGCGGAATGCATTAACGCCAGTCCGCTATTATTTATCGGAAACAATTGCGAAATTTAAATTTGCCAGCGAGGCTCGAAGGCAGCTTTGAATTATGGCATTCGCAAACAACGGACTAGTGAAATACTGTCGGGGCGCGCAGACTAAATAATCTGAAATTATTTCTACAGAATAATTATTTAAACAATCTTATCTTAACGCATATTTTATATTTTTTAATGAAAACTCTTATTATTCTGAAATTGTAATTTAAAAGCATATTTGTTTGATTATTAAAACAAATTATATGATAACTGTTCAAAGGTTTTTGGTGAAACTTTATTAAATACCATGGTTATTTTGTAAATTGAATTAAAACACTATTTTATTCCTTGAATTTGAACTATAATATTGATAATGGGAAGATATTACCGAAAACGTTATATAACACAATGAAAAGTGTAGTGGAATAAAACAGTGTTTTGACTCAATTTACAAAATACAAATTATATGAATTACTTAAAAAGATTAATAGAAAAATTTATCCCTGTGTAACAACAGGGTGAATATAATGTACCAGGCCGATATTATTTTTGATTAACTAAAAAATTGAACACAATTTTTTAATATGGTTGTTACTGATCAATTACGTAATTTATTATAATTATGAACTCAAGGTTATCTCATGCACAAAATTGCAATTAAGGTGGCTTTGACACGTCTTGCAAATTATAGAGCAACGATTACCAAGACATATGTTCTTGGCAAGTTTGGAGGGAAAGCAGCTGATGAATCACCCCAGACTAAACTGGGATAAAGAATAAAAAATATTCAATGAAGACAGATCCTCGGATAAGAGGATAAAGATGACGATGATGTATTACTGACCTGAAAAGCTTATTTTCAGATGCTTGCCTCAAGTTGTTGTTACTTTAATAATAGGTAATAATATAATTTAATGTATTTTCATATATATATTTATACAATATATTGAAAATATCATTTATTTATTTTTAAGTGTTCAACAATATTTATAATAAATTTATTGATAATAATAAGTACATTGACTTGCATCCCTTTTAACATAATCTTATGGCCTGTGTTTGTGATCTCTCAATAAGACATGCATCCCTGAGTCTCTAATGGATGCGTTTTTCTAATCTGTGCACAAAACATTTATTCATAAATACCTTCGCGCCTAAATTTGAATGCTTCTTTTTCTCATTTCAAATCTCATCCGTAAACACGACCATTATGTTTAATTATCTTATATTTTAAAAGGGAGTTTAAATCTCATGACACAATTCTAAAATATTATAAATTTGAATAATCAATAAATAATTACGATGGTTAGTTAATTATTTCTTGTATACAGAAAAAGCTATCTTAAATCTTTATGGAACTCAATGTTGTTTTCATCGCAGTCGCATTTTAGTACAAAACATCTGTAATTTTCTATTTTTCCTACTTTCATTTCTATTTTTAAATAATAATTCTATATGAATGTAAGATGAAAATTGTCATTGCATTAACTACATTTTTATTATAGCATCAATTAGATTTTTCAAACTATCCTTAATAAAACACAGATTACAGCTATTTTTTCTTAGAATCGTCCACATCAGTCCCTCATGACAAAGGATCGTGATCCCCGTGGACTTCCGCCCACTTGACTATGCTTCTCTACTTTTCTCAGCATCCGCAGATCTTACTGATGTCACCAGGGGTGGGGGATCTACCTATTTATTTTCGTCCTTCGAAGAAGCCTCAACAAAGTGATGACAACAAGCATTTCTAGGTTATGTTCCCTTCTCGCAAGATATCCAAAAAATTAACGATTCGTAAAAAGGTAAATGGATGATTGCCTATCCTTGACAATTATTCAAAAAATACTTATATTAAATATTTTCATTTCCTTAAAAATAATTTGTAATTTTTCTTCCTAGATACTCCTAGAATTCTATGAACCGATCTTTTATTGTTTTGACTTATCTATTGTTATAGAAACTGGCCGGAAGACTCTTGGTACCCCTACCCTTTTGAAGGAACGCCCGTACGCGAGACTGTTGTATTCATCAACCATTACCACGAGTGTCCTGAAGAAATATAGAAATACCAGAAATATAGAAATAACAGTCAGTTTGACGTTACAATTTTTTTCGCTATTGCGTGTTATATTTTACGACTGATTGGAGATTATATATAATGTCGTTATTAAGCCGTACCAGAATCCATTTTCTCCACCTAGATTCAATATTAATGACTATTATTACCATCTGTCAAACCTGTTGGTCTGCGGGAGGTATTTAAATTTACAGTCCCATATTTCAGCAAAATATGTGAGACCCCCTCTATAACAACACTGTGGATTAGTTTTTACAAATATTGATAGATAGTCGGAGCGCCGACCATCGTGGATGATACAGTGTTGTTGCAGGTTAGCTTACTTAAAAATTGTATTAAATAGTATTTTTATTTATTGTGTATGGTTGTTTAATATAATATTCGATGCCCAAGAAGGTATACAACGTTACGGCATTCATAACTCAGATCTGCCCAAAACCGATATACGGTGTTGTTGCAAGGCTGTTTTTTTATTTTCTTTCAAAAATAGTTGTATATTTAAAATATATTTTTTTGTTCTAAGCTTGTCAGAAGCTCGTGTCTCTGCATGATGCTTTCACTTTTCTCACAATTTATTCGCCTTTTAACGGATATCGTCAGATTTGAAGGCTTTCACTAAAAGCTTTTCACACAACAACCCCTCCACAAATAATATATTATTGTCTCATCTCTTATAGTTTATAAAATCAATCTCAGCATGCCGTATACAAATAGTAATAGTCTACATCTCCCACAAAATAAATATTGTCGTATATCATTCGATACTGTCTGAAAATTATTTCTTAAATTTACGACTTTTTAATGATGGTACATATTTTCTCACAATTGGTTCAAAATTGGTCAGAAAGAACAATGAAATATTTATAATGAAGTATTTTTATGATTCATAATACACCCTTGAAAAGAGCAAACAACACTTTCCCTTCTATCTTGGGGGTCGTTAAGGCTCCAGAGGTGATTACAGTTCCATCGGAAATGAAAAATTTCGTCAATACAACATCGGTAATGTTCTGAAAATAGTATACTCCTGGGAGTAATTACTTCAAACCAGGGGTTGTGAACTAAAGTAGCTCCGCTGTAGATATCTCAATAATTCATCTAATCTATCCTTTCAAGAGTTGCAGCCATAACTGCAAACTGATAAACTGACACCAAAAATTGGGCCCAAATGCATAACGTAAAAAAGGCCCCCACAAATAAGCATTGTGTATAATTCATGTGAATATTAGTACTTCCTGGTTTATCCACTAAATAGTAAGAAAAAAATTAGTCACTATTCTCATAATATTCATGTTCTTAGGCATTTATATGCACTTGCAATTTAACCCATTGATCGCGTTATTATGCGTATTTATATACGCATGACATCTTTCACACGTGGCACTCTTTGGCGGCATTATAATTTACGACTTTACACTACGATAATGCAACAAATTTATAATTTATTTTTAAGAAATCGATAGCAAAGGTTCTCAAATATCCTCACGAATATAAACAAATATGTAAATCAGTACTATAATTACAAAATAACATAAACAAAATAATGCACGAGAGAACACAGCAATACCCCACACCATCACTAGCACCATTTGTGGTGATATTCATACGTACTAGAGTAAAGTAGTGATCTGCGCGGGCACTGATTTCTAAGATACTACTTACACTATTTACAAGTTTTTAAATTTCTGACATTAAATTTAACTCTATAGTTTGAAACGCATTACATTCTACACGCATAAACTGAGTTTGAGAATCGGAATAACTGAGCGATACTGCATGATACGAGAACTATTATTATTTCGTGTTTGTTTGCAAGATGGCTAATAATCCTTGACAAATATCGACAGATGTCGGTAGAATAAATATTCCAAATAATTGAGGTACGATTTTCACCGCTCCTCGGCGTGTATGTATGCATTAGCGGCGGACGAAACACGGCGACTCATATTTAAGTCACCCGCGCTGTGGGCGTGTAAGGAGCGACTCATATATGAGACACCCGCGGGGAATGGGTTAAAAAATACTTGCTTTGCTTTACGGCGATGGTCTGTTCCCTAACCCAACACACCAGTGGGACACTACTGTATACATCGATAATATTTTTGTGATACGCGTGAAAAACCTTTTTTTAAATTTTATAATTCTTACCATGAATTACTATTAATGCTAGGAAAGGTGTCGACACTTGAACAATATCAATGTTAAATGCATTGTAGAGCGTTTTGGGTCGCTATCTAAAATGGGTCCCAAATGGGCATAGTTACGCCACCAAACTGACCGTAGGGGGGGCATGTAATGAAATTTTTTCTGTCTCCTTCCCTTATATTATCACATGATTGAGTAATGATCATCATTTGATGATTATTATTTTTCAACATCTGTTCGTGATAGTTTAAGTCATCTACTACAGGATAATATTTAATTTTGTGTTGATCGGTTTTCGTTAAAATCTTCACTGAAGAGAATTGCGGACTTATATTTCATCCAGTCAAGATGTCTCGTAGATAATTTAAAAAATCATGCCATAAATATCCGCCTCCATTATTCGTACCTTGATTAACATTCAGATATTTCAGTATTCTACTTGGTTTGCAGTAAGGGATAAAGGAACAATGGCGAGCGAGCGATTTAATCAATGAGATATTATAATAAACTAAAAACAAGGAGGAGCTCTGCGAGTGAATGCTGAATGCTGTCTCACTAGTATCTTGTGGAAAAGTATGGTAGGGCGCCCAGAGACACGCCCTGCCAGCCCGTTACGTGGTGCCAGTCGCGCTTGGTGAACTGCATTCCGGCAACACGCTACAGACGTCAAACGGTGCTAGTTTGAATCATCATTTTTAAATTCTTTATATTGATTTTATGTTTACTGCTTTACAAAATTTCTAGCAATTATTCATATCCCGGTTTAATTAATGGTCTTATATTATGCGTACAAATACTAACGCATCTCTTTCTTCCGTGTGCTGCATGCAGCCTTTTTCTCAACAAACTTTGATTTTGGGTCGCATGGCAGCCAAGAGACATATGAGGCCATACAGAGCTTATTCTTCGAGTTTTGTAAGATAGGTGATTATTATTTAATACTTATATGATTTTAATAAATATCTTTCTGTGCATAACGATTGTTTTTTTGTAAAGTTAAAACGTCAAACTATTTTTCTCGTTGTTTTAAGACATTGGTTAATGAAAAGTGTTTGTGGTATTAAATTAACGTAAATAAGATCCGTTCTAGGACAAGTTTGAAATAGTTATATTATTATAATGTTTACTGGCATGACCTCCCCTGTATCAATAATATTGTTGTTATTACCTTAGAAACTCTACAAATGTCTAAGGCGTGTAGCGTAACAAAATGATGGATAACTATAAAGATTTTTCCTTAACTATTAAGGATAAGTACTAATATTTTCCCTTTGACTGAGTTCTGTGATCTTAACATCATAAAGTTCTACTTGTAGTAACTATTACATTATTATTACATCTGCCATCTCGACTCTTATCTACTGCCGTGATCATATTTTAGCTTTTCATTTTTCTATTTATTACATTTGCCATCTCGTCTCCTAACTATCGCCACGATAATATTTTAGCTTTTAGATGTCTCACAGAGATGCAGCTATTATTTTTACATGGGAAGTATGGAAGTCTTGGGCATTACAGGACTTACGACCTGTCATCGGCTGGCTTAAGTGATCCTTTTACACAATATAACGTTCATCTTTTTACGCATGCTACCACATCTATTTTGGAAGTTGTTTATATGTTATCATGTTGGATTTTTTGAAAATTTGATAGTCATTCTCATGTAACAGTATAGATGTCGCTGAGACTATTTTTTTGAAGTATGGGGCAATATCCTATATATATATATATAAGGTATAAAATCCCAGTAATTAGTACCTACAAAGATTTAGATACTCAAAATATTGTGAAATATACTGGTCTAAATATGAAGTTAAGAATTGAAAAATACTGCCTTTTCAGACATATTCTAGTATATGTTAATAATTCGAATAAATTTCATGTATGCACATAAAGGATGTTTCAACATGATAACATATATACAACTTCCAAAAATTTGATAGATGTGGAAGCATGGGTAAATAGGTAAACGTTACATTGTGTAAAGTGATCGCTAAAGCCAGCCGATGACAGGTCGTAAGCCTTGTAATGCCCAAGACTTTCATACTGTCCATGTAAAAATAATCTATGTCTTGATGACAATCGCCATGGTGATGAAATCCCAGTGATTAGTTCCTGCAACGATTTGGACAAACTCAAAATATTTTAGCTTTTCGTTTTGCTGGAGCTGCTTTTCTTTGACTTGTTTTGTATAGTTTTTTTTCTTTCTTCCATTCTCGGGTCATTCTTTCTTCCATTCTTGAGTCTTGAACTAGGTAATGCTAACTATTTAGCCAGTCTGAAGCATTTTAAAATCAATAAATATCATGATTTATCTCGCAGATGAATTTTAAATATTAATTTCGTACATTCTGGTTCGTAAAAATGTATATTCCGATAAAAATTCATTATTATTATTATTATTCATTAAGTTTATATTTTTCCTAAAGCATTTAATTTTTCTTTAATGAGTCCTCTTTTCCGCTTATTGTTTTAACTGTTTCTGTTTTTATTAAATTATTATATTATTAGAGTAAAAAATAATGTAAAAAAGCTTATATTGATGGTATTATTACTGTTTTTAAGTTTACTGCACGAGAGTTGGCAAAATTATCGAATAAAAATGAGGTCAGTTAGGAGTATAGGTATGTGGTAAATTTATTTATGACAGTAAAGAATGAACGAATTAGGTGTGAAATCAAAGATTAGAAGATAGAAAAGATGAAAAGAAAGAGTGGCTTAAACGGTTTTATTATGAGAAATTTATGAATGAAATGAGGATGGCATGACGTGATGATAATTGTAATATAAATATAGGACGTCCGCCAAAGAACTGACATGACCAGTTAATCTAGTTACTAAATGTAATGTACTTAGAGTGGCGGGGATAAGTACCGCAATGGATGTATCTCAGGATAAATCCTCTTGTACTCCTGTATATAGGGCGATCATTAAGCTCGTATCGGGTGACAAAATACAGTAGTTTATTCATCCACAAGTATAATGCTATATACAACAATAGGAGTTATCTAAATCACGTCAGATTGGAAAAAGTGAAGCCCTCACTCCCGACGCGCTCGCTTATAACGCCTCGCACACAACACATACACACACACACATACCTTCTACTTCACTCGCGCTCTGTGGACCGACACACACACAAACCCTTGAATATCACACTAAAATATGGTTCCTTTCGAAGCCTCAATAATTGAATCAACGCCTGAGAAGATGCTTGAAAGTGGATAAGACAAAATTTGTGTGTCGTTATATCCTCTATATCCGCTCCCGCGAGGCGGAATGTAAGTAAAGCGTTAGTTACAGAAAAGTGTTGAAATACCTATTTCATTTATTTACATTCAGCATTCATGAACAATTACAAAAGTTTTTTATTAAATGGTAATTTAAAAAAGTCAATCAGTAACCAAAAAACAAATATACTGTTATTAATCAAATAATAGATATCTCATAGAGACGAAGCTATGTTTTATTACATTTAATGGAAAATATATGGAAGCATGGGTAATTACTGGGCTTTCAGTGTAATAAAAAATAGGTTCGTCGCTATGAGATATCTATTATTAATTTAATAACAGTGCCTTTATAAGTGAAAATCCAATAATTGTGCGATCATGGACATATTCAAATATACTTTAAAAATTAGCAATATTAACTTTGTGGTTAAAATTCATATATGTATTTATTTATTATCTCTGTTTTATTAACCACTAAATTGAGTTTAAATACATCTACCGGTTTCGAAAAATACTATTTTCTTCTTCAAGATGTCATAACTAACTAAAACATATATTATTGTTTCTTTGCTAGAATCTATTTAAAAAAAAAAAAAAAATTTAGTAACTAACTCAAATTATTAATTTGGAATCGTTGGAGATAAATAAAGCATATAAAACTAATCAAAAAATTATAAACAACCAACAAAATTTAACTACGAGTCCCATTCTTAAATTTTTTCCTAAAAATTATGATTTGAGTTAGGTACTAAAAAAAATTTTTTTTTTTAAAATAGATTTTTATAAATAGATTCTGGCAAAGAAACAATAATATATGTTTTAGTTAGTTATGACATCCTGAAGAAGAAAATTGTGTTTTTCGAAACCGGTAGATGTATAATTTAGTGGTTAATAAAACAAAGATAATAAATAAAAATATATTCAAATATTGCTAAAAAAACAAAAAACTAATAAATTAAAAGAAAATAGTATTCTATTAGTCACTGAACTCTTCCAAAAAAATCTGAATTATGAATACGTTTCCCAGTAGTTATGTGCGCACTAAATTTACACGCGTGATTATTTTATATATTTCTTAAAAATGTTAAAATACATAGTTATTTTGAATATTTTATTTGACAGCATATTTTTTTAAAATCTATTGTCATCTAAAAAACTACTAACTAGGCTTGTACATATTTTTGGAGAGTAATAAATTTTTTTTAATAAAAACCACAATTTCCTGGGTCGAAAAATATCATTCGAGAACTCTTACGAGCTTTTTATGTTCCATTCAAGTTCTGCGACGTAGAAAAAAGGGATCAAAGGAAACTCAGCCGTACGAAATATTTTAGGATTTATAAATAATGGATAGTGTACGAGAGGCAGACCATAAATTGCGAAAAATATAAATAAAACCACGTAAGTACATAAATACAACTAAAATAATACGTCATCATTCATTTCAGGAGACTAGAAAGTTAGTCGTATTTTCATAGCACCGTTTAGCTTAATATGAAAATAGTAAAAATATAGATGTGATATATATTTCGTGTACGCATCTCTATTTTTTTTAAATATTATAGAACTATTTATTTCAAAATAAATGTTATCTCAGATTTATTACAAATAACACAACACGACAAAAAATATATTTTAGCAATATTTGAATATGTCCAAGAATGCTATATATTACTTCAAATATTTCTAACAATACACTGGTCAAAATATTAAAATATATATAATTTTCATATGTATTCTAGTATAATGTTTTAAAAAATATATATTGCTTTAAATAATTTCAAATTTAGTCCATATATGGTAATAGTGTTGCTGTACTCGAAGTGTTTCCACATGATAACACATATACAACTTCCAAAAATTTTATAGAAATGGAGATTGATTAATGGTTGAGAATGGTGAACGTTTTTGAATTTTGTATAAAGTGATTACTTAAGCCAGCCGAAGACAGGTTGTAAGCCCTTTATTTACCCATACTGCCATATACAATAAATATAATAAAAATAGCTTTGTCTCTATGAGATATCTATGAGATATCTATTATTATCTATTATTTGAAGAGAAATTGTCAAATAGTATTAACTTCGGCGAGAAAAAAACGAATCTGATAGATTTTTTTATTAGCTCTAGGTTTGGAGATACAAAACTTATTCTTTTATACACAATAGTGAAAAACAAAATTTACAAAACAGTTTCATATTTTAATGCTACTACAGTGTAAATAAAATTCATTTTCATTAAATTAATCACCAATTACACAAAAATAAAACAAACAAAATAACAAAAACCTACAGTTTTTACTTTATGACATACCGAAATAGTGGCCTAAATCAGCACGCATTCTCTTTGCTTGTCGCCTGTAATCCTGTTCTGGGACATCTCTAGTCGATGTTCAACAGTAGTCTGCAAGCATAGCAGAGTTCCACCGACCCTGATATCTTCGTGTCATTGTTGAAATGTATTGGTGGAACCATTCACCATGCCGTAATGGGAAGAAATCTAGATGAAAGTGCATATTGATACATGTTGTGGCCTAATCGTTGATACTTGTCTAGAAGGTTGTTTACAAGCTCAATATAATATTCTAATTTATTAAGGTCTCACTTAGTATACCTTGTGTAGCTCACCTAGTGACTCAGGTACGAAATCAGGATCTTGTGATATCAAAGCCTTAAGGTATGTGTCTGATGTCACTTCCGCACTCTCATCATCTTCATATGAGTGCAGACTATACTCCTCTGGAGGGCTAGGTATAGGCAGATCGTCCCCACGTGGCACTGGTCAGATAGCTGAAGGGATATTGGGATATTTTATGCTCAACTTATTTTTTCTTAATATACCATACTTAATAAATGGTACCATGCAGAAATAACAGTTATCTACGTGATTTGACGGTTCTCTCCAAATTTTCTGATCCAAATCGTTTTTATTGATCCATTCATGTAAATTCATAGAACATGTATTGAAGCAGATATTAGGTGCCCATGTTTTGTCTTGATTCCCTGTTTTCATATCAAAATAATGATGGTAGGCTGTCTTCACGAGTAGAATAATTGGGCGTTTCTGGGTGGTAAATTTCACATCATCTCCACAGGTAATAGAAATTTTTAGCTTTGTTAACACATATACGTGGCATCTTGGCTTTTCAAGCTAAGTATGACCTCAAAGAACCTATGAAAGGAATAACACTTTAACCTTCACTTTAAATAAGCTGTTAGCATACAATGAACAAAATAAGGTCTACAGTGACTCATCATTCCCGCTCTCAGGTTTGCTAACCCTTATATATCCTTTATCTAATACCTCACTTCGCCACTCAGAAGGCCACATGTTTCAATTTATACGCATCTTAAATGGGATAATATCTCTGAAATGAGAGCTAACTACACATTTCAAATATCATATTCAGTTTTAACATAATGAAATCAATAAGATATAAATATTTTTAAGTCAGAAACATTTTCATTGTTGACCAGTATAATTAGAAGATTCAATAGAGGTAGATTTGTAACTTAAGGCTGACCGCTAAATTTTCGTGACAATCGGCCAAAATATATTTTTTTAGTTAACATACAGTGTATGCCAAAAGTATTTATAATTTTGGTTCATTCGCTGCGCCAAGGCAACGAGCAGGAGAGGAGCAGGGGTATGTCGATCGCTAGCCGCGTCCTTGGGAACTCAGTCGCTATGGAGCGTATTCTTAGCAGTGGTTTATGAAATTTTCCCAGAAAATTAATATCCCGACGAGGTGACATAAGCTGACCTCCAACGTAGCCCAGACTTGACACCAAGGCATCTTTTCCTGTGGAGCTACCTTAAATCAAAGGTATACAGTAACAATCCTCTTCAGTCCTCAATCCTCAATCTTCTCTGGACCAATTAAAAAAATATATCCGAGAAGAAATGGCAACGATCACATAAAATACGTGCATATCACGGAAACATAATTTTTAAGAAAAATATTCCCAGGGACTGTACTTAAATGCATAACAAACATTTTTTTATTAAGCCCATCCATTATTTTATTACAGAATTTTTATTATGAAAAAGACTTTTGGAATACCTTGTATTCTATTTTTTAGGGGACTTTCCTTTACCGTTGTAGCTCCCTCCATCAATCACTATTCCGTGCCAGGTCTTTTACTTCTCAATAGCTTATGCATCTACTCCGTCCCAACAACCAGTTCGTGAACGTTTTCCTCGGCTGTCTTATTATTATTTTTCCTTCTGTCACTGTGGTTAGAATGTGATATTCCGGAGAATATGTCCCAAACATTCTACGCATCTATTCACTATCAGATAAATAATATTATATATCTCGAAATAAAAGTAGTTTCTTTATTTTTTCTAAAATGTAGTAATTCATTTTCCTTTCTATTATTTTCATTTCTATAATTCGTCACACAATTTTTTTTTCATTCTCATCCGGTAACATCCGATTTCATGTTTCAACTCTAGTTTCTATTTGTCTCTCTCTGCTAGATTCCAGATATGTAGCTTATAAACTTGTATAAGCTGATATTTTTTGATAAGATTTAAACGATTTGATGGCACTGAATTTCATTATCATATTTCCAGTTAAAAATTAAAAGCAACAACAAAAATCTTAAAATTTCAAATTATCTTCCGGTATCCTGCTGGTCATAGCTAATCATATCAGATTCTACATGTTTCCATCGTCTTTAAATCTAAAGATCTTTCTTGACTAAGAAAATATAGTTTTTCAGTATTTACTACGCTATATTATTATATCTTTAATATAGATTTGGGGTTAAATAATAGGATGAAATCATTACATTTCATTTTCATTTTTTTAAATATGTTAATCTAATTTTAACTTTAACACACAATAATAATGTAAACAATTATTTAAAAAAAATTAAAATCTTGTCTATAACTACGTACCGACATTCAAATGAAAATTAATGTGGGAAAATTTCAACAGCTTACACGCACGCCCCTGGTTTTCAACACGTAGTAAAATAGCCGAATGTACGCCACAAAATTGGGTGACGGAAGTAACTATGTATGTTCCAGTTGCCTCCTGGTACTACTTTAGTAAAAAGTGACTGGCTGGGTTCGCCTCATTTTATGACAATTCTAGTTCTACTGGACTAATTTTGAAAATTGTAGTAATCCCTTAAATATTGCAAATTATTTCTGAAATCGTATGCTTATAAATGATATAATAAATAAATAATATTGTTTTTTTTTTAATATTTTGAAATTTCAATTATAAATGTACAAATGTAATTAAATTTTACAATAAAATGTATTATTTGATGTAAATGGAAATAATATTTCAAGTAATCAGTCATAAGCGTCAATGTTTCAGTAATTAATAAAATAAAATCACAATCGTTAGAAAATATTAATATTAATTTATGTTGATTATTATTAAATATTATAAGTTTTAGTACCTATGTTATTTTTTAGTTCCAGTATATGAGCAATTTGAAATAAATAGTGTAAAGGAGAAAAAACAAATTAAATTAAATAATATTTATATCGCTTTGTATCGGTTGGGATAGAATAACTTCCTCTGCTTTTAAAATTTAATATAAACGCCGGAAGCGATCTAAGGTTTATCTTTTTCGGAATAAAACCCATGTTTTTCCTCCTGAGGCCATATTGCTTTAGCCTCCCCTACACACTTCCCTTTGGGGACCGAACATTTCTCGAGAAACCCTCCCTTCTTGTGGATATTTTATTCGAAAATCGTAAACTTGCATCACTTCTGCGTAGCGCTCAAACACCTTCGTATAAACTTTACGGGTACAAATTGTAAACATGAAATACATTTTGTGGACAAAATGAAACGAGACAACATGGAGTTACATGGAAAATATAAATGCTATTTTATTTAAGATTTATTCGAATTTGGCTATCGATTAAATTAAGTGTTTTCTTCATAGAAATTACATTTTTTTCATTTTTCTACTTAATTTGTATTTTGACCTTAAAACTCCATTACATATATGAATTATTACAATCTTAACTACTCAATTAGTTGAATTAATAAGATATTTAATGTTAAAAAAAACATTGTCTCAATTTATATGAATTTCCAATTAAATGTATATATCATACATATAATATAATATTAATGACAATATACGAAACACTATTTTTTAATTATATTGTTACATAATCAATAAGGTTTGCCTAATAGTACAAAAAATCCGTTATCTATCTAAATAATAATCTACCTATATGTTTCAAATTGCGTACGAGAAATGTCAAGAGAAATGGAATTTTTTTTTTGTAATAATAAATTTTATTAATGTATCATAAGCAAATAAAAACTAATTATAAAATTTATGATTATTAATAATTAATTAAATTAGTAAATGATCGGATCAATGTTGTACACTAAAATTAAATCTTAGAGTAACAAATTTAGTTCATACTTAACAATGTTTAAATAAAATACACACAATAAGAGCACTAGATTAGCATTTAAACAATTTAATTTAAGTTTCTTTAGTTTCCTTTCCTTTCCAGCTAATTTAAGTTTCTTGATAGACGGATTTTCTCTTTAAACATTTTAACAAATAAAAATTTTCTCCAACATTTGTATTTAATTAAAGCGTAACAGTTTTTAAATAATTTCAAAGGTACGGTGTATCTTTTATAAACCCATTTTAAATAATTTATTACCACAACTGTACAAAACAACTTTACCTACCTGATGTTTAAATGTGGGCACGGTACTGGGTACTGTACTGCCCCAAAGCTGATTACCTCAAAGTCCTGCTCTTCGGAAGCAAGTTTACTTGCATAGGCGGTTGCGGCCGTGGTTTGGTGAGCGGAGTGGTCGGTCCCCGATTCGGCAACCCGAGAGTTGGAAACCCATGAGGTTGTTGTGATTGCTTATTCACAAGGATTACAAAGTAATTCCTTACATGTTTATTTATATTACAGATTTTGATCCTTGTTTTCAAGCTTCCTAAATTTACCTAGTTTTCTTGACATGTTCCTCAAAATGATTCGTATTTTTTCCAGTATTAAATTTTACAAGTTTATTTCCATTTGTTTCCATGATTGTTTTTGTGTTCTTTAGTACATGACCTTGTAAAAAATTAAACCTAAAATCAATTATCTAAAACTTAATAATAACAGTAAAGATATTGGAATCGTTTCACATTATCGTCAAAAATAGCAAGGTATATGAAGTACCTACGCATTTTTTTACAGAGTTTTTTTATAACATATTGTAACTTTGTTTTATTTAATAATGTTAGGTTCATCACGTCAAAAATATCTTGCAATTATATAATATAATATTGTTCATATTAGAATCATTATATATGTTTAATTTTTAAATACAATGCCTCACGTAATAGGAATTAATGTGCATTTAAATAGCAATAATATCGCAAATTGCTAATTACCTGTTACTGATTATTCATTGCTGAGTGTGAAGTCTTGTATTATTTGTAAATGCAATATTTATCACATAAAAACTAATTAATTATCAAAAATACTCATAAAAATCTATAAAACTTAATTTTCTTTTCAAACTCTAATAATAATGGTAAAACATTAATTCTAGCACGACCTTGGACCTAAAAGTCGTTTTGCAAATTTTCCTTAATGAAAAGTAAACACTTGTTAAATATTTATAATCGGGACCTTCTGCCGCGTTGTTTTGCTGATAATTTGAAACACGAGAACGCAATATCAGGCAACATAAACTAAGAGAAATATCTGGGCTTTGTTCGGAAAATAAAGAAGTAAACAAACGGGGTTTTCTTCTTAACACCCTTTTTCAATATCAACTTACTTACTCGAGTCCTTTCTATTCTAAAGAGGATTGAAATATACACCGCGTCCTAAATAATGACATTTCTTAGCCTTTTGGTTGGCAAGACATTTTTTCTGTATAGAAATAGAAAAAGCGTCTTCCGTATGTGATTTGTTTCACTCCTTCACATTGTCGACGGGTTGATGTGCTTAGAATGCTTCGTATCATATAACAAGGGACCGACGTACCTCACACCAGTACCGGCTTGTCTGAGGTCACTTCCGTACACAAAATACAAGATGAACTTTATCACGTTTTTCATTCCATTCATTCGAGTAATTTGCATTTTTCTGTATATTGTAGTATTAAACAGTCAATTTAGCTGAGACAGAAAAATAGCCAAGCATAATAAATATTAAATGTTAAAACTACTTTAAATAAATTACACAAAAAAATCAAGTCATAATCGAAAATTGAATCCGAAACATTTTACAGCTTTAAGAACTACATATGTTATGAAAATTGTAATTTCACTTCTAGAATACGATTTTATTTAAATTATTATTATTAGTATTACATTTTTTATCCATATTTTTTTCATTATTAGTTAAATTAATCAATTAGAAAGATATATAGAAAAAAAACAATTTATCGAAAAATATTTGTTGCCACTGGGATTCGAACCTGGACCTCTTCCTAACTAACTATCTCACCATCACGCAGTTATTCGTCAGGGGTAAGCAAAGAGTATAGAATGCCACACTTTTCGATTCTGACACACAATTCTCGCCTCATCCACATTCATACATCTTCTCATACAAGCTCACCGATCAACAAGACCATCCTCCAGTATCTGGTTTACCTGGTCATACCAAATCTTTCGCGGACGTTATCTATTTCTAGTACCATCAACACATGTGTCATATATATTTCTTACCATTCTCTTCTCATTCATCCGTTCCATATGACCAAACCACCTAAGTAATCCTTTCTTAATATTACTCACTATACTAAGATCAACTTTACATTATTTCCTCATTTTTCATTCTTTACTCTATCATAAATGGATCTGCCGCATATACGGCTATTCTTTCTTATTCAGGAAAATGTGGTACTCCAATTTATTAATTTAATTTGTAATAAAAAGACCATAGAACTGTGTTCTGAAATTGCAACTTCATAATGAAAACGGGTTATCAAATAGACATATCTGCTACGAAATTAATTTTAATTATTCCTACCGCCCCGTATCCGGTTTCGCCGGGATTATGATTTAAATTGGTGGGCGGAAGAAGGGGGTACCTTAAAACTTTTTCACTAGCTCTAAATAGCAACGATGTTTACAAAATTTGATGTAGGCTGGATGAGGTAGGTGATTTTATTTTAATCGCATACTTGAGTGCAATTAAACAAATATTTTAACGGATTGCTTTCAATATAATACTCATTCATATCAGCGAAGGGGGTTGCCAACCCAGGGGGAAGGTGCTCAGGATCCTAGAAAGTAACTACGCACTATATTTCAAGTAAAAAAGTAAATTATATATGTATATGAATATTTACAGAAAAAAGCGATAAATTCCTTTTTATGTGTCAAAATGTAATGTGAAATCTTTAATTTTTGAATTGCGAAATTTCTTATTACGTAAGTATTTTCTCTTTCTTATTATTACGCCGTATCGTAACAAACCAAATGTATTATATTATGTAATCTGAATAGTATAATAGTATATAGTAATAATTAGTTTTATTTTATAATATGTATAAATTGTATTTTATTTTATATGAAGAGTATACATTTTTATCATATCCAACCACTGTAGGTTTTCCCTTATTAGTTAAATATATGTTGTAACAGTTTTAATTTAAAATATATTTTAATTGTTTAAATAACTTAATTCAAACAGGTTATGTGTATTATTTCTGTAAGAAATAAATTAATATGATGGAATTATATGTCCACTAATACCTTGTTCTTTTAATTTCAACTTTATTTCATATATACTTATGTATAAATATATATACATTATAATTTTTATTATTTGCCAAACTGCATAACAGTTTTACGGTAAGGTTGCCCTTCACATAGTAATTAAAGAGGTTTTTTTTAAAAGAAATACAACAAAGGAAACAAAAACTTTAATAAGAATGTGTTCTTACCTTACCTACATTTTATTTTCGTCCAATTTTTTTTTATAGTATTATAAAAACCTTATAATAGCAAACTGCTGACAAACAAAACTATAGTAAACACTTATGGTTGTGGTGCCGAATCCAAATCGAAGAAAACAAATTAGCAGTTTTTGAGTATAAAATAGATGTTAAGAAAAATCTATGGACCTACACTATGAAATGGGAAATACAGAGTAAAAATGAATCATGAGCTCAAAAATTTGATTCAGCAAGAAACAATTGTTAGATTCTATGGGTCCTAAAACTGCGATTGGCTGGTCATGTCGAAAGAATGCCAAATAATTGGGCACCAAAGATAATGACCAGTGGATATCCCAGTAGAGCGACCTTGAGGCAGGCCAAGGAAGAGATAGGCTGACTGTGTGAAAAAGGACTGGAGCAGGATGAGAGAATCTGGGAACTGGACAAGAATAGTCAGGGATAGAAGTCGGTGGAGAGAACTTGTTGAGGAGGCCAAATCCAACCCTGGGATCTAGTGCCATGGAAGAAGAATTAAAAACATTATATTATTAAACAATATCAGATATCTCATAGAAATAAAGCTATGTTTTATTATATTTAATGGAAAGTATATGAAAGTGTGAGGTAATTACAGTAATAGTAATAATAAAGTGATAATTCCTGTAATTTTTTTTGTAGCATAAATAGTACATATGAACTTTACTAGACGTGGTCTGTTCTAAAGCAATTACCTATACAGTTTTTAAAAGTTGTAATTGTTTAGAGGTAAGTAAGTATAATGTTAAGTAAATTATATAAAGTTATGTCAAAAAAGTGCAATCTAAAGTTATAAAATATTATTGTCTGTAATATACGATAGTTGGAGACAAAAATGTGTAGGTAGTAAGGTTAGCACAAATGATAAATTAGTTTCATTTTGTTTTCTACCCACATCAAGAAACCACTTTGTTATTTTTGGTTTGAAGTCGTTAATCACTTTAGACCCTTAAAGGTCTAGTGGCAATTTGTTAAATATTCGCAGAGCATAAAATAAGAAAGTTTGAAGAGCGAATTTGGTATTAAATTTTGGCATTGAAAAGTATCCTAAGGGTTTTCTTCTAGTTTCCTTTGAATCGGATCTTGGAAGTAAAGCTAATTATTTTCTTTAAATAGTTTTAATATTGCTCTGGTAAACAGTTGTCTTATATCCAAAACTTGAAGGATTTAAAGAGTTCTTCAGAATTATGTCTAAATAGTATCTTGTTTATTATTCTGATGACCCATTTCTGAGCCTTAATTAGAGAATCCATTAAAGTAAGAGCTGCACCGTCCCATGCACATATTGCGTTACTGATAAGACTCTAACAAAGTGAATAGTATACCATTTTTAATAAAGAAATATTTATGAAGTTACGTATAATTTTGAAAATATAAATTAATTTTCTCACTTTGAAGCTTAATCGATCGATATGAAGAACCCATCATAAATTTTCATCAATTGTTTCATCATAACCTATCATAAATTATCTCATTCGATTTTTCAATGATGTCACAGTTACATATTTGATTTGAATATGAACTGCATGTATGTATTTTAATAGTATTTGGGACGATATGGTTCTTTTGTTTTTTTACCCCATACTTCCATATATTTTACATTAAATATAATAATAAATAGCTTTGTCTCTATGAGATATCTGATGTTTATTTAATAATAATGACAGTAATTGTGTGTTCTTGGACATATTCAACTATTATTTAGGAGAACATATTCTTATTGTGAAGTTGTAATTATTCAGAATATAGGTCTGTGATATTTTAAATACTAATTGAATGTATTCATTATAAATATATACATTAAATTAGTATATTCAAATATTATTATTATATTATTAAAATCACTTAGGTCAAGAGACTTTTCAGCATTATTGTGCTATTTAATAAAATTGAAAAGAAGCCTTAATATAAGCTTAAATAAGACATTTCTACGCATCAGCTCATGTAATAAGAGTCGTGCATTCGTTGCCTTTGTGTTCTCCGAGCTTGCTAAAAATGAACACGATTCCGTAGACGAACGCGTAATGACGTCACTCATGTCTTTTGATAACTTCACTTTATATCTCATGACGGTATTCAAGAAAGAATGGATGAATAAAATATGTTGTTACTGACATTTGCACCCATTTATTAAAATTCATATTTTACGAAATATGTTATACTTATTTTAAACAGCGGAATAAAATATTTTTTTGTTCATGGTACGACGACGTACTGAATTTATTAATGTTAATAAATATTTCAGAAATTTTTTATATTATTCAAGACAAAATGTTTTAATTTAGAACTATATTTAAAATCCGTTATACGAAGGGCGCCAAAACCGTACATAGGATGGTTGGCATGGTAGAGGACTTCAGTTGCACGTCTAGTTTGCGTTTGTTCCCATTTTTATTGCGTGTGATTACTTATTCTATTAATATTTCCTAATAGTTTCACAGCTTTCTTCATCAGGCTCTCCATTTTTGCTAAATTTATTTATCTCAGCGTCACTTTTTCTGAACTGGATTAATGAAACATAACTACTAAATACCACAACACTTTTTAATATCCAACATCAAATCCACAGGCCACATAATATATAAACATGAACTGACGCAAAATTCTTGTTCAAATATTTTTATTTTAAAGTCACCCACGTGATCACTTGTTCATTATTTGACATTAGTACCCTCAAAACCAATAAGTATTATTTAAAATTTCAAAAGAATTTAACACTTCTCTTCACTGAAATGTATAAATTTATAATTCAATCTTTATTTGTTGTGAACAAACATTAGAATACTTTAGTATTTTATGTATGACTTGCAGTGAAATGCATTTTTTTTAAATCATTCATGGCGTTACCTACAAACGATTTTTGACCGAAGAAAAACTGATTAATAACGAAAATGCAAGACATAAATTTTTATGTGGCCTCTAACTAGTCTCTTATGTAACTAGCTCATCTGTTACTACTCCACAGCGCTTCCCCTATATGAGTCTCTAACGTTGCTTTAATTTTAAATATTATTACGCATAAATATAAATTCTACATAAAACGAAGTGTTTACGTTTTCTTTTGACGTCTACTATCGAATTTTAATCAAATTTAATTTCATGCAAAAAAAAAACATAAAAAAGTTTACAGTATGTACAGTTTTCTGGGCAATTTGCCATGACATTTCGAATACCTGTCTCTGACATGGTATTACCATGAAATACATAAACGCAAATACACCCTACTTGCAACGCCGTTTTACTAGTCAATACTTGATGGATGCTGCAATGGGATCAGGAACGTGGGTCAAAATCACGACCGAATAGTGTAGAAAACTGTATACAAAGGATTCCGAACAACTGTGTAAACATGAAAACATCAGAATATTTTTTAGATAAAGACCGAAACTCTGACTGAATGAAATCGAGTAAGAAGATTTAACATATTGTTACATAATACAAAAAATATATAATTAATTGTGAAATACTGAGATTGTTAACACAAACACTTATAATGTATTATGTAACTAAAATACAAACACTATTTTTTTAAGATTCCATCAGTGTTTTAAAATAATTCATTTCGTTCTTATGTACCTATATATTATATAGGGTGTTCAGCGGAAAAATTTCAAGATTAAATAGTAATTATTCGTAAACCATCAGGGTGACGTAAGTGGGAGGGATATTGTTCGACGCGCGTGATTTTAAGGTCTGCCAGTAACAATGAGTCACTGGTCGGGAGCGCATCACGCGTTCGCGGTTGAGCAATATTTAAAGTGCGGTGTTTCATTGGATCGTGCGCGTCGCGCTCACTTTAATATTCGACGAGTAAGTGATGGACCGAGCACGCAACTTGTCTGGTGTTGAGTTCAAAAGTTCAGATAAGAAGGGACAATGGTTAACCAAACTCTTCCGGGACCATCAACGTCGGCAGCGACGCCAGAACATGTAGCTCAAGTTTGACGTGAAATTATGTGCAATCCGCGTAAATCAATAAGGAAGTTGATTGCAACCTGTACTGGAATAAAAAAATCATCAGTACACGTTATTTTGAAAAATAAACTACAGTTTCACCCATGCAAACTGCAAATCGTGCAGTTTCTCAACGAAAATGACTATTCTTTACGTATAACCTTAGCGAGAACGATGCTGGAACGTTTTGGAATAGCATGAACATATTGTTTACTGACGAAGCACATTTTCATATCGATGACAACCCAAGGGAACGCCATCAAAAACGTTTACATTGTTCAAAAACGACAGTATGGTGTGCTTTTTCTGCCCGAGGCCCATAGTTGGCCCATATTTTTTTAACCAGCGAGAAATTCACTGCTGATGTGTATTGCCGAATGATTTATGAGTTTTTGGTACCGCTACTGTAGCTGTTTCCCGGGTTCAACAACAACACAATTTCAGCAAGACGGGGTCACTCCATACACAACTAGAGTTTCAATGTAAAAGCTGAGGGGAATTTATCCCAATAAATTCATCAGCAAGTACTAAGATATACCCTGGGCACCTCGGTCACCGAACCTTACACCTTGTTACTTTTTTTTGTGGGGATACCTTAAGTCGAGCAACAATCCTCGAACAATTTAGGTCCTACAAGAAAATATCCGCCATTAAGTTGCTGCATTGAACCAATGCTTTACTCTCGCGTGTTCGCAAATTTAAGAATCCGATTTGAAGAGTGTCTTGAAAGAAGTGGACGGCATTTAGACGATATTGTTTATAAAATGTTAAATCAGCATCGTTAAACTCCATTTTGTATAATTAAAATTGCAGTTTTTTTAAATTTAATATTAAACATGAAAATTTTCAGCTGGACATCCTTTATATTCAAAGTTGATATACAAAATGTGATTCATTGCAAGATGATAAGCATCTTGGATACATTACGTGTTTGTATTTAGCTAGTAATTTTCTTTTGTCCAAGTGAATAGCAATGGTGCTTAAAATATCCAGCATACACTTACCACACGGCAACAAGTCATTAATAATTACCAAGTAGATGGTATTTCCCTAATGCTTTTAAAGACTAGAAATCAATGTTGGTTATGTCCTTATGTTATGTATATACGAGTTTATTTTACATTATTTATTAACATACCGTCGTTTAGTTTAAACTCCGGCACCAGCATTTTACAAGATGTCACAAAAGTCTTTTACATAATTAAAATTATTTAATGAAATAATGTTTATTTTGCATTTAAGTACAGTCCCTGGGAATTTATTTACTAAAAATTATGTTTTCTAAATGTGATCCGTTACTTTGCCTGATGGGAGGCAAAATTTCTGACAACTTCTTGGCACGTATTCTCTGTGATCGCTGCCATTTATTCTTAGATATTTTCTTTTGATTGGTCCAGAGAGAGAGGATTATTACTGTGATTTAAGGTAGTTCCATAAGAAAAAGTCCATTGGTATCAAGTTAAGACTACATGGAAGCCAGTTTATGTCACCTCGTCGGAATATCAATTTTCCAGGGAAAATTTCAAGAACAACTTGTAAGGATACGCTCCATAGCAACTGAATTCTCAAGGATGCGGCTAGCAATCGGCATACCTCCTGCCCCTCTCCCGCTTGTTGCGTTGGTGCAGCGAATTAATCAAAATGAAATAAACTTTTCGGACACGCTGTATTTATATCATAATTTGTATAGTTCTTCACTTTGAATTAAAAACTAATATATTATGGAGCCTTTGTACACATTTGTTACTTAACCTTTTTAATATTAATGAGTAGACTACTTTAAATAAAAAAAACTGATAAAATCTTTCCCACAATCAACAAATTCATGGTATACTTTCAAATAATATGTACGTTTTGAATTTCTCAATAAGTGTGTCATAATGGGTCTCATATTTCACTATTTTTGTCGCTCATAGATTATTAACAGATGAAAATAAATGTATCCCCTATACTAAAAATACTTAATTTATATTTTGAATTTTTCATTTATAAATATTATTTACGATATGATTAATAATAAATTTAATGAAAAATATCATATATAATTAACACTATGAAGATATGCGAAAATTTCCACAGACATGATGTTACATAATTCATATTTTATGAGTTCAGTAATACCCACAACAATAGGTAGCCGATTTTTTTTTAAATAACACGATAAATAAATAAATACATACTCGTACACCTACTTCAATTTCAAAGAATGAAGATTCAATGGCTTCTCCAGTTCATAGATCGCACCAGTGGCTCTGAACGAAGGCATGAGATATTTGAAAAACACGTAGATTTTCGTTCCCCAATTTCGGGAGTTTTGCTTATTCACGTATCTATTGAATTGAAAAGGAAATGAGCTTCATCACTGAATATGAGTTTCTTCCAGGTGCCAAATGGCGACCTAAAATTGCACGCAATCTTCTTTCGCTACTCACAATTGATCCGTTGCTTTCATAAAAAGTAATCGTTGCTGAACCGTGTAGCGCTCCATTTTATACAGCATACTATAAATATGATAGCTGTCATGTATGAACTTCAAAAATCACTCGTAATGAATGTATTTAAATACAATACACATAATATTAAATATTCCAAGAATTTGCCGATTCATATTTATATATACCTAAAACGGGTACACAATCTTAATATTTTTACTGCACTCTATTTCCAAATAAACACGTGCACAAAGTAAATACTACTATTTCTCAATTAATTATGCAATTTTAGTTTGGAAAGGAGCGGCAAAAATAATATTAGAGTCGATTAAAAGTGCAAAAAAGATAATTCATGGTCTTCCCTTTAGATATCCATCATATCTTATATTTAAAGAGTACAATATCCTAGACATAATATAAATTTATATGTTGAGAGTTATCCAATATTTGCATGATTACAACAAATCACCGCAAGCAATAAATCATGGTCACAACGCAAAACAAAGAAAGATTACCTACACACCAGTTCCGAGAGCAACAACGACATCTTATCAAAGATTCTACATGTTCTTAGCTCCGAAATTGTACAACACATTCGACACCAACTGGAAATCGTTCACTTCCAATAAGATTACACAAATATGGACCCAATATATGATCCAATTGAGTAGAGATCAATTAGAAGCATCACTGTCCAACATTCCAACATAATCATAATACAATACCTCACTAATAATTCACTAGTTTTACAACACTCTCACTGAATATATATATATATATATATATATATATATATATATAATTTATTTATTTTATTCCTGTTGAATTTTTATCTTTCTTGAATTAAATAACACCACAACAGCACGAAAAAAACTGGCTACTTTAACACAGGCGGCAGTCCAACAATGTAGCCAGGATAATGCTATGTAGGTATGTATCAGAGGTGGAATTATACTTAATAGCAATATAATTGTATCTTATGTTAATCATGTTGTATTATTATATTTATATTCACCTCTGTTACAACAAAAACATTTAAGTCAATAAAGTCTTATAAATAAATATATATATATATTTTTTTTTAAAACAAAGATAATAAATTAAAACATGAATTTTAACCACAAAGATAATATTGCTAATTTAAAAAGTATAATAAATATATTGATGGATTATATATATTTACTACGTATTTACATGCTCAGGGTTCTACGTAGGCAATGTGGTGTGGTTTGAACTTTTACTGCGTCGGCTTAGTACTACATGAGTAATTAATTTGTAAGTATTTAATATTTTTTGGACTTTGCATAAACATCACATGGACTATAAATTTGCGTAAAAAATGGGACACTGTGTAGTTCTATAATTAGTTCATTATTATAAATATAACCTGTTTTAGCATCTGAGTTTTTGTTTAATTCATTGATTACGTACGTCCTAAATCTTCTCGATATATTACTACCTACATGCAACTCTCTGTTATATTTATTCTCTTAAATTCTACAAATTCATCATAATTAGAAATATGTACGTAAAGTGCAATACTGTACATAAAAGCACCGCTAAAGAAATGGACGCAATTTGTGTTTGCTATAATATAGTAAAATACTTGTATATCAGGCAGGGCTTTGTGTTTTTAGCAAAATTTAATATGTCCAAGAACACATAATTACTGGATTACTAACCAAGATTACTGGTCCAAGAACACATAATTACTTACTACAAAGGCAGTGTTTTTAAATAAATATCAGATATCTCATAGCGACTAAGCTATTTTTATTATATTTAATGAAAAATATATACAAATATGGGGTAATTACAGGGCTTACGACCTGTCTTCGGCAATTCACGTTCACCAATTCTCACCCCTCAATCCCCACATTTTAAGTTGTATATATGTAAGTTGTGTACATGAACTCGCTTCGAGTACCACTACACCAACGCCATCTATAGATATTTTTGAAAATGATTTAAATCAATTTTCTTTATCTATAAAATGTTTTTAACGCATTATACTAAAATACGCCTGAAAAATCAAGAATACACTTACATTAAATTGAAATATCAGATATCTGATATTTGAATTTAATGTAAGTGTTTTTAATTTACTGCCTAAATCTTCAGCAACGTTGCTTCTTATTTGTTATTATTATTGTTTATTTCAGATCGGCTATCTCTTGTTGGAATATTCACTATAATTCATGATATTATTAATACTTAATAAAAAATATATTGTTATTTGGGGGTCCATCGCCTCCACAGCCATGATTACCGCCGACGGACCCTGAACGCACCTCACATTTACGAGTGCGTATCCAAAGCTATAAATAGCCGCAAAAGCACGCCCTGTACCGACGCCAAAGTGTGCCAATAACTTGCGCCCTCAACCATCTGGAAGACCCGCTTGTGACCTTCACAAGCTTTGTTAACTACTCACGCATATCTTTTCTCACGGTCTCATTTCTCTGCAATCAATTCTGTAACTGCGCTTTATCAACAATAAACTTCTGTAAGTAGTTTCTCTAATTCAATCTGCTCTGGCCACACACGCTCCGCGATCATTATCAAGCAAACATCTGAATAACGGATGGTTATTGGGGCACTCATTATTCACATCACAGCAAGTACTTCTAATTCAGCTGCCATACGCCCTCACCAATTAACCCTTAACCGGAATCGTGGGTCCATTTGGACCCGATAAAAAAGTAAAAACTTAATTTCTCCCAACAGCGCGGCATTAGAATTTCGCGCGCCTGGCTAATATTATTATGTCACGTGCTGCGGCGGATACTGGATGGTTTGACACTTAAAATTGACTAAAAGCGGAGGTACGCATTGCGGTTGGGTTTAAATGGACCCATGATATCAGTTACGTAAGTTTTTGTGTTTTGTTTACATACAAATATTTTATAATTTTTAGGGCTATTAAATTAAAATGGCGGGATATCTCAATGACCAAGATATTGTTGCTTTGTTGGATGACTACAATTGATCGGATAATGGGGGCCAAATAAGGAACACCAAGTAAAATATGAAACAGAATCTACGACGTCAACGGTTCAAGAAAGACCTAAAAGAAGAAAATGCTACTTATGCGGCCCTAAAAAAGATAATAAACAGCCACAAAAATGTGATGTTAGATGTTTATATTTAAGAAAAAATGTGCTGTATACTAAGTGCCATACGTAGAGAGTAACGTATCGGAGACATAAATATTTTACAAAATTTTTAATATTTTAGTTTAGACTGTCATTTTTTTAATGTATTATTGATCTCAAAGGAAGTTTACATTATGGATAGAAGAAGATATATGAAACCCAGTTAAATAGAAAATACTTGGTTTTTTATTTATTTTGTTGAATATTTAGATACTTAAACTATAGAACTAAAATTTGTTACTAAAATATTAGATCCAAAGAATAAAATTAAAATTTAAAGTTATTTATGCATGTTATTAAATAAAAGTTTATTTGCTTTACAAAAAAAGCTTGTTTTATTAAATTCCTAAAAAAAGCACTAAAGTTATAACAATTATTAAGAAATAAGAAGGTATTTTGCTGTTGGGTCCATTTGGACCCACGATTCCATATACAATTGTCAAAATGACGATTCCGGTTAAGGGTTTAACATCTATCCACACAAAGCACATATCTTATAATTTTTAACACAACATAATTGGTGACCTCAACAATTTCGATCTCGTATTTTGTTTATAACGTCGTCGTATTTTCCATGGTTATAATTTATACATTTTCCATCAACGTTAAGTATCTTTTAATTTTTATGTATTTTAATTATTATCTAAAAAGCATCCATTAAAAAATATGATGGTATACAAAAAGTATGTAAAGCGATACATTGTTTGGTTGAATTTTACTCGTAATGTAATATTTTTCAATAAATAACATCATTTGCTTTTTGTAAATATACAGGCAACGGTAATTAAATTATTTAATTTTTCGTTTCATAAATACGATATTTATCGTATTTATGAAACGGCTTTGTTAAGTAAAATGTAAGCAAGGCTCGCGCATTCTCTTAACAAGAATTTACAGTCTCGGATTTCGAGATTATTCTCAAGATTTCAGGGACTTGCGTCTAAAAAAACCATCATTTTTGCATAATTGCGCGTTGTCATTCCCATGATTGGTTTTTTTTAATATAAATATTCAAATCATCGCAAAATATTCCTAACTACACTACTCGTAGGAATGTGCTTTGTTTGAATAGTGTTCATTTTAACGGAGAATTAATATTATGGCGCTAGCCTTACGAGCCAATTATATTAATAATTTTTAATATCATGTCTATATTACGAAACTAAATTTCCATTGTAGTTATTTATTTCCATCAACGCCCTTGTGACCTTTTACATAAGAATAAAATGCATCCGTATTATTGACGAGTTAATAACATCATTAATTATGTGTCTACCTATAAAGAACACTTCATGTTGTCTTGTTTGAGTTGGTACTCTATACGAAACCATTTGTGTTAACTCAGGGCAGTCCAACATGCTATTGACAATTTTATATAGAAATACTATATCGCTCACATCTCTTCGCCAGACTATTTTTTTCATATGAAATAGACTTATTAAATAATCGTAATTTATGTTGTACTCTTGTGATAATATAGAATCATCACACTCAATTTACATAAATAATTTAATATCTACTTTCATCTTAAATAAAATAAGGTACATTTTTATATTCAGCTCGAAGTAATTACATTTTATGTATATTTTCAATAATGTCGCATTTTCTTAATTAGTTTTTCAAACAAAATTTCAAAAAGTATTTAATTTCAAAAAATTCGCCAAGTATAACGTATGCACCTAGTTGCGTTACTACTATATAATGGTACCACTTTAACAGATAGTTTTTAAATTCGTATGAACCTCGCTTGCGTGCGTTACGTAATTTTGTTATATATTGCTGCCTTATTATATTTATTGTACTTTTTCTACAAAATATATCTTTTAACAATATCATTAGAACATTTAGTACTACTGAGTAAGATGACAAAAATAAAAGTTGTAAACAATGCAGTTAACATACACTTTGCGATGGCAGGTCAGATCTATACAACCCGGGTGTTTGTAAAAATATGAATTACGCCAAAAATATTCGTTTAATGCTGTTTTGTCTTCTAGTTAATCTTTTATTAAACATTTCAAAATTTGAGATACAAATGAATATTATTAGACCAGATCCAAATGATTTATTGATAAAAATGTGAAAAAACGCACAAAAACTGACCTAAGGCGGTCGCCTTTATAGAATTACCTCTCACCGCTCATGCTAATCATATATTTTCAACCTTTAAAGCATTTTTTAAAATGCCTTTATTACTCTAATTTCCAATGTTTCATTGAGATGGTACACAAAGGAATCCAGGTATTTGTATATTGTGATTCAGTGCAATTATTGAACACATATTTAATTATTTTTTACTTATTTTCGTCTGGCGGTCATGTACGCATTTCTCCAGAATATAAAGTTTTATTACCCTACCTGGACTTATGTCGGCTTTACAATATTGTTGCTGTTGAATTATATTTATAAATGTTGTTTATAAATACACTATGGTTGAAAAATATTTACTATTTAATATTTTATTTATAATATTTTTATTTCACTTCTATAAATATTTTGTTAAAATTATATTCAATCTGTTTGTATAAAAAATAAAAAAATAATTATAATTCAAAGTAGGTAAAATATGTATAACCACTGACACACCAGCAGGTAGTCGAGCCGACGAGAAGATCACGTATTTAGTGGATGCTTGTATTTGATCCGAACAGGCCGTTTGTTGATGCGCATGAATACGTACATTATTCGTAATATTTTTTAGAAAAACTTTGATTTTTTTAGTAGAAAGATTACGGCATACCATACTATTTCATTAAATCACATTTAAAATAATATATATATAAAAAATGTCCCAAAAACGGTTAAAATACCGAAAACTTGAGATGGGTCTAAAATGATCCACCGCCGGCGGAGGTGTTTTGTTTTGACATACTGGACTGTAAGTGTTAAAATGATGACAAATTTCAATTATAGAATTGTGTTATTACATCGCAAACATATGTTATATTATTGATAGAATCGCTTTTAACTTTGTAGAGTTTCATCATCAAAATGGATGTATATAAATAATACAATGTTGTAACTCTACATAAGTTTATTAGCACTACTCGAGTTTCGAGAGAAACAGTAACTCTCATCGATAGGTGAAGTATTAAACTAAACTGTCTCCTAAATCTGTGTATATTATTTATACCCATCCATTTTCAAATATATGTTATTTTTAAATATATAAGCTCCTAAAACTCGTTCCCCTTACTATGTATTCAATCCGTTAAGTCTGGAATTATGTAAGCTCATCAAAAATGCATTTTTTACATTAAATACGACCCTCGAGCTTGAAAAATTCCCGACATTTTCTAATTACCAATCATATTTTCTTTATGACAATGAACCCGCTCTACACCAAAGCAGGTTTCATGTCATTCATGGTGTATTATACAAGGGGTTGGAAGGAGTAATTTTGGAAGGGGAAGGTCAATTAGACTTAAGCAAATCATTCTACGTATGAGTGTTCACACACATGAATTACTTGAAAAATCGGCTTGTTCTGAATCATATGACTGACGTCAATCGTATACGAATATTGCGTACTCATCGTGAATCTTTAACGAATCTCCATAAACTGGAACAAAGAGCAAGAGTGACGTAAATTCTTCAGAGCACTTACATAATAATATAGTGCATATTATTAAAATAAATTTACATAATTTAAACAATTATAAAGATCATTTTTAGATTATTTAACTTTTGTTTTTTAACCACTTAATTAATTAATATATATAATAACCGGTTTCATAAAATACTATTTTCTTCGTCAGGATGTCAAATTAACTAACCAAAATATATATCATGTTATTTTAATGTTTTTTTTAATCTATTTAAAAATATATCTAGTAGGTGCCTAACTTAAACTGTTACGATGATGAAATATGTGAAAATTGACTTAACGATACAAAATTATTAGAATTTTTTTTTAGAATAAGACTTGTGGTTAAATTTAGGTTTTGGTTAATTTTACACGCTTTTCTTATTTCTAATGATTGTAAATTATTCAATTTAAGACGTGCATTGTTTATATGTAAAACAGATAATCCCAAATTTTTATCAAAAGTATAATAATTTTTTAATAAATGATTGGAAAATTCGGAAAAACAATTAATATTTAAATATCTAAAATGCTCTTTGACTCTGATGTTAAAATTTTGACCTGTTTTATCAATATATAAAGCAGTGCATTCTTTACAGATATGTTTATAAACAACGGAATTATTAACTTTGAAATTTATGAGTAATTTTCCTATATTATTATTTGTATAAAATGTATAATGTTTCGTGATATGTGTTTAGATATTTGATTCCAAAATTTTTATTTAAAAAAAATTTGAGATGCATACACGGAATAATGCTAATAAACTAAATGCTTGTACTATAAAAATAGACTGTTAAAAAAATTTTACTGTTTGATTAAGGTAATAATAATAATAATACATTTATCAGGTTCACTTTTAACATGTATTATGTACTTACATTGATAAATAATGTCTAATGGTCTGACGTATTACTCTTCCAAATTAATATTTATTAAGTATACATTTTCACCTAGTTATTTACTATGAGTGTTGCGTCATATTTAAAATATCAGACAAATGTACCGAGGGTATGGATATAAAATTTGGCAAAGTAAATACAACATATCAGTAAGAAAGTAAGACATATATTTGGGTACCCTGCCTGCTACACTAGTAATACACTATATTATAGCAGACAGTGTTCCTCCGGTATAGCAGTAAGCAAAGTGCAATGAACAATGTACAAACAATATATATATAAACAGTTAATCAAGAGATGCAATTAGGTAAGCTGTAATAAAGTTTTGAATCTTTTATATAATTTGAGAACATTCAGATGTACATCTCGTCTTGTTTGGAGGCATTTAACAATACTTTAACAATATTTACAGAATTCAGACATGAAAATGTCGTAAGACGGGATTATGAAAATGAATTAAGTACACTTTTAAAATAAGCAAAGTTATCTTTGTGGTTAAGATTCATATTTTTATTATTTATCTTTGTTAATTAACCACTAAAATGAGTTTAAATACATCTACCGGTTTCGAAAAATACCATTTTCTTCTTCATGATGTCATAACCTAATAATAACATAATATAATCATAACATAATATAATATAATATAGTATAATAACATAACATAATATAACATAATATAACATAATATAACATAATATAACATAATATAACATAATATAACATAACATAATATAGTCATAACATAATCGGTAGATGTATTTAAACTCATTTTAGTGGTTAATTAACAAAGATAAATAATAAAAATATGAATTAAGTACTTTCCAGAAAAGAAGCGGTCCGCCTCTAAGTCATATCAAGTCACTCGTTTTCATTTTTACAATATTAAATAAAACTCCGCCAGATAAATGACATGTACTCTGTAACATGGAAACAAGAAAATCGGTAAAACAACGATACAATAAAGAGATAAAATTATTCATATAGATGGGACGCATATTTAACGGGCTGAGTATGAATATGAAAAGATAACGAACTTGGTGTGGATATGAATTCGTAACTTATCGAAAAATCTTCGGTCTATGTGCTAATGTAAATTCAACAACGAGATCATCATCGGACAATGTGGCAGATTACTTTGTCATTTATTTTTGATCATCATTCGATCTCGGATGGTACAATTAGTTTTCTATTGATTTTACTTTTTTGAATTTTTTTTTTTACTAAAGTAACTTTTTTTATAACAGTAAAAAATTACTACTACTTACAACCGGCTCTTAGTGGGGATATGGATACTTAATAAGTGCAGTATAGATATCGCGTGAATATGATGAACCCCTCTAAATATTTGGGATGAAATCCAAGCCGTGGACCATATGGTTATACTACATATTGCAGTTGATATATACATCTATATATAGAAGATTTTGTTAGAAAAACTATCCTTCTTTGAGGGTCTATGGTTTTTGTGGGCACGATAACTCGCATAGGTCTTAACAGATTTTGATGAAAGTTTTCTGAAAAATTGACCTCTTAGATAACTTGTATAAGTTCTTTAATCAGCCTGATCTTGTTTCAAAATTGCCTAGAAAAAAATGTAAAAAAAAACACGCATATCAAATCTAGCTAATTCTTACGGGCAGTGTCAGAAGAGATTATTTACTTTATGTAAGGGATTCAGTGCTTCTCTAATAACTTTTCCGTTACTGTATTGAGAATTTAAAAAGTAATATGTGTATTTTTTTATAAAATACTACCCTTGTGGTGGAATAAGAATTTTCACACAGCCGTTAAATGATTTACACCCCATAAAATCATTACAATAAGTGCGTTCATAAATCTTTTCATCAAAAAATATATTCTAATTTGTCATTTCCGCTGCCTTTTGATTGCTCCGTAAAATCATTACATGCTTTGTATTCCAGAAATGTCGCCAATCCACTTTGTAATGAATCGACTATGGGGTCTCCATAAACTCAAATACGCCATTAAAAAGTGTTCCAGACCGCTCCATATACTTTTTATGTTCCATAAATTCTGCCATTTTATTCGTCGTTATGCGACATGATGTTTGCAAAAGGGACGGTTAATGGCAAAACTTTCGAATCTGTAGATTCGAATTATTCGAGAGGCTCACGTAGAATACTCGAGCACGAATCACGGGGTAATAAATCATGGTTAAGTTTACCGAGTCGTAGCGCGTGTACACTATTCTAATTTTATTTCAAATTCAGAACGCATAATTATGTTTGCTTTCTTAGATTGTATTTGTAACAAAAAAAATCCTTAGTTAATGTCAAATGTCGGATTAGTGACGTAACTACGCCAATGCCGCCAATGCGGTGCATAGGTGACCAAAAATGTTGTGTCCTACAATTCATTTGGTATTGATATTTTTGCAAGTATCGATATCGTTTTCAGTAATAATGTTAATAGTTATCCAGAGTATCAAATTTAAAAAATTGTTTCTCACATTATGTGAAAACATTATCGCTACTATGTTGGGCTGGGGCCCAGACCATCGCTGTAAAGAGAAAATCGCAGCGAAGCAATAATTTTTTAATTATTTTATATTATCGTTATTCTTATATTTACTTTAACTGTGTTGTATTTAAAATTTATTTTATTTTGTACAAGCTGCGTATATTTATTTATATTATTTTTACAAGCCCAGAAGGGCGATAATATAGATAAATAATGTGTACATATGTAAATGCCCAATAACACTTCATGAATGTGTAAATATTAAATGAAACAAGAGACTAATTTTGTTCTTACAACATACTTACTTACAATCCCGCCGTTTCTCCGCAAGGGTAGACAGAGAGAATTGAGCGCTACACTCATCTGTCCTGATACACAATTCTCGCCTCATCCACACTATTCAGGCTTCTAACAGAACCATCCTCCAGTATCTGATTTACCTGGTTGTGCCAAGTTTTCTTCGGACGTCCTGTACTTTTGGTACCATCTACACATACGTCATATATATTTCTTACCATTCTCACTTCATTCATCCGTTCCATATGAACAAACCACCTAAGTAATCCTTTCTTAATCTTACTCACTATACTAAGATCAACTTTACATTCTTTCCTTATACCTTCACTCTTTACTGTCATAAACATAGTTGCCACATATACGACTAAGTGATCTCACTTCCACAGCATTCAGTATATTTTCGTTCCTCTTCTGCTACCTCCAGGCCTCACTTTTATACATCAGTGTCGGTACCAGGACTCCATTGTGAACAGCTAGTCTTTTCTCAGTTGACAAGTTCCCGTTAGCTATAATTCCATTCAAAATGCCGTTCACTTTATTCCCTGCAGTCACCCTTCTTTCGATATATTTCTGTCTTTCCGTTTCTATCGAACATATTTCCCAAATATATAAACTCATCTACTTGCTCCAAACATTCATTACCTATAAGTATTTTGCACGTTGTCTTTCTCTCCTCCTCGAATACCATCACTCTTGCATACATCGTAAATTATACTCACTAGGCCGTAATTCTTGTTCACTATTTGCTATTAATACTGCATCATCGGCATACAATAAGCAACATACAATCAAATCGCCCATTTTCGCTCCTATATTCATATATTTCAATTCTTTCACACAATTATCCATATACAAGTTGAACAGCCATGGAGGCATTACGCAACCCTCTTTGACATCCTTTGTAATGTCAAAGCATGGTATGAATGATTCTCATTGATTCTTACACACGTATAACTTTCATATAGGGATACTATTGCGTATAATCAGAGAATATTCATCAAATAATAAATATAAAATAAACATTTATAAAAAAAGTGGGAAATCTGAATAGCTAATTGTCAAAGAATTCACTTATAAATGATAGAGTCGTATCTAAATTTTTACTTTCCTCTTTCTCGAATACCATCACTTTAAACTTGTTAACATTCATAATAAGGTCTCTTTCCTTGCATACATCGTACATTCTACTCACTAGCCTCTGTAATTCTTGTTCATTATTCACCATTAATACATCATACAATCAAATTCCACAATACTGTTCTTACAATTTAGAGGATAAACCAAACAGTACTAATATTCGTATAAATTATATTCCTACAATACCTAATTTTGGGTCCTTTATTCCATTCTTAATCTTTTTTAACTACGCCACTGTATCGGATACGCCCGAGAGACGGTTGTTTCATCAGCAATTAATATCTCTAACAATCTTAAAACGTGTATATGAATTATTTCTGAAGATTTATTTTAATATACATAAACCATTTTGAAAGTAACATTGTGTATATGAACAACGCATTAACAGTGCTTTGGTCTAGAACGCTGTCATAACGTATTTGCAATCCAGCCTATCGGATCCGAGCTTTTCATTGGTATATTATTAACCATGTCTATCTTTAACCCCGCCGATTGTAAAAAAATTCTATCTTCCTTACTGTTAGGTAATTTATTCTTTCTTCCTCGGCTTCATGTTCATGGGGGAGGCATCTTTTTTTTTTATATATTGACAAGTCAAATGGTTATGAAATAAAATAATATTTTTATATAAGAAAATTTATAATTTATATTTTAAGATACTTGCATGTGTTAAAAGTGGAAAATGAGCAATTTACTTTAATACTTATAAATAAGGCTATTCAAAAATAATTACAATAAAATTAACCTTAAATATTTGTGTTCATCATGCCAGCATTAATTTCTCTGCCAAATTGTCTATGTTGACGCTTGTCTGATGTAGATTATTCAGGTCCCTCACGTAAGGGATTACCTCTTAGGATGGTCCTGGATCCTGGACGTGAAGTGTGGTCAGCTCCTTATGGTGCCAGCGTAGGGTGACAGAGTTCAGACTTGTAGTTGATGATAAGACGATGCCCAATTATTCAGGCAAATCAGGACTCTGAACGCGATATTCTTATGCTATAGCGACAGTCTGTTCTCGCTACACCGATTATATTTATTAACTTTTTATAGATCCAGCGGGACCCTTTCTGATACTTTCACATTTACGATGAAACGCAGAGAAAATCATAGTCTAAGCTTGAACTCGAGGCCCACAGTTTAAATTTTCCCCGGAATTACAATCTATGAAGCGCTTGCTTGATATTTCAGAGACGATATAGATTTCATTTTCTAATTAGAAATAAAATATCGTCTTTTGTGGAGCCACTTATCCCGGCGGAGAATATGAGAAGACTGGCCCGGTTAAGGTGATGCATCCCTTAAGGTGCATTTACCTACGTGACCCTAGTCACGTTCGTCGTATTACCGCCGCTGTACCCAAGCTGTGTCGGTCCACCTACGTCTAACAATACCGAGTTTTTATTACCGTCCGTCTTTTACTTTGACTAAGTGCTTTTGTATCCTTGAACAAAATATTGTTTCAGGTAATTTCGCATTCTAACAATACAGCCCGGATTTTCTGTATATAGTTTTCTGGGCTAATCTGCCTTGTATATTTGAACTTTCCATCATCCATCATCAGCTCTGATGTGATGTATGACTGTTGTTGTTAAGTACTGGCTTGCAGTACCGTGTCGAAAAAGTTGCGTTGTGTGAAATGAGTAGTGTAGTAAATGCGGACCCTGCAATGGAATCCGAAACGTCGGTTAGAATATATACAGATATATACAGCAGATTAGTACAAAAAACAATACACTGAAAATTCTGAACGGCCGTGAAAACCTAAGAACATATTTTTCAGCCCGAATCTGTTCACCCTTTTTACGAAATTAAAGAAAGGAGTTTAAGGGCAGAGAACGCATGCAGATAAATGATGATTCTCTCAAAACAGTCAACAACTGATGCAAGAAACTGTTGGTAAAAAATTTGAACGTCAATGGAGATTATATTGAATAGTAGTTGAGCATATATTTTAATTGTAATTATAAAAATTTTGAGTTTCAACAAATTATTATGAATTTCCAACAAAGCGATTCTTACTATAAAAATGGCTCTCGTATGTAATTTACGTGTATATATTTTCAGGTATTTTACTTGAATTAAAGATAAATTATTACGAATTTCCGACAAAACGATTTTTTCTATAAAAATGACATTCGTATGTAATTTACTTGAATACATATTCAGGAATTTTAGTTGCATGCAAGAAAAATTATTATAAATTTCCAACAAAACGATTCTTTCTATAAAAATTACCTTCGTGTGTAATTTACTTGTATACATATTCAGGTATTTTACTTACATACATATTCAGGTATTTTACTTGCATACAAGATACATTGATAGGTACGCGGTTATTAAACTATAACTTCACTTTAATTGTTCCAGAAGAATTTTACATTATTGCCGGGACTGTTCACTCCTCGCTTGTACCTAGTTGACAGGCGATAATATAGATCAGTAACCTCACACCCGTTTTAATGGTATAGACTGCGAGTTTATTTCGTATTGAAAATTTACCAAATACTAAAATATATTTCATACGAAAGATTTTTAATTCAAGTTATAATTTATAATTTTACAATTGTAATGGTGACTTATTTACAATATTTTTTCAATTTTTATTTAAAATAAAACATTTGAAGTCATCTTAGTTACATAGTAAGCATTTTGATGTGACACATATTTCTATTTCTATAACAATTAGCTCGAGACTAAATCGATTTTTTTATTTAAAAACAATAAATCCTGGTAACAAATACTCTTTGACGCCCTGAAAACGTAAGCAAAATCATACAAATTTAATATAAAAACTGTAGAATCCTCGAAATGAAAATACTCTAAATCTTTTCCATTTTACGACATAAAATGAGCTTGAAAAATCAGTTTTATTTCTCGACGTAAAATGAGATCCAAAAATTTAATATTTTTATTTCCACTACCATCAAAGTTTATTTAATGTATAAGGAAATAAATAAATATTTGTTTAAATTAATCATTTTATTTGAAGATTTTTATACCTGAATTTTATTGGCGTCATAGTTTTAAAAGATAAATGTTTTCTAAATAAAAAATATTTCATAAATTGGATATTTGTATTTTCTGTTATCCGCTTATTTTGTGCTATAGACTGTGTACTATTATGATTGATGAAGGATTAGCTCGTCAAATTGCCAGATTCAATTGTATCATATTCTTAATTGACGTAAAATATTATAATTTACTGTTAAGATATAACAATAATTCTTGATTCATTGCGATTCTCATATTTCTTTTGAAATTTTGCTTAATTTATTTACATATCCACGGGTGAGATTTTAGACTCGAGACAATCTCTTAAGCGGGGGTTATGCTCCTATGAAATTCTTTGGAGACAACTCTCGGCTTTCGTAGTCCATCAATTTTCAGAAATTCGGCATCTCACAGCTTGTACATCAAACGTCAAATGAATGTCAGTCTATTGACCATTGTTGGGTGAATTTGAATTATTCCGGTAGTACTCGTAGTTAAAATAGAATAAGTGTTTTTAATTTAATACCTGCGGTTTGTTAAACCTTTCAGAATAAATTGACTTTAAACATTATTGACATACATGTTTTTGTTGTAACCGAGGTGAATATATAATAATATAATATGATAAACGTAAGATACAATTTTATTGCAATTAAATACTCGTAGTTTATTATGTGAGATAGAGACGACTCCACCTCTAATATATACAGCATTGTCCAGGCTACTTTGATAGACTGCAGTCTGTGTTAAAGTATCTAGTTTTTTCGTGCTGCTGTGGTGTTATTTAATCCAAGAAATATAAAGATTCGACAGAAATAAAAATAAAAAGTAATAAAATTAAAAGAAAAGAAAATATGTAGTGGGAGTGTTGTAGAACTAGTGAATTATTAGTGTAGGCACTGTATAATGATTATGTTAGAATGTTGTAGGTATTTATGGTTTTGAGTGATGTTTGTGCACGCGTGTCAAGTCTCGCTGATAAATCGAACGTCATTTACATGGCTCTGAGTTTTGTTTCTTTCTAACATATTTGCTGATCTCTGATTTATCTTCAGATCAAGATCAATAAATACAAGTAGATATATCATATGTACTAAAATGTATATCAATTCTGAATCCCTGAGGTTTATTTATTTTTTAAGGAGTACACATTATTATTGTGAAGTTGCAGTTTTTTTTCAGAATATTGTTGTGTGGTATTCTAATACAAATTAAATGTATCAATTAGAAAGATATTTCAGAAAAACTATTTATTTATCAATTTATTACCATTCTCTGCGGGAATAGGCAGAGATAAAAGATCTCTACACTCTTATATCAACATCAAAATACAGCTTTCATTTTATCCACGTTCGTACATTTTCTCATACGTGCTCTTCTATCTACGCTCTTGTAACAATTGAAAACTTAAATTAAATTTTTTGTTATTTATTCACTTTCTGTTATATTGAGCTTGAAAAATGTTTCTTTAGTATTTATCAAATATTTATTTAATATAAACTAAATATACGTACCCTTATAAATAATTTACATAACCACATTTATTTGAAAAAAAGGTATTTATTTATTTTATTTTTAACAGTGTAAAAAATATTAAAATTTAATTATTTAATAAGCATATTGGCACGTACTGCTTTTAATTCAGAAATTTATTTTCGTGTTTGAAAAGCGAGGAATTCTCATTATAAGTGCATCCAGAAGCTACTAGAACTATTTGCTTCAAGCATCTTGGATAGTTAAGAGAGTGCGCATATTTGCAAATTTTGTATCTTACATAAACATTTTTAATGTACCATTTTTATTCCATTTTTAACAGCTTCTCTTTCACAAATACATAATATTTAATAGCCAGTAATTTAACACTTTTTAAATCACATATCTTGCAAAAATGACTTCATTTTAAATTACAATTATTACATATGTGATGAAAGATTTTTTCAAAAGTTGTACTTCTGTGCAGTGTTATTATTAACATTTGATTTTTTTATTTTTTTATTAACAATCATACTATAAATTGAAAAATTCAATACGTATTCAATAAAAAAATATTATGGCATTAAAATGACATTAACATGTCAAAAAAATATTTCCAAAAAAAAATTGGCATAGAAAATAAAAATACTACGAAGTTATTCATTAATCTAAGACATGCCTTAAAATTTTATAATAAAATATTTTAATACGCTGAATAAAATCGCATCGGATATGTGACACGCAAGTCGCCGATCACAATGATGTTAATGGAATCGAGAAGCATAGGTATATGGAAAATAGAGAATCGGAAATGAGAGAATGATGAGAGATGAGGGAATTGTTCGATAGCGGACCAGGATGGCTTACGGGATGTTCAAAACTCTGAAGAACTTCACCGTCCACAAAACATAAAATTTACAGCGGTATGATACTTTAACGAATTTGACAAAATCAAAACACACTAGTCGAGCCAAAGTGTACCAATTGGGAGTAAGCTAAGGGGTAGGAACAAAACTAAAACTGGTGACAATAACACCTACTACATTTTAGCAATAATATATTTTACTCGCATTAAATATATATGAGTTATAAAAATAATTACGAATTCGGAATAGGATATAATATATAGGGTGTCTAATTTCAAGATTTAATTGTAATTGCTCGTAAACCATTAGGGTGAGGTAAGTGAGAGGGGTACTGTTCGACGCCCGTGATTTGCGGATTTGCCAGTCGTAATGAGTTACCGGTCGGGAGCGCACCGTGCATTCGCGGTTGAGCAATATTTAAATTGCGGTGATTCATTGGTTCGTGTGCGTCGTGCTTTTTTACTCACTTTAATATTCGATGAGTAAGTGATGGGCCAAGCACGCAACTTATCTGGTATTGGGTTCAAAACTTGAAAACAAGAAGGGACAATGGTTAACCAAACTCCTCCGAGACCATCAACGTTAGCAGCGACGCCAGAACATGTGGCTCAAGTTCAACGTGAAATTATGCGCAATCCACGTAAATCGATAAGGGAGATTGCAGCCTGGAATAAAAAATTCAACAGTACACGTTATTTTGAAAAAAAAACTACAGTTTCACCCATACAAACTGCAAATAGTGCAGTTTCTCAACGAAAATGACTATTCTTTATAATATGACAGCACAAACGCTTGGAAATATATTGTTTACTGACGAAGCACATTTTTATATCGATGTTAATAAACAGAACATCAGGTACTGGTGCTCCGACAATCCAAGGGAACGCCATCAAAGACGTATGAATTGTCCAAAAACGACAATGTGGTATGCAATTTCTGCCCGAGGGATAATTGGTTCTTATTTTTTTAACCAGCGAGAGACAGTCACTGCTGACGTGTATTGCCGAATAATAAACGAGTTTTTGGTACCGCAACTGCAGCTGTTTACCGAATTCAACAACAGAAAAAAAATTCAGAAAGACGGGGCCATTCCACACACTGCTAGAGTTTCAATGGAGAAACAGGGGAATTTTTCAGAATTAATCAGCAAGTACTGAGACATAACCTTGGCACCTCGGTCAACGGACCTTACACCGTGCTACTTTTTTTTGTAAGGATACCTTAACTCAAAAGTTTACAGTAACAATCTTTTAACAATTCAGGCCCTACAAGAAAATATCCACCATGAAGTTGCAGCCATTGAACCGCGTGTTCGCAAATTTAAGAATCCGATTTCAAGAGTGTCTTGAGAGAAGTGGACGACATTTAGACGATATTGTTTATAAAACGTAAAATCCGCATTGTTAAACTTCATTTTGAATAAATAAATTATGAGAATAACATTATTTTTTAAATTGAAAAATTTTCCACCTTTATGACCCATTCAACGAAATATTGTAATAGAGGATCAAAACACAATTCTTTTTACAATGTTATATTAAAATATTTTGTATTTACAATAAAATATTAGTATAGTATATCTATTACTTTTCGTGTGTATTGATATGGAAGCAATTAGAAAACTCTTTCAATATCGAAGAATACAAATATTTAAATGAGAGTTTGCCTTTCCACAATCGATATACATATCGCTTGAAAGTAATTTAGTAACTTAAATGTGATGTAGGTTCTATCTACCTAAACGACTTGTTCCGAGGATAAATGGTGTGGTTTCATAAAGTTTATCAATAACTTGTTTTTCAAATATCAAATATTTTTACATAATTAATATTATGTCTTATTGATCGTATTAACTGTTCGTAAATATTTGCATATATAAGTATGTACTATTAACAATGCGACACAATAATCAATTTCACTAATAAAGTTTTTAAAAATAGATTTTATGAAAATATGCCGAAGCGAGTTTCCAAAAGAATTAAAATTATTGACGTATTTTTTCATCCTTAATATTATATACACAAATTAAGTTTGTTTAACACTTACTTGCTTACTTATCATCACGCCGTTTCCCCGTGGGGGTGAGCAGAGAGGATAAACCGCCATATATTTCTATCCTTATACACAATTCTCGCCTCCAATTAACGAGAACTATTTTTAATCAAATACATTTGAACTATCCATTAGCAAACCAAATGCTACCTTTGCCCGCTTGCCAACAGTATTGTTAATATAAATTGCGTTTTTTTGCAGAACACCTCGCAACAGTGAAATTATTTTTTTCCCTGATTTTTATGAAATATCATTTTGTACGACAAAATTCAGTCAGCATTCACTATCAGAATATATTTTTGCTTAATATTTTACGTATCTATATAATTAATACTATAACAATATTCATAAGCTATAATCGTTAACCATTATCCATACGGAAAGGTTAATCGTCTTTGTGGGTAGTAAAATTATGGTTCTAAAGCTAATAACAAATTATTAATCATTGTTGGTTCACTGACGAAACGGAATTCCGCTTACAGAGGCTGTGAGCATGGCAACGAATTTGAATTCTTAGGCTGGTGTACTACCGACTATAAATTACACTATACATTTATAATAAATTAAAATACAATATGATTTATTAAGATAACATAGATAGTAACAATAATTCATTGTATGCATTAGATAGAATAACTAATATTTTAATTGAAGGGCTGCTACTTGAAAACATCTAATACCCCATGCGATGGCAACCAGAGTGTTCCGACTTCAAAGAAGATGAAGTTCTCTAGTTGACTCTAGTGATCTAAAACCAGTTTCTGGACATTTTTCTGATATTAAAACGTCTGGAAGCCAAGAATCACTATTCTAGAGAATGATGCTGAAGTAACTCAAATATTTGAGAAAGTAAAGACAATTATTTCGGCACAAAGGCGATATCGGATAACGTCATCAAAAGCCATCAGTAACAATTAGGAATAAGTTAGCTATTAAGGAAGCATCCCCACGAGATCCTCACTAAGATGTCTAAATCAAAACAATTATGGGTATATGAAATATCGACATGTATGTTGCATGAATATGTCGGTTATGAATTATGGTTGTTGTGAGAAATCGAAATTATGGATTAATGTTTATGTGGGCGCGTATTATGGGAATCAGAAGGATTTAGTAGATTGTTTCAATGATGAAACTGCTTCATCTGTGAGTGGTGGATACCTCAATATTCATCCATCACTCGTGTGTCCGATTGATAATAGCGAAATTCATCATGTACGTGTGACCAGAGAAAGCTAGAGAACGAAAAATTACTTACGGTTAATACATAGTTTATTGACAGGCACAGTTTACATGTATTAAGTAGTTAAGTTGTATAATAAAATTTCTACACGCAAATAGTTTACGGGGATGAATCTTGAAACTATTGCTGGGAATGCGGCGGCGAGTAAAGTGACCTTCCCGATGGTTGCTGACCGCGATCGTGTTTTTATACGGTGTCGGTATTTTATAGCTACTGGTAACTTTGTTTCAAGCACCGGTACATGCAAGGTGCGTTCAGGATCGTTGGCGGTGATGATAACAGTGGAGGCGATAGATCTCTATAAGTACGATATTTAATTATATTAATGACATCTGGCTTAACTATTCACGTCTTACCGCATATACTAAATTCTCGTCCTATATCGTAACAGTAGTATTCCCGTATCAATAAATTTTGCAGGAAGATAAATAATTTGTACTGCAACTAATAACTTACAGATAACATAGAATTCGTACAGTGATAATTCACAGTGATGGTAATAAATAATTTGCACTGTTACACTTGATGCTTAAAGTAACTAATAATAATAATAATAATAATACTAATAATAATAATAATGTTTCTGTAAATATGCAAGGTGTGTCACAATTCACAGTTACACTGGTATAATTTATACAGCACTAAATAATTCATGAACATATGTACAAGCACATTATGCTATATTATTCTCCGTTACTTAAGGATTTTTCAAGCCAACGTCTGAATCAATGATGGCCTGAAACGTCGACTACCACAAATCTGATTCACAGCATAAATAATCTAGAAAGAATTTATTATCAAGTATAAGTAATATTTTTGAATATTAAAAATATAATGAAATTTTAAATATCGTCGCCACACAACAATGCCACATAACAAAACTGCGAAAAATCGTGAAACGTTTTTTTTGTATATCTTGTCATTACGCGTGTTTACTAAAAGTATGTCAGCTAATTGAGGTTAGATATTTTAGTTTTGTGTTATTACTACTATTTTGAATTCTAAAATATCAGTTAAAAAACCATCAAATGTATTTTTATTGCGACAAACATAATCACTTAGATAATATTTAAAACATTTTTTACTAGCGATAATATTTATAATAGTTCCAAGTGAGATTTTTAAAGAACAGCAAAATATTTAAGACACTTTCCTATATAAATTGACGTTTGTTAGGTTATTCAAATTTGGCTGCACAGCGACGATATGCGTATTTATCGACACCGACTTGACAAGACAAATCTGGTAAAGATTTTGAAGAAAATGGGATGTCTATGTACATTCAATTCTTTTTTTTTCCTATAAGTCTGGGAATCAAATTTGAATCGATTGCTCTTTATTTTTATTTGTGCCATAACTAAAAATATCCGAACAGTAAAATATAAAGATATTGAAACATAAACTTTTAGACTTGCTTTTATCTCAAATGCCCTAGTAACGTTATCAAAACGCATAAAAAACGAAATTGTGTTTTTCCAGGCTAGATTTTTTCGACAGGCGACTCCTTCGGCTTAGTTCCGACGAACGGGGACCAGGAAAAAAGAGACATTGTCTTGTGTAGTTCGGTGGCATGGTTTTGGTTTCGCACTTACAGACCCTCCTCGCTATTGGCCCATAGGGAAGAACGGCTTGAGTAAAAACTTTTATTTTATGTTCTATCCTTAATCACACATTTACGATCCATTTTTCTCGCGTAATTATCGACATTATACTATAAGAAAAATTAAACGTAAATAAAAGTTTAAAAAAGTATTAAAATAATATAACTAGATTCTAACGCCATAAATTAGCATTCGCCAAAGTTTTTTCAAAAAAGTTACACGAACATAAAAAAACGTGTTAGGTTTCTCAGACATTTTAAAGTATGTATATATATAATTTAAATAATAACACCATATGTTAAAATAAACTAAAAATCACTTTACATGTCTCAGATACGTGTATCATACCACTCCTGTATATAATGTATTGCTTCCTTCATATTTCTTCCTCGTTGATCAACAGTGATAATGAATATTCATAGCAACGTTCTTATTTATAACAGTTCATCTGCGAACCGCCTATAAAATATTCCCAATATTTAAAAGGCTATTTCTAATAATCCACTTTCCATGTTAATTAATTTTGATTATTTATGAACAACAATAACACTAAATAAAGAAAACTAAAAAAGGGAATAAATAATATTGCAGATGTATTGTTTAATAATAATTTTTGACATTTTCTGTTTATTTTATGTTATGAGTTAATTATGAAATTAGCTAATGAGACTTAAAATATCTATGTTTTTGAAATCACTGATTATAAGCCATTTAAAGGTATAATATGAAATTCGCCTAACGGATTTTATTATATTATCTACTATACATTTTAATTTGTCTGGACGGGTATATTTTTAATGTATGTAAAATTGTAATAAAAAAATACTTTGAGCTTTTACACCCACATTTTGCGATTTCCATTAGCTACATCTTATTTTTTATAGATTTTCATATCATAAAAAGCATCTTTGTTTTTTAAACTTTGATTTTCATGTAAAAATGATATGAGTATCAAGGGAATAAATACATAAACTTTTGGTACCATTGAAATCAGTATTACTTCTGTTCATTCAAAATTATCTATTAAAATATTCTAACAAATCTTGTTACATCGAGCATCTTTCAATTTTTCATAAATCAAAATAAGTGCTGAATATAAAAGTCTCTTTGAACATACATGTTTCAAATAATTTCGTCGTCAAATAGATCACCATGAGATGACATTGACATACACATATCGCCTAGATATTTATTTTAATATGACATAGCTTCACATATATCTACGAATACATTAGTACATATTGCATGAAAAGTAAACTTACTTAGCATGTAATGTTTAAATAAAATAATGTTCTGTAAAAAGATATAAATTCGAAATTATAATGCAAGCGAATACAACAAGTGAAGTACTTACTTACTTACCATCACGCCGTTTTCTCCATGGGGGTAGGCAGAGAGGATAGAGCACCATACTCTTCTGTCCTGACACACAATTCATCGACATTCACACATCTTCCCATACAAGCTCGCTAATTATTGTGGCTTCTAAGAGGACCATCTTCCAGTATCTGGTTTACATGGTCGTGCTACGTCTTTCGCATTTTATCTGGTGTTAGATTAGGACATATAAAATTAAAATATTTTTTAAATTAAAATATGCTCTACGATTCTATTCCCTGTGCTGCGTTATGTACCGGTATCACGTTAGTGTGGCGAGAACTGGTCTTATCACGTAACGCGGTACCCAGGCGCAAACAATCGTAGCAGGTTGCAGATGTATGATTATTGCCGCTTATTATTATCGCATCTTTAGCACCTTGCAGCATCTCTTATCGAAACCATTTATATTTAACTTCACACAAACTTCCATATATTCCGTATCTTACACGAATCTATGATTATAACTTTTTAACTTATCTTATATCTCCGGGTAGCATTTTCTGTGGAATGAATAATTCCGGTTGTAAGTCGTATATACCACAAAATGGGGAAGGAAATTGGGAGACGGATATAAGAATAAGTTTATGAGAGGAAAGAGATTTTTTTGAAGTACCAGTGATCTCGGGGACCGGGATGTAGAAGGACTGCTCGCCATACCTCAAATATGACGCCTTCGAAATCCAAGGTGGCGCCGCAGAAATCACACACTGCATGCACGAGAATAGTTGACGATCTCCACTAGCGACTGTGATGTCACAGTTCCCCCACAGCACACACAAAAAAACAAACAATATGATCACACAAAACACCGCGAGTGGTATCGCGATGTCGAGATCAAACGAACAATATTTGTCAAGTGACACCTAGAGCACCATTCACACTGAGGGCAAGCAGTAGGATGGGTCAAGGGTAGGTATATGGAGGCGGATATGTGTCACGATCGATTTTAAAATGCGCGCCAAAAGTGTGTTTTATAAATACAGAACACATCTCTTTGAAACCTACCCATTGTTGAGCTAATCTGAAACTGATGTCTAATACCCTGCCAAACCTGTCTTTTTTTTCAATGCTGATGATGAACCACCTCCATACTTTAATCCATCATTCGTGTACGGAATAAAACAATACTTGTTTTAGCGGTTAGACAAGCAATCGAGACAATGTTGAGGCGTGGATATAATAAAGTATTTACACAAGAACAACTGGTTTATTCAATACTGGTTACAGTGTACATTATACAATATGTAATGTTGCGCGGCTGGAGATCGGTATGGAAGTCAATTTTTCTGTGAGGTGAAGTCGTGTGCGAAGCGTCGTGCGATATATGTTGCAAATTTGGCGTTGCTCTTAATAATTACATCCTGGGTCTGGTTCACCTTAATGGGTTATATTTTTTTCAATGGCAATTTTAGTAGGAAAATAATTTTCTTTCCAAAAAATATGTGCGACTAGATATCATTTTATTAATTTTAATTAATTCTTTAAAATATGTCACGAATAGTTTATTTTATTATTTACGTGGAATACCTTATGATATGTTTATATGATGTATTGAATTTTCAGGATCAACAATTCGTTGTGCCTACTGGCAAATGTGCTAGACTTCGTCTCTATTAAAATAGACAGTGACAATAGAAATAAAATACAATAGAATAGAAAACAAACGATAAAATGAAAAAGGATTTAGGATCAGTTTTATTCTTCTTTGTTGATAGGTCGGTCGCTGATACCTCGATGACAAAAAACAAAATTACTTTTCAATATGTGTATAACTGTTTATAGCTCTCTTCCTAGGCTTGATCGCCCACAAAAACTGGAGACTACAAGCACCACACATTGTTTTTTTTTAGATTTTATTATTATATTGGAATGTATAATACATATTTTAAAATTGTTAACACAATGTGATTGCTTGCTGAAGTGAATAAAATAATTATTGAAAAATGTATACTTTTTTTTTATATAATCCTCCCTTACTTATTCCATTTTTATTAAATAATAAATAAATATGATATCTTAACTACCATGAGTTTATATAGCTTTACATCAACCAGTTTCCAAAAATTTATTTTTGTTAATCAGTATGCAAAAAAAAAAAATTTTTTCTTTGATTTATTTTATTTACCTGATGCGAAAATTACTTTTTCGAAACCAGTAGGTAGGTAGTTAAAGTTTATTTATAATTTAATAAAATGTTTTTTTATTAAATAAAAATAACTCAAGCAAATATTCAAAAAAAAAAAAAATATATATATATATAGACATATATTGTACAGCTAAAAAATAATTTGTTACATATATTTTTTAAAACAGATTTTTAAAATTCATTGCCCAACTAGGCAGGCCTGTTTTAGGGCAAATTAGAGTATATATGGACAATCTAGGGCTGAGTGAATGACTACATCCCAACCTTAAGGAAATGCACTTATTTTCTTAAATAAATATTTTTTCAACTTTAACATATGTATTCAGGTTTTAATTAATCTACATACGAATTAAATGTACAAATATATTTTTTACTGCTTTAAGTTTATTTTTAATATTTATTCTTTCATTTGGTTACTTACAAGCTAATTTATTCCTGTATATTAAAACATATATATATTTCCCAGAAAAGAACGCACTAAATGATATAGAATTAAAATCGGTCATAATTTTTTGGAAAAACCCAATTTGAATATCAATTTGAAATATCTGCAACATATAAGTTCGAAAATTTGTAGATTATTTTCGAGGCTGTCATAGTGTAATTGGTAATCGCACTTCCCCGGACCGGAAGAGATCCTGGTTCAAATCCCGGTGGCAGCTAAAATATTTATTCAGTAAATTGAGATTATCTGTATGTATATCTTTCTAATTGATGCATTTAATTTGTATAATAAAATAAATGTTCTGAAAAAAATTAAAACTTCATAAATAATAATGTGTTCTCTTTAAAATACAATATTTACTCTTCACTAAAATGTCTTTGATTATTTAGAATGATTTAAAAATCTCGCTGACTATTACTAGAATTATATCAGTAAATAAATATAATTCTTTTTAAGGAAGGATATTCTCCAGGCGTAGAAATGAAAGAGGCTTTGTAAATACGCGCCCAGCTTCCACAGCGAAAAAAGAGTCTGTTTCAGGATCATTAAACAGCATAGTTCAATTAAATCGTAAACCTCGGAGCCTTTTTTTCCTGTTTGTGTATTTGATGTTTCGCATCGTTAGTTTCTAGCGGTGCTGGCTGGATGGATTTATAGAACTCTTGTAAATCTCTCGGATACAGATACGGGCTCCCATGAGATGAGGATCGTTCGGGTAGTGGTTTTATAGAGTGATAAAACTATGGACCTGATTCGACTCCAGAGCATTGGATTAAAGAATAAGAAGTTTCACGATCGGCCAGTCAGAATCTTCACACTGTTTACGGTTGTTGAGTGTTGCTTCTATCATCAGTGCTGATCATTTTTTAATATTTTGTGGTTTTATTTATATTTGATAATATAGTAGATCTATATTCTGTAAGATTTACATCGCTTCATGATATAAAATATATATTTTTTTAAATATTTAATAATTTCTTGAGAAATCAATATTGTTGACTTGCAAGATAAATGACCCGTGTCCACAGATTAGATTTTTATGACTTTTACGTCACTAGACAATCTCTGAGACGTGTATTATGCTCCAATGAGATTCGAGTGTCGCCATTTGCCTCATGTCTTACTTCATTCTTATCCTACGTCAAACATCCGTTGTCCGTTCAGTACCTGTTGATGTTCCGTTCTTTCATTGGATCATTTTAATTATTTTCTGCTGCAGTTAAAACAGAATAAATGTAATTTAATGCATTTCTTTGTTCAAATTTCAGAATAAATAGCTGTAGGTATTTACAGTTCTATGTGACGTTCATGTTAAGTTTTCCTATCAAATCGAATGCCATGTATACTGGTTAGTTCTACCTATCTCAAACAGTTGATCTCTAGATCAAAATCTAAACACGTGTACACGGTACTGAGATTTATTTCAACTAAATCTCTGAAATGTATCTCATCATATCTCATTCCATGGTCAAGGGTATTAACAGTTCACAAATCAAGCATCGTGCTTCGATGTCATTGTCAAAAATTGTAAACTATATAACGTATTATTTTGTAGGAACAGAACGTATCCGCCCTGGGAATAATATTCTGTGAAACGCTTTGTTCTTGTAAAATTTATCCATGACAATGATATTTCACTTGAGTGAATAGTTTACTATCTGTATATTTAAATAACTGGTAGTGAGACAATGTTGGAATAAATACATTTTGAAAATTAAGCTTCAACCGTCCCTACAGGCATATTCGTATACATATACATTCAAGTATATTTAAAGCTTCACGAGATTATTTCAGTTTTTCTTACATTATACAAGTATTGATTGTTACGAACTATAGTTAGTCGAGTTGAATAAAAATAAGAATATTTTGCTGTCAAATTAATATTTTCTGAATAAAATACATCCATCGTTTTTTAATCACATTTAAATATATGTTGAAGGGCGTGTCTCATAAAAGCATAAAATGGTGTTGAGGATCACAATCCATCATATTGGGTCACTGAGAGGTCGAATAATAAATTGATGGATAGCATACACTAAGTATTTTACAGTGGCGTACAGTAGACACCAACTTATTTTAAGCTGTTACCAATAGTGCCAAGTAAAAATAAGTATCCTAGGTATAAAAAAATATATATTATTATTTTGAGAACAATTCTATCAATTTTAATATAAAAAAAAATTATTTTTTATAAATTATTATTTAATAAGTAGTTTTTTTTTTGCTACGTACCTGAATCTGCTTAAAATATTATATATGATTTCTCTTTTCGACAATTTTAAAATGTTTCATTAAAATAGTCATAGCATAAACTTAAATGTAAATACACTCGTATACCAGAAATACATATATTACATTAATTTAAATCCCCTAATGAGTTTATCAGGTCAAATATAGCAAACAATTGTACAAAATAAATGTGATTAACAAGATTAGCAAGTCATTATTTTAAATTAAAAAGGTGAGAATAAAGACTACGATACTTCAAATATTAATAATTTACATCGAAGTTCGTTCTACAACTACTTAAAATCTCACCATTAGTTTTAGATGATAACTTGTTGTTTTAGACGTTCACACGTTAATAAGAACTCTATTATTTTATTAAGGCAAGACTTGCCAGCCAATCTTTCTATGTAATCACATTCAAGTGACGGGATTCTTACTACATTCTACCTTATAATTCCTATGTTTTTGTATCTGAGTGAACCATCAAATTATGTTGTTATAAAAAATTGAAACTAATCTTATTTTTTTCCAAGAGATTGGTAGCTAGTGTGAGTGTCAGGCGACATGGTGAATTATGCGCATCAGAACCACGCACCTCGTGCTATACCCTGAGCGAGCCGGAGGACGGATGAAATACGACGTCGCATTTTGGCGTCCAACGTCATTGCACACAGTTTTAATTTTTAATTAAATTAAATTTAAAAAGTCAAATTATAATAAATATTATTATTGAGTTCTGCTAGTTTGCGTAAGCATTATTATATATTACAACTATTTTGATGGTAAAATTAGATTTTTTAAATTTAATTAACAATAAACATGGAGTTCTACAAATTAAACACAATAACAATAAACATAGTTTTCAGTCAAAATAATCTCTTAAAAATAAACTAGTAAACCATACACATATTTTTTAAATTTATTTACACTCTATTCCAAATCGTTTTGAGAGTTGTATACTCTCGTTTCGATTCGTCATAATTTAATATATTTTTATTTATTTTATTACATTCAGTCATATCAACATAATACTATCATAGGTTGGCTCCGGTATCATCGTACCAGAACCATACCTGCTGGTAAACTATAAAAAACTACAGAAATTGTCAAACGTAAATATGGCCCCCTAACAATCACTCATAATCACTTAGGAATTATCAGAATTAAAACTCTAGCCGTTAGTTACGTTAATTCGTGTTATGTTGGCTAAAATTTTACAGGATCTTTTCAAGGAAGATAAGGATTGTTTATTTTTTTTTATTTCCCAGAATTTATAAAATGCACCATTTTTTTGCTTATATATAGTGCACGCCCTTGATATTTTGATGCTTTGTAGAAAGTATAAATATAATAGTTTTGATTTTCCATAGATAATAACATTTTCTTGCATAATTTTCACATTCATAGAATTTTCGAGAGCTAGTTTGTCTTATATCTTCGACCACTCTGCTTGACTCCCATCGTATGTATAGTTTATCATTAGGACTGCTGTCATCAACCCTGATGATGGATCTTACATTGTTATCCGAAACGTCTGTAAATTCTTTGATAAAAAAAAACATAAAATTATTTTTCTGGACATATTTTGTATAAAATTAGTTATTTACACTGACCATTAAAAGAATAGACATGAAATAAAGTATACATATTGGAGAGGTGTTAGTAATATTAGTTGTAGGACGAGGGGCATTTTACACACATTCTTGGTGGAAACATAAATCCGATAGTTTATGACACATTTATGCAACAGTAAAAGTTTTTACTCTTCGAAAATTAAATCATTGTGTAAACAAGACGTATTTTTTAATATTGTCATCGTTTAAGTTTTAGTTCCAATCGAGTCATATTTTTTAAAAAAGTCGCGGAGCTATTTGATTGCATGAGTGGTACCAAAGTAATCACGTAGGTGACACCAAAATGAAAATATTGTAAAAAAGAAATGGCGTTAGTTCATGTCTATATATTTGATGGTCTGTGTATATTATTACATTTGTGAAACCTTAATTCAAAGTAACATACATAAAAATTACAAATATTCTTCATGAAAATAATTTTGCATACAGATTGTCGCTAATTCTCTACTGTTTTTTCAGTTTTCATATATTTTGGTTTTTTATGTATCCATTTTATTTTACAAACGAAAACATTATCATACGAATGTCAATGTTAAACGATAAAACATTAGAGAACTTTTTGACTTCACCATTCTACTTTATTTTTCCTTACAAAACATGTTAAATCCTTTACCCCTATTTTACATATAAAAGGACGATTTTATTGGCACACAAAAAGATCTCTTCAATTAGGATACAGTTGAACCATTTTAAGATATAGTTTTTCTTCAAAAAAATGTTTTATTTTTCATTACTATAAAGATTTTGAACGCAAAAGTGCGAAAACATTTTAAAAATCGTAATATTTTCCTTTCGTTTCATTTGAAAACACATTTTTTTGAAACGATTTTTTTCAACATTAACATATTGATGGCATCCGAGTCGAATGTATGGAAAAAAGTAGAAAATGTAAAAGTATTCACGTCTTTTCAAAATTTATGGAAATGTAAAAATATAAATGGAAGTAAAAAACATAAAGTATCTTGATCTACATATTCACATAAAAAATGTTTTAAGGTTCTCACTAGAAACAACACCGCTAGGACATCATTCATCTAAAATATCTTATTTATTATGGGTTTGTTCTAATTCTCTTTTCACTCGTAATTATGTAAGCCTTTTTTTAAAAAACATGAATAAAATTACATTACATCTGATTATTAATGTACCTGTTACTTAAACTTCTTAAACATTTTGAGAAGTAATCGATTTTTAAGTATTAATTACTGACAGGGTGTAACAGATTAGTTCACAATATTTAATGGGCAGTGGTATGTAGTAGATATAGACTTAGGTTATGCTATTACCATAATATCATATAATATACTATATACTACATTGTATATAGGTTAATGAATTTTCGTTTAAACCGACGTATTTGGGGAAAATTAATCCATCATAATAAAAATGTATTATCTTCGAACGCAAAGAATAATCACGAAAACAACACGTTAAGGAAGGAAATAAAATTTGGGATTAAAAATTAGTAAATGAGGAAGTAGATACTCTAAGCTAATTTCAAAACCTTTCAAGTGTCATTCTATTAGGAAAAAGTATAAGTAAGGACTCCGTACAACATGGATCAGCTAATCCATTTCTGACTGCCGAGTGAAATTTTCAATGGTAACAATTGTATGGCTTGAATAGAACGATAGAATAAAATAGTGTCTAGCAATTGTAGGGCAGTAAATGATGAATAACCCAGTATGGAACTACGACGACTACGCGCGACGCCACCGGAGCGCTGTATCTTCCAGAACTACGCAACTAATGAGTCTACTGATACACTATGGCGCTAGCGTAATTAAGACATATGGATTATTTAATTTATATTTGTTTCCCAGAATTTTTAGTAATGCACAGCTTTTTTGCTTGTATACAGTGCACGCCCTTGGTAATGGGTGACTATCTGACTCAATTACCAGTCGAAAATGTTCTAAAGAAGCCTCAATAATCGAATAAGTTTTGTGTTAAGGCAGAAGCGTGTGGCGTTTTATCTTTTCTACCTACTCTCGTGGATAAAAGGTTTTAGTGTTAGCTTATTAATTATAACATTGTCTATTTTTTAATTTATACAATATAATATATATTATAATAAATACTTATAGACGTTGTACCCTCATATCATTACATATCATTACTAAAACAAAACAATTATATATGTAAATTCATTATGTACCTACCCACATTAAATGTTTAAAACGTTTAACTGTCTGAGTTTACTAAAATACAGAGTTATACGCATTATTCGTTATGTATTGTATTTAGTGCCCTACGCAAATAAAAAACTTTACCGCCAAATCTCCGAGAAAAGTTTCGTCCACGTACACTCAATGTACGAGTTATAATGACTATATATATATATGTTAGTAAGTAAAGATATTGATCTGTTTTTCTAACAAAAAAAAATAGTAAATTAACTTTTTTTACAAAAAAGAGACGTTGCCATTCTAAAGAATTTAGTTTCTATATTTTTCGAAATATTTAAATTTTGTTAGACTGTTGTTGTTCTTTTTATCTTTCTCCAAATATGATTATTTTTTTGTATCTAAAAATAGTTGAAGTGATTTACAAAGTCTTTTTTTATAAATTTCTAGAAATAATCATGAATTTAAAATGAAATGAATATACTTTTAAAATTAGAAAAATTAACTTTGTGGTTAAAATTAATTATTTTTATTATAAATTTAACAATTTTGGTATCTACAAACTTAGTTGCAAGGATTATGCTGCATTTTATATTGGTAAAATGGGTAGAAATTTTAATATAAGAGTAATGGAGCATTTTAGATGTTTGAACAATAGTGGATTTTCAGAATTTACTAATCATTTGATAGAAAGTGGTCATGGTTTTGATAAAAAATTGGGATTGTTAATTTTGCATGTAAACGGTGTTGGTCATAAATTTAATAATTTGGAATCGTTGGAGATAAATACAGCATGTAAAACTAATCAAAAAATTATAAACAACCAATTAAATTTAACTACGAGTCCAATTCTAAAATTTTTTCCTTCAAATTATTCGAGTAAATTTGAGTTAGGTACTAAATTTATTTTTTGAATAATTATTGTTTTTTTTAAAATAGATTCTGGTAAAGAAACAACATATTTCGATTAGTATTGACATCCTGAAGAAGAAAATGGTATTTTTTGAAACCGGTAGATGTATTTAAACTCAATAAGTGGTCAATAAAACAAAGTTAATAAAAAAAAATATCCATATAAAAAAAATTAAATCGAATAATTAATTTTATTTCAATTTTTTTTATTAATTTTCATTACATTATCAATAAATTGTTTATGTGTTATTAATGAATAATCTTTTTCATATTTAAAGAACATGTAATAAATATTTTATGACATCAATTATATTATTATGCTTATGTTAATAAACTACATAAAATCAATCGTTATTTATTTAGTTCCCAATGGATACAATGTCCTAACGATTAGCGGTCCCTGGCGTATGGCTGTGCAATTATTATTGCGGCATGCAATAAACATTGCTAACACGGCCGTGGTCAGGTCATCGGGTAATAAATATTCTAACAATACAATAAATAAACATTCCGAATGATAAACCACCTTGTGTACGCTAACACAATATTTATCCAATATAAATGTCGGTGCTGGTTACTGTACACCCAGTCATTTTGCTGCAATAGGTTTAATATAAACGTAATAGCATTATTTATTTACGTGTGACAATAATAACAACGTGTTATCACGGATCGGTGCCTTTTTTTTCTTTTGGGACATCCATGATCAAGAAAACTCTCTTTTGTATTTCCCGTCATTCCTCATTATCTATTTTTTGCAGCTGAGAGTTCTTAATAAGAGGCCACATTTTTCTTATTCAATATATTCGTATATCTATCTGTCTTCTTCTTCCAAGTCTTCCTTCTAAGGGTATTTTATTTAGGGGTTCGTTTTTCGAATTGGCAACACTTTTTCCAGCGACAGCTAATTTGACATCTGATACCTGATTTGTGCTCAGTTAGGTTTGTTATTTCACCATAAATAGACTTACGCCAGAATAACGCTTGCAAATGGTGCAAATTTATTTCGAAAATCGTGATTCAGTTAGCGTAACTAAGCGTGCGCTACGTCCATTTTACGGTTGACATAATCGTCCATACGAGCAAATAATTCGAATAACCATGGATCGTTTTCGCACCATGTATACTCTAATTGATAATACGCATTCGCAGAGACGTCGTACACTGCGCACCGAAGATGCTGCTGCTGTAGTGGAGCGTAGTATCGTGGAGGACCCAAATGAGTCAATTCACCATTATGCACAGCAATAGATTCATGATTACGAACTTTTTCGTTCTCCAATTGAATGGCCTTAATGTGGAAGAACTGTGGTTTCAATAAGATGGCACAACATGCTACACAGTGCACGCCACAATGAATTTATTAAAGGAAACATTCGATTAGAGCATAATGGACCTGTGAATTGGCCTCCAAGATCGTGTGATTTAACAGCTTTGAATTATTTTCTGTGGGGATATGTGAAGTTGTTAAACTTTTCCGATAATCCAGAGACGATAAGAGACTTGAAAGCCAACATTTGTCGCGTTATTGCCGATATACGGCTCCAGCTGCTCCAAAAAGTGGTCGAAAATTGGACTTTCAGATTGCGCGTAATTTGAGCCAGCCGCGGCGCCCATACGCGCGAAATCATATTTAAACACTAATGGCATAAAATTATCTTTCCAACAAATTTTTATTTCATTATAAAGTTCTAAAACATATTTTATAATGATACGTCGATAGCTGTTAGGTTTTTTTATATGACTGATCTATGTTCTTCTTTTGTTCTTCTCAGATCTCAAATTTCCCATGTTTTGTAGTTCTATCTTAATATTTTCCAACTATCTCTGTCTCCTTGGTGTAGATTATTTTGGCTTATGTGCATTTTAGAGAGTTTGTTATCTTTCACCCCTTGCTTCCGCAGCTATTAACCTACTATTGTCACAGAATCTAAAAATGTAACTGTATACAACTGATACGACCAATTATACTGTGTATTTCTGTGTATGTGGATCTAAGCTTGGTCTCCCCACCTCTTCAGCAGTTTTGAACTGTCACATAAGAATTTAGCGGTCTCCAGGTATGTGCGCTACCTTATTAAAAATAAACATAATGGGTCTCAACGTATGTGCACCCACGATCTTCTTGTTGGCCTATCAAATGCCCGCTAAGCGGCAAGCGTCTATGGGAAGAAAAAATGGCCGGGCTGTCACTTTTTACTGGCGGGGAGTAAGAGGTCTGGAGGTTCACTGCATGGGTTGCGGTCCGTGATAAGGAAAGGCAAGGATAATTAGAAAATGGCGTAGCTACCAGAGGCCAAGGGGAGTTGCCTGGCGTTCTCAGCCTTAAGGATGGATAATTTGACGGTGAGTTTTGCCTGACCACCAAGGCTAAACTTCTGCAGCATGGCAGTAAATTTATGGAACAATACTCGATGACGAATTGATGAAGTGATCCCACTCTAGGTTTGGCTAAATCAATCTTTAAGGCCTTAGGTAAACAGAGATTGAAGAAAGAAGGAAAAGTGACATGGACATAAGAACTGAATGAAATTCGTGCATTTGTGCATTCTACCTTCCCATGCAAACAAAAATTAACTCATTTATAGTTATCCACGGCCCTGACAAAAACACACACAGTGTAAGTAAGTACCGATGTAAGCTAGGCGATATGATATTAGGCCCGGGGACCTAATGTTTCATGCCATGACACGAAGAACGCCGGGCCAGCCCGGGCTGCATGTGACAATATTTACTGGCAAAAGTATGACTGGATAATACTAATAGAAGAGATAAGAATCTTACAACTTTAGGATCGAACACTGAGAAAGCATAGAAGGCTGCAATCGCTGGAACATTTAATGAGATTAGAAAGTCCCTGTAACATGCACAACATCCTCTTACGAAGCCAAATGGATCAAAGCCAATAAAAAGACCAAGGCGTAGATAAACAGTAAGGACCTGCTAGAGGTAAGCGAGATAATCAGTCAGGACTATAAGGCGATGTCAAGGGAAGAATCATTTTTTTTTATTATTGTTATTTAATAACTTAATCGTTATTAACAATAAAAGGTGCTTATTCGAAATACATGCACTACGTACTTTAGGGACTAAACTATATTTTCTGCATTTTTTTTTCATTTACAATACATAGTAAAACTAAACATCACACATCATATTTTAATACAAAAACGTTTTTTTAAATAATTGCTGATGGTTTGGCCACAATTAAGTAAAATAATTTGGGTTTTCAATTAATTACTCTAACCAATTTTATACACTTTTTTAAATATATTTAGAGGTTCCGTTTCACCCTTTGTAATTACTCTTCAGTCTCTTAATTCACCCCACGCTATTAAACTACCTTCCTCCGGTATAAATGGCTCGAGCAAAATCGCCCCCAGATATTTTCATTTTAAACCTCGCAAGCCATTCTAACATTGGAATGCTGTTTCTCATAAAGCAATCATTTACAGCCCTTGCAGTGTGAAAGGCACCATTATCATGTTGGCAAACATCCCCATTTTTATGTGAAGCCTTCTATTATATTATAAAAATCTATATCAGTATTAGATATGTATGTATTTACAACCTTTATTCGCATTTTTGTTCATTTGGCCATTTTGACCCACATAAATTTCTTTTCCTTATTTCCATTTAAGCTGACCTCCGCCCTTATTATTGCAAATTACTCATTTCCTTTCGATTTAATAATATTGTATATTTAAGTAAATTTTTTTAATCTATTTATTATATTATTTGTTAGTCAATTTTTTGGATAGAGGATTATGGACTACTCATATTTAAAGAGTTTGTGTATTTGGGATGTATGTTTGATAGAAACAGAAAGGCTGAGAAAGATATCGAAAGGTGGGTGACTGCAGGAAACAAAATGAACGGCGCTTTGAATGGAATTATATCTAATGGGGATTTGTTAACCGAAACAAGACTATCAGTACATAATGGAGTCCTGGTACCGACACTAATGTATGGAAGTGAGTCCAGGACCTGGCAGAAAAGGAACGAAAGTAGACTAATTGCAGTGGAAATTAAATCTCTTAGGCGTATATATTGCAGATCTATTTATGACAGAGTAAGGAATGAAGAAATAAGGAAAAAATGTAAAGCTGATCTTATTACAGTGAGTAAGATTAAGAAATAATCACACAGGTAGTTTGGTCATATGAAACAGATGAATGTGGAGAGAATGGTAAGAATGGAAGACTTGGCACGACCAGGTAAACCAGACACTGGAGGATAGTCCTGCTAGAAGCCTCAATAATCGGCGAGCTTGTATGAAAAGATGTATGAATGTGGATGAGACGAGAACTGTGTGTCAGGACAGAAGAGTGTGGCGCTCTATCCTCTCTGCCTACCCCCGTGGGGAAACGGCGTGATGGTAAGTTAGTTATTTAACGTTTGTTAATTTGCTCTTCTCAATAAGATAACCTCAAAATCATTTCAATCTTTATCGATCCTCAGACCGCATTATTTTATTCTTCCTAATTTTTCTTTTTCACTTTAACCTTTTCTGGACAATTGGGAGAGCTTAGTTTTTATGGCAAATTACAATATTCTACGTAGAGTTTTCTGGGCATATATATTAATTTTCTTGGTCGACGTTTCTGATCAGTTATATCAGCGATATCAGCTCTGATGATTGATTCTGGAATTAAATCCGAAATATTAGTCAGAGAAGTCAGAATTAAACGGTAGGATAACCTAGAAAACTATATACAGAAGAGCTTGTTTTTTATCAAGTATTCTTTGGTATTGTATCTTCTGTTTTTTTTATTCTCGAGACATACCTATCTATTTTATAATAAAACAGGTAATACTATTCAGTTTTATCTAACCAGTACGATGAGCGAAACGAGGGAAAAATAAATATATTTTAGGCTAGTATAAAAAATGATAATTTATTTTAACTTTGAATCACCTTCGGAAAAAATATATCTTTCTTAAAATCACCAGCAGAAGACAAGGATAGATTAAGTGGTAAAACTCGACCTATCCAAAAAGGGACTAAATAAATAATTGAAAATTTTTTGCGTCAATTTATTTTTTATTTGTAAATACATAGATATTACATTTTTTAATTATCTAGCTGGTTCCCCCATTAAACTCTTGGCTTGATCTGCAGAATCTCATATGTAAACATTTTTACTTTTTTTAGATTATTTAATTTTGTTTTTTTAACCACTTAATTAATACACCAACTGTTTTCAGGAAACCAACATTCTTTAAAACAGATAATCTTAAATTTTATCAAAAGTATGATCATTTTCTAATAAACATTTTAAATGCACTTTGATAATTATATATTAAAAATTCGACTTGTTTTACTAATATAGAAAGCAGTACAGTCTTATTAAATAACCTTAATTATTAAATAACTTTATTAAAAAATCTTAACACCCAAATTTTAAATTTACCATCTTTGTCATTGAAATTTATTTTACAATATTGGCCTTAAAATGAATAATTTAGAAATATCATAAATAAATAAAGCGAGAAAAATTAACTAAAATATATAAATTACCAACTAAATTTAACCACGAGTCCTGATTCGAAAAAATTTTCCTAAAAATATTTCATGTCATGTCATATTTACACTTTTTTTATCATCGTAACAATTTTAATTAGGTACTAGATTTTTTTTTTAATTGAATTTTTAAAATAACATTAGTTAATTTGACATCCTGAATAAGAAAATTGTAATTTCTGAAATACGTTGGTGTATTCATTAATTAAGTGGTTAAAAAAAATAATTTAAACCACAAAGTTGATTTTACTAATATTAATAATAATCAAAATATTATTACAATTTACAACACAGGTACAATGCAAGATAAATTAAAAAAATGAATAAATAATTATAAATTAAATTAGGTTTTTTAAATTAAATATCTTAAAATCCAACAGTCGTGTATTAAATTAATTTAAAGAGAAAATGTAAAAGACCAATGTAAATACAATTTCTTAAATGTGTGTAAAAATATTATATAATAAAGGTGTGACGCAATGAGAACACGTTTATAACACCATTTTCCACGAAATTCAATTCCGTTACGGGATAGTATCACACTAGTTGCAAGTTATGTGCAAACCATTAACTTATGATATCTTCTCGTTGCACGTGAATACCACAATTTATTGCATAGAAATAATAGAAATAGTTTAACCCACGCTATTTACTGGATTGTATTTTCCAGACCAGGTAGTGGATGGTGACTTACACACAATTTGTCACAAACCTAATGGCTTTCAATTCTAAGAATGTTAGAATTCTGCTATCATTTTATCGTGGATAACAGTACCCTTAATGGTCGTAGGCGTTGAGAGAAAATAAAATTTCTTGCTAAGTAAAAATTGTGTAGAAGTTAATATATTATTTTATTTCTTACTAGCGAAAGTTCACATTTAGCCCTGCGGACAGCTTTGTTGTGTTTTTTATAGTTGCAAATAATAACAGGTATATTTATAAATTATAAGTCTGTTAAATATTGTGTGACATACAACGAACCTATTAACCTATGTCATGTTATGTAACGTGCTGGCACCAGTGGATCGAATGCCAGTACATTACGCCACCGGCATGGCTCAGTCTTTGAGTGTCTATGTAGTAGGTGTCAGAGTGGCTGGCTCGGATGGATAGGAATGGTCTTAAATAAATGAAGCACTTGATTTACACAACTAACACATTTTACAATATATTTAAGATTAAAAAGCCCGACAATGATTTACATGAATGGATAGTATTCAAATTATCAGGTTTGCATCAACAAAATTCTCACGAACAAGGTTTACTCACTTCACTGACCGTAGTGGAATCACTTCACAGATTTTTACTCGATCCATTTCTCTACTTCCCAGGTTGAGGTGTCTGTCGTCCTCCAGAATGACAGAAGCCTGGGCTGGAGTTGCGACTCGCCTTCAATATATCTTCGAGGCAGCCTTCTTATCAAATCCAATTCGGGGACCTCGCCGGTCTGCACAGCTACCAAACCGAGATTCTCCTTCTATATCCCATCATGCGATGAGTTTATGTTGCGGTGGATTGAGGGCCACATATCTCCCGTATTCACCGCATCCAAGAAATCCTTATTGCTATTCTCCACCCACTGTCCGCACGGCATTGATCTCTTGAAATTCACAATAGACACTAAACTTGATCAGGGAACTTAAGTTGTCATCAAATATTTTTTCTAACCTCACTTTACCACGGTATTATCATCATTTTCATCATTCTAAATATAATATATATTATTGTTTAACATTAAATTAATATGCTTGTATTATTTATCTTAATTCGCACAATTTTTAAATAAAACGGCTGCCATGTTACATATGTAAACTTAACAGTTTTGATTGAGTAATGATAGCGACTGTCATGTCGTTTGTCGGCGCAGACAGTAGACCTTGATTCGAATTGTTCAATTAATTTTAAATGTTTTAATTTGTACTTATCATTATATAACTAATTTCCTATGATATTAACAATTTGGGCTAATATTAAAAAAAATAATTCAAACCGATGGTCGCTCTCCCTGCAGTCTTGAATCTTCTAAAAACTCGGCTTTAATTACCCATTCTGTTGCTCTAATTCAGGATTTTAGTGTAAAGAAACACCGGGAGCGGCAGAGAAATACTGGCAGATACTGGCTATTAATGGCTTCGCTCTTTGTTGGGTCGACTAGAGAGATTTAGGCTGCAGGTCTTTTATTATTGATAGTTTAACCTAAAATTTCATATCCTAAATTATGTTAGTATTCGTAATTTACTTTATGTTTTGCATCATGACAAAGAGTCATCAAAATATACAATAAGGTAGATTTTTATTTCATAAATCCTCCCCTGCAAACAGATAATGGAACTACGTTATTTATTATTTTGTCATTTTGTTTACGCCTCCATTATAACCCCGCATTCCCAGAGAGATGACCATAGGAAAGGGATGTACAATTCTTAATTTCTGAGTAAAAATCACTTATTTTATTATCAACTTTAATTATTCGATTTATTCTTATTCTTCTATGGCACTACATCTCAGGGTAATATTTGGCTAAATCCCAAATTTGACGTCTATCATGCCGCTCGGAACCGGCGGAATGATGTGAAAAAAACAATCAAAAATACACATTAGTCGGATCTATATAAATATTATTTAGTTAGAAATTATTGAGTTTTTGATATAAAATTTGATTTTAAATAGTATCTGTAGTCTCAAAGCACGTGAATAAACATAATATATTATTTTATATCATTTGCTTTCACTAAAACTAAGTATTTTAAAAACGTTGTCCTGCAAATTTAATGGTTTATAACTGTATTAATTTTTAAAATTGTGTTTATTAATTTCAGTTCAAATTTGTCTCCGTAATCTTGGCTTCAAGATTATAAAAAAATAGATTTGTATATGCAAGAATATTCTATATTAAGGCAATTTTGTGGCAAACGAAAAATGAATTTAACAGTTAAAGAAATATAATTTTGTATATAACTTCTGATATAAATAAATAATAAAAGCCCACATTTTCGTAAAATGTGAATTATTTTTGAAAGGGAAGTCTTAAGGGAATATATTTTCAGAGTGTATTGAATGATTCACTTTATTCACATTATTCATATACATTCACACATGCACCCATCCATTCTTCTGAATTTTCTTACATCACAATTTATTATATTGGTCAAACATACAAGTATTTTGTAGTCGCCTGATTTTATATATTATTCATATATAATATAAGGCTTTCCCGAGATTTCGCTACTGTCCTTAATCCACCGCTGAATCTTGTTATGTGACTCCCACTATTTCTAGGATTTGTCTATTTTGGGGGTCCTCTAAGTCGTTTTGAGTACTATTTAAGAAAATTTGCCGTTCATTTGAGTGCGTGTCTAAAAGTAATTATTACATTGTCTTATAAGGTGGGTATTTGACCAGTGCAATCATTCAATCTTTACGTATGGTAAAGAAACTTGGACTTTAAATATAAATATTAAAAAATTATTGGTGTATAATCTATTGTCGTAGTCCAATTTTTAATGATGGGTAGTCGATTAAAATAATTTAAGGATGCTCAGTATGAAATTAGAGGCATCTGTATTTATTTCATATATGGTATATCGTACAATAAGTTTTAGTATTTTAGCACGATTACAATTATTATTAGGCGACATGTCACAGAAACTCTCGTTAGCAGAACTATAACAGATACACATTACTATGTTGCAATTCAAATTATAATCCCTATTAGATTGTGATTATTTAATTTTAGAGTTGAATATTGTTGCTTTCCGTCAAGATATCTATTATAACTAACTCCATTATAGGCATAATTGCGTTTCTATGTTCAGTTGTATTGTTTTTAATCTCCATATTCACTAAATTACACAATTATAGAGCATGCTGTATGATACAGTAATGTTGCAAATAATACGTTTTATTAATATAGATGAAATATTTAGCGTTTCAGTAAATTGGTGGATTTTTTCTTGATTTAAAAAAAACAACTGTTTCAAGGAAACTTGCGCCTAAGCAGATGATTCAATGATAAAAATAATATCAACATTTTTTAAAATTTGGTATCAAAATAATCTAAAATGTTTTATGTTCATTTGTCAACTAGATGCTATTTGTAGCAAAATACTTTCATTAGATATTGAATTATTTAATTCAAACAAGCCAATCACTATACATGATTGTGGGATCAGTATATAAGCACCCTAAGTATATATATATTGTGACGTTACGAAATTAAGATCACTTATTTGTTTTTTTGTTTGTTTGCACGCTATATTTTTGTTTTCAATGATTACACGATCACTAACTTACACTAACGTAACACTTCGACCAATAGCAGCGCGGCTGGGGATAAAATGGTGGATTTTTTTAACGTTTCCGGATAGACCAAGTCTGACGTGTAGTGGACGAAAGCCATGGCTCCGTTCTAGTAATTTAAAAATGTAAAAATCCATGATTATCTGACCTTGTACAATATTTTTAAAGTTAAATTCTCGTGCACCTATATGTGAAATATGAGTTCCAAAGTAACATTGTAAAATTCATTTTTTGTTCTAGGAAGCAAGCAGTTTCCCTTTATAATTTCAACATTGGCGTCTCACCCTCACAATATGTATATATATATTTAGGATTTTTGTAAGCATTAGTATATGGAACTGGTATTTCTTTTAGATTATATCGTGTTTTTATAGAAGTTTCCTTGGGGAAACCTAGGTCGACATTTCGGCACGGTATGACGTGCCATATTAACTCGACCGTGGGAAGTTTATATCTCCTGCGAAAAAGTATGGTTGTACCGTAATATTTTGAGGCAGCACCTTGACAATAGCACATGTTACTGTGTCGAAACGTTGGCCAAGATTTTTTCCAAGGAAATCATCTAGATAAAACACGATCTAACCTAGAAGAGACGCCATATATATACCGGCCATAAAGAAATGTCTGAAAAGCGATCCACGGACCGGGCTTTAAGAAGTACTACTAAAACTATATAAATACTATTAAAAATGTCTCTATTGAGGATATATTTTTAAATTAAATAATCCACACAGTTTTCAAACACTGCTAAAATATAATATATGCTTATCATCATTTGATGTAATTATAGCACATTTTTTAATTATAACAATATTTTTCGACAAAATTGATTTTATATGTATATATTTATAATTAAAGCATTAAATTAGCATTTTTATATTCAAATACGTATTCACTTGGTATGTATTATTATTTAATACTTAAACCATTCAAAATTTTTGAGATAAAAATATTTTAATTATTCTATTTTTCATATAAACAAACGTAAAAGAATAATACTACGTAATATATAATAAAGTTTAATAAATATAATAATTCTAAAAATTACAAATTATATTTCATTACACTAACATATTTTTTCTTTAAAGGTTGTATAAAACGCAATCTAAATGTTTCCTGCTGCGAAGCCTTGAACATGGAATAATATATTGCCTCGACGAAAAATCGATCAACTAATTAATTATTCTATATGAAGTCAAGATTTTCAACTACTAAGTAGCAGTTAGGAAACAGAAATCGTGTTGTGAATATAATAGGAACTCATGTTCCATTTTATCAATAACAAGTAATATATCATTTGATATTTTATAACTATTTTAACTAAATAAATAATACATAATTAACGAAACTAAAGTATTCAATGCAATTTATTATAGATCTTAAATTAATATCCTCAAATCTCCTTTTAATTGACGTAATATGTAACTGATACATTTTTTCAAAATTGGTGAAGGGAATCTGTATTTCCTCACTTTCCTAATTTTTTAAATTCTTCCATAATTTTCAAAGCGCTTGTATTAAAAAATATTGTTTTATATTCACAAAAATTGAACCCCTACTCTCCTAATCAAGATATCACCACCATACCTAGTCATTAAGGGAAAGTTAGTTTAATTATATTTGAATTGAGTGGAAAAATTTTTAACTTTATAAATGCGCAACATTTGTCACCCATATAATTGAAATCCTTCTTTTGTGTGGTTTAACATAATAATAATTTTGCTATATACCTATTAAATTATTTACATTATATTTTTATAAGAATTATTCTCTTCTTTTCTTCTTTTGTATTTTCATAATTATTTTGATAAGTAAAAAAAAATACATTTTTTGTAATAAAATATCAAAAAAAAACAAGGACATGTTTTTAACGTATATCTTTTGTATAATAAATAATACACGTATAGGTACGACATAACTAAATATTTACAATAGTTGGTATTACTTTTCATCAGCCTTATTTTCTTGTAACCTAAATAATATTTTTTAACATGAGACATCAATAAATCAATATCAGATGTAAGAATTGGAAGTGAATTTTAAATTAAGAAATTGCAACAGTTATTCAGACATATTAATTTATTTTATATTCCAATACCATGTTTAATAATGTATATAAAAAAAAGGGCTAAAATGTTTTCATGCTCACTTCATGCCTTCTTTCCCCAAAATTTGTATTAAAGTAATCTCAAAAAAGATGTGTCGATTAATTGACCATTATTTTATTCATTACCAACAAATGTCAAACTTAAATTTTTGGTAATTTTTCGATATTCACATGCTCGAAAATAAAAATATGTCTTTTCACTCTCCTGTAGATAGATAAAGAACAAATTAATGTATTTGGTACCTAGTGACGTAACAAGTCGACAGTCCCTCGAGAGGCCGCGTTTGAAGACTTAAAATGCGCGCACTGGCCGTGTAACTGAAGCATTCAAATTCACCACGCAAATCGAGAAGCGTTGAGCGGTCCCCGGGCGGTAAATGCGGAAAGCGGGCGAACACACACTTCCGAGTGGACGGCAGCGAGGTGCGGAGGGAAGACACTTTGGTCGCGGTGAACCGGGAGATTATTAGTCCCCTGATTCACCCGCAATTTGAATAAATCGTCTGACAGAAATGGAGAGAAGATTCCCGGCTGGCTGCAGAGTGGACCAGTCCAGGTCCCACGTATTAGATTTCAATATGTCGTACCCGCTGCTTTTTTGGGGGCTAGAAGATGGAAATTCCTGCTCGTATATGACCGTCTGGAAGACGATCTTCACCACCACAACTCATGAGGAGAAAAGCAATGTTTAGTGAAAATCAGGACATGTCAAATAAATTCACATCATGAACTATGAAGATGGAAAAATTTTCTAGGGAGAACTATACTTTATAGGGAGAAAACAAACAAAAAATAACCTACCTAAGGATTAGAATTAAAAAAAATAATACATATCTACTACCTACCTATACAAAGTACAATGATAATTAACCAACAACTTTTCTAACAAATGAAATTTTAAAATATAAAAAAAATTAATGCAATCAAATTTCATTACCTGTTTTCCTCGTAGTAATCTGTGCACACTACAAACGCAATATTTTCAATAATAATTCAATAATTGGTGAGCTTGAATGAGAAGATGTATGAATGTGGATGAGGCAAGAATTATGTGTCAGGACAGAAGAATATGGGGCTCTATCCTTTCTACCTACCCCCGTGGGGAAACGGCGTGATGGTAAGTGAGTTAGTTAATACTTGTATAAAAAACTCGAGCATGTGTCCAAAGCATGGTTACCCTCCAACCTAATACACATTCAGAAACAGTAATGTGTGTGGTAACAACATCATTCATGAGTTTACACACATTACTAAGCTATAGTGTGATAAAAATATGTGTCTTATTATTTCACAATTATTTCCAAGATATTTTATGCAATATCAATCTTGAAATGTAAAATGTTTGCCCCAGAATGGGCGAAGCCCTGTGAGACCGGCATTAAAATGATTGCATGTAAAAAATCTTAATAAAAAATATATATGTATCAAGACGTCATCAGTCAACAGTAAATTAATTCGGGGTACCGTCATACGGGTCGGCTCGCGCCATGTGGGCTGAATCGAGCCACTTTGATACATTTTTAGAAGTAGTTCTTCCAGCTGACAGCGAGAGTTGAAACTTTTTTTTTTTACCATTCTATTGTAATGAATTGAGCTACGAAGCGCGAGCAAGATAAGTCTATCAATTGAATGTAGATGTGAGATTTTATTGAAAAAATATTGCTCTGAAACTTTATTCTGTGACCAAATCGCCTGAAAAGTCAGGTAATTAATTAGGTATTTGGTTATTTTAGAGCTCGTATATTTTTTACCTCAATATATAGTTATCTCACTGTCGAAAAATAAATATATAACTTTTATAGTTGTGATATTCGTTTTACGCGCGAATAAAATTAGTGGCGGAATATATAATATATATTATTTATTTATATGTATCATTAACACTTTTATAAATATAACTTACCATGCCACGAAACTTGGCACTTTTGTACGTTAGGTACTTGAATATGTGTTTTAATTTTTACTAGTTTTACCGCATTTATTTTTAATAAAAATCAATTATGCGATATACAAAAAAAAAACATTTTTATGAGCAGTTAAAATTTTCCTTTTTTATTTAGTACTTACTAATATTTTTGTTTCTATACTTATTCTCCTAAATATGATGTATTTATTTTAGATATTAAATGATCTTTATTATCCTTGTACTCTATTTTATACTTCACGATTATTTCAATGTTTAGTTTCTTTTTTCTTAGTATGTTATAACGTTTTTTTATGTTTCACAAATTTTATTTTTATAGAATGGTTTACTTTTCCTCTGCTTTAAAAATAATTGTATCAATATAGGTAAATGAATATTTTATTGTATTTTTACCAAAAATATGTTTACAATATAAACTATCTCACCCTCTATGCGCAAGATTTATCTCCTACGTCTTGTAACAATATTTATTTATTAATATACATATTTGAACACATTATGTTAGAGCAATGTAATATTTCTAAATACATAAATGTACTACTCAATACTCGGTATGTTCTGTTCCTATCTGTGAATATCGGTGTGTGTGGGGTGACTATATTTTCCTTTGGAGTCTGGAGTGTACCTAAACAAACCTTGGATAACTTTCAGCATAACTTTTATATTGGGGAGTGGCCAGAAAAAGGGTGCCTTTGTTTTACGTAGGGTCCTAAAGAATAATCATGCAAAATTTAAAACGGGTGGCATTCAATATAACGTAACATAATAAATTAATAATATTGTGACCGATGCAAGTCGTTGATCACAAGTGGTGGGTGATTATGGAATCGGACGGGACGGAATGGGAAGTGGAAAGATGGTGTTATGAAATATTATCGGGTTCGCGTTCCTCGTGGATGCGCGGTCATTTTCTGACTCTCTGCGCACGTCACCGCGTACGCGTGGCAAGAAAGGGTCGATCGACCAGCCGCCCCGATCCCGCAGTCCGGGAGCTGCGCTGATACAGGGTGGTTGCGTTCAGTCGTACCGCTCGATCCACACCCGAGGTCGATTCCAATCCATACATAATTTCGGTATGCGCATTGAAATATTCGGTATCGCACCGTTTCCCCCCGAGGTTTACACGAGTATTTATTCAAACATCGACGAATAGTGCGCAATAGAATCGGACCATTTTTGAAGTTGACAAAAATTAAAATATACCGTATATACCATTTCGTTGAGCCAAAAGGCAACCGTCCCAATACATCATCGGAAAATAGAAAAGGCATGGTCCTTGTTTTCGTAACGAAAGTTATTTTCTACGCGGTATTCATCATCTTGGCGGGGTCCGGCTTCACTTCCAGCGGGTCCATGACAGCGTCAACCGCGAACCATTCTCCGTGGGCTTCGCCGCCGACGTCGAGTCAGAGCGAGTGCGTCCATGCGTGTGCTGTCACACCCTTTGCCTTTCCAACGAGACGAGCCAGCCGCAACTGTGAGTTCTTCATATTTAATAACGGGAGTATTCGCATACTAGTGGCCGCCTTACAAACAACCGGGCGTGCGTGTGTGAACCTCAGAGCGAGCGCTTACCTGATAAACCCGAATATATATATATATATATATGTGCATAACATGTGACCTATTTAGAAATATTACTGCGTCCAATGTATAGTTTACTATTGTTTAATATTGACTTAAGCAGAGAGTTACCATTCGTCTTTGTTATGTGGAGAAGAAAATATAATTGTTAATTTTTAGGTGTTATAAAATCAGCATCCGTTCTTTCTTGTTTTTGTGCTATTGAATGATAATATCGTTTGGGTAATAATTTATTTTTTGTATTGTTGCGTAACAATTTACTGGTAATATTTCTAATTACTAAGTTATCAACTGTTTTTGGGTCTGCGTGTTTTTGTATTATTAAACTGTTTTAAACATCTTAATTACTTTTCATCGTCATTCCGTCACCCTATTGAAGCATTGACTGCTTAAATAAAATTTACAGAAAGAACCGCCGCGCTCTATGAGAGCCTAGACCCTGGGAGAGAGCATATCAGTCTTTTACCACCTAGGTGAGTAGTTAAAAACTTAACAATGGGTAATTGGGAGGAGTTGGCGAATGGAATAGGAAATTGGAAATGAGATAAGGGTGGGATGAGGGTAGGGGACCAAGTTTACTAACGGGATAAGGAGGACAGCTCGACTATCCTTGAACAGACTCCAACCGGCAATTCGCACATTGTTCACTGAATTCCACAAACACAAATCTTCTGTTAATCCAACGAGAACACCACTTTCTTTCCAAAATCTCGACGAATTTAACACATACAAAAACGAACTAGTCGAGCTGGGGAACAGGTGTAGACTTAATTGGAAATGGGCTAAGGTGTAAGACAAAACAGAACCGGTGACAATTATACTGCATTTAACAATAATAATTGTGATTCAAGTATGAAAGCATATGTGTTCACCGATTAAAAAAATAATAATTACAAATACGGAACAAATATAATAAAGTAAAACCTGTCACCCATGGAAACGGTACTGCAGACTTTGCTGTTGTCTCAAGATAAGCATTTCAATATGAGGTTGGAAATTCCTAACAACACTGAATAAAATATCACTTATTTACATTACAGCATAATTAATTCAAGCCATTTTAAAATTACCTCCCTCTGTTGAATATTGGTCTACAGAACATTAACGGACCGCAAACAGCCATCATTTTAAGAATTGCTTTTGCACACAATTAATAACACACAATTTCCATTTTGTTTACCAAGTTACACCAAATCACAACAATTACTTGTATATGTTACCTCATTTTACCAAACTAGGCTTGAAAGGCTGTCTGGCCGTGGATTTTAATTAATTTTTCAAAAGCTCATTTGAATTTCACTGTTGGATTATTTATTTCCCTTCAGTACCCGTAAATATCCCGTGACGCAATGTTTTATTGCTACAATATTAATAATTCAACGTGTAATTAACAGCTTTTCTCTAGAGTTTTGGGCCCTCGGTGAAAATGTTTTGAATACGTTTAAGAATAAAAAACTACTCTGGAGGCTATTTTGAACACTTGGAAAAGTTTGACTTTGAATTATGAATTCTAAGATGTTTTTTTTATTCTGTCTCTTTTGATATTGTTTTAAAATGAAGCGAATATAAAAGCAATAGTATCTTAAAATATTATGCTAAATATTCACGCGTCTTAGCATTTTTTAAATTATTAACAAAGTTACGTACATGAAAAACTATTTTCAAATAAACAAAATATATTTTAAAGAGAACACATTATTATTGTGAAGTTGAAATTATTATTTTTTTTTTTGATGAATATTATCCGTGTGTTGGTCAGCGCGCTTCCCCGGATAGGAAGAATTGCTAAAATGTGGCAGCTAAAATATTTTTTCGATAAATTGATTTTATCTGTTCGTATATATTTATAATCGGTGCATTTAATTTGTATTAAAATAAAATATAACTATCTTAATGGTCTCCCGGAACAAAACTCAAAATCCAAATTACTCAGTTATAAGGCTAATGTCTTACTGCTAGATCAAAGAAATAGATCATTCACAACAAAAATGTGTTTTCCTTAAAATAAGAATATCACTAAATTAATTTATTTTCGTGAAATATATAATTTGTTATATAATACTTACGTCAAATGGTGGTATTATGTATTGTTAGGTGCATGCTGCTACGTCAGCTCCTCCACCGCCTAGCTACAACGGAGAGCATGATAGTGAGTTTTTCGTGATCAGATGCCACCTACTTATCATTGTGTGTAGATCCATCTTAACCATCTTTTGGGAAAATAAAAATAAGATTTGAGAGGTGATATTCCAGAATAAAAGAGTCAACAAGTTTTAGTTGAATTTATTCAAATGATCTTTGGAACATAACTACTCTTATAAATTAAACTCTAAAAAAATGAAGGTATGGAACCACTTTAACATGTGACGACGACGACGACAATAATAATGTGTCGACCTGCGTCAATTCCTCTTGTTTCCATGGCAAAATACGGCATCTTCACGCATTCGTCTCTCGCGGTGTCCTGGGAGTAGCTTCTGCCGAGGTATCCGAGTGCCTCGCAATTTTGGTCAGGCACTCCTTTCACCAGCGGCACATACACGCGTACTCTTCTCCTAGGTGGACCATTGTAAGAAGGATAAAAAAGAAGAAGAGCAGGAAGAAGGTAAATTTCAATATTTCCTGCAGCAATAGACGTTTTAACTATACAATTAGAATCTGTAATGCTAGAAATGAATGCGTTATGAGATCGATTAAATAAACATTATTTTTACCGTTCAATCGGCATCCTGAGTGCGACGTTCAAATGCCATTTTGGCGTCGTATCCGCTCCTGAATTTCGTTCAGGCTCCATCTCCAAGCAAAAGTTCTGAAACGCACGGGTCGGCTACGCCGCGCCGCAGGGCGCGTCACCTTCTAGCTTGACACACGAATGCAAAGTGAGCTCCTACTTTTCACCGGTCCGCTAAGTACACCCGATCGCCCTAGCGACGAACTTTGAAACCGGTGATCGGCGTTTAGCTCTTCGCGTGAAATTTACCAGCCATGGTGATTGTATGTTAATTTAGGTACTACCGTTATTTACTACTTGTTTTCTAAAATTTATAACGTTACAGTATATCGTACGATAATATTACATTTTAATAATGAATAGTTTATTAACTTTGTTCTATAAACCGCTGTGAGCTGTTTATTTATTTTCCATTTGAATATAAATAAATAACTCTCAGTGGTTTATAAAACAAAGTTAATAAACTATTCATTATTGAAAATGAATCACAATGAATATGTTTTAAATATTATATATAAAATATTAAACGTTTTATTTTCTTTCAAAATATTTGCGTACTGAAATTAATTAATTACCGTATTACCCCGAAATTTCTACGAATTCAGTATCCGACTTTCCTGAATCACTTTTTGGCTCAGATCTACACACCCCGAATTCAAAGATACTAAAATACCAAAAAACATGCGTCTTATAATCGAGGAAATACTTAATTAATAATCTTGATTGACAAGTCTTTTTTTGTATTTAATTAGTAGTCAATAATCTTATTTTTGAAAAATATCCAATACGTCATACGTATTTTATATTTAAACGATCATTTTTAATAGTTATTCTGTTTGCAGTCTTTTATCCAAGATTTCATTAAACAAAAACATTTTCTAAAACAAACACCTATTAAAGTTTGGCGAGCTCCATTGTTTTCGCAACACAACTGCAAATGGCATTAAAAATATATAATTTCTTTGCAAGAAAATTTTCTTTGAGCAAAGTTCTCACTCTCTCCAGCGCAGTCGGTTCGCGGGATACTACACCGAGACCCATTCGGTAATTCTTAAGCTCGGTAATTCTCGAAGTCGGTAATTAACTCCCCGTGAATGGGAGCCCACGGACCACTAACGGGAGAGGATACTGGCCGAGTTGTGCAGTTTTCCGCACAGACCGTGCTCAAATTTCAAAGCACAAAGAAGCTCGTTGTGCCCGAACCGCAAACGATCTTGACGTAAGGTCTCTCGCGAAAACCGAACGGGAACGTGTGGCCTCATTATTATTTGACGTGACTCCAGACGAATGTTTCGGGGTATTCAGAAACAGCTGTGCGGTCATCTCAATTTCTCAAGAATTGGCAGGAACAGGAAAACTATGGTAAAGTTAGTTCGGTAAGAAATCAAAAATCTAACAAAATATATATATCTTATAAAATTATACAGTAACTTTGCATTTAATCACGTGAGTTTTATATATAACGCAACCGGTTTTGATATATTTTCTAAAGAATAAAATTCTATCCATGGAGCCTCGGATTACGGACTCAATTCGTACCGTAAAACTACAGAAATAGATTATTCCCATAATAATCAATATAAAATGTATTAATCTGTTAAGACCTCAAGAAAATTGTCCTCTATTCTCTATTTCTTACTTGAAATCTTTTAAAACCAATACAAATATGCATAGTTTTAACTTAAAAGGAATTAGAAGTAGAAGTCGAAAGTAGTGGTATTCAAGAAGGAAGAAAGCAAGACAACGTTTAAAATACTTGTAGGTTATGAATGTTTAGAACAAGTAGATGAGTTTGTGTATTTGGGAAGTATGTTTGATAGAAACGGAAAGGCTGAGAAAAATATCGAAAGGAGGGTAACTGCAGGAAACAAAGTGAATGGAACATATTAACCAAAGCAAAACTTGCGGTTCTCAATAAAATCCTGGTACCGACACTAATGTATGGAAGTGAGGCCTGGAGCTGGCAGAAGAGGAACGATAGTAGACTGAATGCAGTGGACATGAGATCACTTAGGCGTATATGTGGCAGACCCATTAATGACAGAGTAAAGAATAAACAAATAAGGAAAGAATATAAAGCTGCTCTTAGTATAGTGAGTAATCACTTAGGTGGTTTGGTCATATGGAACGGATGAATGCGGAGAAAATGGTAAGGAAGATATATGACGCAAGTGTTGATGGTACCAGAAATAGAAGACGTCCGCAGAAGACTTGGTATGACCAGGTAAACCAGATACTGGAGGATGGTCCTGTTAGAAGCCTCAATAATAAGCGAGCTTGTATGAGAATATGTATGAATGTGGATGAGGCGAGAACTGTGTGTCAGGACAGAAGAGTGAGGCGCTCTATCCTCTCTGCCTACCCCCGCGGGTAAACAGCGTGATAGTTAGTTAGAAGTAATAAAACGAAAAGAATAGACATAAAAACAAACAAAAACATCTTCCATGAAAACATCGGGCGCTTGAAATTCATCAGGTTTCTGTCTCACGAAAAACATATCCAACTATATTTGTTTCTTCTTGCTTTTTATAATGTTGCGGAAATGAGACATGACATTATCATTTAACAGATTTGATAAAGTTTTATCAGAGTGATATTTTTCTACATAACTTTGCACCTCACTCCACATCGCACACATTTCGTGGATCGAGGACCTAAGAACATATTTCATTGGTTCATCAATCTGAAAATAATATTTCCTCTGTCACCGTATTTTGTTGTTTATTTAGAAGCTGTTCCAGTTCTTCCGTAGCGAGTGCCTGCCTGTTCTTACACCGAAATTTATGAAAAATTTTTTTCGTCGGGATTTGTTTATAAACCGAATTATTCGTAAACAATGTCGTTTATAAACCGACGTAAACTCTATATATATATAATTAGATCTGTAATGGACATTGTTTTAAAGACATAAATATTTTTTTACAGAATTTGATTTCATTAAAAAAAGCTGTCTCTGTACTTCAATATTTTAACTGTACATGTTTAATTTATTTTTATTATTATATTAAATGTCAACTCTCAGATATTTTACCGAAACTTGACAAGATTTTTTTATATTTACATGTATATTATTTTAAAAAACCTACTCAGTGTAAGGAAAAATAATTATTTGCGAATTCATTACGTTTTTAACCTTGAATTATTGTGGGAACATTCAAGTAGATGATATTTTTCATGTTATTTTTATATTTTATTTTAGTTACCTGTCATTTTTTTGATTTCCAAATAAAATATACATATTACATACATTATTATATTTTATTAATTTAAAGAGAAATACTTCAGTAGTATTAGTGATGGTAACATCTCTCACATTCTTTGTTTTATTCTCCGAGTATACATTTATGTAGAAAAATGATTAAGTAAAAAAAAATAGGAGTTTGAATGCCATTCGCAAACAGAACAAAAAAATTGTTGTGTGGCAATTTTTTGCGAATTATTAAATTGCCATATATTTTTTTGATGTGTTTAGTGGATAGTTTTATGCAATAGAGTAAGTAATACGGTATATATATTAAGCATTTATCCAGCAGCTGTGTTAATTATGAAGTTTGTTTTTTAATTATATTTAAGTTGAAAATTTTTTTTAAATTTACGAATAGATTTATTTTCACATTAGGAACTAAAATAATCATAACTACATCAAATAAGGTTTGTTTCTAAGATGTTTACTAAAAAGAGCCTTATATAAGAAAACCTTCGAACTTATTAGTTCTTTTCTTTCCAGAAAATTATAAAATTAAAAGAAAAGCTCGGAATACGTTTTATACCATAATTTTATACAGGTGAACTATTTGAGATAAGACTTCATGAGATTATTCTCAGATAAAAATATATGAAGTTTATTTAACAAAACTTAAAAGCAATCATAAAATTTATCATACAAAATAATTTTTTTCATCAACGTTTTTATAAATTTATGTAATATGAATAAAAATATACATATAAAAAATAAAATAGCTTTTATGGTGTACAAATAGGACGTTATTTAGATTCAAATCTCCGAATTTATGGCGCCCTCAAAGTAGATTGATTTATAACATGACTACTAGAATGATTTAACAACATAGTGTGATTTAAATTACGACTTGAATATTTAAACGTTGCTACCAATTATGATTAAAATTGTCAATTGAATAATGTCATTATATAATACATTATATTTATTATAAAAATAGTAACACAGATTATGTTAGGTATAGTTAGGTAAGGTTATATTAGGTTATGTTAGGTTACAAAATGACGCCAAAAATTCGCACCAAAATAGCTGAACCTGAATGCTGCACAATATAGTTTCGCTAAAATAGCTACCAAAACGTCGTAAACAGAATATAATTTTAACCTCAGAGTTACGTCTAGAGTTTTACAATCCAGTGACGTCATCGAGGATACGATAGTCAGTAGTCATCCGTAGCAACACGTTATTTTATACAAGCGTCCCGAGAAGTTCAAAGTTGTAAACATAAAGCTCGTGTTCCCGAGGGAACTCTCATTAAAATGAACTCTGCAGGAATATTCATTAATCCAGGAAGATACCTTTTACATTGGCGATTTTCTCCGTCGGGGAACAGGAAACGTAGTTGAGAGTTTTATATTTAATTTAAAGCGGTTTCCATTCTCTTGGTGGAGAAAATAATTGAATTTCTCGTATTTATAACCATGAAATTTATCTTTTAAAATATTTCGGATGTTGTTAAGTTTAAAATCTATTATCATTGATAAATTATTCTAAATTTTCTTTACTATGATGGTATAGGATTAAAAAACTATATTAAAATAAGTTTTTATTTTATTTTGAGTAAGGCCTTTAACGAATCGTTTTTTAAAATATCACTTATCGTATTAGTACACTTAATTTTCTTTCTGTTTTAGTTTTTTGAATTAATTAAATTGAATGTTGTAAATGTTTATTAATTTGTTTTGCTTTTAACCCGAACTCCGAATAATTAACCCGACAGTCGATAACTTTTTTTGCTTTTTGAATGTAATATAATATAATATAATTGTATTCCAAACATAATTTAAGATTTTTTAAATAGAATTTTTTTTTTCTCACTTTTATAGATTTTATATTACACTTAAATGACTTGCATTTTCGGTATAGTCTAGTGATAAAACAGTACGTATTCTATCCTCGTCTTACGTACCTACCTATAGTACAGTAGCATAATTGAATTCCAATTTTTGACAGCAAAAATTACTAAAATTATTAAAACTACAGCATCTACTTAATTTGTATTTTTAAAAGAACATTGGCACTTAACTCCACTGTTATGTCTCAGTGTTATTTTCATGCACGACATACAGAAACTTGTTGAAATATTATAAACCTACCTATAATATATTATGAAATTAATCCCGATAATACTTCATATGACTCATTAGCAAATAGAATGTAAAATATTTTGGTCCGATGTTATTTTTTTACCAATTCGTGCTACCCAAACACAAAATATTTTTTCCTTCGGCCATCGTAAAGAAAAGAATTCACGCCAACATAAAGATCAGTAGCATCCCACAGAGACGTTCTCTAGCAATTGGAAAAGTTATATATGTTACAGTTTTATTCAAACGGTCAATTTAAGTTTTTATCGAGTTAGCCGAGTCAGGTTCTATGGTCACAGGCCCTATCGCTGCCGTGCAAATTTAACAATAAAAATTCAATAGCTTACCTTTTATCCTCTTGCCGAAGTGCATGTTTAATAAAAACACAGAAATACTATTCATAAATTTATTTTTTATGTACGTTAGTTGTGGGTACGGTGATTCAAATACACCGCCGTCCTCGGCCGACATCGATACCAGCGACAGTTTCCTGACTTAGGAGAGAACCAGCGACTTCGTCAGGACTCGCTCCTCTAACTCTTCAGTCTGATGCATAATATTCCTCTACAGGAGAATTAATGGTTCCTCTATGTACCAAAAAGTAAAAGGATCGATTGTTATCAGATGAGAATTTGTTAAGGAATTTCGCAATTTGAAAACGAACTTAACTAGCTAATGTTTTTATGATTCAACTTACGAAAATATTTAAAGAAGGAGACACACACAAGCCACCAAAATTATTATTTTTCACAATCCTATATTTTCAATCTTAAAACAACAAACTTGGACTGTCCGCAATAGTGACAAGCGTAAAATAGACGCATTTAAAATGTACCACTAGAGAATGATCCCGTGGACACTACGACATGAGCAGAATGCACCAATCCGGCAAAAAATGTAATAAATAGTAAATAAAATATTCTTCTTCAAAAAAAACTGTATTTTATAAAGCGGCGTTTTAATGTTTCATCATTGTTTCCCAGAAACAATAAAGCCACAATAGACAACTGTGTTTAATTTTATTTCAATTTACAGCTGTAAATAGGAAGGACTGCTCTTCCCGAAACTAGTGATAGAACTTCAAAAATTGTGTGTAGTGTAAAGTGAAAATAAAAAAATGATACACTTAGTTTACTCAATTAGTATGTTACATCTCGAAGTAACATCCAAATAAATCAATGACATTAAAATATTCATAATTTTTTTCGCCATATTAAGCTGTATAACTATTTAGAACTGCACAAAATAACTATTTAGGGCATATATTTATGTGTGTATTTATAATTATTAATTATTTAACGAAAATAATGCAATGTACCTTCCCACCCCTTCTCTTCCTCTCGCGGCCTCACCGTCGACCAATCAATTGGCAACCTTACACCAGTACGGTTATACGTATATGGAACAGTTTACAAATCTTATATTAATCACGAGACTTCACGTCTATACTTTGTGTCGGAACCTTTGACGAAATAGTGAGTATAATATACAGTCCACATTGTGATTGTGGTGAGTGCCGATTTTCTTCCTGTCCTGAGATTCCTCCGGCATCTATGCTTATACGCAATAATAACTTCACGGTAAAGAGAGTCCAGAAGAGTACCTACTACAATAGTGAACAGATGCTTTGCATCTGGACGACCCAAACCAAAATTTGTGGAAGTTGTAACTAATCTGTTTAAGGCTACTGTCAACATTGACATGAAGGAAGAAAGAAGAAAGTTGATAAAGTTGATGAAAAAATCAATTTTATATGAACTTTGTACAAATGATATTTCGGATGTTGTTAAGTTTAAAATCTATAATTGATAAATTATTCTAAATTTTCTTCGCTATTGTGTTACAAAGATATATTCAAAAAAATATAAGCAATATTTTTTATTTAACCATGCATTTTTATTGGCTTCTTCGGACATTCGGATACGATGATTTCATGCGTTTCGCCTTATGAGAGCATGATCAAATTTTAAATTCAACAACTTGTATTTATATAGTCTATTGAAAAGGGGAAGCTATATAATTTTAAGTACTTAAGGTAATAATGTAAATTATACGTTTTTATATTTTGCCACGATTCTAAGAAATAATTCTGTTCAAACTCAAATGACATTTAAATTATGAAATTAATTAAGAAAAAGAAAAAATTAAGCATACATATTTACATTGGATTTAACAAGAAAACAAATTAATATATTCAAGGGAAATCGTACCAATATGTATACGTATAATAAACACTAACATGTAATAATAATCTTGCACACATGATTGTTCTGCATTATTTTGTTTAAGAATTTAGACATTCAAGATGCAGCTTCTAATATAGAAAATTGACTTTTTCTTAATACCAGTAATACCTTATCCCATAAGAGGAATAAATGTATGCTTAACCCTCTGCATACCATGACAGAAAATACCCGTATGCAGCCATAACGTCAACTTGTGTTTCCGTAAGGATTGTTTAATTTTTAAGTGCGAAAAGATGCCTTTACTAGTTTCAATGTCAGTAAAAAACTTGTTATCATTATTTTAGTATAAATACTAATAAATATAATGATGTAACAGTGCATTAATTGTATGCAATCTAACGATGGCAAGTATCGATCTTACCGAGCGATAGACCTGTATTACTGCATGACTACGGAAGGGTTAATAACAGCTTATTTTATTTAAATGAAAATAAATTATAAATATTACATTTTCTGACATTGGGAAGAGGGATAGTTTAGTTTTAGTTGATGTTTAGAAATACATAGTTAGCAATCTATAATTTAAAAATTATAACTTACAAATACGACATAAAAGATTGTTACCACTAACATAAAAATATCCCACACCCAGTAAAACATCAAAGGTTGGTGACAAAAGTTTTTCAGAAAATTCAACGTATGTTGTAGAGACGTAGATTTTATATTTGGAGAACATGTTTTTGATTTATGACGTCAACAACATATTTTTTAAATAAAAAAGGCTATTTTTGTATTGCAGGGAAAATTTATAACATCTTGAAAATTTTTAAGGGTCACAGTTGAAAAACTGCTAGAATTTACGATTTGAATGCTTTTTTTACTCATAAATAATAAAAATGTTACCCGAAGCATTTTCAAACATTTTAAGTTTTAAAAGTAACTTTAAGTTTTTAAATAAATAATGGAGACATGCCACGTTCGTTATTTATATGTTTCAAGATTCACTGTATATGGGTTTGACTTAATAATCTTAGTATAATGTGTTTTACGATAGCTATAGTGAATAATTTAAAGATAATATTTTCAAAATGTTTAAGAATGTTCTATTTTCAAAGCACAAGGGCTTTAACTTTGCCTGAAGATGATGAGTATAATATATTAAATTACGTTTATTTCGTATTTTTAATTAATATTTTAAGTAGCTTTCTTAAAGCACATATAAAATAAAATGTAACATTTTAGTTTTATAATCGTTGAATTAGTGAAATTAATCCTAAACGATACAAAAATGTGACTCTAGCTAAAACCAGAATGTATAAATTTTAAATTCGACGTATATTTCAATTTCTTACGGATTACCATTTAAAATGTGTAATTATGTGATCTAATTTCAATATTCTATCTGAAAATTTCGTAATTTATAAAAATACGTTGAATTAAGTGTCTTTTACCGAAGTACTTATTAAAGCATTTTTAATATTTACTTAAAATACAATTTAATTTTAAGTGCTGCGATCACCCTTATTCGATGTGATAGAACTGTGTTTTTTTAATTGGTTTCATTTTTTTAAGGGATTTTATATAACGTTATTTTCAATCCAAAATTTACATATTGATAGTGGGGTTTTGAATCAAACATATTTATGAGCGTATTATTATCATGGCTCTGAATTCTGAATAATTTTTGCAGATTTTAGGTCCGGTTGTGTGATCAGTAGTAAATTTTTAATTGGAAAAAAAAGTTAAAAAGTAAAAATTTTTGCAAAAACGGGTGGTTTGATCATGGGTGAGAAATGAGTTTACTCATTGAAAGTACATTCAGTGGTAAACAAATTTTACCCTCAAACACCGGATGGTAAAAACAGTGAACTTATAAATGGCGGACTCTTGATAGCTATTTCAAAAGTCATCTGTCACATTGATACTTCAAAAATAGCAGTAAAAAAATGATCTCGCTATATAATTTACATTTCCAAAAAATTTTCGCCAGCAAATTGACAGATTTCGAAAGCAGAAGTGAATAAAGCCATAGATAAATAATATAATTGTATTATATGTTTTGCCAATGATGAATTTTTAAAGTAAATCGATTTTAAATAAAATTCGAGCTGATGTGATCTATGATTGTTAGTGTTGTGGTTAAGTACTGGCTTGCAGTACCGTGTCGAAAACAGGGTCTGTCGTTTATTATGTTGGCTTGCACTACTGATATTTGATGATTGTTCGCCTTGTCATACTATTAGTCGGGATTAACTTTGATAATAGTAAATTTAATATGCGAATAATCCGCAACCGTATTTTACCACGGGCGATGGTAAAAAATTACTATGATCAAAATGTACTACTGATCACACAACCAGCCCAAGTGTATAATCGAATCACGAACAGTTAACCAATCACCTTCATTGCCAGTTTTATTTATTTAGTTTGGTGGTTCACACGAGTCACATGTTAGTTTAATTCGAATAATTAATGTATGTATATTATATTTTCATTTATTATCTTTTATCTTTGTTTTATTAACCACTAAATTGAGTTTAAATACATCTACCGGTTTCGAAAAATACCATTTGCTTCTTCAGGATGTCATGTTTCTTTGACAGAATCTAAAAATCTAAACTATCTAATAGGAATCTAAACTAAAAATCAGAATCAAAAAATTATAAACAACCAACTAAATTTAACTACGAGTCCCATTCTAAAATTTTTTCCTAAAAATTATTCTAGTAAATTTGTATTAAGTAATGATTTGAGTTAGGTACTAAAATTTTTTTTTTTTTTTTTAAAAATAGATTTTTTTTAAAATAGATTCTGTCAAAGAAACAACATATGTTTTAGTTAGTTATGACATCCTGAAGAAGAAAATAGTATTTTTCTAAACCGGTAGATGTATTTAAACTCAATTTAGTGGTTAATAAAACAAAGATAATAAATAAAAATATGAATCTTAACCACAAAGATAATATTGCTGATTTTAAAAGTAAATGTATATTAGTTACATTATTCAGATATATTACTATTAAATGGTGCATGGCAGTTAATCCTGTTAGACAGTTTTCAAGAATTGTGTACGTCCAGGATATAGGTGCACCGTAGATACTAGCGATCGAACAATGCGCACCGAGCGTTCGTATTATGCGTGTAAACAAGTTTCGGAGCCAATTTATTTGATCCAAGATTGGATCTATTGGCAATGTAAATATGTCTATTTTAATTTTTACAACAAAACTTTGTACTATACATGCGTTGCGTAATTTTCACTACTAGTTTAAAGAAGTATAATCATTTTCATCATCAGGTGATGAGATTGACTGCACCTCTCGAAACTATTAAGGAAATTAACCCAACGCGTGTGTAGTACAAAGTTTTGTCGCGAAAATTAGAATAATCATGTTACACCACAAAATAACCGCCATGTCAATTAATGATATGTGCACAATATTTTGAGTATTTCCAAATTTTTGTAAGAACACAATTACTGGATTTATCCCTATAGGCATTGTCATCAAGACATGTTTTAGATGTCTCATAGAAACGAAGCTATTGTTTTTATATGAGAAGTATGGAATTTGATAGGTGTGGCAGTCGACCATGGGTAGAATTAATGAATGTTACATTGTGTAAAGTGATCACTTGAGCCAGCCGAGGACAGGTTGTAAACCCTGTAATGCCCATGACTTCCATACTTCCCATATAAAAAAAAAATAGCTTCGATTCTATGAAACATCTATAATATGTCTTAATGATATGTTAATCTATCACTCATGAAATAGGCAGATAGACCACTAACCTGTTTAACCGGCCGATCTCTTAAGTGCAATCCGGACTGCTGAATGGCGACCCGATTTGGATGAAATATTCACGTGAGGACCGGAGGTACACATTTCACATCTTTAATAACCCAGGCCTGTCAATCGAAACAACGCTCAAACACGTACGATGCTTTTCTCTACCTTTTACCTCTATTTCTTCATATTCGAAAACCCTTTCCTTGTTATATTTTTGTATTTGTTGTGTCCGATCCTTTCCTATACAATTCAAGAACCAATCTATCTACTCCCGATAATTCTTTTAGCCACAATATATTTGTCTGTATGAACATTCTCACTATGTCCTCGTATATTCCGATAATTTGCATCTGTTATGGTGCAAACCTTGAGAAACAGTTCAGTTCAGCGCGCAAATTTTCCCGCATATTTTATTAATGTGGACCCGAAATAAAAGAGTGAGAAAAGTGTGAAAGCAGAAGTAATGTAAATGTGAAGGAAAGAATAAAGTGCTTACCCCGGATCATTTCCCTTTGGGTACGCCGAAAAAATGTTTCTTGTCGGATAAACTTTCTGCGCGAGTTTACATTCTCTTTCTTTTGTACGGCGAAGATTGTTATTTCCCACCTCGTAAATTATAAATATTTGAAGGTTGTTTTCCCGTAAGCAATATTTCTTGACTACAGACACGTAAAATTCCTTTTCACGTTGCTGCGAAAGATTTAGACCTATTTTATTAATATTTTTGGTTATAGCCGAAGTGTCGATAGCGGTGTAGTAGACACGATAATCCAATAAATTGATACCACGTACCGAAATGATATTTTACCACATTATATCGAGGTAAAATTACCCTTACCGACCCATTATATCGTGATAAATTTATATATCGGTTATATTTTTTTTGTTTTAACTCATTTATGAAATAATGGGTAAATTTTAATGGATATTTTAGTTTTTATTGAGCAAAATCATCTTTATTATAATTCATGTATAAAAAATCTATTATTTTAATAATTCAAACGGAAAATAATATTACCAGAAGAGCGAGTAGCTGGAGATATAAGTTTATGTTACGTTTACATCTTTTCGCTAGAAGCAAGAATTTTTCTTGTTACCTCGTTATCAGAAATAAAAACCTTTCAGGGAAACCGCTTGTAGCCATTCGTTATGGTGGTTTGGTACCGATACTTATAAAATGTAAAGCACTTAGTTTACAATGCAGAAAACTGTTTGCAAATATGATGAATAGAATAAATAACTGATCAAAATTATAAAATAATCAGTTGATCTAGCATTCTCCGATAATTACTATATTCGACTCCTTACAATATCGAGGTTCTAACTAACATTTTTGGCTAATTTGAGTTATTGCGTGAAAGAGGTTCCAAATGCATTATTATCTATTTCTTCCATACACACCAACTCTATGTAACGGATATTAAAGGAAATAGCAAGAGCTGAAAGTTCTAACTGCGTCAGTTATTTATTTAGATTTATGGATCATTATTGTTAATTTACAATGTTTTTATTTATTTTTAATTTCCTTCATCTCACAATGGTCATTGATAATACTGAAAATAAGATTAGACCTTAAAACTGATCACAATTGCATACTAAAAACAGAATATACATAAATATATGTTGAAATACAATCAACACTTTTGAGTTCATTATCTCAAAACAGTGTCAGTGTCAGATAGAACCTTCTTATTCTAAGTGGTCGTATTGTTAAATATGTGATTTTTATCCTGACACCCACAAATACGTATAATATTGAATATTTAATCAACCAAATCTAACAATTCAAACATGAATTTGTAAGGTACTGTAGATAGTTGGCGATGTTTAATTTAAGCATGACTATTTTGTTAAGGTCAAAGGCATAAAATTACATGTTATGTAAGATCATTTATTTATTTTTGTATTTATTATTATTTTGCATTTTACGCGTTTTTTATCCCATATCTTCACGAGAATATTGTGCTAAAATAATTTAAATCGTAAAAACTAATTTATTAAAGAATAATACACATTTATTAATATATATAGTTTATAAATATGTGTTATACAATTACAATACAATACAATAATACAATAGAAATTTAGAATATAACTCGATAATTTGGCCTTCATTCGATAAAGAACATGAATTATAATTCGAAAGGGTTCAACATAATTTTTTAAGGTTTATTAACTTCAAACTGTGTATATTTTTCCTATTTTAAAAATTGGAGTAACTTGATAAATTCTAGGAACGAGACTCTAACCGACTTGATTTATACGCTAATATCTTACCATTAGACCAAATGAGCACTCCAAAAATTTAATAATTTGAAGGAGATCATTTCAAATTATGTGTTTCCGTGATTGCTAATATGATCATGTTTGCAGAATGAATACCACCACTAACCTTGATAGTAGCTGTTTCTTTGGCGTTATTGGTTGGTCCGATGTTATTGTTCTTCTTATCTCTGGGTAGTATTCTAACCGACCGAGACGCGTACTGCCGTCACTCCGATTATTGAGAGCTCTTTACCGGACGATGTACTGACCGCAATTGAGCTCCGACCGTGGTTTCACAGCGATCCTTCAATCTCCGAAAGCGGCAAAATTCACACAACATAAATGACCAATATCAATCAACTTGAAAATCCAGGGATTCCAGCAGTCGAAGGAACAAAAGGTACTTAAACATTATGAATGTCACCATCTACTAACAGTCTCTCCTGGATCGTAGGTATACGAAATAAATATACTTATATATTATATTATTTATTTCTTCATGTGCCATCTTCTGTCATAGGTTGGCGACCAAGTTGCACAAAATGTATAAGATCACCGTCATTTTGGACATTGAGGTTATGCAGCCACCTCTATCATTGGGATGAATGTGTCATGTTGCAGATTTCTTTCGATTAATAATTGTTGTTATTTCTTTTGACTTATTCACTCTTAGTACATCTTCAAACCCAGGAGATTTGTAGCATACGTCGGTATAGTCACGCCTTAAATGCCTCCAGCCTTTTAATAACGGCCTCTTTTAACGTCCAGACATCGACTGCATTTAATAGCAATGATATAACGTAACATTTTATTGCCCTCCAACGGGTGATCTGACTTGTGTAGGTTACAGAAGATATTTTTTATTTTAGAAAAAGTTATTATATCTAAAATATGAATTTTCTAATCTATTGTAGAAAATTCAAAAATAAATAATAAATTAGCTGCTGGAAAACCATGCTCCCCATACAACCTATGACTCATGATAAGAATAAGTTTGTTGTAATAAGTCGGGTTATTTGTTCGCCATTAATAAATAATACAAATCGCAATAAAGATACAAAATAATATTTTAGTAAAGGAACACATTCTTATTGTGAAGTTGTAATTATTCAGAACAGGTCTATGATATTTTAAATACTAATTAAATGTATTGAAATTCTGGCGTCTGCTAGCGGCTTACTCAAAGGTATTTAAGATTCCGTAAAAACAAAGTATATGGCTTTCAAATAATGGAACGGTAAATGTATTAATTTGAAAAATGTAACATATAGATTCGAAAATTTGTCGGCAAAGGTATTTTCTGCAGTAGCATAGTTGGATAATGCACCTTCCCCGGATTGGAAAGAAATCCAGATTCGAATGTCAGTAGCTATAACAATACATTTTTCGATAAAATTGATTACATGTACTTTTGAAATAAGGAAAATTAACTTTGTGGTTAAAATTCATCATTTTTTTATAGAGTATATTGGTTGAAAAATATTCAATCTATTTATTTATTATTTGGAGAGGAATATTTTTGATTGTGATTCTCTTTTGTTAAAAATGTTTTGTTATGGAAAAGGTATGTGGATGATATATTATGTATTTGGTCAGGTTCACAACGTCAACTAACTACATTTATAAAATTCATTAATTTATTTAATAATAAAATACAATTTACATTAGAAATGGAAAATAATTCGACCCTAATTTTTTTGGATCTAACATTGATTAAAAATAATAATAAAATTGAATTAAAAATTTTTAGAAAACCAACTTTTACAGATACTATCATACATAGTGAATCTAATCATCCATTATGACACAAACATTCAGGGTTCCACTCCATGATACATCTTTTAGTCAATATTTCTATGTTAACAACCAGTTTCAATATTGAATTGAATACAATTAAAATTTGATAGACACTATTTAAAAAAATTAATTAAAAGTATATATTAATCAATTTTTATATAAATCACTGATAAAACATAATGTTAATAGTGATTATTGGCGTAGGATTTTATACATAAATAACTTTTCGAATCAAATATCTAACCTACCACGAAACGTTAGACCGGCATTTTATACAAATAATAGTATAGGAAATTTACTCATAAATTCTAAAGACAAAGATAATAAATTTAACAATTCTGGTGTCTATAAACTTTGTTGCAAGGATTGTGCTGCATTTTATATTGGTATAACGGGTAGAAATTTAAATATAAGAGTAAGGGAGAATTTGAGATGTTTGAACAATAGTTGGGGTTAGGAAATAGTCATGGTTTTGTTAAAAAATTGGGATTGTCAATTTTGGTGTTGGTCATAAATTGAATAATTTGGAATCGTTGGAGATAAATAAAGCGTGTAAAACTAACCAAAAAATTATAAACAACCAACTAAATTTAACTACGAGACCCATTCTAAAATTTTTTCCTAAAAATTATTCGTGTAAATTTGTATTAAGTAACAGTTTGAGTTAGGTACTAATTTATTTTTAAAATTATTATTATTATTATTTTTAAATTTTAAAAATAGATTCTGTTAAAGAAACAATATCATATGTTTTTAGTTAGTATTGAATTATTAGTATTGATTGCAAATAAAAATAATTGATTGTATGTGTAAATCTTTCTAAATAATACATTTAATTAGTATATAATAAAATAATATTTTCTTTAAAAAATATATAATACTGATACAATCGATCGTACTATACGTGTGTGAAGTTTAGTATCTGACTTTAGCGCAAGAATTGCGGATCTTCGAAAGTAAAGTTTTGCGCAAGATTTACGTCCCAATACGTCATAATGTAGCCTGAGATTGGCGGAGATTAAAGATCCTGGAAATTCTGCCTCAAATATCCTGAGAAAGGTGGCTGAAGTGAGCGGGACATGTAGCGAGAGCGGATGAGTCCCGTAATACGTAAAAAGTCCTCAAGCCAACAGGAGACCTAGGGCACGACGTAGATGGGCTGATAATGTCAATATAGAAGTCAAGGTAAGAGGTAGGGGGGTGCCCGGCTGACTGGATCACGGAGACGATGTCAAGGAAGGTGTGACGCGCCGTTGTGACTGCGGTGATGGGCTCCATAGTCCCATGAGATCGATAAATAAGAAGTAGTTAAGAAAGAAAAAAAATAAAGAAGAAGAAATATAAACGTACATACGATTTAAAAATATAACTAAGAAATTTATAAATTAATAATAATTGAAATACAGTAAGTATTTTTTTAAAACACTAATTAAATTTTAGAAAGATATACATACATAATCAATTTTATCGAAAAATATATTTTTGTTGCTACCGAGATTCGAACCTGGATCTCTTTCCAATCTGGGGAAGGTGCATTATCCAACAATGCTACAGTAATCATGTCGACAAATTTTCGAACCCATATGTTACATTTTTCAAATGAATACATCTACTACAATATCAATGGATTTAAGTGGCTTTTGCGAGAAATAATGTGTTTTGCATGTAGCTGACAATAAAAATTATAAAACTACAACTCAAACTATCCGAAATCCGTTTAAGGGGATTTTGGAATTAGTCGCTACATATGTCAATACCGACATGAAGGAGGAGATAAGAAGAAAGCGATGAATTATATATATTACGCGAGATACAAAATTAATATAAATAACCATGTATTGTACTGACACAAAGTGTTGGCACTGTTCGGGATCCAAAATCGATTTCATATTACTCACTGTTCCATTAGCAGCTAGCAGCTAGACCTGGATACATTTATTACTCTTAACATTGAGAAATTTTCTTTTTCTCTTCCATCGGTACTTTGATGTACCACTTTATTATACGATGTATCCTGTAAGACACATTTGGTTGGCTTGTATGAAAGCAATTGAAGTCGGTTCAATCGAAAACCAATTACGTTCTGTCGTTTTGGGCGGAAATTATTATCTTTGAATTGAGAACCCCGCGTTCCAGCGTACCAATTCCGAAATGGAAAAGTAATCTGATGACGGACGAGCTGGGGATGGAGTTGGAAGAAAGGCGATAAGCCACCGACGATGTCAAGCGAGGAGACAAATCCACAAAAGTGCGGCGAAATGAAACAAAATAATGCCTTGACGGATTGACAGTCGAGCCTCGCGCCACCGCCCTCAGTGTATTTGTGACAAGCTTGCTTCTGCGCACCAGAATATAATGTATTATTTTGTCAAGTTGCGCATAGTAAAGGTCAATGTTCACGAAAGGAAACACAATGAGATAATAATCTCAAAGATTTAGTTGCGATATATCTCAATACCGTGTATACGTGTTGAGACTAAACTAGAGATAAATTTAGAAATCTGGTTGAGATTGGTAAAAAAAAAACAAAACTCAAACCACGAATAATTCAAATTTGATTTCGAATCCAAACATGATATTTGATCTAACAACAAGGTTTGATACGCGTACACAAACACCACTTAAAACTACAGTAGATCGGTACAACTATTTGAATGAATCTTAAAATATTAACATTAATATAGAGTGTTAAATTACAAACATATATTAAATTTTAACTGCTGGGGATATTCAAAATTACTCAACTAAGACGCGAAGTGAAAAATCTCTGAGATATGGTGCGCACATGGGGACTGCAAAAGCTCAGCGTTGTCGCTTAAAAATATACAAAAAGTTATTTTTTTAAATATGGAAAAATTTCAGCCAATTTTTTAAAAGCCATATTAAGTAGTTTTTGAAATAGTGATTTTCGAGTAATTACCCTACATGTTTCAATATATTTCCATTACTTTGTGTGATAAACTAATATTTTATCCATCTTAAGATGCGATGACACCAGACAAGTGGTTGGGAGAAATTAGAAGCAAAGCGCAAGAGACAGGAACCTGAAAAATGCGAGATTTAAAAAAAAATGGTAATGAACTTTAGAATTATTTTAAATTCCCAATATTAAAACTTTGGTGGCCTAAAAATTAAATCAGTTTAAGATGGATAAAAGGCCATTTCTTGAGATTTTCTTTTTAAGTAACGAAATTATTTTCTATTTACGTAGAAAGCAATTACTTTGAGGTTTGACATATTAGATTAAATAAAATCACTTTGTATGAAACCACGAAATTTATTATACGTCAACTGATTTCGCTTATCTCAAGCTTCATTGGGACGAATTTAAAACAAATCATAAATACAAAAATATTGCACTTATATATATACACATAAAGAGGGAGATAGAATATAAAATTACACGTGAAAGAGAGACAGAATACATATATAGTTCGATAGAACATTTGTAATTATTTTGGAGATGTAACTACTTATGGAGGTATTTGAAGTTATCATGATGTTGAAATACATGATACTACTATAAAGGTAAGTGTGGGATTTGTGAATGTAGACATGTCGATTGAAGATTTGTCACTCAGTCTTTATTGTCAAAGTATACCATATTGTGTATTGATATTAAGTAAAATAGTTCCAGACAGTACAGTACGGATAGGTAAATGTAAAAGAAACGAGTACTTACGCTTTACACTGAATTTATTTACGTTAAATTACAATAGTTGGTTAGATTAATTGTTGTTATTGGATACGAAAAGGCGGCTACTGGGTGCCGACAGATCATGCAACCAGTGCACTGTATAATGTGACGCATTTTTCTTGCATACTTAACTTGGTAATTTATCATGTTTTTGTAATTAAAATTATCAGTACAGTTCTTTTAAATATACATACATAAATTACAGATTTTTTTTCTTATTTATTACATATATCTTCATTATAATTTTATTTTTTGCCAAACTGCATGGCAGTTTTACGACATGGAATGCCTTTTTACATAGTTAAACTACATTTTTTTTATATAAATAAAATATAACAAGGAGAAAAAAAAATTTAATAAAAAGATAGATGAATTACTTAGCAAGATATAATGAAAAAAAACAATCTTTCGAAAAAATATTCAATTTTTGCAAGGAATAACATACCTAGTCCACAGTATTTTATGGGTGGATATTGAATATAATATAGTATAACAAAGAAATAAAAAAATAGATAAGAATATATTATTTTACTTTGTATTTTAAAGTGGTCACTAGGGTCTCATCATTTTTTAAAATGTTTAATAAGTCTTTACTAATTTTGTTAATTATTCTTAGCACAACACATTCTCCCGTTCTCTCACCGTACACATAGTTCACGATCGGTACTCTCACGGTTCGACCCGACGATCTGGTTGAATAGCTATGGTGAGGATCAGTATTTATATTTCCAATATTTATCTTTTAAAATTAGCAATATTAACTTTGTGGTTAAAATTTATATTTTTATTTATTATCTTTGTTTTATTAACTACTAAATTGAGTTTAAATACATCTACCGGTTTCGAAAAATACCATTTTCTTCTTCAGGATGTCATAACTAACTAAAACATAAATTATTGTTTCTTTGCCAGAATCTATTTTTAAAAAATCTATTATTTTTTTAGTACCTAACTCAAATCATTACTTAATACAAATTTTAGAATGGGACTCGTAGTTAAATTTAGTTGGTTGTTTATAATTTTTTGATTAGTTTTACATGCTTTATTTATCTTCAACGATTCCAAATTATTTAATTTGTGACCTACACCGTTTATATGCAAAATTGACAATCCCAATTTTTTTATCAAAACTATGACCATTTTCTATCAAATGATTAGCAAATTCTGAAAACCCACTATTGTTCAAACATCTCAAATGCTCCCTTACTCTTATATTAAAATTTCTACCCGCTTTACCAATATAAAATGCAGCACAATGCTTGCAACTAAGTTTATAGACACCAGAATTTGTCTTTAGAATTTATGAGTAAATTTCCTATACTATTATTTGTATAAAACTATTCGAATATTATAACATATGTTACTTTTTTGTTAACTGGTAAGATTTTGCATATTGTAAACAATTGTTATACATTGTAACTGTTTAATTTTATGTCAGTTCATAACTATTCACTCCATAACTGATAACCGAGTCGACCATCGCAAAGTATATTGAGTATAATGTAGCCCAAGAAGTATATCACTTTAACATATACAAAGTTCATACATACAGTTTACAGTATGTACAAAATAAAAACAAATTATTATTTTTTAATTATATGTAAATGTTAAATAGCAGTAGATATGAAGTTCATATATCTGTTTTATAAATGTATTATGTGGATGTCAATATACAATTTTACTTATTCAAGTGTTTGATATTCGTTGTTCTAACACACGCAACGTACGTTTTTTAAGTACATTGCGTTCTGGGAAATATTTTTATTACTGTTAGTTAACACTTGGTACGTAATAATCACATTCACTTGTTAAATACATTCCGTGTTTTGCGAGCAATGAACACTTTGCTAGTAATAATCACTTTAAGTCTATGCCGAGGCCGATTCGCGACCCAATAAATTCTGATCGTTCGTGACCATAATTGGGGTCTACATTCCGAAAACATAATACAAATCTATCAAATCTTCAAATGTTACTCACGCATGTTTTTATTTTATTCAATTCAATAAGACTTGAAATTTTATTTGAGTGTCGTCTGAAATTCCAAGATCAGATCGAATCAGTCATCATTATGATTTTAAGCCTTTCTCTCTGTCATTTGATGATTTTGTTAGTTCAGCGGATTTTAGGGCAGCCTACCAATCTTTGACTCTCCTCAAGTACCACTATATAACTGCATTCATCCAACAATTGTATATTCTCCGAGTGACGTAGCCTACCTTGTTGTGTATCATGTTTATTATTTTCAACTATTTTTTATTGTTTTCTTAGCTACACGTTTCTTTTCATATATTTAAACCTCTCTTTTAAGTTTATGTTTTGTAACCATACTGAAAACCCAGAAGAATGCATTGATTTAATACTTTTCGTAACAAATAATAGACATCTCATAGATGAAACTATTTTTTATTAATGGAAAAATGTGGAAGTATGGGTAATTACAGGGCTACTGCGAGTAAACTAAGTAAGAAATTTAGACATATTTTAAACTAATAAATGTTGTCGAAATTCCGATATATATTTTTTTAATTTTGACCAAAACTACAGATTATATCATGTAGTTCCATGGTCATAATAATGCGGGTAGACTACTGGATGCGCTGAACGGGAGACGAGATTAACGAACATTAGAAGAGACTTGTATCATACAAGCAAGAGGACCCGATCTTATTATGGTGATGATGATGTTAACGATAATGACGACGAAGTATTCTTTATGGTGCAAAAAAAAACATTAGAGTAAATCGATGATATGGGTTTTCGACTACATTCAGTATATAATTTTTTTCTTGTGTTAGCTAAAACACACATTAGATGACTTGTTCTTAAACAATATTTTTAATTCAGTTAAAATACAACGTTATTTAATAATATTTTCTTCTTCAAGCGATGAAAAACGACAATTCATACGATACCACAATTTCGCGTATTTGCATAATTTCTGTTAAACCTGTTAAACTATGACAGGCATCCAAAACTATGATCGATAAACATTTTAATGATACCAAATCTATCGTTGGTAGGACCATAAATTTATACAATTTTTTAATTGGTCACTTAAAGAAAAGATACAAAAATTACATTTTTTAAACACTGGTACGAGATACAATAAAGAAAAAGAATAAGAACAAAATAAAGTCGTTTCAACTTTTATTATAAACTGATGTTAATATTTTACGACTCACATTCTCACAGCACTTAAATATTGTAAAAGTTTGTTATTTTAATTCATTGTTTGTTTCTTTAGTTCTGTCTAATTACTTCAAATTTTAGCTCTATCAAGTATAAAGTTTATTGAAATCAAATAAACCCAAATATTTATAATCCTCCGTGTACTTACACACGGTGATTAAAAAAATATTACTCACTGCCTATATCTCATAAGAAATTATCGATCAGTTTCACTATTTCTTATATCAATGCTTATAAAATATTATATTCTCTTATCTAAATTCACTATTTCACTCACAGATAATTTTACTATTCTGCAAAAATCCAAATTTCCACTAAAATCGGCACTATTTTTTAAAATTTATTTAATCTGCAGAGTATACATGTAAATAGCTCAAAATTATTAATACTATATAATATAAAGATTTTAATATAATTCGAGTAGGTACATTAAGGTCAGAATTTTTTTTTAATGCTATATATTGTCACTCTAACCACCATAGGTGACCGGCGGTCGAAGAAAATAAATTACCAATTCTGAAGCGAAAAACATTAAGATAGACCTACATTAGAAAATGGAACTTACAGAATAAAAATTAATCATAAATTTGAAAATTTAATTAAGCAAGAAACGATTATAAGAAAGAAAGAGATCCCAAAGACTGTAATAGACTGGCCATGTTGAAAGAATGTCAGATGACTAAAGATACCACAGTGGAAGTGAGAAAAGGGTGCAGATACTGGAGCAGTATGGGAGAGTCCGGGAACTGGATAAATATGGGCACATATAGGAATCGGTGGAGAGTTGATACTTGTAGAGGGGGTCAAACCCACGCTGGGATATAATGCCGTGGAAAAAGATGAAGATATGTTGTCATTCTACTAACCCTAGGGTACGTTCCCTAGTGTCAGTAAAATATTTTTATTTTATTATTCTACTAATTAAATTGTTAATTCTTGTCGAAATTCATTATTTTGCCTATATTCATCATCCGTCAGAATCTTTTGTCTTGTCTAAATTCACCTTCTCGAAATAAACATTAATCTACAAAATTCATATTTGTCTCACTATGCGCTTAAATCTAATTTCCCCTAAATTTACTATTCTACCCAATATCTATTTCTCCATCTCGCTTATCCCAAAACTGTTAATTATTCAAACGTAAACGTGTATTACGTAATTTATGCTAAAATAACACAAATTTAATGTTCTAATAATGTAATTCAAATCTAACACGTAATTACGAAGATGGCTATGACCCTAACAAAGATACACATTAAGAAAAATGAACATGCATTTAATTGAGTTATCTCGATTGCAACTTAGATATTGTTATCGTATTTTTATTATTTGGAAGGGTATTTTCTTCATTTACGTGAAATTGTACCAAAAAGGGGAGGCAAAATTTAAAGCGTTGATTTCTCAGTCTTCATAATGAAAATTGTTGTAAGAATAATTTATCAACCTTCCCAACTGGCTGGCTGGCTATTTAAGTCCATTATTTTAAATTATTTGTGTCATTTATTTATCGCTTGCGCCACGACCAGTAATTTGAGAATGAACATCTCGGAAACGCCCCAAAATTTGATCATTTCAATATTACTGTCATAAATTTAATGAAATACCGGTGTCAGCTTTAATTCAATCTGAAATTTTATCTCAGTTATGTTAAAAATCAACAATATGTCCATTATGTTAATTTATTTTCTCGCTATCTTAGATTTTAAATACAACAAAATTAACTAAAAAAAATAATGAAAACTTGATATCATACTTAGAGGAATTATCTGTTAAAGATGTGTTAATTATATGAATCTTCACCGTGACTATTCCTTGAAGATTCTATTATACATAGTTAATCTACGCACAATGGTGCTCAGATAGATATTCATCTGAGATTATTCCTTTGTGCATTACAATAGAAATGGTTGAACTATTCATAAATGCTATCTTGTGAGAACAACTAAATCAAAGGGATATTGTGAAATATTGAAAGGTCGTGTTTGATAGGAAAAGTCAACCGAATTTACAATCTCATTGAATTATAAGCGACTGAAACTTTTAAAGGTAAGTTTTGAAATTCTTTGATAGTGTTATAAAAGTTTTTGACGGATAATAAAATACAGTAATCTTTTTCGAGATCTGTTCCCAAAGTTTCTAGATCTTCTCCTTTTCGGAATATTTTATATTATAATAAGAGAGAAACTTTGATAAAAAATAGGACGAACGTCATTACGAAAACCAAAACTTCAGAATATTTGTTAAATTTATGATTTTTTCCTTTATACCCAAAGTTTTTACGTATCTGAACCCTTTTTGAATATTTCCTACATTGTTTCGTTTGATATTGACATTTCCATCATATATAGGATTAACATGAACATTTTTTTTTTCAATCAATTTCATTAGATCCATACAAGTTATAATTTCATTACCTATATTTTTCATTGCCTTTCTCGCTATAATAAATTTGGGTCGAGATAGGCATTAATATTATACATTGGTTTAATAATTTGTTAGCTAACGCGATTATTAATTCTTAAACATTTTATATTTTATTTATTTATTTATTACGTTAATGTTCAATTGGTGTATATTATAAATTGTACGAGTGACTGCACGTTTGTAATAAAACATTAGATTTTTTGCCCAAATAATTCTAAATTGTCGTCACATTAGATCAATTTCACTAAAACAAAATAAGACCTCACATATTTTTAACTGCTAAGAATAAGTATTTTAAAATATGAACTGGATTTATTAAAATAAAGACATCCCATCTATATTTGCTTTTTATAAATTATATATTTTACTTCTTTATTATTAGCAAAATTACTATGTGGCGTCATTTTATATAAATAATTAGACAAAATACTTTGTTTAAACCAATATTTATTGATTATTCTACATATTTCGATATCTATGGTATCTTCTTCAGGAAACAATGTATACTGAAATTAAAAATACCAGCATAGATAAAAACAAAACTATAAAGTGGTGAATAAGTAAGAACTAATATGAAAACAAATGTAAAAGATGACTATTTGCAAAGAGGATTTGGTTATTTATAATATTTGGCTTGCTATTAACACTTTTTATTATTTCTAAAATTTCTAATTTATCTAACTAGTATTTGTATGTATAATTTCTAAACCCTTGTTAATTGTTTTGTTTTTATCTATGGTTGTATTTTTAATTTCAGTATACACTGTTGCTTGAAGAAGATACCATAGGTATGGAAACATTTATAAAAATCAATAAATAGTGATTTAAAGTATTTTGTCTAATTATTAATATATTTTAGTTAAAGTTATATGATTTATTATTACAACCAATATCCATTGGATGATTTTAGGTATCTCAGGTACAAATTTTTATACATAGATAATAATCATTGATAAAATTTTAACTAAATAGTAAATTAATGAATAACTTAACTTTTATAATCAATGGACAAAAAAAATTAAGGAAAGGGAATAAAGAATGGATTAACTATTTAGATGAATAGATTATCCGAAGAAAACTTTATATGCATAGTGAGTATAACGATCTCGAAGAAGTTTTCAATATTCTCAAGAAAATTGCATTTTCTTATTACGTTCTCTAAAGCTATGCGATAATAAAGACGACTTTACCGGCGATAACTCTGACAATTTTACTGCTGCACCTTTACAGCAATTTATGGAATAAATTATTGAATTAAGGTTAACTCGCTGTCCGAGTGGATGCAAACTTATTCATGAATCTAATGTTGTAGGGGTGAATCAATACTGATTATCCAAGTCATTTTAATTATCAACAGACCCATAAAAACAAAAAAGGAATTTGATTCTATTCCAAGATTCTAACCAGTAAATTTAGCGGTTTGCTAATGAGTTTAGTATCCTTACCTTTTTTTTATTCTTGTCCAACATAAAAATGATTTTATAAATTATATTTTTAATATATTATTAAAAATATATAAGTTGGTACATAAAAGGTACTTTTTTGACTTGTGCTAAAGTATACACGTTTTGGTGTTATTTTAATTCCCAATAATGATTCCAATAAAAGTCTTTTTTTTTGTTTCAAAGATACTAGTACCTACCTGCTAAAACTAGTCCAGATAGAATGAAATAAATTAGGTATTATTTAATTCGTTTTAAATTAGATATTATTGTTTAGCAATTTAAAAGACCAATTTTTAATTATAATTTAATATGAATATTGTATTGTTTCAGAACATAGTTCTGTGTTATTTTAATACAAATTAAATTAATTATCTAGAAAAAGTTATCTATCTATCTATATATCAAAAAAATATTTAGTTGCTACCGGGATTTATATACATATGTATATAAATTTGTATTTTTCTGGCATTGAAAAGTACTTGACACATGTATTAGACTTAATTTTGCCAAATTATATATATATATATATATATTTATTGATTATTATCTAATATATATTTGTATATATATACATAAAATATAAATTAAATAATATATATATATATATATAATACAAAGTTCCTAGAACTTTTATCAGAAATCACGTAACTAAAAAAATCTTATCTTAATAATTAACATTATTTTTATTATTTATTAAGTTTTTAAAACATAATTTTATTCCTTTAAACACCAGAATAATGCTACACATTCTATAGATTTCGAATGCATAATTTTCATTCCCTGTGGTTTTGAATTTACAAAAACTAAGTTCGCCACTGCGACAAGGGCGCAGTGCAGTGGCGATTCCACCTCTCTACCTCATTCTCCCTCTTTCCACAATGGATACACCCCTCTCCCACGCGTGGTAGAGCGACTCACCCCATCTACAAACCACCCGTGGCTGCCGTTAAAGGCACCCCTGTACTGGGTGACTTAATAAATCTAGGGGAAATAAACGAAATAATTAATTAAATATTGTGGAAGATTTAGATAAACATGGAGGGATATATTTTTAGACCGTCAGAATGTATTGCAATAAAGAGTCATCCAGGGAGAAGAAAATTTTGTGTTAATTTTTTCTTTAATCAATTAAATATAATTAAAATTATTCATTTTCTCACTTTATCTAATGGATATAATATTATTAATATTAATTCAAATTTTTTTTTAGAATAGTGTAACGAATGTAGATTTGTATCTTTCTCTCTTCTTCTTCGTCTCTTTTCCTGCACATCGCTTTTTATGGTTTTCTCAATCAGTATTAGTGCTTGTCTGTTTTGATAAGATATGGAGATTAACAAAAGTGTACTGCGTCTTACAAATCTTCTTTATTATGTAGTCTTCGTCTTCTTTATATAGAAAACCAGTTTTATTTTTATCTCAATGAGTTTAAGCGCCATTTCTGATTAGTAAAATTGATATTCTTACTCTTCATCGTCTTTTAATGTTTTTGTAGCGGACAGGCTAGTAATATTATTAAAATAAAAAATGTTAATGTTGATTTAATTTTCAAATTACAAAATTCGTTTATAACGAAAAAATACACAATTACTCATATTACTCAAAACCAAAGAATGAGGAAATAATATTAAACAGAAGTCATATTATCAATATGACATTACCAAATTGGTTATTCAGTAAAAATTTACATATTTTCTTATTTTCGGATATTGCCAGAAGGCTTTTCATATACAAAGTGCTCCAATTTTGTTCCTAGTCTAAACTTAACTAGAACTCTTGTGACAATACTTTATAATATTTTAACAATAGCTTTCTTGTAAATTATCATAGATCATGAGGTTTTCCATGCCATGGATAGAACGCCAGGTCTTAAGCTCCATGTCGCTGGCTAGCTTTAATGGATACTTACACATTTTTGGGTTCTCTCCGAGTAATGTGCATAAGCCGCTACATGAGATTTACTTTTTTCTGAAAAGGTGGGTGAATGTACAATACTAACAAACTGACGGTGAATGCAAAATAAACATACACATTTTTCCCAATAATATGAATTTATAGTTCCGTTCTCATGCCACGCACAATTTTGCATGGAAGTCTCTCACCATACACTATCTTCCCTTTTAATAGTTGCCACAAACCAGGGTAACACTACTTTACCTGGTCCAAGATACAAAGTGAAAACTCCATGATTGCATTTTAGCTGCAAAGCCAATGCGAGCGTCGATTTCTTCTCAATATTTTTAGTGAGATGGTGTAGGTCCAGCTTCTATAAGTCTACTACTGCTATCTACTATCTTTGCCAATCTATCAGAGTATTCCAAACTCTTCAATTGTTGCCACTAAACGCAACATGGTTGCTAAAAACTCCTTTCCGGCCTCCCGCCGGAGGCTTGGCACCGCTCCCGCTCCAACTAAAAAGTGATGGCTCCTCGCTTGCATCGCCATAGATTATTTTAGGAGCAGCGGGCTTACCCATTGGCTGACAGGAGTACGTTGGGTGCATACACATGTTTCTCTCTTATTGTCTTGATAAGCGCTCACCAGGGACGCATGCATTCAAACGTGACAATATGTTATTACATTTGAAGATGCAAAGTTACCTACATTTTTTTCACTTAATTTATCTTTCAATGTTTAAAACTCTAAGTAATACTAGGGTATACAAAATTGTAAGAATTCAGTAAATTCAAACATTTTTAGTGACTAAAAAGTGCATCTGTGTTGTTAGATGGATCCAAGGAACCAGCAATAGTTCAGGGCGTTCAACTCCAACAATAAATGAGTGAAAGCATTGCGCGAAGTTTACAACTGTTTGGTCTTGTGGGGCACATTTACAACTATGGAAGTTTATTCCACCCAAAAAATAAAAATCCGTCACCTTTGGCTAGTTTTTCAATTTATTTCAATATTATACATTTTAATTTATTTAATACATAAAATTTCATTTACCACGTATGTATTTATTTAATATGTATTTCAATATTGGTTGCGTTTGTACGCATCTTTGTATGTTGGACACTTTTAAGAAAATAATATTACACTTCTTCAATATTTGCAAAAATAATTTGTGGCAACATAATATATAAACAATCAATAAAAAACAATTTGTTTAAATCCACTATTTTTTGATACATACATTGTTTCCAGAAGAAGATCGAAACATGTTGATATATCAATAAATAGTAGTTTTAAACAGTGTTTTTTATTCTTATTATTTATTTATTATTATATTTTTATTCATTTTAAATGTATCGTTCTCGTAAGTGTGATACTTTCATAATATTGGCATAATTTTATATTATTACCACCTTATGACAAAAGCAAAATTAGAATTATAATAAATAAGTTTTTAAATAAATTAGATAATATGTATCTTTATTAGCTACATATGTTTAGAAAGGGGGGAGTTTAATATAATCGCAATAATAATAGTAACAAGATGTTTTAAAAAAAATTTCATAAGATCTTTTATTTTATATAATTTTGGTGTATTTTTTACCTTATACATTAGTGGATATATATATATATATATATCCATAATACACACTATAATTTTCCAATAAAGTATAATCAATTTTGGAGATTTTGAAGGTTTTGCCTTTCACTAACGTTAGTGTTATGTTTCAGCTGGATAGAATGCAATCTATTCTAAATGCAGCTGCACGGATAATATATTGAGTTTCCAAATTCTCTCATATAACATCCCTTTTACATCAGCTACATTGGCTCCGATTTCTTGAAAGAGTTGAATTTAAATTGTGCTGCAAACAGTCACTATCACAGTCAGTATCAAAATGTACAAGGCGACACAAAACATAGGGCCTCTGTATCTTCAAGAACTTTGTATTCCAGACAATTTGAATGGTAGACGTCAAACTTTCAGGTCAGCCTCTAGTTCAGCTGCAGGAAGGGTTGTAGAACCGACCAACCGTTGACAGAAGTCTAAATTTAGTGAACTGGCATCTGCGGGGGCGAGCCCAAGAACGGAGAACTCTTTGCCCTACATTATAAGAAACAGTGCATCAGAGACTTTATTTAAGAAGAAACTAAAAACGCACCTTTTCAAAAAATCATTTCCATATGTGAAAATAACGATTTTTAATTTAAAAAAACAAAGAAAATTGTAGAACTATAAACAGTTTATGTGTAAAGCGTCGTTGAGATGAAAGTTTTTACGAAAATGGCGCTATACAAATTATCCATTGTTATTATTATTATGAGTATTTTTTAATTTAGCAGTACTTATATATTGTTTTTAAAGAGTAATTATAATTATACGCCTTGAACCAATACTGTAGGCAGAGGTCTGCAAGGCTCCTTCTCATTATATTATATAACATTGATGAAATAATTAAGCAAAAGCGTCATATGAGTCGTTTAATTCCAAACCCCCCCATAACGGATTTTTAACAGAACACAGAAATCACGATAAAAGTTTAAAAATAGAATTTTCATCTAAATACTTCAAAAATATTTTGAAGATACAGTGTAAGTATAAATACTATAGAAAATCCAAAATAAATTACAAATATATTATCGATTTTGAGAAATAAAAAAAAATTGTTGCCAGTTTCTACCATTTACAGAGGTGTTTGGAACTTAACACGCGTATTTGTCGCTCACATTATTTCATCTTCTTTAGTACAAGCCAGTGAAATACGACTAAAACTAATATTAGTTTCATTATTGAGCCATTTGGAGGTCAAGTACTCGATTAGAGAGGGTTTTGACTTACTTCCATACCATCACGCCGTTTCTCCGCGGGGGTAGCCAGAGAACGCAACACTCTTTTGTCCTGACACACAATTCTCGCCTCATCCATATTCATACATCTTCCCATACAATATCGACGATTATTATGGCTTCTAACAGGACCATCCTCCAGTATCTGGTTTACCTGGTCTTACCAAGTCTTTCGCAGACATCCTCTACTTCTGGTGCCATCGACACTTGTGTCATATATATTTCTTACCATTCTCTTCTCATTCATTCGTTCCACATGACCAAACCACCTAGGTGATCCTTTCTTAATATTACTCACTAAACTAAGATCAGCTTTACATTATTTCCTCATTTATTCATTATTTGCTCTATCAAGTCCGAGGGTACGAGGATCCGATATACGAGGGTTTTGACACGAAACTTAAACATGTTTTTGTTTATTCTATTACTTACATTATTATTTATGGTACAGTATTTAAACCGATCGCAAGTATATTTTTTTACTGATAAAACTACATTAAAATATTTATTTTTTTCATTTTCGATTATAGAGCGGTTTGGAAGTAAACGACTCATAGGGTGTCCAGCGGAAAAATTTCAAGATTAAATTGTAATTGCTCGTAAACCATCAGGGTCAGGTAAAATAAAGGGGTATTGTTCGACGCGCGTGATTTTCTGATTTACCAATCGCAATGAGTCACTGGTTGGGAGCACACCGTACGTTCGCAGTTGAGCAATATTTAAAGTGCGGTGATTCATTGGTTCGCGCGCGTCACGCTTTTTGTTCTCACTTTAATATTCGACGAGTAAGTGATGGGCCGAGCACGCAACTTATCTGGTGATGTGTTCAAAAGTCCAGACAAGAAGGGACAATGGTTAACCAAACTCCTCCGGGACCATCAACGTCAGCAGCGACGCCAGCACATGTGAACACATCACAGCTAGAGTTTCAATGGAGAAGCTGAGGGGGTTTTTTCCCAATAAATTGATCAGCAAGTACGGAGACATACCCTAGGCACCTCGGTCTCTGGACCTTACACCGTGTGACTTTTTTTGTAGAGATACCTTAAGTCGAAAAATTACAGTAACAATCCTCGAACAATTCAGGCCCTACAAGAAAATATTCGCCGTGAAGTTGCTGTCATTGAACCAACACTTTGCTCTCGCGTGTTCGCAAATTTAAGAGTCCGATTGCAAGAGTGTATTGAGAGAAATGGACGGCATTTAGACGATATTGTTTATAAAACGTAAAATCCGCATCGTTAAACTCCATTGAGTATAAATAAAATATGAGAATAATATTGTAGTTTTTTTATTTATTTAATATATAACTTTAAAATTTTCCCGCTGGACACCCTTTACATATTTATGTATTCAACATTTATAAATCACCAATCACACGAATTAAAGATTTATTTGGTTATTTTGTAATACAAAAACATACATATATTTTATCTAAATGAGCATATTTGTGAGTTGTGAATCTAAAAAAAAATATTAACAATTCACACGAATCAGAAATACATGATATGATTTTTATTAAACTTCGTTCTATTGATTTGTATAACCTTCATTGAGCATTATTAGTCATTAGACGGGCTATTAATATTGAGGTTAATACACTCGCCTAGTGATCCAGATTCGATCACTAACTAGCACGCCATTTTCTCTCAGTCACACTCTGTACTAACATACCACTCTTGCTTAGTTCACTATGACACATCTTCTCATACATAGAATAATCGTCGAATATTCTCAGGCTATATATATATTTAATCAAACTTGAAAATATATTGATACACAGAACATTGATGACAGCTTTAAAAATGTCAGTATAACTTTAAAATAATAGACTACTTATTTTCAGTTACAACCAACATAAATTATTCAAGGACGTGAAATTGCTTAAGCAGCACGGCATAAAACATTTTAATAACCTGCGAATAGAATTGAAAACTTTAATTCATTTTAAAATAATCATAATATCTGCACGCTAGGTTCTGTCAGCCAAAAAACGCAAACTAAAAATATTTCATGAACTGATAATTTAATTACATATTTTTTTAGTTAAGAATTTAGATACGACTATATCATTTATAAGTGAATTTTTTGACAATTAGCTTTTCAGATTTCCTATTTTTTTAGAATCGTTTATTTTATATTTATTATTTTATAAATACTCTCTGATTATACGCAATCGTATCCCAATATGAAAGTTATACGTGTGTAAGAATCAATGGATCATTCATACCATGCTTTGTCATTACAAAGAATGTCAAAGAGGGTTGCGTTATGTCTCCATGGCTGTTCAACTTGTATATGGATAATTGTGTGAAAGAATTGAAATATATGTATATAGGAGCGAAAATAGGCGATTTGATTCTATTTTGTTTATTGTATGCCAATAATGCAGTATTAATAGCGAATAGTGAACAAGAATTACAGTCTAGTGAGTAGAATGTACGATGTACGCAAGAGTGATGGTATTCGAGAAGGAGTAGAGTAAGACAACGTGCAAAATACTTATAAGTTATGAATGTTTGGAACAAGTACATGAGTTTGTGTATTCGGAAAGTATGTTTGATAAAAACGGGAAGGCTGAGAAAGATATAGAAATGAGGGTAACTGCAGTGAACAAAGTAAACGGCACTTTGAATGGAATTATATCTAACGGGAACTTGTCAACCGAGGCAAGACTAGTGGTACACAATAGAGTCCTGGTACATACACTGATGTATAGAATTGAGACCTAGAGCTGGCAGAAGAGGAACGAAAGAAGACTGAATGCAGTAGAAATGAGATCACTTAAGTGTATATTCGACAGATCTATTTATGACAGGGTAAAGAATGAAGAAACAAGGAAAGAATGTAAAGCTGATTAAGATTAAGATTAAGAAAGTATAAGAAAGGATCACTTAGGTGGTTTGGAATGGATGAATAAGGAGAGAATGGTAAGAAAGATATATAACGCAAGTATTAATGGCACCAGAAGAAGAGGACATCCGCGCTAGACTTGGTACTATCAAGTAAGCCAGATACTGGAGGGTGGTTCTGTTAGAAGCCTCAATAGTGTGTGTATGTTTATGTTAAAATATATGTGCTGTTTTTTGAGTTCCCAGTAGTATTAATATATTATTTTATTTTTTAATCTATGTATAAAGAAAATAGATACAATAAATTATAATTTTAATTCATCATTTATTTACCAGGTATTTATGGCACAATTGATAGAATTTTTATCGGTATTTAATTTTTGTATATTAAAAGTGGTTTACGTCTAGAACTACTCATGTGAATACACATATTTATTAATGTTACGTACTTGCCTTATAAGTACGTCTTTAGTGTAGATGTTGAAGGTCCAAAAGAAACTTTTTGTGATAATTATATATTTATTACAGTATGATACATTATAGATACAATGTATATCACTAATAACAAGTCAAACGATAACGCAGAAAAACACACAGAAAGAGAGCGCGTCTGGCTTGCGTCGCCCTTTTCATCCCCGCACACACGCCCACAGATACACATCCCGTCCCGGCGGTGCAGCGCTCTGACACACACATACATATATACAAATTCAAGGACATCACAATTCATAAAACTCATTGATACTATAAGCTGAAATAAATAAAAACTGTTAAAGCTTAAGAAGTATGCGTTGTACTAATTTTCAATTGTCATAAGATTGTTTGTATGTAATTTTATAAGGACGTGTGAATTATTTATATAACATAGTATATCATCATCATCAACATCAATTCATTTCTGAATTAAGGATTGTCTCCCCGTGATTCTGCTACTCTCTTTGACTCTCTACAAATTTTCGACATGATTGCCCGGATTGAACTCTTTTTAATAAAATTGATATTAGGAAAAGATGAAAGGTGAAATATTATTCATAGAATCACAATATAAAATAGTTATTGTAAAGAAAAATAAACTAATATTATAATCCTATAAAATACAGTTTCTTGTGAAATTAAATAACCCTATCGTTAATCCATCGAACAAAGGAAATAATCTGAATTTATTCTGACTCACACCTGTGTCCTGGTTAAACGAACCAGGTACCAAATAAGGGGATGATTTCCTGCATCGGTGTGTAACAGTATAATATAACAAAGACTTCTTCGCCAAGGCTGGCGTATTAACACTCGTTTTTGCATAGTTTAAGGGGTGTTTTTCGTTGCTTTGTAGTCCCAGGCAGGGTTATTCTCCCGTATCAAATATTCAAAGGACCCTGAGGGTGTCTCAGACAAAAAAGTGGTAGAGTCTACGGTCTACGGCGTAGCACCGGTGTGGAATAATAAACAAGATTTTATTTTTTGTTCGGTTTGCTGCTCTCGTATGCCATTTTAAAGTACTTAACTCTTTAAGTACCGAACAAATAAAACATAAGTTAGTAGATACCTGTAATGCTCCCACTGTAAATAAACGGGTGACTATTTCTTTATCTTCATAGAAATCATCTAATATTAAAGATATCATTTTGGCTCAAAGAATTTTTTATTTAGTTTAATTTATTTTACATAAGTACAAGAACCATTGATTACAAAAACATTAATTTAAACCACTTAGTTATTATAAATAATATAATATGTTATCATTATTTTTACATAATTTTGAATGCTTTTTATATTATACTAGCTGAAACACCCGGCGTTACTCGGGCTTTACGCAGAATGAAGAGGTTTAATTTAGGAGAAGGGGGGTAGTTTTTTTTCGAAATTAGATGCGGACAGTAATTTTCCTCTTAATTTGTACATCAAGCGTGCAAAATTTAGTCAAGATGTACCAAAATTCTGTTTTAAGGGGTGGGAATGGAGGACTCTGAGGGAGATATAGAAATCTAACCCTCCACCTTTTGGCGATATAAAATAAGATAAATACACTGCACCTGATTTAAATGTCTTCGAAAATTTCATTTCATATTTTTTTCATTCATATTTCAAACTATCTGAAGTACCCAGCGTAGTTCAAACTTTACGCAGAGTGAAGAGGCTTCATTTAATGGGATGGGGGTGGTTTTTTTTCGAAATCAGATGTAGATAGTAGTTTTCCTCTTATTTTGTAAGATCGCAGTGGCTCTGGAGACTCATTAAGAGGCGGCTTCTTCACTTTTCCATTGGAGCAACACATTTCCGCTGGTTCGCATTAATATTTATTTGCATGGCAATGTTTACATACAACATACATCCATTCTTTTTAATTTAAATGCCCTTAACTTTGCATCTGAATGTCGATTCACAATTCTTGATTATTACTTTCAACGTAGATCTTACACGCAGCACTCTTTCCTCCAATGTTTCCCTTGACCTAGACGTAGAAACTCCCACACGCTCCTGCTGTAGATGAAGGTCTTTCTCCTCCGAAGTTTCCCTTGACCTAGATGTAGAAGCTCTCATACGCTCCTGCTGTAGATGAAGGTCTTTCTCCTCCGAAGTTTCCCTTGACCTAGATGTAGAAGCTCTCATACGCTCCTGCTGTAGATGAAGGTCTTTCTCCTCCGAAGTTTCCCTTGACCTAGATGTAGAAGCTCTCATACGCTCCTGCTGTAGATGAAGGTCTTTCTCCTCCGAAGTTTCCCTTGACCTAGATGTAGAAGCTCTCATACGCTCCTGCTGTAGACGAAGGTTGCGTTATTCAGTTATTTCTGACGCCCGAATAGCTTTTTGTCTTTTAGCTGTTAGTTTTTAGTTTTTCTGACCAATACTTCTTTTCTTCTTTTCTTCTTCTATTCTTCATTTCGATAGGTATGAGTTAATATCTGTCCATCGATCAATTATGTGTTGTCTTGAAGAGTTGATTTTTGCTTTGTTATCGGTTACGTCGTTAACACTGTTCTGGAAGGTTCCACATTGTTCTAAAAAGTAAACGAACACGGTGTTTTTAGTAACAATTAATTAATTTTACATTTACAACGTTTTAAAAAACAAACACACACACAGACACTCTTTTTTATATAAATAGGTATTCCACATGCACAACTCTGCGTTCGTACATATCAATGTATCTACAATATTGCAATAAATAATTTTAAACAAAAGCAGACTTGAATCTGCGATAAACATTTCGAATGTGGAACATCGTCAGTAATATTATCTTATTTTAAACGTCGAGTGTACAAAATTTCATAAAAAAGTACCAAAAATTCTGCTTTAAAGGGTGGGAAAGGGGGATGGGGTGGTTTTTCGAAATCTCATGTAGACAGTGACTTTTCTCTTATTTTTAAGGTCAAGTGTGCAAAGATTCATCAAACTCATAATAAAACTCTATATTTGTATAAAAAGCAAACAAACCAACAGACATTTCTTTATATATATAGTTTTAAAAAACATATTTTATAAATAATCACCTTACATACCTTGCGTATTGTTTTTTAACATCGCGTTAACCTCAGTTATATAGAAAATTAACTAGTCTGTAAAAATAATGTATTCCATCCAATGCTGAGGAAGGAGAGAGGATCTCTTTATGTCTGTATGAGCTGCGGAACTCAGAGCCATCGTGGCTGAAATATTCTCAGGGAGAATGAGCAATCTGACCATGTGGTAAATGGTGGGACAGCAACAAATAATGTATGACTATAATGGTTCTTCTTATACATATATAATAATTAATTTTAACAAATAGGAATAAAAAGTTTAAAAAAATATACGTGTCTACCAACAATCATATCAAATAAACTCAATAGACAAAATATACCAATTAAATAAGGCATATTTGTGTGTATTGAGTTTTATTTAAAAACATTATTTCATAGACTTCTCAACATCTTCCTTATTTAATCATTTCTTCATAAAATTTTGAGGCGAAAATAAATAACGTCTTATAATAAACGACATGGCTTACTTGTTAAATACTAAAATAAATATTTGATCATAACACTTCAGTTTTTTGTTTGTTCGATTAATTAAAATACTATTGATATATTATCATTGTATTAAAGAGAACATATTATATTTGAGAAGTTGCAGCTTTTCAGAACACAGTTCTGTGATATTTGAATACAAATTTAATGTATCAATAAGAAAGATATACAGATAAAGTCAATTTATCGAAAAAATATTTTTGTTACCACCCAGACTCGAACCAGAAATTCTTCATTTCTGGGGAAGTACGCTAACCTATTACTTTTATATTACCTATTATTTTTTACCAGTTCCTGATTCGAGCCTGGACAGCAACAAAAATATTTTTTCGAAAAATTGATTTTATCTGTATATCTTTCTAATTAATACATTTAATTTGTATTATTATAGTCTTATTTAAAAAAAACTAAATGTGAATAGGTACTAATTTTATGTGCAAATGTGATCAAACGCTTTATGGATTTAGATTTTGAGTGTTGTTCATTTGATTTCAGTTCATTTTGAGTATTGTTGTTGTGTCAAAAAATATTTTTGAAATATATATTATACGAAATATATTTTTTATTTTCTCTGAACCGTTTTATTAAGTGCCGACAGCTCTCCATTTATAATTACATAGACAGAAGCTAAGCTTTGCTCGACACTTGTGTGTAGTAAAAGACACCCTCGTTAACCGGAACCTCTGTCTTATAATTTTTAATTAACGTGCAAGGATTACAAGCAGAAATGTTTCGTGGAGTTTTGTGGAATATCATAAATACTTAAATATAACCACACTTCGTCTAATGAATACGTATGCCACAGGTTTTGAAGACAAGTTAAAATATAAAGATATTCTGGGTATTTCGTGAAAGAAACTTTTCCTAAGATAAAATATGTACAGTATTTCATTTATTTATTTATTTAGACTTTATTGACATACGTATTTGTGTTGTAACAGGTGAATATATTATAATATAACATGACATGTATAAGATATAATTATATTGCAATTAAATACTTGTAGTTTATTGTGTGGGATGGAGTAGACTCCACCTCTGATATATACAGCGTTGTCCTGGCTACTTTGCTAGACTGAAGTCTGTGTTAAAGTATTCAGTTTTATTCGTACAGTTGTGGTGTTATTTAATAAAGATTCGACATAAATAAATTACAGATAAAATTATTATTTTTAAATAAAAATGTAGTGTAAGTGTTGTAGAACTAGTGAATTATTAATGTGGGCACTGTAATGATTATGTTAGAATGTGTGATAACCATGCTTCTGATTGCTCTCTACCCGATCGGATCATATATTGGGTCTATATTTGTCTAATCTTATTGGAGTTGAACGATTTTTAGTTGGTACTGAGTGTGTTGTACAGTTTCGGAGCTAAGAACATGTAGAATCTTTGATAAAATTTCGTTTTTGCTCTCGAAACTGGCGGGTAGATGTTCGTTGTTTGTTTCGTGTTGTGTCCATGATTTATTGCTTGTGGTGAGTTGTTGTTAGCATGGAAAAATTGGACTTTCTATAATTATATCAAGCTGATATAAATAACCATTAATTTTTATTTAAGTTTTATTGTACAATCACTGACATTTTCAATGTCAATGTGAGATATCTTCGGTTAACTACTTGAAGCTGTCCTTGTTGTGTAAGAATAATCCACCGTGGTAACAAGAGTATTTATTGTACATAGCTATACAGTTACAAGTCAAATACAAGAGATGCGTTTTGGGTAACGTCTCAGATGCAAGAGTCCTCGCCCAACAGCCGGGCGATCTTTTATCCCTTTTGCACGCATGTCATTCAGGCCCTCTTGCGCCCATACACTCATCCATAGATACATCACAATTATAAATATCTTAATCTATAATCAAATTATTATTATTACTATCGTATTGTGGTGATCTGGACACAGGGCGACATCTCTATGATTAAAAGCCAAACTGACATGTCACGACCACGTTTACCAGATGCCGCGGCTCACCATAGAGCCCATTAGCGATGGCCAGGCGTTCTGTTCCGCGCGCCACTCCTTCACAGTACCTCACCAGGCAGTAGCATGTTTTGCACAGCTTTACTATTTAATTTTATTTGCCTAATAGCGGATAAAACTGCCAAATATACGCTTAAAATTACTGTGACAAAAATTAAATAAAGAATTACCACGGCACGTGAGACAACTAAACATCGAAAAAAAATTTAAAAAAAGAAGTTATAAACATACTTAAACGTACACAAATAACTCTAAAATGAAAATTTGTGAGAACCATTAAAGTGTATCTGTCAACTTAATTTTAATGTTAGGAGTTTCACTTTCACAAAGTTTACAAATTAAAATATAATAATATATTGTGTTAATATGCATTTTAAAGAAAGGTTAAGTCTTTTAAACAACATCATATCTCAAATAATGTATTCATTGTTAAATTAATTTACAATATTAAGGAGATCTCAGAACGGTTTATGAGACTTATAAACTATTAAGGAGAACACATTATTATTGTGAAGTTGTAATTATTCAGAACATAGGTTTGTGATATTTTAAATACTAATTTAATGTATTAATTATAAAGATATACATATAAAATTAATTTCGGGATTCGAACCTGGATCTCTTTCTTCAATCCAGGGAGGGTGCATTACCCAATATGCTACAGCGACCGTATCTTTGACGACAAATTTTCGAACTTATATGTTACACTTTTTTCAAATCAATACATCTGTCGTTCTATTATTTGAAAGCCATCTACATTTTTACGGAAAATCGAGTACCTTTGAGTAAACCGAACAATATTTTTCGATAAAATAAATGTTATATGTATATTTTTATAATTAATACATTTAATTAGTATTTAAAGCATCACAGACCTATGTTCTGAATAATTACAACTTAACAATAAGAATATGTTCCCCTTGATAATACATAAGTTGTATCAATGTGTCTAATATTTAATTAAAATTAATTGATAATTCTGGCGTCTGCTATCGGTTTTCTCAAAGGTATACGTAATGGAACGACAGATGTATTAATTTGAAAAAAAGGTAACATATGGGTTCGAAAATTTGTCGTCAAAAATACTGGCTCTGTAGCATATTTGGTAATGCACCTTCCCCGGATTGGAAAAAAAAATCCAGCTCCGGTAACTCAAAAACAATATTTTTCAATAATTTTTTTTTTACATGTATATCTTTATAATTAATACATTTAATTAGTATTTAGACTTATAAATCCCCAACTAGTAATATAATATTTCATTTTCAAGTTATCGCCCACAAAATTTTTCTGTTATTTTTTTTTAATATACTAATAAATATAAATTAAGACTGTCAGTTCTGACCGAAGATTTTGAATCGAGGTATGTCATTTAAATATGCGCGAATAATGACCATAATAGGTATCATTTTTCGGCAAATAACTATCAAATATGGGTATTTGACATTTACTTTGTTCGTGTTACTAATATATAATAGATATATTATTCTGATTGAAAACGCCACCTAGAGGTTGTATAAATACATGTATATCTTGGTTAATCTGTACATACACGACCATAAAATATATCTATTAGCTTATGCATAGGCATTATATGAGAAATTGTCCGTTTCCATGGAAGGAGACAATCCAAGAAATTTAGTTGAGATACATCTCAATATCGTGTACACGTTATGAGATTTTTTTATGTAAATAAACTCAGAGATCAGATTGAGATTGTTAGAAAAACTCAAACCATTGTACGCGGCGTGCAATCTAATTTCGAGATTTGACACATGCATATAAACGTCGCCTAAAACTACCATAGATCCATTAAACTATCTTTTCTGAGTTAGAAATAAGTGATTAAGCAGTAACAAAGGGTGTGCTAACTTGGGCTGACTGTTTTTAAAAAATGTATTACTTTGGTGGGGTTTATTTTTAATTATATATTTTTTTGCAGATAATAAAGAATTTATGAAAGTTTATAATGGCTACATACACAGTTCAAGAGCACGTTAAAATGATTGAATTTTATTAAGTTTCGCGTCGATCTATTTTCGGTAACCGGCTAATTTCAAAAAATGCAGAGTTTGCTTCGCCTCCCCGTTCCCCAGATTTGACGGCGCCTGATTTATTTTTGTGGGGCTATTTAAAAGGCCGAGCTTACATGAACAAAACAGCAGCAATTCAGGAGCTTAAACAAAATATTCGTGCAGAAATAACAAATTTGGAAATAGAAACGTTGCGTAATGTAATGCAAAATACTTTAGTAAAAGCAAATATTTGTCAACAAGAAAAATAAGGTCATTTAAATGGCGTTATTTTCCATACATAGATTAAAAAAAAGTTAACAAAGTACACTTTCATACGAAAAATTTTTTAATGATAAATATAAATATTATAAAAGTTATATGTCCAAGTTGGCCCACTCTGTATTAACATAAGACATTAAATTACAAACATTTATTGCATTTTAACTGCAACTAGGGAGATACAAAATCACACAAACGACAAACATGATGATAATGACATTTGAATTTTAAAATACGAGCGTGATCAAATCTCTGAGACTCAGTAATACAAAAGCCAAGAGTTATCTCTAGAGAAAAATCTGTGTCTCGAAGATTGTTTTGAGTCGAAAATCTTTTAAAAATCTCTTTCGTGGATATGGTCAATCAAAACCGAACACAAACTCAAAACTTAAATTCCGTAATTCCTCAAAACAAAATGTCCTCCCTGTCCTGGCCTACGATGCCGAAACTTGGACACTTACAACAAACCTCATACCCAAGTTTTTGGTAATCCAGCGAGCCATGAAACGGGCTTTGTTCTTGGGGGATAGATTAAGAAATGAAGGCATTCACAGTAGAATCAAAGCAGAAAATGTATTACTCTAAAAACAAAGCTGAACGCGCCCCTCAATAAAATGTGTTACAGTAGAGGTCCTGTACTGAAACTCGAATTGGAAGTCATCTTCCAACTCACTGGGCATAAGAAAGATTTCAGGAAGCAACTAGTTGCGAAGGACAGATAATAGATAGGAGTGGTCTTTAAGAGACTCCTTTATCCAATGTAACGTGAACTGAAGAAGAAGATATAATATTATTCTATTGATTTTAACCTCTACTATACCGTGATATAAAATACTCGTATGCAGTCATGCTGTCAACTTATGTTACCGTGATAAATTAGAGTTCTACTAACCCTTAAAAAATGGTTTTGAAAAAATGGTTAATACCATAAATTTACTTTAAGTATTGAGCAATAAATATTTTAAAAATATGTCATATTATAATTCGGAGCATTCATCAAGTTCTGTATAGGAGATTGCATTGTATAATACAACCTTCCTTTTTATCTATCTTAATTTAATTAGTGAGAAAAAGACACCATTATATTCATATGTTTGTTATTATTTTCACTATGAAATTAATGCGTGATTTCTTTCCGTCTTGCCACAGATGGTATTTTTGTCAACGTATTAATTTTACAACGTAATGAATTAAAAATAATTATTTTTGTAAGATTCGCCTTACGTAATTGATCTTTCACTAGTCATGTCTAAGCGTAAATATTTTCCTTCAAATTGACTAAAATATGAACTATATGTTGCGTTTATTTACCGAAATGTTACAGATTTAATTAGATCGGTAGACCTGTGTTACTGCACGGTTTGGGAAGGGTTAAGACATACCATTATTAATAAAGAGATGTAATCTTTAAATAGAGAGCATAAGTCAACAATTTGGATTATTATATATCACTCGATGCTCGACTAATTTGAAATTTAATTCTCTCTGCAATAGATTATTGATATTATTTGTTTGTTGTAGGTATCACAATTTTTTTACGGGAATTTGTAAAGGGATGCAAAGCATGTCATTGACCACCATTGCCTAACAACAACTACTAATACTAAATGTTTAATAGTAATGATAGTTATATTGTTTAATTTAATTATTAATCCTTTTGAAATTAGCAAAATTAACATTGTGGTTAAAATTCATAATTTTTATTTTTTAACTTTGTTTCATTAACCACTTATTGAGTTTAAATACATCTACCGATTTCTAAAAATACCTATTTCTTCTTCAGGATGTCAATACTAACTAAAAACATATGTTGTTTCTTAACTGGAATCTATTTTTTTTTTTTAAAAATTAATTAAAAAATAAATTTAGTATCTTACTCAAAATGTTACTTAATTTCTTTTTGCGCTACCGGGATTGTTTTTACGGAATCTCAAATACATTTGAATAAACCAACTGCAGACGCCAGAATTATCTATGTTCTGAATAATTACAACTTCACAATAAGAATATGTTCTCCTTAATAATATAAGTTCAATGTGTCCAAAGTTTAATAAAAATTAATTGATAATTCTGGCGTCTGCTGTCAGTTTATTCAAAGGTATTTGAGATTTCGTAAAAACAATGTAGATGGCTTTCAAATAATGGAACGACAGATGTATTAATTTGAATAAGTGTAACATATAGGTTCAAAAATTTGTCATGAAAAATACTGGCGCACAAATACACAATCGATAGTGTACTTCCCCGTATTGAAAATAAAGATCCAGGTTCGAATCTCGGTAGCGCAAAAACAATGTTTTTCGACAAAATTGATTTTATATGTATATATTTATAATTAATACATTAAATTAGTATTTAAAACATCACAGACCTATGTTCTGAATAATTACAACTTCACAATAAGAATGTGTTCTCCTTAATAATACAAATTTAATCGAAAAATTTTTAGAATGAGATATAGTATTTATTACATTGAATTAGTATTATAAAAATTGTATTTAGTATGTTTATGTATTTACGGTAGAATAGTAACTTGAATTTAAAAGTTAATTAAAGAAATCTGTTTTCCTTTTAATAGTACAATAATGTTACAAATCTTTTAAATTAATCATTTTTTTCTGTATTTTCATACTAAAAGGATGGTATCAGACGATTTCAAAGGCAAACTTCTTTACTCTTTTTTGTGAAAAACTTTCTAAATCTCTTCACGTCTGAGAGCTTATGGAGTTCATAATGATGTGATAAAAATAATTAGTTTTGTTTAAAACTGACACTCAAATATACATAATGTTTTGTTTTACTAAAGAAATATACTTAAAATATAATTAAAGATAATTTTCTAAACTAACCTTCTTCCACAAAAAAATGTAAAAAATACTTTTATATGATATAATAATAAAATTTTGTATACTAAGATAAGTAAAATAAAAGGTTATTAGATTAAATAAAACTTAAATCACTTTATGATAAACTTAAGCTTCATCAGGTCGAATTTAAAACTAACAATAAATGCAAAAAGAGTATTAGTTAGATTTAAAGCAAATTAATACATAAAATTCTCTCCTTATAGTATTTATGTATATATAAGTGCACTCTTTTGCGGTAAAAGGCACAAACTCTTTAAACATACTGACCAAAATATATTCACCAGTAACTTCACGATTTAGGTCACGAGGTTTATGATTCGATAAATTAAATGAACATTTAATCTAGTCGGTAATATATTTTTGTTAGAATATATTTGGTATTATTATGAAGCTATAAATTAAGTGTGATTTTTTTTGTTTGTGTCCAAAAATTTGTATCACAGTAATAAAATATATCTAAAAGATTACAAATTAATTTTATGACTGTCTTATAATAATATCAAAAATATAAATATGTATGATTTTTATATAATATTAGTACAAACGAATGAATATAAATGATTACTCGTATTACTTGAATAAATATAGATATAGCTTCGTAAGGGAAAAAATATTTTAAATCTATTTCACGATTATGAGATTTATTAAAACATTTTTAGTGTCCTTATTATATTTTTAAACTATATCTTGTAACATTTAAATTGCATCATCAAACTCTTGGTATACAGAAAGGTTTACATTGATTTAAAAACTATTATCATTGATTTAAATAACTATTCCTAAAACTTGTAAGGTTGTCTTTAGTAGTTCCTCATTGAAGAGCGAAAAATATTGCAATTGTATAATAAAATGCCCTTAATTCAACTAGCATATTATGGTAAAACATAAAAAAATGTATTGTCTATTAAAAAATTATATTAAAATTTATTATTAATAATTTGTCTCTACTACCTTCGAATTTGTATTCCAACTACAGCACTATGGTGCAGTACCTACATAAAAATATAAACTACAGAATTTTACCATCTAATTAAAATTAAAAACATTTTGAATTAAAACTTCATCGCAAGCATCTACATTGTATTTACATTATCATAAAGATAAAAACGCGTCAATCCATTCCCGTCGATGGTTCTTTTCCTACCATCATATCTGAAGCTAACAAATCAATTATTGACGTTAGCCACACTCCGCAACGCGCAGTGAACGCAGCCAGCGGCCGCTGCGCTCTTCGCGCTGCGTTCAGGAATCAGTCTATTTCAGTCGCCAGGCCCATATTCCTGATTCCAGTTTGATCAGAGTTTGCAGTATTGTAACCTTGCTCCAATAAATTCAGTACAAACCGTAAGTACACATTTCTGTTCAAATCACTTATTTTGTCAACTATTAACAGCTTTACGTTGAATATAACCAAGTTAGACTTCGCGACATATACGAGTACGAGTATGAAACTTACTTTGGAGGCAGTATTTTGCTCTCACGTAAGTTTATTCTTATTATATAACTCATTCAGCTATCACATGTTTAACACGCATTACAACCTAACCTCCAAAAGATTATACCGAATGTCGTTTTATCTTTCCCACTACTGTAACTCGAATTCTAGTAAAACTAATGAGAAAGGAGTTTCACTTATGATGCACATGCTCGCTTATAATTTGTTGTATCTGTATAATAAAACAATTATTATTTATTTAATTAAGTTTTAATATTCCTAACTGCGCAAAAAAAATACAGTAGAACCTCGGTTTACGAACTCAATTCGTTCCGTAAAACGAGTTGTTCGTAAACCAAAAATATATTCCCATAAAAATCGATGTACATTGTATTAATACGTTTAAGACCCCAATAAAGTGGCTTTTTATTTTCTACTTCATGCTTGAAAACCTGTAAAAGCAATAAAATTTATGGTTAAGTTATATTATTAAGTTATTAGAAGTAATAAAACGAAAAGACTAAACGTAAAAACAAACTTTATTTTAACGTATCTTACAAAAGATGTAGTAAAGTGTTATTGTTTGGAAGGCGACTATCCTTCCATGAAAACACCGGGTGCTTGAAGTTCATCAGGTTTCTGACTCACGTAAAACCTACCCGACGATATTTGTTTCTTCTTGCTTTTTGTAATGTTACGGAAATGAAACGTGACATTATCCTGTAGTGAGTTTTGAGACTGCCTGTATGTTCATAAATGCTAAATTCTGTTCGCAAACTGAAACATATTTTCGTTATGGTTTTTGTTCGCAAACCGAATTGTCCGTAAACCGAGGATCCACTGTACTAGATTTCTTTAGATAAGTCTTCTTTGTCTCAATCTTAAATTTTATGATACGCCATTGGCTTAGAAAGGGCTTTAGCGCATACAAATATATATTTTTTTAAATGGAAATGGCGCTCGGTTTACTCTGCATGGCGTAATGGCTCCGGCCGCAGCAGCGCCGCGTGGTGGGAATCACTAATGGGAAAAGTGCGAGAATCTTACCATTTGGTAAGGTTTTTTATTTCGACGCGCTTATTCTCACAGTCGAGTGAGCGAAAGTTTAAGGTATAGATTTTTGAAATGGGAAGATGATAGCTATCTTAATTTCTGTTTTGCTATTCAAAATATATTGTGATGAAAACTGATTTATTAAATAATTACTGCAGTTATGCAAAAACGTTCTGATAACATAAACAGCAAGATAATTGATTGAACATTAAGCAGATATTTTCTGAGTTGCGCGTATTTGAAGTAAGCACCCTTGCCGGATATTCCCAGTATAGCGCTGCACATGTGCATGGTTTCCTTCATCTGTTGACTCACCACATGCAACGTTAGAGACATTCACATAGTGTGGCTATCTTATAGTGAGTGGTTGTAATGTTCAAGACAATATATCAGCCCGTTGACTGTGAGATACGGTCCGTGATTCGTTTCTTGAATACACAAAACATGAAACCAGCTGACATTCAGCGCCAAGTGTGTCCTGTTATGTCTTGATTTGGCGCCAAGTGATTTCTATATTTTCCTTCATAGCGATTCCTTGATGACGATGATCAACTCAAAGACGAAGTATAGACATAATTTTTATCCTGACGAAGATATACAAAAAATTGGTGCCCCGTTATGACAAGTGCCCTAATAAAATGATGGCGACTATGTTGAGAAGTAGTTAAAGGTGTATAGCGTGTGTTGTGTTTCTTTAAAACAAAATCCGGTACTCACGCACCTCGTTGTAAAAATTTATTAGCTTTTGTCATTACTAGTCTTTTATTAATATAATAAATAATAATAAAAACACTTTGTATAAAACTACTATTACTTAACACACCAACATATTTCAAGACCTATAGTCCCTTTTTTTTTGATTTATGCAAATATTAAAAAAGTTTTTGTTTATTTCTTTGATTCGCGATAAACTGACAAGCAATATTTAGATACGCATTAACAGAATAATTCTCAAAATCAGTCGAATGTGTTACGGAAGTGCAGATGGTTCAGATAAATAAAGAAAAAAATATATTTAATACAATTAAAATCGAAAACTGAAATAAAATTTCGAACGTATAATGCATTATCCAGAGTTGTATCATATTTTGCATCTTGCAAATTCAGGAAAAGTTTAGAAATATTTGCATATGTCTAAGAACACACAATTACTGGATTTTTACCTACAAAGGCACTGTTATTAAATAAGTATCAGATATCTCATAGAGACAAAGCTATTTTTTTATTATATTTTAATGGAAAATATATGGAAGTAAGGGGTAATTACAGGGCTTACGACCTGTCTTCGGCTGGCTTAAGTGATCGCAGAGTTGTGCGGACATCGTGCATTACTATTGCCTTCAACACTTGCTACATACGAGGGCTGTTATGTGTTAGTGAAGGAAACGTTTGTCCAATTCAGCAAAATAGGCCTCTGTTTTGGCGATGACTTCCTCATTTGACGTGAACCGCTTTCCACCAAGCCATTTTTTCATATTTAGAAACAAGAAGAAATCGCATGGGGCCAGATCTGTAGATGGATGAGGCAGCAATTTGTAATGTAATTTGACCAGTTTTTCTGTGGTGATTGCGTAAGAGTGAGCTGGTGTATTGTCATGGTGAAGTAGCACATTTTTCTGCAATTATAACTTTGTTTTTAGCTATTATTATGATTTAAATTTAATAAGCCAACATATTTCAGAAAACACCTTTTCCTTCATCAGGATGTCAAATAAACTTAACTAAAATCATACCATTTGTATCTTTTTTCTTCGCCAAATTGTGCTGTTTTCACCTCAATTCAGCATTGAATCGGTCCTATAAACCAGCATAATACTGCCTCGTGATTTTTCTTCCCATCTCAAAATATTTGGTGAAAATTATGCCTCGCGAAACCCAAACTATGCTCTGAAGTTGTCATGCAATTCCGTTTTTATTCCCTTGTGAGCAAATGCGGCACCCATCTCGCTGATAACTTTCTCATGCCCAATTTTTCGTGTAGAATATTTTTTACGCGCTCTATTGACATGTTTACATTGTCAACAATCTCTCTGATCTTTACCCAGTGGTCTCCTAAAACGATATCATAGGTTTTGTTGAGCATTTTGATAGGCATCGTTCGAAAGATAGCATTAAACAATGGTATACAAATTTTTCGTCAGTGGCGCCATCAGTCTCTCTTTACCCATACATTCCCACATTGCATTTCGTCACCTAAGCAGCAACGCCACTTATACATTACAGAAGAGAGACATAACTAATTTTAAATGATTTTTTGTATAATTACTGAAGTATTACTTACCTCTCTAAAGTTATAAAGTGGACCAGATTCTTTCTAACTTGAAACTGAACTAAACATAAGTACGATTCCCTTGACTAGCGCGCAGTTGACAGGGAGGATACGGATATGTGGTGATTATATTTCTTTGATTTGCATGATTTGGCGGACGCCATCGTAAAACTTGTGATATATAATGATTCCCCGCGAAAATTCAAATCCAATGATATAAATGTCTTAATTTGACAAAAAATGGAGATGTGCGGTGTTACTGCTTAGGGGACGATTTCCTAAACTGGTATTTATCTGTTCCCTTCTCCTAGAGTTCCTCATCGAATAACATCGAGATGTAAGAACAATGCGTGTAAATATAAAGACAGTGTAGCTGCTATTTTCATAATCAGCACTATTTTAATACCTCACTTAATGCGATTGACAATTAATCAAGAAAAATTCGGTCAACGAAAATGCTGTATCTTGGCTAATATTAAATGATTGCCAACATTATTCATGACAAATAATTTTTAAGACCTCCCTTATTTGTGAATTACTTTTTTCAATATAATTTTCATTTATGAATATATAATATTCAAAAACGATCCCGCTAACTGTAAAATTAATTATAAACGTGTTTATTGTATATTTATAAATATTTGCATAAATTAAATGGTAATTCTAAATATTAATTTACTTTATTACATTGTTAAAAGTATTTTTTACATCTGAAATTTTCTTGAGGTTTCTTCTTATTATAAAGGGTCATTGTATTTAGGGTTTTTGAAAAATATATATTCTTAGTCTTCTTCATCATATTAGTTATTCTAATGTAGAATTTTCAGATCAGATCTAACAAAAATCAGCCAGAACCATCTGCCATAAATTATAAGTATCGAAAGTAGGGATTTTGTACCTGTCCGCGTAGTAATAATTTAATATAAATCTATAAGTAAATATGTTCTTAGCAGGTAACATACTTTAAAAAATTGGGAGCTATCTGTATCTAATAAAGGTTGGGTACTATTCGTTTTAGAATTAGTCTCTAAATATTTTATCCGATCGATGTAAGTTTTGGTAAAGGTAAAATAAAGGAATTATCATACTAGAATTATGTGTAATATAATATTACAGATTTCACTAAAGGTTGGTTATTGAATTCGATAATATATTTTCAAATAACTATTCTTAGTGTTACGTACTTGACTTCTTAGTACGTCTTTAGTGTACACCTCGTAATGTGAAGGTCCAAGAAATAGACTTTGTAACAATTAATATTTTATTATAATAAGCTACAATTTAGTACAAGGTATATCACTTGTATAGGTCAAACTATTAAGCCGATAAACCGCAGATAAAAGAGACGCGCGCACTCCTGCACGCCGTTTTTATAGCCACACATACCCGCACCGGCGGTGTGGCACACATACACACACCATTCCAAGGACATCACACTTAGTTTTCTCTGTATCTCAGTAATATGCAATAGCCAGTTAACTTTTTTTATCAATAATAAGATTCACATAGGTTGCCCTCTGAACATTTTCTACTTTTTCACAATTAATTACATTGATTGAGATATTCAACTGGTCAACCGGCATTAATCTTCGGTGTTCTTTTTTCTATACAATTAATATTAACCAAGAAATAATATAATAATATTAATTGTCATCATTGTAAGTGATGTTTTTAATATTGCAAATAAACGTCGAGTGACAATAAAAACATTGAATAGAATTAAATGATTGTATTAATATAATATTATATATTAATAATCCAAATGAAAAAATTTGACGTTCTGAAGTCGATAGGTGTCGTTAAATTCTGTCAAAATAAAAAGTTATGATATATATCACCGTACGATACTGTTGACAACTTGATAAAAACCCATGTTTTTTTAAGGCTCTAACTTTACAGTTTTATGAGTCAAAGAGTCAATGTTGTTTTTCTCTGGAGAGAGTATAGAAAGGGTGAAAAACAAACACCTCCTTTTGTTCCTGACTTATTGACTCACCTGGGAGTAAAATTGGGTAACAATCTACGCACAGCGTGGAAAACGAAAGTCACGCATAGCGAATGCGATGCGTCAACACAGCTCTACCAACTTAGTCAGCGTTTGTTTATGAACGGAGAAACATTTGCGTGCGTTGGAAAAACGTGATGAATTTCTGATGTTCAACTCTGTATATTTTTGATTGATAAGTTTTGAACATTATTTTATTTCACTAAAATTAAAATATACCTACTTATTAGATTATGGATGTATATATTTTTAAAGATAATGGATATTAAGACCACCAATATTGTCTATGAATAATTGCCGAATATTGTGATATGGCCAACTAAACAATACCATTTAAACAGTCGTATTGAATAATCATGTTAAGGAAAAATGAAAACAATAAAGAAATAACAAGATATTAAAATTTTCTCAAAATTTTAAATTGTCTTCGAATAAATTTATGGAAGTCAAAATCAAGGAATAAATTCAGGAATAAAGTTAAAAAACATTAAAAAATAAGAATGTTGAATAAAAACTAACGCTGGCCATCTATTAATAAATAGTTTTATTTATTTATTTATATCACATTTTCTTAGTTTATTTAAGCGGGAAATGTGACTTGCTTATTATATTTTTACTGAAATAGTTTTAAAAATAAGTTTTAACTTGCTTACTTGTACCGCGGGGTAAGCAGAGCGAATAGAACTCTTCACTTTTCTTTACTGAACACAAATCTAGCTTTGTCCATATTCATTAACTTATTTATGCATGCTCTTTTACCGTTATTCAATATTAGGTTTACCTCTTTTTTGATGCTATATACGTACTCGCTGCATATTTTTCTAACCGTACATTTTATATAATATTTTTAATAGAAGAGGAACCCGGGTCAGATCGACATTTCGACCATTTTTCAAATAGTTAACCGCGACTGCTCCAAAAATAAGCTGAACTTGGTGGTTCACCAGGTCTAGGATCGAATGCAACTAGATTATAAGTACCGTAACCTGGGGTGAATAGGACTTTGGGGAGAATAAGGACAATTGTCAAGAAAAACTCTATTTTGGCTTCTGTTTTGGATTTCAAATATTCTTTATTAAAAAAATAGATATTTTTTTACCTACTGGTGACACTTATACTATGGTGTTACATAATAATATTTTGAATTATTAAAATGTAAAGTTTTTCTAAGTTAACGGACAAAATTTTTCACTGCAAAACTTTACTTGTAAAGCTATTAAACAATTAGGTTTTTTGGCTAATTTTAATACTTCACAAGGCTGGTGTTTTTGCAAGTAAAATTTTTCATTAATCAATATTTTATACTGATTTTACTGTCAAGTGTGGTGAATAGGGGCAATTCATGGGGTGAAAAGGGACAAGTCGTGGGGTGAATAGGGACATTTTATGGAATGAATAGAGACACGTAGTATAAGTAACACAATTTTGCATTATGTCACTGCTTAATTATTATCTATTTTTCATAATTTATTTTTTAATATTTGTAAATTGAACTTTGTGGTTAATTATGTTCGTTTTTATATAGATTATTTAATATTATTTTTAACCATCATAATAAATCAACCGGTGTTATAAAATATCAATTTCTTCGTCATGATGTCAAATTAACTAACTAAAACTATTGTATATATTTCACGTCATTCTGATGTTTTTAATAATCTATTTAAAAAAAAATACGTATTAACAATTACACGTAACAGTGTTTCCAAGGGAACAGAGGTAAAAGTTTATATTTAGAAAACTGTTGGGAAAATAATGAAGGCAGAAAAGAAGCTGCTACGCCTTAAAGCCTCTTCCCATCTTTAATAGCCGAAATTGAAATAAACCAATAAAGTTATACTCTAATACAGGTTTCAATAAAACAGTTAAAGTACCGTTAGATCGTAATAGGCTATTACATACCTTACCAGACTTCTGAGTCATTTAAAAGAGTGCATTTTTAGGTCCTGCAATGAAAATTATAATCTCTTTTTATATGCCTACCACGCTTAATCGACGAATAATTTTTTTTTTATTTGAGTTTTGTTTTACGTAATACTTTTACCTAAATACATGTATTTTTATCTTGAAAAATGAAATTTAATATATTGTTATACAATAAGTATCAATACTGGTTTAGAAAATAATTTATTTTATTTAACTTCATGAAACAGTAGTAAACAAAAATAATAATTGTACTGTCTTTATTGACCCCAGTCGTAAGGTTAACGGGGACAGAGATCATTTATGGAATTTTCTATGTAGTTTATAATCGAATCAAATTTAGGTGAATAAAAATACATAAAGAAACCTGTAAAGAAAACTGTAAATCCTGCACCGATAGGATCTAATGAACGAATTGCGCGATCTCCGGGTCGCGCGTCCCGCGAATTGGATTACGACAATTCCGGTTGTAAATCAAAATCGCCGCAGGGGGGGGGAGATGAATTAAATAAGAGAACCTGAATATAAGGATCGATGATAGGTAGGGATTCCAATCGAAAAACCAGTGGTCTTGGGGAACCGGAATTTCGAAGGATTGCTCGCCTTACCTTGTGTATGACGCCTCCGGCACTTCTGCAGTCGCCGCCGAGAATCAAACAAACGGCACGCGGATGGGCAGATCTCTGCTTCCAATTGAAGATGGCGATATCATAACTTCACCCGTGGCACACAAAACAATAAACAACAATATCACTGTGCACACAAATCACAGGATTACAAACAATACGGTGCTGATGCACTGGAACTGAATAAATCCATACCGCGAATGCTATCACGATGTCGCGCTCAAACAAATATCGGTCATGTTGACGTCTGCGGACATCAAGGTCACTATTTACACTGAAGACGAGCATAAAGGAAAAGTTATAGGTGTGAATTTAGACGTGGAAACGTGTCAATAACACGGGTCGCGGTAGATTCGCAAGACGCGCCAAAAATGTGTTTTACAAATCCGGAACAGAACCATTGATAAATAAAAAACATTGGTTGTATTTTAATATTTCTTCCAGGTGTCGATTTGAAGCAATGGAAATACTGATTACATACGTTATTACGTTATTAAAATGAATCAAATTAAATTTAAAATGACCTATATAAATTAGTCAAATCACAGATATATATTTTATTCTTACATTATAACAGATCTTTTAAAATATTGGCTCTCAAGGATTACGTCATCTCATTTTCTACCGCATTATTTTGATGTAAAACATTAAGTTTTTTGTGTTGATTTCCATATTTTGGTTGTTGTAAAAATAAATTTATGTCTTGGATGAGAATCGGCATTTTAGTATTTATTTTTAAAGGATCTACTCTTATAAATCAGAATAAAATATTGCTTTCAACTATTCTTTCACACTTAACAAAACCGCCACTATCCAATTGATAAAAATAAAAGATTAAGTATTTGAAAATAATTTTCTGGCAATATTAGTAGTTTCACAATTGATAACTGCTCTTGAAAAATTTTCTTTGTATGTTTTAGAAGCATTTCATCATATTTATTATAATTGAATATTAGTTTTAAAATCTTTGCTCTGGCTATAAAACCATTTACAAATACGTGTACTTACTTCAATTTCGTCAGTTGGATAACGCAATTTTGGTACTATACCTCTCATAAAGGCTGTGGTATAATGCTAAAAAAGGTAGTGCCGGAACGCTACTCCCCTACATAAGGAGCATTTCAGTACTTCCGCTACTAAATAAGAATAACTTTTGTTTTCTTGTCTCGGACATAGTTAGGTATTTTGTCGTATATATATATATATATATATTAATATACTAATATCTCACAAAAATTAGTCCACAATCAATAACGAAAAAGTCATTACTTCTTAGTAGAATAAAATTATTAAGCATAAACAAATAGTAGTAACACAAAAACGTATTATTTTGTAAATTGAGTCAAACTCTGTTTTATTCCACTACACTTTTCATTATGTTAAATGATGTATAACGTTTTCGGGAACATCTTTCCATTATAAATATTATAGATCAACATCTTAATCATTGTATATCATTTATTTGATAATTATATATCATTTAACACAATGAAAAGTGTAGTGGAATAAATCAGAGTTTGACTCAATTCACAAAATAATCATGGAAATCCACAAAGTTTCACCAAAAATCATTGAACAGTTTACAAAAACGTAGTTAAAAACATTGAAGATAAATCATAAAAATGCACAAGATTGAAAATCTATGTTGGTGATGACAAATCAACTCCCCAAACTCAACTGAATATTGTTCAGAAATATTAAACTGAATATATTCAGATTCGATATATGAGAATGTGAAAATATATTTCGGATGAAATATACCTGTTGTTTTTTATTGTTGTTTATAGTGTATTCAGATTCAGCTTAGAATTTAAGCTATCTTGGAAAATGGTCGTAAAAAAACCGACACGCCGACACCACTATTCCTAGAATGTATATAAACACACCACATGTTTTGTTGCTAACAATATTTTTGTCGCTAATGTTTTGTTTTAATAAATCCTACCGGAATGCATTCCGAACGTGTAAAAAAGAACCGGAACGACGTTCCGGCCCCACTACACCATTACAAGTAGTACAGGGTGAATTTTATGTTCCAAACCGGTGTTGTTTTAGAATAACTAGAAAATAACACACAATTTTTAAATTAATTTTTTATTTATTAATTACTTAGTTTATTGCAATTAAGTTTAAAATATATTATCGACAAAGTGGCCGCTTCTGGCAGCGGTACAAATGCGTGCTCTTTTAACTTTTTTTTTCAATTTTATTACACGTTTATTACATATTATTACAATTTTATTACGTACATTACATATTTTTTGGCAAAAATTGCCCTAAACATAGTAAATTAAAGTTTAAGTACGTACAAAAAAATATAAAAACTTAAGTAATTAAGTAACATAGTAAAAGTAAACTAAAATTTTATCAACATTTTAAAAATAAAATTGAACATAGGAAACAAACAATTATATTAGAATATGTTCTTTCACGTTATATTTTCATAATATTCTCGTATACTTCGCGTGTTATTACAGCAATTTAATTTCGAATACTCCCATAGAAAATAGTCGGGAGCCGTCAAATCGGGTAGTCGAGGAGGTTAGTCAATGTACCTACTTTTTGACATTATGCGGCCGGGAACTGTCCTGTTGAAACTACATGTATTGCAGGCCTAATCAACCCAATTCGGCCACCAAGAAATTTATGGTTACAGAATTGCTATTATTATTTAAATCAAATATTTTAATAACTTTAACACGTTTTTGAAGTGCTCTATAATAAATTGTAATCAACTACTCTTTACGACTACTAAATGCAAAGACAAATGTCATAATATATTATTCATCCTGCATTAATTAGATCATTTAATTTTTTTATATCATAAAGTACTTAGAAGAAAAATCTAAAATATAATTGTCACTTGAGAATAAAACATTTTTCTAAGAATTTTTACTTTTCTTCTGCGTAAGATAAATTCCAAAATTTACTATCTGAATTTTCATTCATTCACTGCACAAGTATTATATTATATGTTTACCGTACCAACAGCCAAACGAGGAACACGTGGATGAAGTAAATAATATACAGATGCGTTCGAGTTCACGTCATCTTAAAAAGAACACCTGAACAATTTACTACGTAGACGCTCCAACGCGCAGGGGCTTATTTATATAAGTTGAGTAAATGTGACATATCTATGGTTGAAGTATGCGCGTGCGTGCTTGAGGTTGGCATGAATGAGCGTACGAGAAAGTTATATTGGGATACGCCACTTTCAGCGGGTCTCTTTTGCTCCGTATCGCGAACCGGTATAAACACCTAGTATTTAGTGGCGTGCACTAGGCATGGACTTAGATTATGCTACTTATATGATGGTGTAAAAGTAATGGGTATTATTATTAGAGGTTGTATTCATAATTTATTCTTTCAGAATCATGTTTTGTGTAAGTGTACATGTGTGAGTGTGTATTATTACTAGTATTCTTGGGATGTTTTTCAAGTTATTTTAAAGGGAGCTAAAATATTTCATAATATAAAATACTACTATGTTTAAAGTGTATTCGAATGCATACAGTCAAGTCCGCTTTAATGACACACTTGTGACGTTTAGCAATACGTCTGTCAGACCACCGCGTGATGCGAGACATGATTTTGCGAAAAAACACATGTGCAGCTTTATTGTCAATTTCAAATTCTTCCGATAGTTATATGATTTTAGTTAACATTAATTCGTTAACACGAAAACTGAATTATTTTCTCAATTGAATACTCAATGTATAATATTATATTCCAAATAAATATTTAATGTACATTTACTATGCAAAGAGTGCACACCCTTGCTAGTATTGTACTGTAATATCTTGTATAGAAGCATCTAGAACAAATCATTATTGTAACCGAGTATTCTAGTATCATTCCGACAACACGAACCTGAGAGTAAACTTTAAGTACAGCGGCATTTGCTGATCATGAAGAGACATCAAAAATCGTTGTAATACACCAGTCAGCATCGACTGCAATATCTCACAGTAAATAATTCATGGATAATATTTTAAAAAGACACACCATACATTTCAGTTATCTTCAATAAGGTTTTATTCATTGACTGAATATATGCAAAATTATCTCTACCTGATATATACCTACCTAAATGCATTTCCTTACTGCGTTTATTGTCATTAAATTCAATAAAATCATATGAAGATTGATAAAACCGGCACCTAAAAAACATTACGAATATATGAAATATACTCTAGAGTAACATGTATCTTATTTATTTCTAAATGTTATATAATTTTTTTGTTTTTATAAATCATTCAAGAGAAAAACACAGCTCAACTCTATATAGACCTTAATCTAGCGAGGTGGGTAGGTATTATATAATATGCAGTAATAATAATAATAACAAATAAATTAATTAAACAAATAACAGATATCTCATAGAGACGAAGCTATTTTTTATTATATTTTAATAGAAATATATGGAAGTGTGGCTTACGACCTGTGTTCGGCTGGCTTAAGTGATCACTTTATATAAATATAACGTTTCACCATTCTCACTCATAAATCAATCTCCATATCTATCAAACTTTTGAATGTTGTATATATGTTAATATGTGGACTTACTTCGATTACCACTCCACTATCGCTATCTATGGACTAAATTTAATAATTCATTTCACTGAAACAGCATATATGTCACAATGAGAATCTTTTTTTTTTAACAGTGTCTTTGTAGGTGAAAATCATGTAATCGTGGGTTCGTGGACATATTGAAATATTGCTAATTAAATAATTATTTGATCTAGCGTTACCCCTTGTCTGTGTAATATGCAAATTTTCCGAGTAAGCCTTTTAACTACCAACTCTATTTGAAATGAAAGATATCACACAGAATAAGACTAGGCTTTAAGGGTCTTGAATTATTTATCAAAAGCTGGGACCTGTCGTCCACTGATGGCAAAATGATTTAAAAATATAATCCCTGCGACTCTGCAAGGTCCATGCTTATAGTTTTGCGTTTTAACGCGCTTACGGTATTTAAAAGGTTTACTTATTCATTTATGGTGTAGTCTTGCAATTTAAAATGATCTGACCTCGATGGCATCTCAATACATGATAAAAAAATATTGCGATTAAATAATTATAATGTGATAAAGAAAATAAAATATATGAATATACAATTTCAAAACCTATGAACTAATGTATAAATTATATTATATTTATTTTATAATTCGGAAACATTTTCAATTTATCGTATCTTTCTTTTAGACGTAAATCGTGTTTCATTTAAATTTCAAATATTTTTTTAATTAAAAATAATTCCACCCTGCTTTCCGGTCAATAGCGGGTCTCTTTCGTAACCCAGTCTTTGTACTTATAATTTGAAAATAAATAAAAAAATGTTTCATCAAGCCCATTTATTATCATTGTGCTTCACCGATTCAAATTTTCTCTTTCAGGAGAAATTTCACCAAAATTTTCCTTTTGAAAGTAATTGTGATTTTTTGTAATAATTTTTTTTATTTCACAGAAAAATGGATTTATACAACGCTCTCTCTGCTCACTTCAGTGTTTGTGGATTTACTTTCACTTGTTTTATGAATGTCAATCGTTTTCATGTTTTGTTTAATCCCTAATTGTTATTGCGGTTAACCACGAATATTACGTAATATAATGCTAACGATATATTTTCTATTTTATTATGTGTAGTTTGCTATCTAACTCTGATTCTGAGGTTTGTAGAATATATAGCAACCGAGACATTTCGTAGTACGTTATGTATGTTATGTTATGTAATCTTCTCGGTTGCTCGACTCCTTTTTTATTGAAATCATATATTAAATATGAATTAAATGTATTAATTATAAAGATATACATACAAAATCAATATTATCGAAAAATAAAAACATTGTTGTTGCGCTACCGGGATTCGAACCTGGATCTCTTCCCTAACCGGGGGAGGTGCTTTATCCAACTAAGCTACAGCGGCACTATTTTTATCGACAATTTTTCGACCTTATATGTTACCTTTTTGATATCAATACATTTAATCGTTCCATCATTTGACAGAGCCATCTACCTTATTTTTACAGAATCTCAAATATAATTATATTATACATTTAATTCATATAATTCATATAATTAATACATTTAATTCATATTTAAAATATCACAGAACTATGTTCTGAATAATTACAACTTCACAATAAGAATGTGTTCTCCTAAAAATAATAAAGTTGTATCAATGTGTCCAAAATTTAATAAAAATGAATTAATAACTCTAGCGTCTGCTATCAGATTCACTCAAAGGTATTTGAGATTCTGTAAAAATAAGGTAAATCATATATTAAGGAGAACACATTCTCATTGTGAAGTTGTAATTATTCAGAACAGACGGTCTGTGATGTTTTAAATACTAATTTAAATAACCAATAAATAAATCCAGGTTCGAATCCCGGTAGCGTAAAAACAATATTTTTCGACAAAATTGATTTTATATGTATATATTTATAATTAATAAATTAAATTAGTATTGAAATCATATATGTATAATTTTTATATGACCGTCCGTTATACATATATTATGTACATTAAAAGCTGTTTATTATTTATGTCGTATTGCAATATAAAATAAATAATATATGTCAATTTTATCACTTAGTAGCCTCAATAGTAAAAATTATTGTTTTCACGTCAAATATAGTTAATAATTTCGTTGATTACTAAAATAAATTATGATTAAAAAAAATTAGTTTTATCTAGTAGTACTACAAAATTTAGGATTTTTAATAATCGTATATTTGGTGTTAACATAACTACCCCTCAGAATAACAAGGTTCTATCTGTCATTATTTTAAGATAATGAGCTCAAAAGTGTTGATTGAATTTCATGTTATGTTATCATCATATTTTTTTTTTTGAATATGATCTGTTTTATGGTCTTAACTTATTTCAGTATTATCATTGACCACTATGAGATGGGGGAAATTAAAAAAAATAAAAAAACTTTGTAAATTAACAATAATGATCAGTTTTAAGATCTGAGTATTATCAATGTCCACAGTGAGATGAGGCAAATTAAAAATAAATATTGTAAATTAACAATAATGGTCCATAAATTGAAATAAATAACTAATGCAATCGGAACTTTGGGCTCTTGCTATTTCCTTTAATATTCATTGAATAGAGTTCATGTGTATGAATAAAATAAAAAATAATGCATTTGTAACTCTTTTCACGCAATAATTCTAATCAGCCCAAAATGTTAGTTGGAACTTTGTTATGCTAAGGGGTCAATAAGTAGTGTCCATTTTTTTTTTAATAAAGAGTACAAGATGACAACAAAAAAACTGGAGACTATATTAGCGAAGTTTTGAAAATTACTCCATGACATAGTCAATAATGTATTCTCCTTCATTATTTACAACTTCTTACCAACGTTCTACAAATTTCGATGTTTTATTCCCTCGATTTAAATCGAACAGAAGGAGGTGTCGAAAGTGCTCACTTTTGTCTAATTGACATTCCATTTTGAAGGCCTATAATTAAATAAAATAATTAATATAACGTAAAAGTAAATACAATATCTTGTAGAGCAGAAAATTTTCTTTCAAATGAATTTATGATGATTTACATTAAAAGCGCATCTTTCAAATTGAAAAAAATGGCCACTTCTTATGTTAACACCTAATAAATCTGCCTGCCTGCTTAATGTTTGGCGAGATGAAAGATTCTAAGAGCTAAAGAAAAGGTGTTGGAAGATCGTAAATTATTTGAAAATATAAAGTTTTAAAATATGTTTTATTTGTGTTTGTTTTTAACGAAAACACATTTTGTTGTGAAGTTTCAATTTCAGAACGCAGGTCTGTGCTTTTATTAAGACAAATTAAATTAATGAATTAAAAAGATACACAGAAAAAATCTATACATCGAAAAATAATTTTGATACGATACAATTAGAAAGATGATATACAGGAAAATACAATTCTTCGAAAAAATATTTTTATTGCTACCGCGATTCGAACCTGGATCATTTCAAATTTTTGAACTAATATGTTGTAGTTCTTTCAAATTGATATATTTATTATTTTTCATGTCAAAGCCATCACTTTTTATCGATACACTTAATTTGTATTAAAATACCACAGATCTATGTTCTGAAAAATCTGCAACTTCACAATAATAATGTGTTCTTAAAAATGATTTATCTTTTTAATTACTTTTGGTCTTTTCTATACGGTTTGCATAAGTAAGCGTTAAGGTGAATAGACTTCATATCATACGTGTCCTTATGTTGAATGGGAATTGTGCGGAAGGATGGGAGGGAAGGTGTTAGTTTATCGATTTTTAAAAAGACTCGAAGATGGTAGAAGATTCATTTTCTCGCGATTGATAAAATATCCATAGAAAAATTTAACGAAGCTTTAGTCACGTGATAAATATTTTATGTATAGAAACATATTAAAGCATAGAGGGTTATCGTACTGTAGCTTTATTTAAACCACTTATACTCGCTATCTAGAAAATAAAATAATAACGGAATGGTGTGCATGTTACCTAACCTTAAAAACACAAAATATGTTTATTAAGGGTCTAATCTACGCTTGTTCGTTTTTTATCAACGATATTTTTACGTGCTTTTAAAAAATGCGTGGGTATTATAAACAATTTTTGGACCTGACCTTACTTGAAACATTTCACTGCCATACTCGAGGCCGAAATGTCACCAAATGCTAATTTGTGGCGTAGTGAAATTTGGTGACTATAGTTAACGTGTTCCCTGCGGTTAAAATCGTTTAAATTAATTATGTGTTAGGTATTGAAGGTAATTTGACTCACCATTTGAATATTTGAAAGGGCACGTGTAAACCTGGTTTTGCGAGAGATTTTAGTGTTTCGCGTGCCAAGTAATTTTAGCAAAGATGATTAATTACAGTCATTAATAGAAATCTGTGTGTAAAGCTTGAATATTCATGTTGAAAAATTATTTAATTACCTGAAATTATAAGTGTTAAATGAAACATTTGAACATGGGCATAACAACCCAAAAATATTTTGTTTAATCGTCCAAATATACCATAGATATCAATATAAACAGTATTTGACTAAAACCTTAAACATGATGGAAAATAATCCATAATAATATTACGCTTCCCCATCTATATCTATGAATTTCTGGATGTGGCTGCTTCAGAAGTATCATTAGTGACTGTAAAGTGCTTGCTTAAACGGCCAGGTTTGTGAGACACGAGCAGGGCAAAACGAACGTGTTTTTAATATCTCTAGATTAATATTATTTAAATGTTTTCTCTTTTATATATATATATATTCAAAAACAGTACATAAATATATATTCAATTTGAAATAAAGTATACATTGCCTTATTACGAATAAGAAAAAACATACATGACATCTGTCATCTTTTTTTTATCTATTCTGTGTATCTATGCTATTGACCTTTCTTATCGTATTTTGACGTTTCATCCGATTCGGTCTTTACTTAAATACACATTATACTGATAAAATAGCATTTTTGTGTTTATTATTGTCTTAACAATTCTTAAACATCACCTAGATGTCATTTTGGTTCGTTTTGACAGCTAACTTACAAAGGTGGAATAATATTAATTACATCAAGATTTTATTTAAATGTGGTTTGTTTCGAGAAAAGCTCTAACATTGAAAAATAGATTCCTTTGATACTTGATGATTTGTATATAATGAGCTAAAGTAATATGACTGACTACGTCTTGCGTAAAATCCTAAAGCGTAACTATGCAAAATTTGAAAAGGATATCATTCAATATAATATATTACATATTTATATCCGAGGTAGGGGATAAGGTGGCTGGAAGGAGTTTCGAGCGGTATCTTTTAATATTCGGCTTTAGACTTCGAATTCAAAATTTGGATCGAACGGCATTCAATGTGATATAATACACATTTATATCGGTGGGAGAGAGTAGGATGTCTAGGGGTAGGAGGAAGGATGTTTATTTTTTGAACGGGATTTTAAAGAGTTGCTAAGAAATATTTGAAACGAATGGTATTAATATAATACAGATTTATATTGATAGGTGAGGATGAGCTAGATAGGAGAAAAGGAGATGATACGTAAATTTGCGCAAGCAGACATTCAGTTTTATATGTACGAGTGTATAAATATTATGTATATACTCGTATATACATATGTAACTAATGAAGTGTCGCTTATAAATATTCACAACATTCTTAATAATAATAATACTCATTAAATTAAATAGGCAAACAAAAAATCATCTAGGCTACCAATATATATAATACACGTACCTATAACGAAATAACATTCAACAAACACACTACAGATTTTTTAATTCTTATGAAAATATAATATCAGATAATAAATATTTAATTTGTACCAAAAATACCACAGAACTATACCTCTTAAAAATATTTTGTATTTACTTAAATAAATGTTATAAAGGTATGTTAAAATCAATTACGTTACATAATATTATATTTTTTATAATTCTGTTACACTAAAACCTAGTGGAAAACCTATTAAAAAAATAAATTAATAAATGATATTGTTGATACAAAACGTTAGGTCATAATTAGCTTGTGCACGATCCGTCAGTCATTACCATATGGACGGCCACTGTAATAGTAAATAATCTGTAGAATATATCATCTGCAGTATAGTATTTTAGTCATGAATGTATCGTTGTTAGTCAAAATTAACTTAATTAATTAATCATCGATTGTAAGACGTATCTCAAATATCTGAAATGATCTTAAAAATATGTTTTTATTTAATAAAAAATAAAATATATATATTTAGGCTTTCTGCTGAAAGTTTTCTCATTCTCATCGCATTCTTCTTCTTCATTTCGTTTCTTATCTGTTTAATGAAAGTTAGCTGTCATTTTGGCTGTTCACCACTGTTCATTGTGACCTGGAAAAGCTCTACAGTAAGTATACTGGCCAAATGAATGCCTTAGGTTCTTCAGCCATATGTTATTCTTCTTTTGGAGCCCTTCTTTTTTTTTTTTTTTAGGAGAACACATTCTTATTGTGAAGTTGTAATTATTCAGAACATAGGTCTGTGATGCTACTTTTTTATTCATCCATCATTTTTTATTTATCCATCCAGCTTATTTTGCACATTATTCTGTAGAACCATATCTCAAATGCTTCAAGTCGCCTTATCATTTATTTGATGCTTCCATTCCATAAAATAATATCGAAAATATATAACATAACTGGTCGAACTTCAAACAAATAGCGTATAACCTTCTACGAATTCAATTAACTCATAGAGTACTGTTGTATCCATTATTAATCTGTATATTTACTTCAGGTCCTAAACCATCTAACAAAAATAGGCTGGCTGCTGAAAATTATATGACCTTTAGTTTTTGTTTTCAATATATAATATGGAATTTATGAAATATTTTAATTAATCGAAATAATTGCACAATTACGTTTTTTTAAATGCTTATATCTTTGATACGGTTGAGATCAGGCACATATTCCTTCACCATTTTTGACTCGTATTTTAGTCAGGTATCAACCCATAAAATATTATGGACTAGGTCTGGTATACCCTGTACAACTGGTTAATGAATCGATTGCAATGATTTGGGAATTCCAGCTATTTCTAGTTGTTGCAAATATCACTAACGTTGAGCAGAAAAATAAAAAGATCAATGTAGTCTGTATTATTTGTAGAAGAGTGTTTGTTAGTTGTCGAATTGCAAAAAATAATGCACGTGGTGAACACTAACATAAAAGATTTGATGACTATATAATTATTGTTACATTGAACTAATTTTGTATGATATAAATAAAAGTGAATTACAATTGACACAGTATTTTGTAAATCTTTAGAACAGTTATAGTTAATAACATAAATTTAAATTATCATAAACCAACAGTTTGTTTTTTTATCGTGAGCAAATGGTTACTTAATAATAAATTATATTAAATATGAATTAAATATATTAATTATAAAGATATACATATAAAATCAATTTTATCGAAAAATATTGTTGTTGCGCCACCGGAATTCGAACCTGGATCTCTTTCCTAACCGGGGAAGGTGTATTATCCAACTATGCTACAGCGACAATATTTTTAGGGACAATTTTCGAACCTATATGTTACCTTTTTGATATTAATACATTTAATCGTTCCATTATTTGAAAGAGCCATCTACCTTATTTTTACAGAATCTCAAATACCTTTGAGTAAACTTATAGCAGACGCCAGAATTATCAATTCATTTTTATTAAATTTTGGACACATTGATACAACTTTATTATTTAGGAGAACACATTCTTATTGTGAAGTTGTAATTATTCAGAACATAGGTCTGTGATATTTTAAATATGAATTAAATATATTAATTATAAAGATATACATATAAAATCAATTTTATCGAAAAATATTGTTGTTGCGCCACCGGGATTCGAACCTGGATTTCTTTCCCCGGTTAGGAAAGAGATCCAGGTAGCTTAGTTGGATAAAGCACCTTCCCCGGCTACGTCACATGCATCATAGCATATGTATGATATGTTTCAACCAGTTAATTGAATCATGACACTACGGAGCGCGTCGGAGGTCGGCGGAAGAATGACTTTCGGCAGTGTCCAAATTCGCTTGGCAGATCTGGCGGCGCGCTGCATTGGTCGGAAGCTTAGAGATAAGGCCCCCTATTGACTGCAACCTCGCTCGCGGGAGTATTTCTCTCCACACCTCTCATATTTAAGTATGACATTTAACGCTTGCATATATAAATAAAATATATAGATAGATAATTTATTTTCGCAATTATTTGACGGCTTAGTATGGATTAGTTCGTTTGACAAATACAAAGTGTTGTCAAAACTGATCGATGTCAAAGTAATAAACGTGGAAATAGTCATTTCAATAAAAATTTTAAATTCATCTAACCGTAAACTCCTAGTATTTGTATGTATAATTTCTAAAGCCCTGTTAATGTCAAAAGAATGCTTAGTTTTCAAAAGATAATTGGCGAATTCAGAATAGTTGTTGTTATTTAGGCATCTCAAGTGCTCCTTAATTCTATTAACAAAAATTTTGTACGTTTTACCTATATAAAAATTATTGCAAATTAATTTGTAGACCCCAGATTTTTTTTAAATATCATCCTTATTCTTGTTATTTAATATCTAATTCTTTAGTTTGTTACTAATGTAAAAAGCTGGTTGTATATAATTTGGGATAATTTTTATAATTTAATTTAAAGTATGAGTACAGTGAATTTAACTTATGGTTTGAATATGGAAGATAATTCCTTCCAATACACATGTGGTGAAGTTATAAAAAACATAAAAAACAAATATTTTTAATTTGAACCAAAAATAATTTCTATTTTCGTGGAAAGCAATCACTTTGTATGAAACCATGAATTTTATTATTCGCCAACCGTTTAGCGTATAATAAAATTCGTGGTTTTGTATAAAGTGATTGTATTTTATTAAAGCACGCGGTTAATATATCTAAAGTAAATACAAATTAAATGTATTAATTATAAAAAACAATTTTATAATTATATAACCAATTTTATCTAAAAATATTGTTGTTGCTACTGGAATATGAACCTGGATCTCTTTCAATCCGGGAAACGTGCATTAACCGATTGTGGTACAGCACACAGTACATTGACTTTTCAAATTGATACAATATTTTTCGATAAATTGATTTTACATGTATATATTTCTAATTAATATATTTAATTTGTATTTAAAATATTACAGACCTATGTTCACAACAACGTTACACAACGTTACTATGTTACAACTTCACAATAAGAATATGTTCTCCTTAATAATATCTAAAGTTACACGGGAAGAAAACATCATCACAATGGCTGACAAAGGAAATAATGTTACTGACAAAGTGGAATATGTTAATAAGACTACGACATTTTTAAACAGTGATAATTTCTAAATAGTAATTAAAAACCCAATTATCAAATGCCAAGAACAAATTTACGATGCTTTAAAAACATGTTGAAGGAAAAATTATATGATGTTATTTATAAATAATGTTAAAAAAACCCACAAATTCCTAAATTATATATAGCTTATTAAAAATTCACAAAATTGATCAACCTATTAGATCTATGCATAATATATGGCCATAAAGTAATTTTTCTAATGTTAAAGTAGTTAAATTATATTTTCTCAATGTAGTAGAAATATATATCTTCAGGTGAAAACGTATTCGGATAAGATTTCACTAAAACGCCAGTGAAAATATAATTTCACTGGTAATTAACATTCACCGTAACATATATAATAATAATAAAAATCTTCTTCTTCATCTATCATCTTCGTCCATTTCCGAAACGGATCGACATTTATATACCTCCTCCATAGATGCCCTTCTTCAACTTAATTTTCTATATCTAAGCATGATAAGGGTGTCTAACTGATCTTCATCCTGGAGGTAATAATTTTTGTTGTGATACCTACCATTCTGTTAGAATGCAAAATTACCCAAAATAATATTTTGTTCAAGGATACAAAAACACTTAGTTGAAATAAGGAACGGAGTCTAACAAAACTCGGTATTGTTAGACGCAGGTGTACCGACACAGCATTGGTACAGTAATAAGAAATGCGGCGTACGTGACTAAAGTTACGTAGGCAAATGCACCATAAGGGATGCTTCACCTTAGGTGGGCCAGTCTTCCCAAAATCTCGGCCGGGAGAAATTGCTCCACAAAGACAGGTTCTAATTTTCAATTAGAAAATAAAATCAATATCTGAAATATTAAGCAAGCGCTTTGTAGATTGTAATTCTGGGGAAAATTTAAACCGTGCGCCTCGAGTTTAAGCTTAAACTATGATGTTCTCTGCGTTTAATCGTTGATGTGAAAGTATCAAAAAAGGTCCCGGTGGATCTATAAAAAGTTGATATAATTTGGTGTAGCGAGAACAGACTGTCGCTATTGCATAAGAACATCGAGTTCAGAGTCCCGGTTTGCCTGGATAATTGGGCATCGTCTTGTTGTCAGTCAACTACAAGCCTGAACTCCGTCACCCTACGCTGGCACCACACGCAGTTGGCCGCACTTCACGTCCAGGATCCAGTACCATTCTAAGAGGTAATCCCTTACGTGAGGGACCCGCATAATCTACATCATACAAGCGTCAACATAGACAATTTGGTAGAGAACTTTATGCTGGCATGATGAACACACATATTTAATGTTATTTTCAATATAATTATGTTAGAATAGCCTTATTAATAAGTGTTCAAGTAAATTGCTCATTTTCCACTTTTAACACATGCAAGTATCATAAAATATAGATAATAAACTTTCTTATAAAAAATATTCTTTCATTTCATAACCATTTGACTTGATAGTATTTAAAAAAAAAACCAGTTAGACTAGATGCCTCCATCTTGAATATGAAGCCGAAGCAGAAAGAAAAAATAACCTTACAATTCTTTGCAGAAATCACAACTCAATTTTTCTTATTTAATTTATTGAATAATATAGGGAATAACGTATATTCCTCTTGAAACACTAATTTTTCTCTCAAAGTAATCTTCTTTAACGATGTCCAACCAAAATAAATAGAAGTAGTTAAGTAGTGTACCCTTTACCGGTAGCCAATAGAGAATAATGAAAAGCACAATATTTTATTTTATTTGTATCTATGTTACGCGTATATATATAGTACTAGAGGCGTGCACTTTATACAATCAAAAAAGCTGTGCATAGGTATAATCTTTGCAAAATAAATATTTATTTGATATATAATCATATATATTAACTATGTAAATCTGTACGAAAATAATTAAGTTAACGTATTAACTAAAACCGTATAACTAGCGGAAGAATTAAAATTTGACAATAAAGCTGCGCATGTGTTTTTTCGCAAAATCTGTCCCAGATGTATATGAACTAAATGCAAGTCTCGCACCACGCGGTGGTCTGAACACACGTCTTCGCTTTAACATATGTATTTCAAAACGCTACAAGTGTGTCATTGAAGCGGACTTGACTGTATGCATTCCAATACACTTTAAAAGTGGTAATATTTTATATAATAAAATATTTAGCTCCTTCAGTTAATAACTTGAAAAACTTCTCAGAAATAGTAGTAATAATACACACTTACACCGGTATACTAACACAAAAACATGCTTCTGAAAAAGTGAATGGTGAATACAACCTTTAATGATCATACCCATCGATATTAGCAGCATAACCTAAGTCCATGCTTAGTGTACGCCGCTGAATAGTACTTTTGTATATAAGCGTATTGTATACACAATATTTAAATAAACTATCGATAAGCTTCTTAAACTATCGATAAGCTTTCTAATGTTACCAGTTTCACATTATTTGTAAAATAAGTATAAAATATAATTATAAATTAGATAAATTTGAGAAAATGTGGCTCTGAACAGGAATATTCACATACTATAAACAGTAGGAACATAAAAAATGCTCCACCAACAATAACTTTTCTTAAAATGAGAGAGATTTATTTGTGTGAATGGCCAATCGGATACGGTCCATTCGATCGTATGTCAATAAATTCATATTATTTTTATTATAACTTCGACGTATACAATGAAATAAACGGGTAAGAAAATAACGTTTCGTCCCATGAGCAATAAATAAATAGCACTCATAAACTACTCTAGCAAACTCACCAAATTTTTCAACGGTAAAGTTGTAAAAGTTGTTCTAAAATTGCGCTAGTGCCTACATATAACACATCTAGTAAAACCATATTAAAAATACACATGAGATTTTATATTATGTTTTAAATGCTAATTCATTATCGTGTGACTATCATTCATTGAGGAACTTTTCTCTCTCGTGTAAAAGTTTCTATGGACGCCAAGTTTACTTACATATTTCTCAACAACATTTCTCTGCGGTCGTGACGTTAGAGTTGCTAGTGCAGCGCCATATATGGGTACCTTGGAGGAGGTATACTTTTGACATGACCGATTCATTGTTCCACCTTCACTACCTATATTACCTATATAACTCACAAAAAAAAAACTTCCCCCATATATTTAGCTTGTTCACATTTCACCACCGTATAATACAATTGATCTGAGAATATTCTTACAAATGATAATTTTACACATAATGCTTACATATTTCTTTTTAAATAGTTTGTTCAGGGGATTTGTTAGATACAATATTTAGATATTTGTTACAAAGAAGATGCTCAGACATTTGTTGAATGCGTACCAATTATTGAGCCAAAATAAAAAACTTAATCACTCTCATCCATAATTGAGAATGTAGCTGATTTATTTAGTGTTTCCGAGGTAAGTACAAACTTACCTCAGAAACACTAAACCATAATCACGTATATGTAAATAAAACAATTGTTTTTTTATTTACTTTTAATTTACTTGAGACGCGTTTCGCCTTGTAAGGGCATTATCAATTTAACGAAATGTTTCTCAAGTAAATTAAGTGAGTATAATAAAAATAACAAGTCTTTTATTTTCACATACGTAGCTGATTTTTTAAAAAAAATTATAATTTAAAATCAATATCAATCATAATCATATTGAATCATATTTATAGTTAATGATTAAATATTTAAAATTGTTCTTATAAAAATACAAAATGTATAAATTCATCACTTTACCTGTGAATAATTTGAAATATGTATCGTTTTGTTATTCATATTTATTCGATTAATTCAGCAGATTTCTTTACCCGGCATTTATTTTATAGGTATCCTGATTATTTATTTATCTTATTCCTTGATTATTCAAATACTTCGAAAGCTAATATTTTGTTTATTATACATAAATAAAATACGTAAAATTAAATGTTCTAAGTAATACAATTTTACTTACCAATATCCAAGCATCGCCTTAGGACTTGAAGCTTGAACAATGTTTGACCGAAAGCGGTCAAACATTGTTCAAGCTTTTGAACTAGAACTTTTGAAATGTAAACCTTTTTCTCCGGACTCCCTCGACTCTTTTCTCGATCTGTTTTATTTTTTAATATGTTTTTTTAAATAAATATTTGGAAGGGATGCTTATGATACATTGAATTACAAAAACAAGCGTTCTTATTAAATGAAATGACGTAATATAATGTAATTATATTGTGTTATCACATATCATTTGTGACTACTATCATTATTAATTATCATACTAAATATAATTACTCATTATATTATTACAGTTCCTTCAAAAGTATAATTAATTAAGTATATATATATATAAACTTCGTATGGACTCATTCAGAACCCCTTCTTCAGGATACAATATATACTAAAATTATAACTAATATAATATAAATTATACAAAAAAAAAAATTAAATATCAGTGATGGGAATACCCGCAATTATAAACTATCTACTGTGAAAATAAATTTAAACGGTGACCGTTCCGAATCCGTAAAACACACTTTTGGCGCGTCTTTCGATTCAGCTGCGACCACTATTATTAAAACCTTTCCGCGTCTAAATTCCCATCCATATATTTCCTAATACTAATGAATTGTGACCTTGACGTCAGCAGACGTCAACTTGACTGATATTTGTTCGATTTCGCGGTATTCGCGTTGTGGACATTTCAGCTCCAGTGCACCAGCACTGTATTTTGTGATATTGTGTTTTGATCACGTATTGATTATTGTTTGTGTACCGTGAGTGAACTTTTGACATCATCGTATTCAATTGACTCATCCGCGTGCTATTTGTGTAATCTCGGCAGCAACTGGGATTAAGGAGCCGTCATATACAAGGTAAGGTGAGCAGTCCCTATTTCTTTACTTCCCTCCCATACCTTGCGGTGATTCCGATTTACGACCGGAATTGTCGTATTCCATTTCGCGGGACACGCGACTCGGAGATCGCGCAATTCGTTCATTTAGATCCTATCGACCCGGATTTACAGTTCGAATTCAGTGACTATTTACAAGAAGAGATTATTGGTCTTGAAACATGTTGGTTTATTAATTAACCGCGTTATAAACAAAGTTTTTTCATATTATGTATGTAATATGTTGCCACAAAGTAACTTTGCAATTATTGAAGGAGCAACATAATTGTAATGTCGTTGTCCATATTCTTGTAAGTTGGTTCATAGAATTGTATGCGTTTTCGAAGTTCCTGCTCATTGTAACCAGTATTTATGCATAATACTATATTTATTTATGACATAAAACATATTTAATAGGAATGCACATGTTATAACCTTGGATTCAGGCTGACATCTACCGGCAGAACCATTAAAATCGCGACTGGCCGATGATGAACAGAGATCTGCGAATATTGTGGGTAAGCCATCTAATTTATTCAGAGCCTCTTCTAGGGCAGCAGCAATTTAAAGCAATAGTATAATACTCATGTGTAATATTTCGATTAGAATATTTTTTATTTTAGGTCGTGATCATGCTGAGCGAGACTCAAAATCTGTATGTCCATGTTCTGTCTAAATCTCCCTTCATTCGCCTCTATGACACTACAAACTTTATAGATGCAACACATCTCTCTTGTAACTATTATTATACCTTACATTATTATTGGTTCTTATCTATTTATTATTATAATTGTTATTATAATATTTTTAATATATGTTCCTACTAACTAACTTCTTAACATGTTTTCAAATTTAACGAAATTTTAAATTATTCTCATGGTGATAGTCAAATCGTGGTAATAACCATGGTAATGGCTTTATTCGAAACATAATTTGGCTAATTTTCGACCACTTTTTGGAGCAGCTGTGGACGTATATCGGCAATGATGCAAAGAATATTGGCTTTCAAGTCGTATATCGTCTCTGGTTTATCGGCATAGATAAGCAACTTCACATAAACTCACAAAAAATAATCCAAAGGTGTTCAATCACACGATCTTGGAGGCCAATTCACAGGTCCATTACGCGCTCATCGAATTTTTCCTTCAAAAAATTGATTGTGGCGCGCGCTGTGTGATATGTTACATCATCTTCTTGAAACCACAGCTCTTTTATATTAATTCCATTCAATTGGAGAACGAAAAACTCAGTAATCATGGATCTATTGCTGTGCACGATGACGAATCGACTTATTTAGGTCCTTCTCTATACTACACTCCACTATGGCAACAGCTTCTTTGGTGCGCACTGTACGACGTCTCTGCGGATGAGTATTATCAATTAAAGTATACGTGGTGCAAAAACGATCCATGATTGTTCGAATTACTTGCTCGGATGTATGATTATATCGACTGTAAAATGGATGTAAAGCACGGTAGGTTTCGCAAACTGAAACACGATTTTCGAAATAAAATTTGCACAATTTGCAAGCGTTTGTTTTAGCGTAAGTCTATTCATGGTAAAATAGCAAACCAAACTGAGCACAAATCAGCTGTCACTGGAAAAATCATTACTAATTCGAAAAATAAACCTGTAAAACAACACCTTTATAAAGGAGTAATTAACATTAGTTAAAGAATTAATCTATACCGCATTCAAATTATGGTTACATTAGACCCGCGTTGCTTTGCTTTGTCGAGAGGAACTGGCAAGAGATTAACCACTCCTATAATAGTTCCGGGTAAGGGTAGGGCATCTAGTAGTATAATACTGCGAGTACACTTATCTATACCATATCGCCCATAGTATTCACAACATTAACTTGTAATGGTACCTTTGCTTTTAATTCAACTGTACATAATATAATGCTACTATGTAAAACTGAGATTAAATCAGGATTCCATATTTAAACACTTCCAAAGACGCCAGCTGAAGAATCTGGTCAGAGTAGGATACGAGGCCTTTATATGTGTATGGTGAAGTAGTGACGTTGTAAGTATTATACACCACTAAATTTTATTATACTATTTATTTACAATTAAAATTCTAATTTTATAAAAAATTAATATTAACATTTTAATTAGTAAATAAATACGTAAAATAACATTCATACATATGTTTTTTTTTAAATATAATTAATTCTTTAAATTATATTATGCAACTTTCAACAACAGATTAATTGCTTTTTTTCAACAGTTCCAGTCTTAGTGAGCGACAACAGTATTTAGTAATGCATAATATTTTAATCAACTAGAAAGATATATAGAAAAAAAATATATATTTCCAATTAATACAACTATTATTCAATTTTTTTAAAAGCAATCCCTTTTATATTACAGAATGTAAGTTCAAAATTTGTCAGAAATGTATTCGATTACTATAGCGAAATTGAAGAACGCGCTTTCCCGGATAGGAAGAGGTTCAGGTTTGAATTCCGGTAGCAATTATATATTTTTTCTGTATATCTTTCTAGTTGATTCAATTAATTTGTATTAAAATACCACAGAACTATGTTCTGAAAATGCAAGGTTACAGCAAAACGGTGTTTTCCGTAGCATAATATTTATCCAGCACGATTGGATAGATACTACGGGGCACACATAATATACAAAGAAACATTAAAGTCAAAATAATAAAGAAATTTATAAAAAAGCTATTTGTAGAAAATTCTCGCATGGGATCAAAAACATCCCTTAAAATTGAATTTATTTCCTCATTTTTTCCTTGTTTGTACGCGCTTAATCAGTCTTATATTTTATTAGAACCAGAGGTGGGGACAAAACAAGATAGAAAACTGAAGGGGTGTCGGGTGAAGGCTTTTGTTATGAAATATTTCGCCTTTCTGTACATCTTCCCTTTCAATAATTCACCCCTATTGTTCCCTTGAGAAATCCAGCCTCGTGAAATTTATACGCTTTCACTTACGTCGACGTTTATTGGATATGAAATCACCACCAACAAGTCGATGCTCAAATTACACATTCCAAGAGTTGTTCCGCACACTTTACTCTATTGAAATCAAAAACATTCCGCAATATCAGATATCTTCATCATTTGTCTCATGCAGCGAATGTGTTATCTAATTATCAAAAATGTATTTTTCACTGACGTGTGTTCTGTATGTTTATTCGGCAGATCTTCCAGTAAAATTTGTTACAAAAATTTCATTATAAATAACCTGTAAGACAATTTCATAGCATTTTCACTTTTACCTTGTGTTTTATTTTCACCTTTATTTCAAAAAAAGGTATTATTTACCATCGCTCAGAATCAGACTGGCGCTTTTACCAAATACGTCACTCCATCAGTTACAAATACCGTTAATTATACTCTATTTTTATGTATACAGCGGCTTACGATCGAATCCCGAAAGGGTTACATATTTTTATTTGTTTCATTTCATTTTACTTTTTTTTTTGTATTAGAATTTAAAATATTGATTTAAATATCTGATAATTTATTATATTACTATTTGCACAAACGGCATGGACATTTTCGAGTCCGAATTTGATTAACCCTTTGCACCCTGTATTTTATGGAAGTACGTTTTAATATAAAGCTGGTCATACACGCAACGGTATACCTGTCCAGGTAAACATGACAAGTAAACATGATAAGTTAAGTTAGAGACACCTGCCAATTTTATCACATACACGCTCCGGTTTGCCTGTACAGATGACCTGAACAGGTATACCTATCATGTATACCAATGCCGGCTTAATACTCTACACTTCTTACCCCTGGTGGTCACTAATTAACTAGCAGAACGCAATCAGGTTCGTCTGTTATTACAACTTGGCCTGTGATTACACAATGGTAGCGCACCGTCTACAGTAGTAGCGTATGAATCGATTGACAAGTTATGCAATCAAAACACAATAATTCTAATATATTATTGATAAAAATATATCTTTTAAATGTCAAAAAGTTGGATGGTAAAAAATTTGTTGTTTTTCTTCATAACTACTGATGATTTTGGAGGTCAAAAAAATAATTTTATTAGTGTAATTTTTAAAAAATCGTATTGATCTGGGCATGTTTAATTTTAAATATTACGCATATTACTGTACTATCCCACATTTTAACATGTAATTCAAAACTAGCAAGAAGCAATTGGCAATTGTCAATTGCTGCTGCTGAGCCCTGCGAGCGGCCATGACCTATATCGTTAGAATTATTTAAACATGTAGGTACACAATTATATTCATAATAATAGATAGATGTCATTTTATAAATAAAATAACAAGATGTTACTAAATAAATATTGACATTTTTTAATTTAAGTATATACTGTGAATATAATAATGCGATTGAATTAATATACTAAATAGATTAAATTAATTTAAAGCATTAGGTAGTTATTATACAACAATAAATAAATAAATTACATTATATATATGCCCTGTATACCTATATAAAAGTATATACGGAGCATATCCTCGTTAAAGTAACTGATTTTTTCACTAAAAATATCATTTTCCGAGGATCAACATTATTTTAATGTAATAGACATACAAACGAACGTTTTTATTGTGATATTATGAATCTGAAATATTTATTATAATATAGAATATTATTAATTTTAAATATCGAAAAAACATAATTGGTTTAGATTCTTTCTCACTGCCGTAATTGTGAGATATTTGACATCTGTCAGAGTTGTATGTATGTGTGTGTGGCAGGTTGGTGACAGATGGGAGAGTATGTGAGAAGACTGACCGATGCCGAGTGGGCGCGCGGAGTGGGGAGCCGGGATGTATTAAAAGACGCTGGAAGCGCAGCTGCGCTCTCTTTCAATACTCTTCGGTTCTCAAGATAACATATTTTATCGTGTACATATTATATTGTTATACGGTGTACAGCTGTAATAAATTGTTAACTATCTCGACGTTGGACTCCTATTTCTACTACCGACATCGCACCAAACCTTCAGGGAATCTGTAGCACAGACGGTATAAAGGATAATACAGTTTCGTGGCTAAAAACATTACCATGTATACATTATTCGCTCTACGTTTACCAGTAATGTATTGTAAGGACACGTATAAATAAATACATAAATACTATTTTTATTTCTATTTTAAGATAAAACTTCTATGATAAAGATATATTATTTTGTATTCAAGAACAAATTAATATAAAACGCCTCTTCAAAAGAGCCAAAAATAACTGACAACATTCTCTCGGTGTTGACAGGTAGCTAAATTTCTCTCTTTCTTTTCCTCATTTCCGCAAGTCACCGGGTACATTGTTATATTTAAAAGCCTTCTTCAAAAGCATTTCCTTCCATTCTCTTACCTATGTAAGCCCCGTCACCGAGAGTGAAAGAAATTCACTTTCTTCTGTCATTCGTCCAAACGTGACTGATTGACATTAAGACTATGGGAAAAATAAAATATTCTGTAAATATTCAATCAGAATTCTTCGAGATTCGACAATATATTGATATAATTCCAGCTTAACTCATAAGCTGTTGTAAAAGATAATGATATGGTCATTACTTGAAATTAAAATACGTGGTATACTATCTCTCTTTCGTTTTTGTATTAATTGCATTGTTTTGTACAATGAAATAGAAGAATATATTTTTTTAAATAAATTATTCATAACTTTGTTTTTAACCACTATTATAAGTAATACATAATACACCAACTGATTTTAAAAAATACTTTTTTCTTCATCAGGATGTCAAATAAACTAACTAAAACCATATGTCAAATTATTCTAATGATTTTAAAAAAACAGTTATTTAAAAAATAAATGTGGTACATACCTTAAGTTTTCACGATGTTAAAAATCCTGAATTGGAATAAGAACGATATAAAATGTAATTTATTTTATTGTTTAAAAAATTATTATTGTTATTATGGGTATTGTTTTCTCCAGCCTACGATTTACTATTTTTTACGGAGCAAATATAACATGGAATCTAGTAATTATATTGATAAATACATATTTATTTCCTGTACAGATTAATTAGATACATATTTGTATTGTATAAGAATATGTATGAATGTGGATGAGGCAAGAATTGTGTATCAGGACAGAAGAGTGTGACACTCTATCCTCCCTACCTACCTTTACGGGGAAACGGCGTAATGATAAGTTAGTTATTTTTCGTATACACGATGGGCCAAAGTCTTTATACTATTTAAATAATTTTTTGAGAAATTATTATTTAAAACTTTTTAAGAAAAGTAACTTTTTTATCTTTATTATTCTTTTATTAATCTTTTACATGATATTTTACATAGTATGGAAACTTTTTTATACATGATTCTCAGATTTATGATAATGAAAATGGGGGTCATTTTCAAGATATTTTTTAATGTATTTTGATGTATGTAAGTCAAAAAGCAATTACATTATGTGTGTGTGTGTCTGTGTGTGCAATATTCATTACCTGTTATTTTTGTACGCAGAGCAAGGCTACCAGCTGATATCTACCGACCTTAACAATCAAATCTGCAAGACGAGAGAAAAAAGTTTTATCCATGTACACCTATACTGTAACCTCGAATTTAAATTGAATCAACAAGCATTAAGCTAATTTAAAATTAACAAAGTTAATATTATACAAATAATGTTAATAATTTCTGCTCAGAATGTAAACAGCATAATGATTTTAATTTATGTAAATTAGTCTTCTCTTCTCTTTTAGAGTAGTGGATAAGAATTTTATTAAAGGTACAATTCTAATGTAATACGTTGTTAAAAATTTTAAAGTATCGCTTCTTCAATATTAGAAAAATTACTTTGTGGCCTCATTGTATATAAATAATTAGACAAAATACTTTGTTGAAACCACTATTTTTGATTATTCAACATGTTTCGGTACTCATGGTATCTTCTTCAGGAAACAATGTATACTGAAATTAAAAATACAAGCAGAGATAAAAACAAAACAATAATATAAAGTGGTGAATAAGTAAAAACTAATGTGAAAACAAATTTAAAAGATGATTAATTTCAAAGAGGATTGGGTTATTTATAATATTTAGCTTGCTATTAACACTTTTTCTTATTTGTAAAATTTCAAATTTATCTAACTGTAAACCCCTAGTATTTGTATGTATAATTTCTAAACCCTTGTTAATATAAAAAAATGGTTTATTTTCAAAACGTAATTGGTAAATTCTGAGTAGTTGTTGCTATTTAGGCATCCCAAGTGTGAACTTAACTTATAAACTCTTAATAATAAAATTTAATCAATTTTCGGTCATTACATACATATAAATATTTGAAAGTTAATATATTTATTTTATTTTTATTTTTAAGAACTATTATTGTGAAGTCGCTGTTTTTTCAAAACATGTAATTCTGTGGTATTTTAATACAAATTAAATGTATCAATTAGAAGGATGTATAGAAAAAATCAATTTATCGAAAAAATATCCCGGTAGCAACCAAAGTATTTTTTCGATGAATTGATATCTCTGTATATTTTTATAATTTATACCTACATATATTTCATTTATTGTTAACTTTTATTTAATTTATAATTCTTTGTTGATGCATACTGAATTATACACACTATTTGGCGCTTTATTTAATTTTCCAAGGTTGTAAGTCTATTCGATCATTCCAACTTAATTTATTTTGAACAACAAGTATACTCCTACATGGACATTTACCTGTAAAAGGGCACACTATATATTTCTAACACTAGTGCACTAATAAATTAGCAGCTTCGCACCTATTAATATATGTGAGTTATATTATAATTCATTAACTGCATACATCCTGAATCTTTCAGAATATACCTATCTACGCGCATCTCTCTTATACACTTATTATCTATAATTCTACATAATTATCACACCGTAAAAAATATATAAAGATTAACGAAATCAGTATGTCTTGTATGCAATATGTATAGCTTAGAATATTAAGAATATAAATTGCGTGACTAAAATACTTTTTGACAGGATAAAGTTATTAATTAATACATAAATTTCTTTCAACCGCTCCAGATCGTTAACATTCGTTCAGTGTATATCATTTGCTTAAAATTTTGATAATTAATTTGGCTGACGCATCATCTTCAGGAATGCTACTAATACTAAACTTAAGACTAAAAGACTACGTGCTACATAAGGTTGAGGAGTGGAAGGGGAGGGATTAGAGTTGGGTGGGTCTAGGGGCGTGGTCAATAAGTGCAGGAGAATAGTCGTAATAGAAGGTGTTTGAATATTGAGGATTTTTTGGTTTCAACTAATCATTAAGTTTCCTTAAATATCTAGTTAATTTCCTTTTTTACAAATATGTACTAATTCTACGCCATCACTGTCGAATGGTCCACCATTTCCGAATTGATGCTGAATTTTAAAATTCATCTCAAGTGTTCTTCCATCTTTGTTTGTATTTTTCTTCTTGTCTGTCCGTTGCATGATGTGGCTTGAGAGTCAACTATTGTCTAATGGGTTTTTTTTGGTTTTATTATTTAAAATATATTTTCTGAGGTTATTGTTTATGTATATAGGTGGTTTAAAAGTTTTTTCTTTACATATATTTAGAAGATCTATAGTTAATTTTCTTTAAGGCGAATTTTCTAATGGCGAATAATGAACAAGAACTACAGAATCTGGTGAGTAGAATGTACGATGTATGCAAGGAAAGCGACCTCATGATGAGTGTTAACAAGTCGAAAGTGATGGTATTCGAGAAGGAGGATAGCAAGACACTGTGTAAAATACTTGTAGGTAATGAATGTTTGGAACAAGTAGATGAGTTTGGATATTTGGGAAGTATGTTTGATGGAAACGGAAAGGCTGAGAATGATATCGAAAGGAGGGTGACTGCAGGAAATAAAGTGAACGGCGTTTTGAATGGAATTATATCTAACGGGAATTCGTCAACTGAGGCAAGACTAGCGGTGCACAATAGAATCCTGGTACCAACACTGATGTATGGAAGTGAGGCCTGGAGCTGGCAGAAAAGGAACGAAAGTAGACTGAATGCAGAGGAAATGAGATCACTTAGGTGTATATGTGGCAAATCTATTTATGACAGAGTAAAGAATGAATAAATATGGAAAGAATGTAAAGCTGTTGTTAGTATAGTGAGTAAAATTAAGAAAGTATCACTTAGGTGGTTTGGTCATATGGAACGGATGAATGAGAAGAGAATGGTAAGAAAGATATATGACGCAAGTGTTGAAGGCTCTAGAAATAGAGGACATCCGCGGAAGACTTGGCACGACTTGGTAAACCAGATAATGGAGGATGGTTCTGTTAGAAGCCTCAACAATCGGCGAGCTTGTATGAGAAGATGTATAAATGTGGATGAGGTGAGAATTGTGTGTCAGGACAGAAGAGTGTGGCGCTCTATCCTTTCTGATTACCCCCGCGAAGAAACGGCGTGATGGTAAGTAAGTAAATCTAAAATTTTCTTCCATGGTTTTTCTGTATGTGTGATGTCTTTTGATTTATAGTAAACATATAGTAAAGCATGTCTCTTTCTTTTTTCCTTATTTTATTTTTGACGTCCTTTTCTTCATATCCATTGTTACTTGCAATCTTTGAGATTAATGAAATTGAGGTTAATACAATCTCAAAGATCACAGTGTTTTTATTTTAAATATAATTTTAAATGGCCTTTCACAAAGTTTCATAAGAAAATTTCAAAATATGAATTAATTAGAATTACGACTACATCAAGCTCTCCTTAAGTTGCATGTATAATTGCGATAATATGCTAATTATGCTTGAAGTACACATGAGTTGATAAAAATGTACCATTATTTTTTTTAATACACTTTAATATTTAAAAAAAACTATAATTATTACTAGCTTGGGCATACCAATTCATAAAATAATTTAATAGCAATCATATTTTGGTTTATACCTTCCACGTAGGTCTAACCTTTTCTGTAAAGGTAAAAGAAACCTATTTAACTTCAAGAGAATATTACCATCATAAACATCATGATTTTGTTGTGTAACTTTATTCTACTTAACACAGTGTGACCTTGAAAACATAATAAACCCATAATTCCGTAACACAACATGAATTCCAATAGTTGATATTGACTTTTACTAGCTTTTGTATAAGTTTATTATTTAATTGTTTAATATCTATCACGTTAAATGTATGAAGTGGAACAATTTATTTAAAAAGTCTGAAAGTTTAAATTATTCGCCAACTAAACATTTGATTTTTACCTTTTAGTTATATTACATTTATATTTGATTATACGTTTACAAACTAACTCTTTTGAAAGTTACAATTAGTTTTGAAAATGTTTATTCAGGCAGTCTATTATTAACCAAAGGGAAATATATTATTACTTCTCTATTAAGGATCGGTTTGCATTGAATGCTTTCAGAATTTACAACATCGATACATGAATTCCTTTCAACCTCTTCCAATCAATCACAGTTGACCGGTTATTATGATATTAGTCACACAAATTAATTGATTAAGGTAATTTGGTGACAAGCTAAAAATAAATTTAATTTTCGCGGTTTTTCTTATTATGCTCGTATTTGCCTAATTATGACAAATAACATTCAGTTTATTAGTTTAAAATTAGTGTTAAAATTTTATCTAAAAGTTTAATCTAGTAAATATATGTGATATAAATGAATAATAAAAACCCACATTTTTGTAAAAACGCGAAAATATCAATTATTTTTGAAAGCGCGCCCTTAAGCTTTAAGTAAATCTTATAACACAATTTAGTTTCGCAATAAATTTATAGATATAATCAGAATAACCATTAAAAATCCATAAATAAGTATAAGTAAGTTAAACCATTTATTTTTGTAAGTTAAACCTAATAAATCAAGAAAAAAGATTTTCAGAATAATCCTTTAAAAAAATTTTTAGTGGACCCCAAGGTTTATTGAACTTCTTCGTTTTTAAATAAAAGGTTCTAGTTCGGCTCCCGGAGTTCAATGGGGCACTAACCCCCGCGTTGTTTGTCGAGATATTAAGCCTAAAATTTCTGTACGGGCCGTGTAGGTGTCGCCGTTAAATTTTATGCGCTTTCACGGCCCATGTTTGTTTAATGAGTAAAAAGCCAAAGCTCGTCGAAAGCTTGTAATGCAGAGCTTACAGAGTTGAACGACTGAAGTCTTCTTCGCTACCAATAGAATGCGATTTCGCAGTCAAAATAATAATAAATATGTGGCTCATATTTATTTCATTTTCTATGGCGTACAATAAAATTAAACTATACAGCATTAATATGATCATTAGCTCATAGCAAAATTTTGTAGGAACATTATTTTCACTTTCCTCCTTTCCTGGAACAGCTCCTCAAATCAACAATCAGAACAACTTTTAATTTTTATTTCTACCTAACAACTGCTTGTCTCCTATTTTTCTTTAAATATTTGGTTTGTAGAAGCCAATATTATCAATGAATTATATACCCAAAGTATTAAGTTTTTCCACATACAGTATACATTATTTCTCGTTTTTTTATGGAGCTTTCCTAATGAAATTTGTTCATGATATGTTGAGCATTCTTCTGTAGCACCTTGACTCGAAGACTTCCAACTTATTCATAACCATAAAATATACTAGTTAATTGTTAAGGATTATAATAGGATCATTATCCAGTATCTGGTACCATCAACATTTATACCGTATCATTCTTAGTATACTCTTCTCAATCATCCATTCACTTATTCTACATTACCAAATCGCCTTAGTATTCCTGTATTAATCCTGCTCACAATGCTATTAGTTTACATTTACTCCTAATTCGTTCATCATTTCGTCTAATATAAATAAACTAAACAAATAATCTACTTTCGTAATTTGTACCATGTTTTTCATCACTTCTTTATGAAACACTATTCTTCACTGTATTCGTCACACCATTCACATTTCTTTCGAAATCTTTCTCTACCTTTCCATTCCTACCAAATATATAACTTTAGAAGAATACAAACTCTTCTACTCGTTCCAAACATTTGTTCCTTACTATTATTTCACACTCTTACTTTTCTCTTTCTCAAATGTCAATATTTTCGACATGCCGGACATTCATCATAAGATCACTTTCCTTGCTAGGCCCTGCATACGAATATAATGGCCCATAATTCAAAGCATATTCATCATTTTGAGTTGTATAGGTAATACACATTGATTTATCAGACCTCAAATAAGTACTTCTCATAAGAAAATCTTTTCTTTTCAACTATCTACTATCGCTAATGTAATAAAAATACACCCAAACCATAACTTGTATTGATCGAGACAAAATCATCTAAAACATCTTATGTAATGATGCTTACATGTAAACGAAAGATATTTTAATATCCAGTCTCGTAGGTTTACCGGTAAAGGTATCTGTAATATATTCTAATAACCATTCTAGTTTACGTGGGTACAAAGAACAATTGACAACAAATGATAGTTGCTCTTCACTCGACCCTGTACTATCATTTACGCAAGTTTTGAGACAAGTCTTATCAGCGTATATGAATCTGGTAATCCATCAAAACTCTACAAGCTTATTTGAAGCAACATACTTACACCCTGAAACAAACTCATCTCTAAAGGGTAACTCACTCAATGCATAAAAGATTTAGCCTGTCACAAGACAGATCACTTTCTTTTGCATTTTAAAATAAATAATCAAGCTTTTCTACAGAAAACACGAAAATTTCGATGATTTTTTTTTCAATAGATACTTTGAGGAAAGTGAGTACAAAGAAGCTAAAAATTCATCATAACCTTTGACAGTTTTCACTTTTTTGTATTTCATTACAGTCAGTTAACTTTTTTGACACATCCCCTCATGCTTGTCTAATTATAAAAAAAGTCTTTGTGCAGAAATTTTCCGATATTAACTCAAAGCAAAACATTTTTCAGTCTATCTCGTCAGCGAACGAGATCTCGGGAAATATTTTGCACGGGGAAATCGCCCAATTTTCCGAGCGAGGAATTTTATATTCCTTATGGGAGATGTCTTTGAAATTTCCAACTAAGACGTGCTCTCAAAAGCCACTTGTTAACGAAAATTCGAGGGTTTATGTCCTCCTCGTGGAATGGCCCTTGATGTCGGTCCTATGGTGGATGAATGTATGAATTATTCAAAATACCCTTATTTATTTCGATGATAAATTTTTGTACGTGTTTAGTGGTTTATCAAGAAGGGAGAAATTATTTATTTAAAAACGTTATCAAGCAATCAATGTTTTTGGGGTGTGTCAGAAAATACATATTTTATTATTATGCAGTAGCTTTATGAGAGCTAAATATTGTACAATATATAAATGTATATTAGAATCTCACTCATTTTCATAAATTATATACATTTTTTAAAAATCTTATCTAGATGTACAGTTATTAAATTTAACACATGGGTACAGATGGCGCCATCCAGCGTCGACCGCAAACGTCAGCTCCGTGTAACGTTATGGCGGCGCGCGCATTACGCCGTAAAGTGGGAAGCGTCATTACACTAGAGCGCTCTGTCAGAGCCGATTACTATTCTGTCGAACGCGATCGTGTAGACGTTGTTCGCTTCAATTTTATGCTTTGCTTTCTGTCTCTATTTCTATCCTGCACTCTATTGTAAACTTATGTTCAATAAATTGTGTTAAATACGTACTGAGTTTTTCTGCTCACGGATCATCACTGCCAAATACATATGTGTAACTATCAAACCAAGGTGAATATTAAAGTAACATGAACACGAATCGTCATCACTTAAAGTTGTTTGAGATTTGTCGCAATAAAAAGGTGTAGTGTAATCGTTAAACACATTTCCTGGGATAGGAAAAAATACAGGTTCAAATCTCGGTAGTGACAAAAATATTTATTCGATAAATTGAATTTTTCATAACAGTACAGAATTGAGCGCTATGCGAGATATTGATTAATTGTCACATGTACCGTATACATAGATAAATATACGTTGGTATGAGCAATATTGTCCTCATCCTCATTCAGATAGCGATAGTATTTTTACAGAAAAATCTTAAAATAAACAAGTTTAGAAATATGACATGATGGCCATTTTTTTAATGTAGACACAATATTAACTTATGATAATTTTTTTATTAATTTTATGATAAAACAGTATGAATTAATATATTAGATTTAACATCTGCATAATATACATTTAAAAAGCATAATTGTTTATTTTACAAATTATTTAAACTGTTATGGTGCATGCACATCGACAGGACTTCTTCCGGAAATACGTCTCTAAAGTATTGTAAATATTACAATGGAGTTGAGCGCCAAGCGATCTTCAAATCACCATAATCAACGAAATAAGCGTGTAATAATAAAAAGGTACAAAATAAAAATAGGACAAACATGCATCGTTAATTTCTTCTAGACTATACAAGTAACTGTTAAATATAATCCTAAAATGGTAGAAAGATCCACAATATTTTTTTGATTATTACCTCTTTTTTCAATATAATATCAATTAGATATTCAATTTATTATACAATATCATAATGTTCCTACTATTATAGATTTATAATAGTAGGAACGCAAAAGGAATTCTCATAATTGACTACCTCGAAAAAGAGCTAACATTACCGGAGAATACTATGCACCACTTTTGGACCAATTAAAGACGGCAATAGCAGAAAAACACCCGAGAATGACAAATAAAAGGTATTGTTACACCATGACAACGCACTCAGGCCGTGTCGCTGGGCAAAAATTGGCCGAGTTGCGATTTAAAGTGCATACGCATTCTGTCTATTCGCCAGATCTAGCTCTCTCGGACTACCATATATTCCTGAAACTCAAAATTTTCCTGACAGGATGAAAATTTGAGTAAACGACCATTTTGAAAGCCTCGTAGAAATTCATTTACGCGAAAGAATCGCGAAACTGGATAAACGTTGGGGCATACTGCATGCGTCGAACTTCGAGGGGACTATGTACTTATCAAACCACCATCGTAAATATGTGAGCCATCCCCATAATTCAAGATTATTTTTATTTTGTGATGCATGAAACTAATGTAGTTCAAGAATATTGTAGTAAAAATTGTATTTTATAAAATATATTATATATTGAAAATAATATTTTCATTTATTATCGTATTTAACGCAACTGTACATTTGAAATGGAAAATCAAAGTATCGTTTGGGTACAAGAATCATTAGATATCGTAAGTATCTCTCTTACAGTTCATTTTCGCCTAAAATAATGTTAATTATATCCTTTTAAATTATTCAGATGATAGCTATGAAGGTCGAGAGTTCAAATTTCTGCTTCGTCAGCTAACAAGTCAGGTGTGTCTTCGAATTACAAGCTACAGAGGCATCTCATTGGTTGTAGCATGCATAAATAATATCAATCTATTTTTCCACATCTAAACTAAGTAGATATATGTAACTACCAGTTCTAAAACCTCTTAAAATGGATTTGGGATAATTAGAGTTAAATATGTAGTTTTGTAGATTTTTTGTCAGCTATATGCAGAACACATTATTTCTCGCAAAAGTGACTTGAATCCATAGATATTACATGTTCTAAATTAGGGTTAGTTCCAAAATACCTCAAAGCAGACAGAGTATGTATTGCTATTTTCCCTGAAATTAAATCAGCCAGTTACAATGCTTGTTGATGATCATGTGATCTAAAATCCAGTATGGCTGCCAGAACGTTATATACAGAAGAAAACAATTATATTAAAGAATTGTCTCTTTAAAACATGCTGATGTAAAAACAAACATTTTGTGCATTTGCTTTGAAAATATACGTTTTCATCCATAACTCAAAAACACACCAATTTTTTTTGAAGGTTTTGGAATCAAGCGCTACATTTATTTAATTTTGTATATGACATTTTCCATATTCTCATAAGATAGACATTCAGTAGTGTAATGTAATTTAATGTAAGGTAGGCACTCATTCATAAATTTAACTAACTCACTATTACTCTATTTATTCGCTCATACATACCACTCTGTTTCTCGTATACATACACGTTTGTTAATTGTTAAAGCTTCTAATATCTGGTTGTCCTCCAATATCTAGTCATGCCAGATCTATCACAGAAGTTCTCTATTTCTGTAACCCTTACTAACTTTTTCTTAATTTGTTTTAAATACATATGTGTACACTGAGTTGCATTATTATTTTCAATATTTTTAAAACTAGGCAAAGTGCATGTGCTATGAAAAAAAATTCAATGCTTTTATCTAATATATTTTATAAAAGGCTAATGTATTTACTTATATGATATGTTATATACGTTATTTATGTTAACAATTTGAAATAACTACGGTAATATTCACACACCTCGCAACACCAGTCGTGGCACAGAGGTTACGGCGTCTTACTAGAAATTAGATTCTGGGAGCATAGGTTTGAATTCTAATGAGTGCGAGTTTTTTTTTTAATTTTAATATTTTTTAAAACATATCTTTAGTTTTTGTTTTCTCTATTACTCATTTATTTTTTATTTTATTTAATATATTTTCGTTTGGCCACGCTTTTTAGTTATATTTCCTATATTTTTTATGTGTATACTATATATATATATTGCTATACTTTATATTTAGCACAAAACTACACAAACCGCTTCTTTATTTATACATATTTTATTGTACAAAAAACTGGCGTCGAGACTATAGGAATAAGATACGGGAATATTTATGAACAAATTAAATTAATCAATCATCAATCAATTCTGTTTATCTTTTAAATTGATTCATTTAATTTGTTTTAATATCACAGAGCTTTGTTCTGAAATTGCAACTGCAGAATAAAATGGATTTTAATTAAAAAGGGAAAATACACAAAATATAAGGCACATGATGCCCGTGGACTATTAGTGTTCTTTGTTCATCAACTGCTGTTAAAATTTTCCGTAGTATAACTGAGAACAGTTATTTGGCAATGTTCCATAAAGCTGTCAAAATAAATAAGATGTGTCAAAGACCATCACAGACTCAGAATAACCTTATCATAATTATTTTAACAACCTCGTGTTTTAAGGGTTCAAATAAGTATAACAATAATTGTTCTTGTTATTAAGACCCCCCATTCTTTCGCAGCTAACGGGGGTAAAAGGCATTTGGAAGCTAATTATAAAGTATACAATCTGATCCTCCGACTGCCTTCGGAGTGGAAGTGCTTTCTGCCGCAAGGTGGCGCAGAAAATAACAGGAAACGGAACAGTTATTACTGGAAGGCTTCTGCGACAACATTCAGGCTTATCTGATTACTGAAAATGTTTCAGATACACCCATTTACTACACCCTTACATTATGTGAAGGTTCACTTGGTTTTTGTTCATTTGTTACCGGAACTTTATTAATGGACCTTTTGTTTATAAATTACAAATAATTTAAGATGAAGTTATGCGGGCGGAGAATCCCAAAGAAAATGTAGTCAGTACAAAACTTTTGCTTTACTTTTTGTACGATAGTAAGTACTAAATATTTCAATATATGTACAATTACTGTATTTATATAGTTATATATATATATATACATGCATAAGTATTTTATATATTCACGGGTAAAACGAATTATTTTCTGGGAGAACCCGCATCAAATAGTCCTGAGAAAAACTTTTACATTCTTGACGTTTCGAGTAAATAACATTACTCCTTCTCAAGGGCCTTTTATTCTGAATCCTGCCCTAAACTGAAGAGTAAACTCAACTGTTCAAAGAAAGAGTTTCACATTAATTTCACATAATATATGGAAGTAAGGCCTGGAGCTGGCAGAAAAGGAACGAAGTAGACTGAATGTAGTAAAAATAAGATCACTTAGGCGTATATATGGCAAATCCATTTATGACAGAGTAAAAAATGAAAAAATGTAAGTCTGATCTAAATGTATATACATAGATGGTTATGTTAGAAGCCTCAATAATCGGCGAGCTTGTATGAGAAGATGTATGAATATGAATGAGGGGAGAATTGTGTGTCAGGACAGAAAATTGTGGCGCTCTATCCACTCTACCTATCCCAGTTAGCAAAATGGCTTGATGGTAAGTTAATTAGTATCAAAAAAAATTATAAAATTGCATCGTCACAATAAAAATGTGGTATTATTAAAAGGAAAAAACAGATAAATATTGTACATATTGTAATGTCGTATTTTATTTACCCTCGGCTCAGTGTAAAGCATGAGGTGGGTGGTTCTGATGCACAGAATTCTCCATGTCGCCTCCCACCAGATCAGCTATCATTCTCAGGGAAAAATAATATGAGTTTTAAAATTTACAATATTATAATTTAATAGTTTTGCTTACAAAAGTTGAGCATGCTAAGATATGAAACCGTATGAGTTTACCAGGTAAAAATATAGTAAAAAAACGTATCACTTAAATGTGATTACAAATAATAAAATTTTTAACAAATCTTTCTTCAACAAAATAATAGATTTTTATCAAATCGTCAATACGAAATTAGCAAATTAGCATTTAGAATTAAATGTGAAAATAAACCTTATGATATACTAGATCTTCAAAATTTCACATCAACAATTTCAAACACCAGAATCTTCGCTCTTCAGGAGCAATCCACCGTTTTCGTCTAGTTTTGATGTTCCGAGGCACCCGTAGAATACTTGTGTCTCCTCCCATGGCAAAACGTTCGGAAGGTTATCTGCTTTCTTTTAAAGTCACGCAGAACCCTTGCGTCCTCTTTCGTTGTAAAATAGGTTAAGTTGGAGAATAAATTGAGCAGAGGGGACCTAATCATGTTCCCGTCATACTTAGTTCGTGAGAAATCCTTCACGAGAAAATAGTATTGTGCTCTAAATCATACCTCTCTGCAGTCAAGTAAGGAAAGGATGCTTCACATCCTGCAAATATATAAGTGAAATAACAAAAACTCTCAACTGTCATGATGCAGGATAACACAGATGCCCAATATATTTGATAATTCTCACCCTTTCTTGTTTAAATATGAAATCACATCTCTTTGATAACAGTATCACGAGCACCTGCTTTCGCGCTCTCCATCCGTCAACTAAAAAATTCTAAAGACAAATTTCTTTCCACGGTGCAATGTTGCCATTTGGTAAATGTCATCTCAAATAATATCTCGTGATCGGTAGTTACCAGATATAATGTTATAATACATAAACAGCAATGATAAAAATATTTTCATTGCTTTACGTTCAATGTTTGAAAGAATGTTGATTTAAATAAATAGGTGATATATTCCTGTTTATTAAGGCCATGATTTCAAAAATATTTCATATTTTTACGGTTTTTTTTACAAAAATGTGAGTATTTATTTATATCAAAAGTAGTATTTGACTTTTCTTAAAACTAATACTTAGATAGAACCTTTACCTAATGTAAAACTAATAAACTAAATGTTATTTGTCTTAATTAAGAAAATACAAGCATCATAAGAAAGACCGCGACCATTCAAATTCGTACACATACGAAATATATGTTCTAATAATCTTAAAAGCAAGATTACGAAGACTAATTTTCATTGAATCAAATCAGAAAAATAATAAAAATTAATAGAGTTATAAACCATTCAATTTGCAGTACACGTGATCAATTTTCGATGTTTTTAAAATTTGCAAGTATTTTAAATAACTTAATAATATATTTACTTTCATGATTTGAGGTTTCAGCTAGAATTTAAAATGAAGTTTTATATGAACAATTATTTCTTACTAAATTATATTTATATCGATCCTATTAATCTTAGTTTTTTATTTCAAATCGCCGATTAAAAAACAACAAAAAGAAGCCTTAAACGATAATCATAAAAATCCATAACGTCAAAAAAATATTTTCTTTGTTTGAAAATAGGTTCTATACGTAGCAGTGATATCGTAGATAAATTAAGGAAGTTTATTTTAACAATAAACCTAAATGAGCCTCTTTCTTATCCTTTAGTCTCTTAAGTACACCAATATCTAAAATATTTATTTTCATTTTATATTCTATAAAGCCTTTGCTCATCCGACGACCCGCTTTGTCGTGAATTTCCTATTTTATTTCCCCATTTTGGACAAAGTCCAATAAAGTTTACGTTTGACTTTCAACTCTCTTTTGATGTTTTGTTGACATGGGCAGAACTTGCTTCAATCCGGGGTGTAAAAATGTCTTCTCATGATTTGTCTTTGGGATTTGTTTTGAAGGCTATTTTTATTATTTTGACGTGAACGGCTTACCCATCTCAGTCTTCGTTTACTTTACCATCGCTACATTTCCCAGTTCAAGCTTGAATTATTTATTTCTATTTAATTTTGATTTTCAGAGAAAAACAAACAGCGAAAATGGTAAATCAGATCAAATATCTTTTAACGGAATTTCAATTACATTACTGTATTTGGAAAATATATTTTTGTTTTAAATGTTTCGTGATTGAAGCATTAATTAATGTAACATAATGTTATGCAAAATCATGTTATAGCTGAAAATTAATTTACGATGGTTAACATTGTTTTGTCAATCTGTGTTCACTATTAATAACTTTATTTAAATTTATCAATATGAAATTTATTCACGATGTGCATTTGAGGACTATAATCAATTTCGCACAATTGATTTTCTGTTAATAAAATATTGTTTTATGTTTTCCGTTATAATGTGGTGATTAAAAATTCCAAATTAAATATCAAGACCAAATTGACTGTATTTAAAACTGTGACTTATCTTATACTTATCTGAATCCAGCCTGCCGAAATTAGTTTTCTTAGGGGAGTTGCAGGAGTAACATTTTTGGTCCTATTGAGAAGTATCAAGATAAGAGAATCCTTCGGCTCGGAACCCCTACTTACACATTTCTAAAAATCTCAATTAAGGTGGCTTGAACATGTCTTGTGAATTCTACCAAGATGCATCTCTTCTTGGCAACTTTGGTGGAAAGCGGCAACAAAAAAATGTATGAAAACTAATTAGGTGTTGATTGTGCAGAAACGGCGCTAAGCATAAGTTAATAAAAGTGACTTGTCGAGACATTGAATCCCCAAACCTCTTAGGATAAGGGGATGAAAATGATGATGATAAGGAAAATATTAATATAGAGGTGTAACAGACCTAGTCCACAATATTTTATGGGTGGGCACCTGACTAAATTACAAATCGAAAATCTTCAAGAGATATGTGCCTAATCTCAACCATATCAGAGATAAGTATTTCAAAAAAATCGTACTTATGCGATTATTTGAAATATTTTAATGATTTAAAATTATATGTTGAATGCAAAAAATTAAAGGTCATCGAATTTCGAGCGGCTAGACTATTTTTTGTTAGATGATTTAGAGCCTGAAGCAATATATAGATTAATAATTGAACAATTTCTCAAATATTTATTTCAAAGTACATAGATTTCAAGCTTAACACGATTCGGTAAAAATTTCAAACAATAATATTTTCTTTTTTTTTTTTTTAGGAGAACACATTCTTATTGTGAAGTTGTAATTATTCAGAACATAGTTCTGTGATATTTTAAATATATAGCTTAGTTGGATAAAGCACCTCCCCCGATTAGGGAAGAGATCCAGGTTCGAATCCCCGTAGCGCAACAACAATGTTTTTATTTTTCGATGAAATTGATTTTATATGTATATCTTTATAATTAATATATTTAATTCATATTTAATAATATTTTCCGTAACAGTGTAGAATTTGCACATATTCCTTAAACATTATTGACTCGTCTATTACACCCTATATAACAAAGTTATTATTTTATAGATTTTTTTTTAATTACTACCACTTACTCCATGGCTTTAAGACTCGTTGAGAACTTTCGCCTGATGTTCAACTCAACGCCAGACTTCTCTATCTTGAGCCAACATATTCCACTTGACGATAGGAATATGGAGAGGTTCAAGATATATCCTCACATTCGTCGTCATCTCAATCTGAGTCTGCCTAGAAATCATGGTCTATTTGAAATCCTTCGATGAGTTCAGCTCACACCACGTTACGTATTCATGTGTCCTGTAGGTTTTTCCCATATATCTTTACGATTTTATAATACCAACTTTTGTACCAATTTTCAAGAATCCAACACAGGCTCATGCTGCCCTATAGTCGTAAGTGCGGGACATATTACACGGTATGCCTTAAATAATCAAAGCCGTAGAATATAGTTTTTTAATAATTATGCTAATCTTTACACTGACAAACCCAAAGTTATCTATCTTCCCAGATATTTTTTTCTTGTATATTAAAATGTGTAATACAAAATTACAATATGAAACATACATTATATTATATAACAAGGATAAGGACGATATATTTAAAAAATCGGGGGTCTACATATTAATTTGCAATTGCGATTGAAATTATTTTTACATAGGTAAAACTTGCAGAAATTTTGATATTAGAATTAAGGCGCACTTGAGATGCCTAAATAGCAACTATTCAGAATTTTCCAAGTCACCTTTTAGAAACAAACCATTCTTTTCAATTTTACAGTTTAGAATTTACATTTAGATAAATTTGAAATTTTATAAATAAGAAAAAGTGTTAATAGCAAGCTAAATATTATAAATAACCGAATCCTCTTTGCAAATAGTCACCTTTTAAATTTGTTTTCATATCAGTTGTTACTTATTCACCACTTTATAGATTTGTTTTTATCTATGCTTGTATTTTTAATTTCAGTATACATTGTTTCCTGAAGAAGATACCATAGGTATCGAAACAAGTAGAATAATCAGTAAATAGCGGTTTAAATAAAGTATTTTGTTTAATTATTTATACATTGAATGCACTAATAATTTTCTGAAAATGGTAGATAAATATCATAATCACTTAAGTTAAAATAAAATATTTCACGTAAAATATATTTATGTCACAGGTAGAAGCTAGTTCTTAGTTGAAAAAAATATTGTGTGGAGCTTTTTTCAATAAACCAATTAAAAAAATTCTAAAGTTTTTTAAAAACTTTTGGTTTTTAAGAAAGCGCTTATTTTTAACAAGACTTAAATAAGTTTTTAGATCTTCAGCCGTGAAAATGAAGCATTTTGAATCTTCTCAGTAATGGACGGGGATTAATTTCTTAAAAGATATCTACAATTTCAAGGACTAAAACTTTTACTTTATCATAAAAAATATATCTTCGTAAATCTACTTAAACCGGTATCAAAGGAAACTTTTTAAATTAGTCATGTATCCAGGTTATTTTCGTACAATAAATTCAAAACTACTTTAAATAAACTCTGAGGTTTTTCTTATGCAAGAATGTCTTAATGCTTGAATAAATGTTATACCAAAATAGGATTAAAAATGTTAAGTATAATGAAAAATAATAAGATTATTTGATACGCCAATTTTTTTAAGCGGGCGCGTATTTATTTCTAAATTTAAAGAACACCGCATCATTAGGTTCAAATTTGTTAGCGATGTTTCCAAATTCTACACAACAGCAAGTTCTGTACTATCAGTAACAGTGCAGACCATTTTGTTCCGTCTTGTACACAATATCTCCAAATTGCCGGTCATTTCCAAAGCATAAAGCAAGTCCAAATTTTATTCCGTCGATAAAACAAAGACGGGGAAGAAAAACCCCCGGGGACACCGGGGCAAGATTATACTGAATTTTGCCTGATTTTATGCTCCTCTTACTTCGTGTGGAAAATGAAAGACGTTTACTATCTCCAAAGTTAAAAACATAGCTTTGTCCCGAACATCTTTTGTAGTTTATTAGTTTTTTTTAAACCGGCCTGTATAGAGAAAAAGGCGCTGTAAAATACTACCAAAAGCCTTCCTGGTTTCCATGTTTTTATTTTATAATAATAGTTGCTGTATTCTTGCAGATAATAGGGAGTTCCGTTTTGAAAGAAAACCCAGAACTTCATTATCTTCTAAATCAGTTATTAGGGGTTTATATTAGATGTATAAAATCTTTAAATTTTAGCGTAAAATTTTCCCACGAAATATAAAAGGGGAGAAGGTAATAGCTTGATGGTTTTGAGAAAAAGACCGAAATTAATTTTAATGTTAAATAAAAACAGGCAATAGGTGTAAATACATTTTTAAATACGCATACATCTTTACAGAGTAAGGGAGTCGTTTCTGTGGATAATATAGTAAAGCAATTTAAAAAAAAATTAAAACTTGTGTCATGACGTAGAATATGTTTTTTTCATATAAATAAATAATAATAATAATAATAAATAATAAAAAAATTTAAATAAGACGTCAAAATAGCATTCAAAAATATCTTAAGCACTTTATTAATACTAACTTCAAACGTCACCAGAAGTTCTTTTTTTGACATTTTTAAATAAAATAAAATATTTTTATTAAAATTTGATGTTAAGAATGTCAATAGTAAACACTAGAATCCTAGATGAGAAAAAAAATCTAATTCTGAGAACCATACTATCTTCGGTCAAAAGAGTCATGTTTTTGTTGCACAAAGTTATATAATTTACTTCCCAAATATATAAAAACATATTGAGAAGCCTGATTATTTCAAGCATGGAACAAAACTTAGATAAGAAACTCTGATCGGGCATGTGTCCAAAGTATGTTTACCCTTCCAACCCCTAATAGATTGACAATGTGATTCAGTATGCACTAGCAAAGCCCAGTATGGCCGACATTAAAATAATTATGTGTATAAAATAACTAAAATAATACCTATATATATATATTCTTCGAACCAATAATACATACATACCAATATTACACTTTTGTATAAGTTCTTCTCACTTAAAACAAAGCGGCAAAGTTTTACAAACAATTTACTTTTCATAATATTTATTTGATAAAGTTGTCGCGCTCTAGACAAACGTCGGTCACAGACATGATTCGCAGCAAAAAAAAACCTACAGGAGTTGACATCTCTCCACATAACCGGCGGCGAGGGCAGCCGGATTACCTTGTTAGGGTGCCAGCCACCCCTCCTGCAGAGAGCGTTAATTAAAGTTGTCACGATAGCACAAAGCGACAGGGGCAACCCGAAACCCCTTATTGAAGTAAACTAGTGGATTTTCAAGGCATAATAAAAATGGCGCGAGCGACGCGCGACGTCCTGGCGCGTGTCTGGAATTATGACGGGATCTACTTCAAGGTTAGTTCATATTTCATCCCTCCTGCTTTATATTACGAAGGTAAGGGTTGATGTTGAATCCGAAAAAGAAGTCCGAGTTCATGTAAAAAACAAAACTGTCGACATTCTTGATATATATATTATAATAATTGTATTTATATAATATATAATTGTATAATAATTGCATTACTTATAAGAAAAGTATTTTTTTCTTATATTTGAAATCTTTTTTTAGGTTGGTACTATTTATTATTTAAAAATACTCTTTTGACCACGTCTTTCCAAATTAATTAGCATAACAGAATATGCGGCAGAGACGCCACTGATCTCCAATAATGTTGTTAAAAGTTGTATTAAAAATCCATTCAGTATATTTAATTTTAAATATAATACATTCATCTTATTAAGAGGAAACTAGGAGGATAATTTTCCAGATATCGTGTTTATACAATTTCATTTAGCAATAATATCATTAATTAACATTACAGTTACTTTGTGGTGTAACATGATTATTTTAATTTAACAACTTTTCGGTTTTTTTTACCACATAATTGAAACAATCCACTCTTTCGTCATACACTAAAACTTCTCTACTCAGTACCTTATAAAGGATTAATAATGAACAATTTGGAAACCGTTGAAATACTAAACAATTTAAATTTGGAGAAAATACTGATTAACATCATAACATTCCCTAACACTTCGCCTTTACTGTCCATATTCCCGTTAATGACCGAAACCACCCCCCTCTTCTCAAGCCCGCCCCATTGCCCAATTAAACACAATACTGTATTTAGTTTAGTTATTATCTGATGATGAGAGGGACTGCACTTATCGAAACTAGTAGTGAAAATAACCCAACGTGTGTGTAATACAAAGCTTTGTTGTGAAAATTAAAGTAATCATTTAGCATTATTTATTACATTAAATTAGCATAAATAATGACGAAGTAGTCCTAGCAGAGCTGATCCAACTGATATTAATATCAACTTTGTAATATAATTGTTTTTCAGTCAGTTATAAAATAAATAAAAAATACCTTCCCCATCATAGTATTATATTAAATTATTAAAAATATTTTTTCCTATCTTTATATTCTATATGTATTCTGTTTTTTAAAGTATTTTGTTATTTTTTTTTTATCTTTTTGAAAACCAGAACAAAACTTATTTTTAAAAACAAAACTGTAAAATTATTAATATTATTGTTATATAACCTGTTATTCTTTCGATGTGCTATATTCCACCATACTAGTGTATTATAATTTATTACATACATTACTATTATTAAAAAGGTTTCGTTATAGATTACTAGTAATACATTGCTTTCATAATAGATTATTAATAATAAATTTCTTTCTTTATAGATTAAATGCCATTATATTTTTTTAGGCAGTTAATCATCTTGTGTCTATTAATATTCAGTAAATTATATTTTCATAGAATCTAGTAATAATATTTACATAACATCATAACAATACATCTCTTCCTCTAGATTTTTTTAGGATAATATGGCAAGTGATTGAATTTTATGAATTCTTCTGAAATCTTATAGAATATTGTATGTCTTTTTGTATTGTATGAGAAAGCGCTCTCAAATTTCTATTGCGTTCTGCTTAGGTAATTTTAACAATAATGTGTCTTTCTAGGAATGCGATTTGTTATTTCGACGACAATCTGAATACCGGTTGACTGAATTCATAAGGAAATAATTCAACGGATTTTCCAAATAACATTTTTTATTTTATCTACCCATATCGTCTAGACACATCTTATATTAGTACGGTCTCCGTATTAGGTGGAGCATGTAATTGCAATGGAGTTGGCTATTTAGAGGAATTAATTAAGCTTAGTATTTTCAGGTGAAGCAGAAACTATTTTAAAAATATAGTTTTTTGGCTAATTAATTAAGTCCGATGACGTATTGGCATGGTCAAGTCTACTTAGTCGAAGCTGACCAAAATTTTGATAAACCGATCCACCGTTTAAAAATTGAATTAAAAGTCGCTGGTGTTGTCTATAATAGCTCTGTATAGAGTTGAAACATGAACCCTGAGAAGGAAATAAAGAAACATACCCGACGCCTTTAAGATGTGGTGCCAACACCACATCTATGCTGCTTATACCATGGACTGTGAGACGAACGAGTTTCTCTATTCTTCAGGATCTCCATACTAAAGAACAGCTTTCCACAACATGCTGGAATATATTTTTTTTGTTTTTTCTGCATGTTGCTAAAACAAATGAATCCTGGATAAAATGCTGATAACTAGAAATGTACAAATATGATCAGTTTTAAAGTCTTAGTATTATCAATGACCACTGTGAGATGAGGGAAATTAAAAAAAATAAACATTGTAAATTAACAATAATGATCCATAAATTGAAATAAATAACTGATGCAGTTGGAACTTTCATCTATTATTATTTATTTTAATGTACGTTAAATAGAGTTGGTATGTAAGGAAGGAATAATGAATAATGCATTTGGAACCCTTTTCACGCAATAACTCAAATTAGCCCAAAATCTTAGTTGGAACCTTGTTAATCTAAGGGGTCGATAAAGCGTAGAAGCAGATTAAGAAACCACGATGCTGAGTCATAAGCAGATCGAGAGAGACAGAATGATGACCACGTACTCAAATTCCAATATAGAGGATAACATGGTACATAAAAATATGTTTAAATAATCGCAATAAACTATACATGTTAATGGTAATTTTGATACATTAGAACAATGAAATGATTTATAATATTTGGTGTCCTGTCGCATTGGAAAATACCACGTGACTACCTATTCAAATGATGCTTTACTTCAAACATTCAAATATTCTTAAATTTTACCGAGTCAATCAGATCAACGAATCTATCAACACGCATGTTTTAAAAATATTAACTTTTACCAGTTTTCCATCGCAGCCTTACAGTGGGGTGTATGCTAATCCCAGTGAAATAATAAATTTTAAGGTCCAATAATCGTAGTGGTATATAATAATAATAATAATGTGTTTGTTTCAGCGTGATCAGGTTTTTTTTAACCCGATTTGCCATAAAGATAATGCATATTATATTATACATTAAAATTATAAAATAAATATAATGTTATGAAAAAGAAAACCAAGTAAAATATTAATAAATAATATCTTTTTTTAAAAAACCAATAAAAAGTTCACACATATGTATAAATATAAACAAAATATAAATACCACATATATAAATACTTCACGAGTGATTTAGAGGGTTTTTTATCAGTAATTTTTTACCCTTCCAATTCATGTATTAATATAAAACACTTATGATGTTTATAATAATAAGGTAGTTTGTAAAAGTGTCAAAGTGATTAGCGCTGATGCACTTGTAGTTTGTAGATTAGGCGGTCTAGCCGCATGTAGAGTACTCAGAGTATCGTAGACTCTAAGGAATTGGAAAAAAAAAAAAACTTCACGAGTGATACCTACACTTTGGGTGCATGCTTCCGCGGAGAGAAGCCGCCCCATCACTCGCCCCGGTGACAGTTACTCCGGGCGAGATTGAGACCGATCGCCGCCATCTAGCCCGCTAATTCTTCATACTCTTTCAATCGTATTCTGACTCAATGAATAACTATGTGCAAAATTCACGTTTCATTCCACCACTAAACCCACCACAGAAATGGCTTCTGTCCGTTACATGTCTATAAAACTTCATCACTTTATTATTATTTATTGCGATCGAAACACAACTGACTCAGGGTTGTATTTTCTCTTTCACATTTCTGCATTCTTCTGCACAGCAACTTAACACATCGTGACCTTAAAACATTATTTTATCATCGACATTGTGGTCAAAATTGACTTATTTATATCAGACATGTCAAATTTCTTAGTAGTTTATGTGATAACAAAAAAACAATGTTATATTTCAGTAACACTTGTAATATTTTTTATAACAACTGTTATTGTGATTTAAATACAAATAAAATGTATGAGTTATATAATACAACGTGAAACCGATTATTTGAAACCATCTGCCGAAAAAATGGTTTTCAATGTATAATATCGTAAACCTTGGAACTCACTATCTCATTTTAACGTAAATATCAGATATCTATCAACATAATCTTATGATACAGATATTTTTCATTTGAATGCATAAAATCATATTATTATTTTTTATATCTAATTAAATCCCTATACATATAATTGTACACAAATTAAAGTATAAGAATTTCATAATAAATAAAATAAAATGTATTGTAATCTTTATTATTTTTAATTGGTCATAAATTTGGTGTAGTTTTATTTTTTGAAATGTTTGAATATTTGTGTATTTTAAAATCAATCCGTTTCATATTTACATCCATTAGCTATATTGAATCTTTATCTCTGTGGTGAAAGGCACCATAGGCCATCTGGTGGTCCTACCTTCAAGCGGCCGAGTACCGACGCGATGTTTCGGACGCCCGCTAGGGGAACATACCACTAGACTACCGGGCGCGTGGAACGAGATATCCATTCTATCCTTGCGGCTGGTATCTTCTACATGTCTGATCAAGTTTATATTACCATGTACTTAAATATTTCATACCTACCTCAATGTAATATCGTATTACTGTATCAGATAAATAAATCACCAACAAACCCAAGGTATTATACTTTGTGACATTACAAATAAGAGTCACATTCGAAATTGCCCTTGTTTCATTGCCAAGCACCTCGAAATCACAAATAATTGCCCTATCGTTGGTATCGAAATCCGTTTTCAAGGTTATAAAAACGGTCACCGTCTATGGTTATTTTCCAAATAATCGAGCAAAGCTGTCAAACATGCGCGGTTCAATAGCCGCGACCAGCGTTTCTAACACGTAACTGTGTGCAATCCATTATAACCAAAAGGTAAATATTTTTGTTATTCAATCACTAGTGCATAATTTACTGTAAATTTGTTGATCTAACCTCATAGTGAACAATCTTTACAGGAAACGAGATGTTTCCCTTTAGCGTCTTCGCCTTTGGTTTCTTCGCCTTCATTATTCTCACCGTAAGCTACATTTTTTTGATGTGATGTGATCTTTTACAATTCCGCTTACGAATCTAATTGCGTCGGCCTGGATGCTGAGGATTATCTACGATGATAGGCCGAGGAGATGAGTTGATCGGATGGGCATGGGCCGGAGTGATGCCATCTAAAGGAATATCTTGTTGTCACCTGCCTGCATCACAAAACGTCGAATCCCGACGAAATAAGGATTTGTTAATGTGGATTGTATCTTTGTTTTATTACCTTTGTTTTAGTTTCTTTTATGATTAGATGCTATTTGTTAAAATAAATAACACCTTTTTATTTATCACCTCCAGGTAATACTTATAATTTTTTCTCAGTTTAGGATGAAGGTAGAATGTGACAAAATAAGGTGGGTATGTGTTTCTGAGGTGAAGAACCCGCGGATCTTGTGTTCACCACTGACTAGCTGGTGAGTGGGTAGAACGCCGGTCTTTACTCCCACAACTTTTTATCTATCACGCTTTGGCTATCATTCTTCCATACTTAAAACACCAAACCTCAATACGGGTAAAGCCAAATGAGGTCGGGATTAAAATACTTCCATGTATTCATAAAAATATCAAATAAATTATTAATATTATTTTTATAGATCTCGCCTCATTCTAATGAGACAGTTCCTGATTATAATCAAAATATTTCCAGATTATAAAACACAAAAATACATTTATATTTTTATTAAAAGAGATAAAAGTATCTTACCCTCGAGTACTTCAGTGTACAATAAACCAATGGCGAGTTGTACATATAATATATATATATATGGTACGAGTATAACCATCCGTATATTAATTATTTGTATTAAGTCCTTTTTGCTTCACAGCTTTCCTACCCGTTTCACAGTGTTGCCCTGAATAGGTTTTGTCGAGGGCGCACGCAACATTACCTGACCTCGGCATACGTAATAAGCTCGGCCAAAAAGTTCCGCTTCACCCTCGAGGCACCGAAACGATGGCACAACGGCAAAAATGAAACTAAAATATTTACCACTTTGGCGAAAATAAGATTTTGATTCGAGTTTAAACGGTTAACCCTCTTTAGATTTATTATTTGTAAACTGCGTTTTGCGTTAACCCTATCTTATTAATTTAATAATCTCATCACCATCATCCACGTCTTATGACTGACGATTATGAATTCATTTCCTTGAATTTATACTCTCTTGACTATGTTCTTTAGATCTTAGGGCTGTCACCAGAGAAGTGCTTGTTGCCATTCGTCAATCCAACAGATTTTCCTCTTTCTTTAAGTTCCTCAACGTAGCCCACCATAACAAGCTTCTCCAAGCTATCTTCTCTTCTAAGATTCACAAGATGTCTAAAATCTTTGAAAAATTAGTCTTAGGTAAATGGTAGAGAATGCAGAATGAAGACAATCGTATACACAGCATATGTCTCCAGCAACAAATCTCAACGACATAAATTTATCTTTAATCCCTTCTCTTCCTATAATAATCTATTTTATCCAAGATTGTAATTTAATTAAGATGAATGTAAATTGAAATAAAAAATGGGACAGCAGATAGAGATTACGCGATTTTATTTGCACCGCTATAGTACACGTCACACACGTTTTGGTTATTCACAGACAAGTCATAATGTAAATAATTACATGAAAGCATTTTATCCATTGCAACTGAAAAAAATTCAAGGGCTTCTTACTATTCAATCGCTATGATGAAATTAAATAGAAAGTGAAAAAAAGACATTTATTTATATGATAGATTAGTTTAGAAACAGATGTCCATTAGTCAGTTCGAAAAAACAGAATTGTTTGTGTTATCTAAAATAGTGAAAACTTTTACATTAACTCAATATTGAAAATACCTGGATGAATTTATGCGCACAAGAAGTATGTTGTAAAGAGAGAGAAATAAAAGTTTGAGATAATGAGGGTGACCGCGAGAAGTTAAATGAACACCGTTACTGTGTATTAAATACAGTAATCGCCTGTAGAAAAGCATGATCCGGGGCAAGACTAGTTTTGCACAAATAAATTTTGGTGCCAACACTGACATATGGAATTGAAGACAGAACCTGAAAAAAAATAGATTATCTGAAGAATAAAAAATTGGAGCAATTGCAAAGTGGAAAACTTATTATATTTGGACCGCTTTATGACCACAGCCAATTTTCCGTGCTGCCGATTGATTTTGCTACGCAGTAGTGACCGCTAATCTTGACTGCTGCACAGTCACGACTGGTTTTACTATTTCAACGCTTAAAATATAATTTATTACCAAAATAAGAGAAAAAGTTAATAACAAAATAATCTTATAACTTAACCAATTAACGCAAACAAATATATAAATATATTCGTTTAGGAGAACACATTCTTATTGTGAAGTTGTAATTATTCAGAACATAAGTCTGTGATATTAATACAATAAGAATGGGTTCTCCTAAATAATAAAGTTGTATCAATGTGTCCAAAATTTAATAAAAATGAATTGATAATTCTGGCGTCTGCTATCAGTTTACGCAAAGATATTTGAGATTCTGTAAAAATAAGGTAGATGGCTCTTTCAAAAAATGGAACGATTAAATGTATTAATATCAAAAAGGTAACATATAGGTTCGAAAATTGTTGCTAAAAATATTGTCGCTGTAGCATAGTTAGGAAGTTAGTTTAGTTTCCCCGGTTAGGAAAGAGATTCAGGTTTCCCGGTAGCGCAACAACAGTATTTTTCGATAAAATTGATTTTATATATATATCTTTCTAATTAATATATTTAATTCATATTTAAGATATATTCGAATTTACCTAAAAATTTTTTCGATAATTTGATGATTATTAAACTCTAATTTTACTACGAAATGAATTATGATAAGATCAAAGTCATGGTATATAAACAAAGTACCATAAGAATTCCAGGATATCATAAAATACCAATAAGGATTCAAGGTAACAAAGTTGAATTTATTCATGAGTATATATACGTAGGTCAAATAATACAAGTAAAAATGTAGATTTTAGAGGCATAATAAAGAGACGTATCTAGCTGAGTTGGGTAAATACTACAATCATCCTTCTTACATACGGAGCCAAGACGAAGAACCTCACCGTCAATGTCATATATAAATTAAAATGTGCTTAGAATGTCTCTAATAGATCAAATACTTTATATAAAAATTCACCAGAGAACCGAATAACAGATATTGCCTACAAAATCTCAACTGACAATGGCCTGGACATATTTTTCCAAGAGATAATGGATGATGGGGAAGAAGGTTCTGGAATGGAGATATAGCTGGTATAAGAAGTGTTGGCCGTCTTCAAGCACGATGGAGCTATGACGTTAGAAACTCAACAGTAATATATGATGTCAAGCCAATACGCTCCTGTAACGCAGACTTAGTGCATAACCTTTAAATTATTGTGCGTGTATATCGTATGAAACATCGGCGCCGGCGTCAGTTGATCGAATCGTCGAAGTCGAATAACGGGGTATGACGTATTATGAGAGCATCGATTAACGGAGCGTTAAATAACACGGTATAACTGAATACAAACTACCTCTAGTCCCATTTAGTCCGAATAATCGGAGCTCTTCTGTACGTTGGTTAAGAAATTAAATAATTCTTGAATAAAGCTTGTTGAATTACCTAAATTTAAGGAAATAAAATAAAATTTTCATAATTATTTTAAGTGAATGAGAGGAAATATCGAGTTGGCCACCAGAGGTTCGTGTGACCTTAAGAGGGTTAAAGCGGTATGCATGATCGCGTTTCGTAACATAGACCTCCATTTTACCCCCGACGCACATAACCCCGATAAGCCGTCCCTTCTCACCCCTTTCATCTCACATTATTTCCATTGGCCGCCGATACTAGAGGTCCTTCGAGGGCAGGCAGAGAGAAAATATTGAAATTAATGTTTATAAGGGTGGTGCCATGCGTCATTTGACCGAACGACAAATCGTGGGATTAGAGAAAATAAAACATTGGCTGGACGTATAAAAATTATTTTTCATAAATTATTTTTTAGTGTTATGCTCATAATACCCTTATTGACTTGCTCATTACTCGCTTAATGGCTGCCGATTTATTTTTGTAACGTGGCAACATTATAAAATGTAATATTAGTTTTTTTCGTACTACTATTATATACAAATATAAATAAAAGGTATTTTATTTAGAGGTTTTTTGTTCGAATTAGCAATTTTCCAGCGATAGCCAATTTGCCAACAGCTGACTGTTGATTTATGCTTAGTTTGGTTTGCCATTCCACCATGAATAGACTTACACTAAAACAACGTTTGCAAATTGTGCATATACCACGCATATTTTAATTGATAATATGCATCCGCAGATACTTTGTACCGTGCGCACCGAAGAATCTATTGTTTCTATAAAATGATGCCAGCTAGAACGTTACAGTTAATGGAGAGCGCTATTTTCGTTACCTAATTGAATGGCATTAATGTGGAAGAGCTGTGGTTTCAACAAGACGGCGTAACATGCCACACAGCGCGCGCCATTATCAATTTATTGAACAAAATATTCTATGAGCGATAAACCTGTGAATTAGCCTCCAAGATCGTGTGAATTAACAACTTTGGATTATTTTCTACCTATTTTCTGTGAGGATATGTAAAGGGGCTGGTATACGCCGATAAAACCAGGGACAACAGACAACTTGAAAGCTAACATTTGTTGCGTTATTTCCGATATACGTCCCCAGCTGCTCCAAAACGTGGAAAATTGGACTTCCAGATTGCGCTTTGTTCGAGCTAGCCGCGGTACGCGTATGCACGAAATCTTATTTAAACACTAATGGCATGAATTTATCTTTCCAATAAAATTAATATCATGGCCATTGCCACGATTTTTATGTATTATATTTCATATTAAAGTTCTATACCTCTAAAAAAACACCCTTTATGTATCATATTTATGGAGATTGAAGTTCACTACTTTGGGGTAATGAATGGATGATGTATAAGTGGGTGTGTGTGTGTGTGGGTATATGTTGTTATAAGAATCAGAAGTATGATGCGGGTGATATTTCAAATTACAATATGTGTTTAATGTGAGAGCGCTGGATGCCCCAATATTCATCCACCACTCTCGTGTCCAGAGCTGGTTATGAAAAAGATAACTACTAACGGTTAACATAAGTTTGACTGTACAATAAATTTACAGTAATATTGCACAGACCAGTAAATGAATAAACATGAAATAAAGTGTACATATAGGAGCGGGGTTCGGAACATTAATTGTGGAACGAGGTGCATTCTACACAAATTATTTGTGGAAACATAAATCTGATAGTTTATGAGACATTTGTGCAACAGTAAAAGTATTTATTTACTCTTAAAAAATTTAATCTTTGTGTAAATAAGACGTTTTTTTACATTAATGCATATTATATTATCAGCGTTTAAATTTTCGTTCCAATCAAGTCATATATTTAAATGCTATTTGATTACATAAGTGGTACCAAAGTGATCACGTGAGTGACACCAAAATGAAAAGAATTCTGTGTAATGGAGAATTAAACTGAGCAACCGTTCTAGTATTGTTACAGTAAAAAGGTAAAATTTGTTAAGTAATATTAGAATATGTCCAAAAACACACAATTACTGGATTTTCACCTACAAAGACAATGTTATTAATATACTGGTCAAAATAAGAAAATATATTATTTAAAATTGAAATTTTTTGATTATTTCAGGCGTATTCCAGTATAAAAACATTATATTATACATAATAATTTTAAAATTTTGATTATGACATATATGCTGATTCAGAGAAATGAATTATCAAATTTAGTCCATAGATAGTGTAGTTCACATAATAATATACGTACAACTTTCAAAAATTTGATAGATATGGAGATTAATTAATGGGTGAGAATGGTGAACGTTATATTTATATAAAGTGATCACTTAAGCCAACCGAAGACAGATCGTAAGCTCTATAATTACCCATATTTCCATATATTGTCATTAAATATAATAAAAAATAGCTTCGTCAATTGCAATTTTAATTTTTTTTAAAACTATATATTGTTAAATGCTACTTTCAAGTTATTCATCTTTGTCTCAATGAGAGCAGTTGTGATCGTAGAGCTACGGTCAATCGTAGATGATTTGTTGCTATTTGTATAAATGATTTATCGCTACCAATTTGGGTTCGTGGCATTTCATGTGTATTCCAAGAGTCCGCTCCGCATCGAATATTTAACCAGGTCAGTCACCTTTTGGTGACCCCCTTTCCAAGATAATTCTCTCATCCGAAATCACGACTCTTATGAGCACGATATCAGTATTATGAAGCAAAACAACGCGCTCGATTCTCCGGACTGATGTGCACACAGAAGCGGACAACGTTGACTGAACTCTCCAATAACGCTCTCCGGAACGTCAATAAGGCTGTTATATTCTCCGACTCGCAAGTAGCTCTTGAATTCCTCTCTGCTAATATGAAAGTTTGGCTAGACAATAAGATAATCTATTCCATCAGGAGATGTCTATTTAATTTGGATAATAACAATAAACAGGTGTCATTCGTTTGGATTCCTACACATAAGGGAATTCATGGAAATTAATGTGCTAATAAACTGGCCAAGTTTCCGGAGTTTACTCTCACCAATTCTATATTCCGATGTATAACAGACTTAATATGGTAAAAAAAACATACGAACACGAATTCTATCTGCACAATGGATGGATCCAAATAATCATAAGGGTAATCGGCTTAAAATAATTCAAAGATCTATTCCTCGTACTCCCTGGTTCTCCAAAAGGAAAGTCTCCAAAAAAACAATATCAAATATCTTTAGAATGAGATTGGGCATTGCCAGGTAGCCTCACATTTATTCAGATTGAATTTAATAGATTCCCCAATGTGCGAGTGTGGTGCCGATGAAAAAACCCTTGACCATATATTTTTTGCCTGTACATTACGAATCACAGGTTTTTTTTACAGTATTCTCGTCAAAATCATCAATATCGACTTATAATATAATATTTCCTATTCTATAATATTATTATACTTTTTTCTATAAAATAAAGTTTTAACTTGATTAATCATTCTTGAAGGGTGGATTTCCTACTAAAAGAAGAAGAAGAAGTACTCTCCAATAAATGACTTTCTAATTATAAATATAATATTTTAAGTATAGTCGTAATTTATTTTAGATACCTTATAAGAATGACGCTAGAAAAAGCGGCACTGCACAAAAAGTGTCGCGCCTAATTAATTTGTAGCATTTAACTTTCAGTAAATTGTCTAGAGGGTTTTTCATCAGTTTTTTACCCTTCCGATTCACGTATTAATATAAAACACATATGATGTTTATTATAATAAGGTAGTTAGTAAAAATGTCAAAGCGATCAGCACCGATGCACTTGTAGTAGTAGATTAGGCGGTCTAGCCGCATGTAGAGTACTCAGAGTATCATAGACTCTAAGGAATTACGAAAAAAAAGTTTTGGTGACCTTCCATGTGATTCGGTTTCTTCCATCCCCCTTTCAATCACCTATTTTTCCATAGTATCCTTGTGTCTGGTAACATCGCTAAAAATCTTTCCGACAACTTACACCTTACAATACTCTAAGTTAGTTAACACTATTAATTTAATTTAATACAGCTTATATATGATCATTGAATTCGAACTCTCAATATTGCAATATATAATAAAATTGTCATAACTTACATCTAAAAGTAAAATATTATATTCGTTTCTATGTATGCATGTGAAGTTAACTATATTAGGATGTGGTTACAACCCCAACGATTCGGTCCGTGTTGAAATTACTCTTACCCAAGAATTATCACGCAACTACTGTCTCCACCAGCCCTGACGACATCGCAAATATTGGTCACCCTGGTCGAAATGTCGCCAATTCCCACACCCCGTGCCGAGGTCAACTGCCGGAACTAAATGATTATGTTCCTCCCACAAACAACCCATCTACCAGGGGTGTTGATTTTTTAACCTGAATTAACAAAAATATTGTACGTACATTTTTTTTGTTGATATTTTGCTCAAAATTTGTCCGGTCTTAACAAAGTATTTATATTTTATTTAATATCCTAAAAGCCCGTGTCTACGAAAAGAGACGCGATGAGATAATCTCGGAGATTTAGTTGAGAACATCTCAATACCACGTACATGCGAAAGGATATTGATATTCACCTGAAGGTAAACTCAAAGATCAGTTTGATAATAGTAGAAAGAGACAAAAACTGAAACCAATGTACCAACAGTAAACACGACGTTTGATCTGACAGCGATATTCTACACGTGTACACAAACGTCACTCAAAAACACCATAAATTCCTCCAACTATCTATTCTGAAAAGGTGAACTTACATAAGTCATTTAACTTGAACAGTAATATAAGGCGTTCAATAACGAACAATTATTCCGTTTTTAACTGCTGTTAGGGAGATTCAAAATTACCCAACTGTAGAACGATAATGATTGATTTGATCTTTGCCGTACGACGAGTTCGAGCCGATGAATATTTGAGACAAGGAATGTACACGGGAACCACGAAAAATTAATACTGTCTCCACAAATCTCTCTCGGAGCAAAATCTGTAACTGAATGATTGTCAACAGAAATGTCAGAAATCTCTTAAAAATCGTGTACACGGATGAAATTTTGGTCTCAAAACTCAAGTAATGCAGATTCGATAAGAGTAAAACTAAAAAATATATTGATTATCTTATTTATTATACTTTTGTGTACTGAGTCACCCTCACACAAAACTTCAGATTTATATCTCTCTCCCTGCCATCGTAAATTAAAGATATTTATTATCACGATTATTTAATGTGATGTCCTTGAGATCGAATATATGTTTGCGTGTCAGAGCGCCGCATCGCCAGGGCGGGATGTATATATATCTGTGTGTGAGTGTGTGTGTGTTTGTGAACGGAGATAAAGGGGGATATCTACCGTGCATAAATTTATTGCGACTTAAATATATATAATAGTAATAATTAAGATTTATATAGAAAAATTGGCGATAAACTCTATAGAAATATCTTGACTTACACTTTCCATGGTATTAATGATGAGGGTCGATCCGTATTTCAATCAGTAAGTCCGTCCGTATATACAGCTTTTATATACAACATAAACCTTATTGTGGGTTAATCCTTATTGTAATCAGTAAAGCTATATACAGATGTAATATACAATACAGATATTTTAGTGTGAGCATCATTCACGTTGGGTTATCAAAAAATCACCAATAATTTATTATCAATAATGTGTAACTCATTTTTATACAATGTATCTAAATTTCATTTATGTTTTATTTAATACAGCTGAAGTACCCGGCATTGCCCACGCTTTACGCAAAGTAAAAAGGTATCATTTAGGTGTATGCGGGTTGCTTTTTTTTTTAATCAGACGTAGATGGTAATTTTTTTAGTGTACAAAATTTCATCCAGAAGTATCAAAATTCTGCTTTAAGAATTGTAAAAGGAAATAGGGGTGGTTTTATGAAATTTTATATAGACAGATCTTCCTTTTGTTTTTAAGGTCAAATGTGCAAAATATTATAAATCTTAGAATAAAACTGTAGATTTGTATAAAAACAAACACATCCACCCACAGACACTCTTTTTTATATATGTATATATAAAAGATACATATATGTTGACGCTTGCTTTGATAACTTTTGCTGAACCAAAACCTACAGAAAACACTAGAGTAAAAAAAGTGGGATAACATTTTACATGAAATATTATTTATTATAAAACTAGTAATGACGTATTTGGTACAGTAATAATATTTTAATTTAAGAATAATAGAATTTACAATTTCTCTACAAATAACGTAATTAAAATGGCATAAAAATATATGTTTTACCGTTAAAGCCTGTATCCAAGGATGAGATTTTTGTGTGATTTTCATCCTGACATAATTTCTGAGATAGAGATTATGCTCCTATGAGATTCTTTAGAGACCACTCTCGGCATTCGTATCAAATTCCAAACGTATATACACATCAGAGATTTGAACATCGCCACTTATTACATCGTCTCAATTCACGCTCATTGTACATCAAATGTGAATCCATTGATTGTTGATGTTCCGTTCATTCGTTGGATAAATTTGAAACTCCCCTGAAGCAGTTGTAACAGGATATTTTTTTATAATCTTCAATTTTTTCATCTTGTGATCGTCAAAATTTTTAGAGCTAATATTTGAAGTATCTATGGTTCTACGCGACGTTTGTGCATATGTATCGAGTCTCTCTGTCAAATCTAATGCCATGTGCACTGTTTGATCAAGCGGTGATCTTTGAGTTTATCTCTAGATTAAAATATCAACACGTGTACGAAACTGAGATTCATCAATTAAACATAAACTACACTGAATACGATTAAAAGACATACATTCCTTTTTACCTATGAATTATTTTTAAAGAATATAGACTTTTACATCATAATATAATGAAAATATCTGCATCATTAAAGTACAATTATTTTTTTCTTGGACCATTAAGGAAGGTCTTTTTTCAATGTTTTAATATTGACCGCTTTTCATTTGGAAATGCAAACCACAGATGTCGTTTTCATAAATTACGCACAGTGACAAAATTATAATCATTAAGGAGAACACATTCTTATTGTACAATTGTAATTATTCAGAACATAGGTATGTGATGTTTTTAATATAAATTAAATGTATTAAATAGAAAGATATACATATAAAATCAATTTTATCAGAAAATATTGTTGTTGCTACCGGGATTCTGAACCTGGAATCTAATCAGATTTATTCAAAGGTATTTGAGATTCCGTAAAAATAAAGATGAAGGCATTGAAATAATGAAACGATCTATGTATTAATTTAAAAAGTGTACCATATGTTACAGTTGTTGTATGTTCAAAAATATATTAATCATAATAGTCGTCAATTCATTGTGGTGCTATAGCATAATCGGTTAATGCACGTTCCCCGGATTGGAAGAGATCCAGGATCGAATCCCGGTAGCAACAACAATATTTTTCTATAAAATTGATTTTATATGTATATTTCTCTAATTAATACATTTATGTTGTATTTTAATAACATATAGCATAAAATACCAGTGAATTAACAAATGTCTGTTTTCATCATGTGAAAACTTTTGAATTTGTTTTCAACATGAAATTGATTTTATCTTTCAAATTAATACATTTAATTTGTATTAAAAATTATTATCAATTAGCTTTAGCTTGTTATTTATTTTTAATATTGTTTTTATACATAACATATATATTTTTAAAATAAATATATTAACGTATTTTTTACGTATGTGCAGGTCTGCGTATATATTTGTAATTCATTTTCAAATGTGGTATTATGTATTTAATGTCATTTCTATTGAAGTAAGTCGCTATATTATTTTAATTTACAACGTGATAATGTATATCAATGTTTTTTTTAATTGATTTGATTAATTGATGATTTTTAGTAATTTTGTGTATATTTTGTATTATTTATTTGATCTGTTATGTTATTGATATTAGATTGGTGTGCTGTTTTGTACATTATGTCAGTTGATTTAAGTTCAAATCGCAAAACCATTTTCAGTATTTTATTTTGTTGTCTTTAAAGTCTGGTTAAATTCGCTCCATTTCCGGTTCCCCAGAAAGGTATCATATATTCTACTTTACTCTTAATGTGTGCGGCATACATTAAATTTGTTACGTTATGCGTTGTACGCTCGTACATTTTATAGTACCACCCAGTCAGTTCGGTCATTATCTATATATTATATTTATTTCGTTTGAGGCAAATATTCATGTGTGTGCGGGCCTGAGAGACCCGACCAGGCATACGAAAGATATAGAGTATATTTTTACTAAGTATGTTCATTTAAATAATAAATCAATTTATTTATTATTATATATTTACTATAAATATAACATTAAAAATAATATAAAATGTGATATCTAACATTCCTAACTCATTACTTCATTTGAAAAACTGATATTCAATTACGGGTCCATCAGACCCACTAGACATACGGTGTGATTTCAAACCACCAGTCATGCCAAGGATTAATATGAGAGTAGTTGTTGCCCCAATATTAACTCACCACTCTCGTTCCGATTGATAGTCGCGGGATGTTTTGTGTATGTGGCCAGAATAAGCTATGAAAAGAATAAACTATTTACGGTTGACATTTGATTTGTTGATAGGCACAGCTTACAAATATAGAGAAGTTAATCCATGCAATAAAGTAACTATGCGCAAATACTTTATGGAGACGTTACTTGTAGCTGTTGTTGGAAAGGCGACATTATTCATTAGTATTGCTACCTCGAGTCGATACTGGGTGTGTTTACGACTGCTAAGATTTTTGTTTCACACACCAGTATTGCAGGCTGCGTTCGGTAACACCTGGCGGTGATAGAGTAGAAGCGATAGACCTCCAAAAATATTTTAATAATAATCAGTCCATTGTCTTGAAGATGCTAATTTGAATAATTTGATTAGATATAGATGTCATGTATTGATTGTAATATTACATCACATTATCAAAATTGATTTCATGTTGAAAACAGACATTTGTTAATTCACTGGTATTTTATGCTATATGTTATTAAAATACTAATTAAATGTATTAATTAGAAAGATATACATATTCGAACCTTGATCTCTTTCCAATCCGGGGAAGGTGCATCAATGGAACGATAGATGTATTCATTTGAAAAGTCTAACATATAGGTTCGAAAATCTGTCGTCAAAAGTACTATCTGCTGTAGCATAGTCGGTTAATGCACCTTCCCCGGATTGGAAAAAGATTGAGGATCGAATTCCGGTAGCAACAACAATATTTTTAGATAAAATTGATTTTATATGTATATCTTTCTAATTAATACATTTAATTAGTATTTAAAATATCACAGACCTATGTTCTGAATAATTACAACATCACAATAATAATGTGTTCTCCTTAATAATATATGTTATTAAGTGGTTTTGCCGTTATTTGCAACATTTCAACATTGACTTTGAAACGTATTGGTAGCCATTCAGAACATTATGTCATATGTTATTATTTCGTAATTAAGTTGGTACGCCGTTCATATACGCTTAAATTTTACCGTATTGCGGTACTGTCCTAAATAGCCGATCGAATTTTCCGAGCATTTTGTTATTTTTAGTCATTATTTAAGTTGTGTTAAGCACCGTTATATGTACTCTAGGACTTAAATAGAGATTTCATTTCTATGACAAAAGTAGAGATAACGAAGTGTGATTTATCAATATACATGTAACGTGCGATATATTCTCCATATTGCACTGTAAAAAGAAATGTGACAAAAATGAGTTAAGTACGAGAATTGTTGTATGTATATTAATAGTAGTTCTGTTTTGGATGGATTCAATTTAAGTCTGTTTTGTGCCATTCGCTGGCCTATTTTCCTGATGCACCTTGCAATTTTTCCTTTTAATAATTCTGTCTCTGACTTCTATCTACATAACAGTGAGGCTATTACCCTGACAATAATATTATATTTTTCGTATATAAAATATACAATTGTGGTCCAAGAACTGATCTTCATCCTTAGTTAGATATAAATAATGATTTATGCAGTAAAATGTGTTATCTCTGAAAATAAGCGTACGTATATTTTTTTTTTCAAAAATGATAATAATCACAAATTAAAACTCTCAAATAGAAAGTTTATTAATGGCTGAGAAACCGTTATGAAGAGTTCCTCCGGTGCTTATATACCGGAAGTATTTGAGAGAGAAGGATATTTTGATTTGTTATTTTTGGAAGGTAATATATATATATTTTTTGCTGTCAATGCTAAAATATTTCAATTAAAATTTACGCTTTTTTTAAACCATATTTTTTAAACAACACAAAATATTTTTAAAGGTGAGACAATCTCTCCAGATCAGGCCAGTGAAAAATTTTGCCAACTAAAAATAATACTAATCGAACATTTTAAATTAAGGCCCGCTATTCGTGCATGCGCGGACAGCTGCAATGACACCCATCACCATCACTCGGTAAACTAACATTTTTTTATCTTTCAAAGTATTACTATTATTATTGTATCAATTTTTTGATAAACTATTGCGAATCGAAAAGTATGCGTAATATAAAAAAATATATTAATTTAAACATTCTAAAATACTTAATAATAATAATAGTAGACACAGATGTAAAAGTTAAGTTAATACAAACATTTAAAAGCAACTCGGATCAATTTCAGTGCCTATTGTGAACTTCATAATAAATATAGATATTATTGAAATCATACGTCAAACATGTAATTTATGCATTTACTGCTGGACAGATTTTAAATTTAATAAATCTAATTTATACACAAAAAAACTGTTTCATATTATTTGTTTATTTTATCACGAAAAGATTGCTCTTTTCAGTGTTTATATAAGTAGTTCCAAAGTTAATCTTAGCGGTCTAATAACAACTTTCTGATAGTTTAAAAATAACAGATATAGACAACATTAAGTAGCTTATTAAGGAAAACACATTCTTATTGTGGTGTTGTTATTATTCAGAACATAGACCTGTGATGTTTTTAATACTAATTAAATGTATTAATTAGTAAGAATATATAAAAACATATAAAATTGATTTTATCGAAAAATATTGTTGTTGCTACCGGGATTCGAAACTGGATCTCTACCATAATTATAACTTCACAATAAGAATATGTTATCCTTAATAATAAATAAGTTTCATCGATATGTCCAAAATTTAATATGAATGAATTGTTAATTCTGACGTCTCCTATCGGATTACTCAAAGTTATTTGATATTCCGTAAAAATATAGAAGATGGCTTCCAAATAATGGAGCGATTGATGTATTAATTTGAAAAGTATAACATATAGGTTCAAAAAATTGTCGTCAATTCACTGTGGTGCTATAGCAAAATCGATTAATGGACGTTCCCCGGACTGGAAGAGATTCAGGTTCGAATCCCGATAGCAACAACAATATTTTTCGATAAAATTGATTATATATATATCTTTCTAATTAATATATTTAATTTGTATTAATTTAAATAGCATTTTATAATAATCCCAGATTATCAATTTATCTACTGTTGTTACCCAATTTATAAATATACTTTACTTAATAAGCAGTATCATAATCTGGTGCTATATGACCATCACATTCTTGGGTATACGATCATCTATCTACAACCTGAGACATTCTTCATTAAGAGACATACCACTAAAGGCATCAGCATTGGTAATTTTCTCTCGAGTTGAAGACACGTCGCAATCAAAGCAATGCAATGAAATGTGTTGATCATTTTCTCATCCCTTCTGAAGGTTGGCCAAGTTTTGCCAATATAGAGAACCGTTATATACACGTTTGGTAAACATTTATTTTTGAAACTACGACGATGAGATTGTAAATTTTATTATATTCTATCCTAAAAACTGTGGCAAATCGAATCATTCGAAACTTTTAATCCTAGATAGACGGATATATAAAGCTGGTATTCAGTACCGTCCCCATTGATCTCTGTAACGGGTAAAGGATTGGGAATTCTCCCTAAGACAAAAATTCTAGTAAAACAACCGTATTTTTATGGATTATCTTGATAGAATTGGAATCCAAAAAAAACAACCCTTTGAGATTTTGGAGATCATACAGCGTAAATGTTATGTTCCAGGATGATTTTATTTAGCTGCCATTTCGGCTTGGAAGTCATTTGTTAATTTATATTTAGTAATCGTATAAAGTAATTAATTACAATTTATTATGATATAACATCATCTAACGCCTCAATAACGTGTTAAAGTCATTAAAACATTTTGTCTAAATAATAATGGCAATGTAATCATTAATAATGATCCCTATCGTTACATGTTGGAAAACTTCTTGGTAGCCAAACTGAGTCTATTGGGCCTGTAACACATGTGGTTTCAACAGAACAGTGCTACCTCATACATAGCTCGAGCTACGCCTGAAATTTTGCGAGAAACTTTTTCCAGCTGCATAATGTTAATAAGTGGTAATATCAACTGGCCTCCTAGATCACCTGATTTGACGGCTTCCGAACATTTTCTATAAAATTATTTGAAAGAAAAGATCTACGCCAATAAGCCAACAATAATTGCGATGATATAGGACAATATTCTAAATGAAATTTTTGAAATAATATGCGAAGTGTGCGAGAATGTAATGAAACATTTTGTTAAAAGAGCACGCATTGGTACCGCTGCCATAAGCGGCTACTTGGCCAATTTCATATTCTATACATAATTGAAATAAGTCAAGTAATTGATAAATAAAAGCCAAATAAAAAAATTGACTTTTGTTTCTTAGTTATTTAAAAACAAAATCGGCCTGGAACATAATATTCTCCCTGTATTTATAGTTCACAAAGGCTGCATCGCCCACGAGTAGTAAATATTGTACCTTGCACGGGTCTGTTTTCTCTTCATAGTGGACTTAATTAAGTCTTTTGTCTCGCGATGTTTCGGTGTACAATGTTCCACAAAACAACAAAAACTGAGAACTTTTAAATAAAATTCCTCGTATGTCATCAAAATTGATCCAATGTACATAATAAATATTACAGAATTTATTTCCATATATGTTCTATAAAGGAATAAATTAGGTACCTTATAAAATTAATTAATATGTATTATGAATAACTTGATTTCATCTGAAGCTGTCGTGTCAAAATAAAAAAAAACATAATATGATTCTTAAATAAAAAAAAATCGTATCTCTCAACGTTGGACACTAATTATTGTTTAAAAAATATTGCCAACAATCATTAAAGCTGATGACATTAAATATTAATCGATATTTACCGTTGAAAATCAATGGTAGCAAAAAAATAATAATTTTGGGATTCTTATATTGATGTAATTTTTTAATGAAACAAAAAAATATATTTAGAGTTGCTTATTTTTATTTTAAAGATCCAAAATATAATTTCCATCTAAGGGTAAGTGGCCTTTTCCCACCTGTGTCTTTTTTTTAATCACATTATTATAAAATGTAGACTTTGATTCAAAATATTCGAAGTCTCTTTTTCACATCGTTTGCATTGAGATTTTTTTTTCCATCCGGAAACTGTTTCATAGTTCGACATAAACATTAATCAGAAGGATCAAGGTTTGGAAAATAAGGTGGATGAGATAAAACCTTCCAGCCAAGTTCCATGATTTTATTCAGAGTCCATTTCTTCATGTGAGGATTTGTTTACTTTGCTCAATTCGTATGGAACCCGTACACCTTGTCTCCAAGTCTTCCCAATCTTCTTAATGTATCTTTGCACTGTTATATAGGAAAAGTTTAGTTTTTCGGCTAGCTAATGAATAGTTGTGGTAGGATTTGCTTCCATTTCATCATTCAAGACATCATCGTCTACTTTTGTATTTATTCCACATCCAGGACTATTATCGAAGTCATAATTTACCGTTTGAAAATTTTTGAACCATCTTTAATATTTACGGATGTTTAACGTACCACCAACCACTTCACAAATGTCTTTAGTGGCTGTAGTTGCGGATTTTTTCAGATGCAATTCAGTTTATAAGATGCAATTTCGTATGAATCGTTCACAAGATAAATTGAGGGCAAAATATATTTTTTTTAATATGGGAATGTACTGCCCAGTTGTGCACCAACTCAAAATTTAATAAAATACATTATCAGGTATCAACGAGCTAAGCTCACTTGACAATCGAAACTGAACTTATTAAAACTCGACATTCATTTCGGATACACCGATTATTATGTAAATTATATAAAACACACTGGCAAATTTCATCTATAAAAAATAAATACGTAAAAGTTATTACATTATGTATTACATTACATTCTGAATCAAAATAATGAAGTACAAACATCTAATATCGTATTCGCGAAGCACTTTAATGCCATAACGATTTTACTCTTTATCAAGACCCTAGTTGAATAACTCTCAATTAGAACGAAAACAAAAGCATCATTAGCCAGAGTGGCATTGCCCTGTAATCCTTTGAGATGAATCCTGGACCAACGTGCCTAGTTCATACCGGTCTATTCAACACTAATCAACATCAATTAATCTCGCGGCTTTAGTAAAATATTACATTTTAACTAAACAAATATTTATCTTAAAATTATTAATTGCGGTGAGTTTATTGTGGGTACAAAGCATGCGATAAAGTGCTAATAAAGCAATTGTTTTGTGATGTAAAGTAAGATTTTCAATAAATAAATATCAGATATCTCATAAAGACGAAGCTATTTTTTAATTATATTTTAAAGGAATTATATATAGAAATATCGGGGGTAATTACAGGGCTCATCACCTGTCTTCAGCTAGCTTAAGTGATCACTTTAAATATATATATAACGTTCACCAATTCTCACCTCTCAGTCTCCATATTTATCAAATTTTTGAAAACTCTATATATGTTATTACATGGACTCACTTCGAGTATCACTACCTGACCAAATTTGATCATTCATTTTTCCTTGAAACAGCATATTATATGTCAACTCAATGAGAATTTTAAAATATCATAAAAAATAGCTATGACTCTATGAGATATCTGATATTTATTTAATAACTGTGCCTTTACAGGGTTTACCTGAATTTTTAATCCAGTAATTGTAATCCAGTAAATTCTTGAACATATTCAAATATTGCTAAAATAATATACTGGTCAAAATAAGAAAAATATACAAAAATTGAAAAATATTGATTTTTCAGGCGTATTCTAGTTAGTGTTAAAAACATTTTACAGATAAAGAATATTGCTTTAAATAATTTTCAACAAAAGTTTCATTCTCATTGAGTTGACCTATAATATTCTGTTTCAAGATAAAATGAATTATCAAATTTGGTCGATAGGTGACGATGTTGTAGTGGTACTCTAAGCGAGTCCATGTAATAACATGTATAGAATTTTCAAAAATTTGATAAATATGGAGATTGATGGGTGAGAATTGGTGAACGTGGTGATCACTTAAGCCAGCCGATGACAGCTCGTAAACCCTGTAATTACCCCCCAAATTTTATATATATTCCTTTAAAATATAATAAAATAACTTCGTCTCTATGAGATATTTAATATTTATTTAATCACATTGCCTTTATAGGTAAAAATTCAGTAACTGTGTGTTCTTGAACATATTCAAATATTGCTAAGATTTACATTTTGTCGACAGCATTTTGATTTCGGTATTATCATTTAGAAATTCTAAAACGTTATTTTAGTTCACTAAAATAGCAGTACCTAAGTAGTAAAAACTTTTTATTGGGCATTGGATATTATCTAGAGTCTTAATGCTCAATTATTTAGATAGTTCTCGCTCAGTTATTCAGGGTTTTACAACTTTGTAGTTAATTTTGTTATGATTCAATCTTCTTGTAACTACTTTCTCCGTACCTAGATAAAATATTTATTATCGAGATATTTGCAAATTTTCAATTACGTCATTTTTATCTTGGTTCTAAAATCATTATAATACCTGTATATGTACTGATCTTATTTAAAAAACTCTCTAAATGTATATTCTACATTTTTCTAATATGTATAAGATTCTTCTTCTTCTTAAGAGATACTGTAGCTCTTTCCATCTCGGTAGTTTACTATTATGTTTTAATTACTGATTATGTTTTGACCAATTTTTATTCATATTACTTTGTTCTGACATGGTAGATAGAATAAATTGTCTTCTGAACAATTCTGTCGAGTAATTCATATTCATCTTCTCACTCATATCAAAGTGCTCACTATTTATTAATTAACACTTTCAACATCTTACTACGATATCCTACTATCACCTTGTCAATATTTCCTCATTAGATAAATATTCTACTAGATATAAAATACATATAATAATATGCTTTTTATAGAATAGCAAAACACAAGCAGTACCACCAGTTTGAACACGAGTCTTTTATATATTATATAATTAATACATTAACCATAGTCATAAAGTACTTCGACTAGTCTGATTTTATATTATTATTTTAATTATATTTTATGGCTTTTAATTTCATAAGAAACAATAACCAAAAAATCACAAAAAACCTCAATAATATTTTAAACAAATATTGCAGCAGAAAAAAATCAAAATTTTAACTGATCAAAAAACTAAAAATCAACGTAGTGAGAACGCAAGTTTATCCAGTCACTGTTCTACCATACGTACAACACACTACTATGGAGCAGATTTGTCTAGGGCTAATTACGAAATACGCTGAGCTCCACCATACTCCCGTCCCCTCCCGGAAAAACAATGTACACCCCAGTGGTGGTCTCGGCGTGGAATTGATTCCCAATTCAAATAGTAGGTGCACCCTACATGCACCTATTGTCACGTGTCAATATTGATTTTAGTCTAGTTTCAATCTCGTATCGCTTCAGTAGAGGAAAAAATTATTGTAATTCTTTTCCGATTGATCACTAACAAAATGTGTGCCGCAGAAATTGATTCACAAATATTTGCCGTGATGTTTTTATTGGAAACTATAAATAATCCAGCATGGTTGAATATTACAATAGTAGAAGATTTATTTCAGAGAAATAAGTGTTTTATTTTTACAGAATCATTAGATAAATATACTCTTATATACCAGTGGTGTGCATGATCTGTACAAGTACTTTCCCATAATAAGCTTTGGGCTATTTTCTATGAAAAAAATACACACCTAATAAATTTAATTGTACTAATTGATTTTAATATAAACTCACTTAGAAAAAACAGTAATTAAATGAAAACCTATGTATGTATTTTTAGGATTATTATTTTTCGACATCCGTAAGTATGTACTGTATTTAAAAAAAAAATACAAACGGTATTCATTTTATAGAACTCCACTGATAACCACCACATTGTTCTATGGTTTATCAGTTGATACTGGTCTAGATAACCGAAACGATCGTCCAATTATTTGAAAAATTAAATAGAACCAAAAAAATCCTGTTTGGTTTATTGTGTTGGTTATGTACTTAGTCTTCTCGACGTTGACATTGGCCGAACCTTAATGTCAACATCGAGAATTTTGAAATTATTATCAAATGATATATTACGTTAGATGGGCATCGAATTATTTATGCGTAGATATATATGATCGCTTAAAATATTATATTATATTTTTTCAAACAAATATTTAGTTTTGACATATGTACGCACGCCCCTGGTTTATTCCTGTTGTGTCCAATGCTCGGTGAGGTACGTCACAAAACTGTCAAATAATGTAAGCTTAGATATTTGTTCGTTTTAAGTTTTCATTTTAAATCAATATGCTAAAACAATGCTATCATTCTCTTGGGAATACTTCGTTATCGCAACCTTTCTTCTAGTGATGAGCTAAACCGTTATTTTAACCGTGATTGTGACTGTGATTTTGAGATTTGTGTTCGATTATAATGATGATTAGTCACTATTATTCGTAATTCGTCGAGCAATCATTGATACACTAGAAACTAAACCTCCAACAATTAAATCTCATTTATCAGTCGCTGTGATACAATTGAATCCCAATTACCCAATCACAGTCACAATAACGGTTTAGCCCATCACGACTTTCTTCTACACATTTAAAAGAAGGTACTTATATTAATTATAAATCAAATAGTAATATTTTTAATTTAATGTTATCTGTGAATATAATTGTATTTTTATATTTATGTAACCAGAAACATTCAGGTAAGGTGAATCCTGGTAAGTACATCTATGGAGGAAGTGCATCTACTCAGTGGTTGGTAAGGTACCCCATATATTTATGAATGGAAACTTTCACAATTAGTGATGTGTAGACAGTTCCATTATTGTTTTAAAATAATTAACGAATTTCAAAAACAATCTCTATGATATGTCGCACTTCCCCCGTCTAATCAATTTTACTAGATTTTTTTGGAACTCAGCCCGTTTTACCCGTCATTAAGGACCAAAATAATTAATTCATATTGTTATTAACCAGATCAGAAAATATATTTTCATTATTTTAACAATTTGTCAGAAATAATACAACTAAATGATTTTACCCCAAATTTGGGGTAAGTGCATCTGCTCGTCCAATTTTCATAAAATGCTTTAAATATCCGCTATTCTAAAAGGTTACATTTCAATTTTTAAAGACTTGAATTAGGAAATAGTTACTGATCCTTCTATCAATGTTTCAAAGTCATAGCACAACATTATGAAGTTTGAGAACAGTTCAAAGTTTATGTAGATGATTTTTATGTCGCTCTTACCCCGATTTACCTTAAGTACTTCGATATTTTCTACTATAGAGAATAAAATAAACTTGTAAAACTTATATACATACATTTATGCATACGCATGTGTCGATACAAAATATTAGTCGAAACTCTAACACGTTCCACATATCCTATATATTCTGTTGAGTTTTTATTTATTAATTAATTTCCTATTTTGAATTATCCAAAACGCAATACATTGCTGAAGTGGAACGGCAACGCGCTTCCCTGAATAGAAAGAGGTCCAGGTTTAAATCCTGGTAGCAATCAAATATTTTTTCGATAAATAGATTATTAAGGAGAACACATTCTTATTGTGAAGTTGTAATTATTCAGAACATAGGTCTGTGATGTTTTTAAATACTAATTTAATGTATTAATTATAAATATATACATATTACATCAATTTTGTCGAAAAATATTGTTTTTGCGCTACCGGGATTCGAACCTGGATCTCTATTTCCAGTATTTTTCATGACAAATTTTCGAACCTATATGTTACACTTTTTCAAATTAATACATCTGTCGTTCCATTATTTGAAAGCCATCTACATTGTTTTTACGGAATCTCAAACACCTTCGATACAAATACAACTTCACAATAAGAATGTGTTCCCTTAATAATATAAGTTGTATCAATGTGTCTAAAATTCAATAAAAATGAATTGATAATTCTGGCGTCTGCAGTCGGTTTACTGATTGGAAATAGAGATCCAGGTTCGAATCCCGGTAGCGCAAAAACAATATTTTTCGACAAAATTTAATTTATTATTATTAGTATTTGATAAATAGAATTATTTCTGTATATCTTTCTAGTTGATTCATTTAATTTTTATTAAAAATACCACAGAACTATAATATGTAAATGTATAAATGTCCATAAAAATATGTTTTCATTGAAAGTCTTCGCCATAATATTTTATATGTAATTAGTATCAACATATATATGTACCCACATTAAAATGATGTAGACGGTAGTCAATTGACACATTGTGATTTACAAAGGTGCTCAGAATTTTTCAGGGTTTGATGGGCATTTTAAGTAGAAATCGCTAAAAACACTACATATAGCAGAGGATCTCATGAAGCAACTTCCGGAAAATTTCAATGAGTTTTTTTCGATTGATATTATAGTTCGACTGAGTTCGTTAACTAGCCTGATATGCCATTCTTAATGCTGTACTTTTAACAACCATGTATGTTTTTGTAGAGTGTAAACCTGTATATGGTAAGCACGTATAACTCGTTCGAATACATATCTACCATGTACAATACAATTTTGCTTATAAAACCATATTCGTTATATGTATATAATATAACGTGATTTGGTAAATCACGTTAAATTGTTTTAAGCAAACGACTGTAACTGTTATTTATGAAGTTTTTTTTTTAATCATATTTAAAAAAATAAGTTTATCATCTGTTTATATTTCATCAAACAGATTTTTTTTTCGATTTTTTTCAATATCAGTCATAATACTTTATATAAAAATCTTACTAACTTTATGTCTGTTTTTTTAATCTATAGTTTTTTTGACAGAAACTGGCTAACACATGTTTAAAAAAAATATCTTATTTATAGCAAGAATACATCAATAGTATGCTCGTAGCAGAAAATGCTCGAGATTTTTCCAGATTCTTTCAATGGTCAGATATGGTTAATATTATTTCGTTAACCATATTGGGACCATTCATCATTTGTAATTTTTTACTCCTAAATAAACGTAAAGCATTGTTATTTTTTCAGAATTTATATTTCATATTTTATTATTTCTTATGGTTGTGGCATATCTTCTTCGTATAGCGTTAAAATATTTTTTTAATTCGCAGTAGTAGTACGAAAATTTTCTGTAGTTTACATATTTTCAATTTTAATGACCACAAAATAATTTCAAGTCATTGTATGAATAAAAATATCCATATATAATATTTTTAACCACTTCAACCCTTTATGTGCCACCTTGAATCATGTGGATATGAAAAATACAAAAAATAAATGGATAAGCAATTTTTACAAAATGTACAGATTATAAGAAATATAATGACATAATTAATCTAAAAGAAATATTATTATATTTAATACTAGGTATATTAAAATATTTTTTATCACTATTTTTATGGTTTGAACTGACACTGCAATGCAAGCACTAGAGAAAATTCTTCAATATCATAATGACGTATCAAAATGTATTAACCTAAAAAAGAATTTGACCAAAATTAAGAAAAAATAACAGAAGGATCATCAAGCCTTATTGTGAGATCTGCCAATTGTTTGTATATATGTGTGTGTATCCGCAATGAAAGCGGCGTGATATCGGAGGGATAGTGGTGTGAGTGTGGGAATATTGGAGAGCCATTATAAGGCGCCGCGCCCTTGAGAAGCGCTCTCTTATCTAGGCGTCTTCAACTTGTAAATACTTGTTTTTTTGTCTATTATATTAATCGGTGTAGAGAATTGTTGCATCGAGACCGAGTTTAATTTCTACACCACCAGAGCAAGTTACACGAGATACAAAGCAGAGGATAAAACACCGACACTTATGAACAGTGAACAAAATATTCTTCCAATTATTTGACCATATTATGCGTATTTGACCATATTATGCCTGGAAAAGAGATTATCCTGAGAACAGCTTTGGATCGAAGATAACCGGAAGAGACCCTGGAATGAGCCGTGAGAGCGATCCAGGACCGAAACTTGTAGAGATGCATTACGACCCAAGTATTGTCTTATTGAGGCCAATACTGACATAACAGCAGGGCTGGACAGCATTTGGAAAGCAAAAAGCATGTATTATTTTAAATCCAAAATATACCACGATCTCTAAAGACTAAAGCCTGCATAAAGATACTTACTTATGTGCTTCTAGTACTTATATACGGATCCATGACGTCAATGTCACTATCAATTACCCAAAGAGTATTGGAAAAATCATATCTCCAAGAAATTGAGTATCTAATGTATAAATTTGCCAGAGAACCAAGACAACAGATGTTTCTTAAAAAGCCTGCTAGCTTGTTTGTCGAAGAAAGAACGGACGGTAGGGAAGGAATATCCTAGATGGAGACCTCACACTGGTAGAAAAAATTTTGGTCATTCTCGATCATTATGGAATGACGACATCAAACGAGTGGAAAAATATGAATAAAAAAGGCTGAAAACAGATATGATTGACGATTCTTGGAAGGCTATGTCCAGTAGTGGAGAGACACATGCTGATGATGATGACGATGACGAACTCAAGGTGTATGGCGCGCAGGTATTACAAGGGGAGCCTACCGCTTGTCGACATCCAAAGGGTGAAAATAATGTTCGAATTATTTTAACTTCCAAGGTCTTAAAACACATCCATCATCTCCGTTTCTTCTTGCGTGCAGTATTTAATTAAAATGTAATAATACAATAGGGAATATCAAAAGGTCAGAATTTCAAAAAGTAAAAACTTATCGAACAAATGTTTAATAAAAGATTTTCTAATATTTATTACTAACTGGTTTTGTATTGTTATTATTACAAACTAATTTATTTTATAATATTATGCAATGGCATGCGCTAGGTGCGGAATTAGGTTATGCTACTGATAATGAAGTACGATGGGCTGTATTGATACTGCGGCTATCTGAACTTTAAGGCGTTTTGTCTGGAAATAATCTTTTAGAAATATTTTGTTGTAAAAAGTATACATATTATTTATTTTCTCTTCTTGAAAACCTAAGGAAATTCTTCAAATTCATGTATCTACTTCAATTACTTACTTACCATCACACCGTTTCCCCGCGAGGGTAGGTAGAGAGGATAAAGCGCCACACTCCTCTGTCCTGATACACAACCTCATCCACATTCATACATTTTCTCATACAAGCTCGTCAATTGTTAAGGCTTCTAATAGAAGCATCCTCCATTATCTGTTTTACCTGATCATGCCAAGTCTTCTGCGGACGTCTTCTATTTGAACTCCGAAGTGATCTCATTTCCATTGCATTCAGCCTACTTTCGTTTCTCTTCTGCCAGCTCCAAGCCTCACTTCCATACATCAGTGTCAGTACCGGGACTCCATTGGGCACCGCTAGTTTTGCCTCGGTTAACAAATTTTCGTTAGATATAATTCCATTCAAAGCGCCGTTCACTTCATTCCTTGCAGTCACCCTCCTTTCGATATCATTCTCAGCCTTTCCGTTTCTATCAAACATACTTCCCAAATATACAAACTCATCTAGGTGTTCCTTACATTCATTACCTACAAGTATTTTTCACATTGTCTTGTTCAAATATCCTCAAATATTATCACTTTCAACTTGTTAACATTCATAATAAGGTCGCTTTCCTTGTATACGTCGTACATTCTTCTCATTAGACTCTGTAGTTCTTATTCATTATTCGCCATTACTTCAGTTGAAGGGTGTAAAATATTAAAATATTCCATATTTATCGATCACAAACAACATATATATTTTTATTAAAATATTATATATTTCATCTTATACTTACCCTAATTCAGCGATTACAAACCTTTTTTCACAACTGCGTCAATGTACATATATGCCAAATTCTAAAAAAAATCTTCGGGTGTCAAAAAAATTAAATTGAATTCAAAACATGTTTATGTTTTAAAATGGCATATTACAATAAAGGTCCGTATTACATTAACACTTTCATTACAAATAATACAAAACACACAAATATTTTTCCTGATACAATCATCCATTTTCTCTAGTTCAATACTCATTTTAAATATTTTATTCACAGACATTTTTATAAGATTATATCGATAATAATTATTAAAATTCCATCGCGTAGTTCATGCAGACCTCTAAAATTTTAATCACACCAATATATTGACACAATAGTAAAGAAGCTTTGACACCCTGTCTACCTCGTCCCATGCCAAAATTAACCCCACAATACTTTAATGTTCGCGTATTGTATGTATCGACAGTAAATAATAATATATTTATGTCCACGTCATGTTTACGCAGTAGCAAACAAACGAAAACAGAGAGAACTTATTCATATTTAATCACTTTTTTTTTTAAATAAGCTATTTTAATAAGTTTCGCAAATAAAATTCGAACTTTGCCCACGGATTACCAAAAATGGTCCACTCGTGTAATATTGAAAAGAAAACAATAAAAAATAAAATAAAATTTTAATTGATATAGAGTCAGTCTTCACTTAACGATCAGGTTAGCTTCACTTTCTTTCTAGCATCGTAATCGTTAATAATCTTCATTTTCATATTAATATCTGTGAGTTATCCATTATGTAACATCCGTTAGTTGAATCTGTAAATATGTGTATGTGTGTCCGCGAGAGCACGGCGTAACATGTGACAGATGTATGTCAGAGTATGTGTGGTTAGCGGAGCCGTTATAAGGCGCCCCGCCCCTTGGAAGCGGTCTCTTAATTCACAGGACTTATTCTAGATATTACTAGCTTTAGTGTAACTGGTGTACTTATCATTGTACCTAGTATTGCTATAATAAATTGTGAATTGTTGTATAGTGACCGAGTTTAATTGTTACACCTCCAGTCCAAGTTACACGAGACACAAATCAAAGGATTATCACAGTAATATTAAAATATGTATAGCTTTCCTCTGTCTATTGCTGCATTTGATATGATTTAATCAATTTTATTTTATCTTAATTAAAGATATAAACTATAAAATATTTGTGTGTGGCGTTCGTATGGGTTAGATCGTCACAGCGAACACTTACATACTGATTGAATATAGGACGTGGGTGGGGGTGCTCCCTGATATCATTAATATAATGCGATAAACGCTCACTTGGCGCTAGAAGTAGAGTACGCGACACATCTTATAACACTAATGAAACGCTCATTGTTAAAAGATGTGTTGCATCTGCTGACGATGATGGGATGCACATATTTCATGGTACAGAATGGTACACGTACGATAACAGTTAAAATGTGAACGGTCGTTAAACAAAATAGCCGCTAAATGAGGGGTGACTGTACCAACTTAAATAGTATTTTTACTCATGGTGTTAACGTAAGAAATAAGCGAAGTACATATTTTATTTTGTTTATAAACATTCCAAAAATATTAACTTTTTATTATACTCGAGAACTACAATTTTATTTTTCAAATAGCAATGAAATAACTTTTTTGCGCTGATTACATCCAGGACCAGTTTAATTAATTATTTCCAAAAGTCATCAGAGTCATCACGGCCTTGGTTTTTTGCTTTGAATTTTGGGTATTTGTTGGGATTTACGATCAGCGGTGTAGCTCGCAGTGGCGGGTGACCGCTGTCAGCAGACCCGTGATTTATGTCTTCACGTTAAATTGAAAATAAACACATCCACCCCTGGCCCCCGAATGATTGGTGGCCTAACATTTCTTGTCAGTGGAATCTGAATTTCGGCTCAGTTGGCTCCCAACTAATTTCATCCGGCCGTGGTTAGGGACGACTGCAGTACACTTTGATATACAATTTATATACTCGGATAAATCCTTACTAAGCGGACTTAACAGGCGAGTTATTTCTACTGATTATAATATACAAATTATTATAATAATTTTGCAAACCTAATTTTTAAATTTCCTTGATTTTGGTCTATACATTATTGATAATTCAAATAATGGAGGTGGATGTGCGAACGCGCGCGTTCGAATTATGTAAAACTCATTGTTTTGATTTTTGTTAAAAAAGTGTGAGAAATATATCGAAAGGAGGGCGAACTTTAAACGCAATAATTTATATTATAAACTTTATTGGTAGCCGACGCAAGACTAGAGTTACACAAATAGAGTGCTAGTACCAACACTGATACATGCATAAGTGAAGCAAAAGTAGACAAATCCATTTATGATTGAGTAAATAATGAACTAATTAGGAATAAATTTAAATTTGATCTTATCAGAATTAATAGGATTAAAAGAGTCACTTAAAGAGTTTGAACCTATGGAACGAATGAGGAATAATGAAAGAACGGTAAGAAAATATATCGACAAGTTTTCATGAGAAAATTATTTATTTATTTCCATTAACGCCCTTGTGCGCTTTTACATAATATTATCAATTTATTGTATTTAAAAATAATACAACAGTACAGTTTGAATATAACATTTTAATATAACAGTTTAAATATGACATCATTTTAATAACTATGTATAATTTTAAAATATAAATCATTATTTAATTCAGGTATAATCCTGTAATGAAAAATGTCAACTAAATTCAACTTGTTACCAAGTCGATGCATACGTATTATTGGCGATAATATATGATATATATATATATATATGATATATACATATATGTAATATATGAATGTGGATGGGGTAAGAGTTGCGTATTACTCTATTCTGTCTGCCTACCCTCGCGAGACAATTCTTGTTATTTTTATGAGATTATATATGTGATTTAATTTTTTTAAACAATTTTTATTCGATGAAACAAAAAACTATCGTTTTTTTTCAAAATAGATTAACAAAATCTCAATATATTTCACTGGTAACAAAAAAGTCACAAACTTCAATAACTATTGCCCAGTACAATCGTTTTATCGCCGATGTGTGTGTGGCGAAGCAAAAGAACTGCGGTTTGAAAAAAGTTAGAGAGCGACGGGGCTAGAAAGCGAGCGGCATCTCTTTGCGGAAACCTACACCCCGAATGTAGATGTCGCTTACGTCTTTGGTCAGCGGGGGACGATGACTATGACGATAATTTAAATCGCCGTTTCCGCAATTATGTAACGCACGAGTGATTTTTTTTTCAAGTGAGAATTTAATTTAGGTTATGTTCACTGCACCTTAAATTTTATTTCCGCCACTCTCTTAAGAGAAAAATTTAAATGATTTGTTTCTACGTCTACATAAATTGAACGTTTATCTATCTGTCTGTTTTCTATAATATATTATTTGACTGATCTAATTCTAATTTTTATTAAACCAGTTTTTGTACGTTAGCACTCTAGAACCCTGAAGAAAATATAGGCACCCCGCCCCACTCCGCCGCCCGGACGTCACACTCTTCCTAAATTGTTCAAATTTTACATCGCAATAAAATACGCTATTTTTTAAAAACCACGCATTTTTAAATTATGTAAATGTTCCTAAATTATAGGTTAGGCCAGCTGTGATGCAATAGTATTTTTTTATTTTGAATTCTTCCATACGTATAATTGAATAATCCACTTACGAATATATTTCGCAATGATTTCTCCTTTAACTTGGCAGGAATATGTTTTTATATATAAGAATCATTTTTTGATGATACCTTTATTTGAAACTTACGTCAAAACTACAACACTACATAAATGTAATGTTTATTTTAAATTTGCGGACTCTTCAATAATTATCGTAATTTATAATTAGCTGTATACTAAATATTTTTTGACATTTAGTTTACAATATAAATGTTAAAAATGTTTGTGAAAAGATGTGTGACAATAAAATATAATACTTAAATACTTAATATATAAATTTTGCATAATTTAAGACACTATCCGAACAACGGTTTTCCCTCACATTTTGTCCTGTATTGAGTTAAGTATGTAACATTGTTGTACGCTAAATTACGCACATTTTCGTGTAGTCGGTTGTTAGAAATTCTGCTACCTGGCGGAGTTACGGCATGTTCAAATATGCCCTGTGATAGAACAACGATGTAGCATCAAAGATGGAGGACTTGTCAGATGTTGTTCTCTCACCGAGTGATATCAAACTGGAGATATCAAGAGAAAAATTATGAAATATGCTAGTCAACTATATATTAAGTAGAAAGGATAAGCCGTTGCTGCAAAAAAGACTCCAACTGATGTGAGTAGAACAAAGCTGTTCAGCACATTTTATTCATTGAACTCTGTCAAACATCATTTTGAAAGTAATTATGATATTTTTCTTACATATTTTGTTTTATAAAAATCTATCAAGCTAGTGATATGTATTTTTTTTTTTTTATAATAATCTGTTTTTATTTTCATCTTATGGACCAACACTGTCAAGCACATGCCGTATAGCATTGTTCTACTGAAAATAAATTCGTATGTACCTCAAACGTCTTATTTTTATCTTAGATTGGAATGTAAGATGTATCAATTTGAAATAGCTGCAACATATGAGTTCGAAAATTTGTGGACTATTTACGATGCTGGCATAGTATAATTGGTTATCGCACTTCTCCGGATAGGAAGAGATCCTGGTTCAAATACCGGTGGCAGCTAAAATATTTATTCGATAAATTGAGTTTATCTGTATCTAATTGATGCATTTAATTTGTGTTCAAAAATATATCATTTATAATGTATTAAAAACACACAACAAATATTATATTTCCCATCATTAAATAAAATAAACAGTTTTTCTTAGTTCTTGTAAAATCATCAAAATGTGCCGCACATCGTTGTTCGGACGATGTCTGCAATTTTGAGCGAAACAGAACGAAAATTTTGCCTCGTCACAGACACGATTCACCGATTGAGTTTAACTGGGCAGCGGAATATAATGCGAGATCATCCGGAATCGCTTTGATGACCATTCCGTAAATGCATCCGCGCCACTGCACCCGCTGACCCGTGACTAATCGCTGCACTTCGCGGTACACGGGTATATATACAGGCGCCCCGCATCGGGCCAAGAGCTTCGTTCAACCACGACCTGTGATTGCGAGCTTACATCCACAGCATCACACAGATGCAGTGTGGAATTAGGTTCATCAGTGTACCTATATTCTAATGCATCACAACAAACTTTCCCAAGTAGCAAGATGCGAGGTAGTTCAAGAGGCAATTTGTTTGGATGCGCTAATCACGAACACAGGTGACAGTGGGCAGAAAATTCAAAAACGCATACAATTAACTGAAATTGCATTGACAGTGACATTTTTATTTATTTATTTAACATAATTCGTTTTTACATCAGAAGTGAACATACAATGATATAATTTACGGTGTGGGATATAGTCGGTATCCACATCTGATATATAAAACATTGTCCTGGCTACTTTGCTAGACTACCATCTGTGTTAAAATAGATAGTTTTTTCCGTGTTATTTCGGTGTTAATTAATTAAAATTAAAAGGAAAGAATATAAGAAAAGAAATAGATTCGACAGATATATATATTAAAAAAATTGAGAGTATAGAAAACTGTAGTGAGTGTGTTGTAGATGTAAAGTGAATCATGAGTGTATTGTATTGTGATTAAGCTGGAATGTTAAACAGCGATGCTTCTGACTGATCTCTACCCAATCGAATCATATATTGAGTCTAAAATATTTATTTTTTAAAGTGAACGATTTCCAGTTAGTGTTAAGTGTGTTGTACAGTTTCGGAGCTAAAAACATATAGAAACGTTGAAAGAATACCGTCGTTGCTCTCATAACAGGTGTGTAGATGTTTATTCGTTAATATTATCATACATTAAGCAAGTAACTAAAATTATGTCGGTTCACACTCTTGTCTTTCCAATCTTCATCAATGCAATGGAAACTTGGAATTGGAGCGTAAAATAGACTCCTTAGAAATGTAGATATTAATGGTGAATGAATGTTACGTATCCTGAGAATAGCACGATTCTGTGTTCTCGACTTTTTTCAATTCCTGGGAATTCCCGAATTTTAGACCATGAATTTTATTTAATTAAAGTTTTAATAAATATTTATACATATGATGTGCAGTAGTTATTAGAAATATTATCTGTGTAATAAAAACATACGTTAATATTTATTTAATAAAACAATTATAAATTGTTTGATGATATATTTATTATTTTTAATATTAGCAAAATCAAGTTTGTGGTTAAAATTCATTTTTAGATTATTTAACTCTGTTTAGTCACTTAATTAAAATACACCAACCGGTTTCAGAAAATACTATTTCCTTTTTCAGGATGTTAAATTAACTGACCAAAAACTTGTATATGTTATTTCAATGTTTTAAAAAAAATCGATTTTAAATTTAAATTGGAAATATTCCTTTTTTATATAAACGGTGTTTTTTATAAAGGTAAAGATCATTAAAATGAAATAAAACACATAAAAATCGTGGTAATGCCATGGTTTTGACTTTATTGGAAATTTTATTTAAATTTTTTGCCATTAGTGTTTAAATATAATTTCGCGCATATGAGCGCCGCGGCTGGCTCAAATAAAGAGCAACCTGGAAATTCAATTTTCAAACACTTTTTAGAGTAGCTCGGGATGTATATTGGCAATAATGAGACGAATTTTGATTTCCAAGTCGTCTATAGTCTCTGGTTTATTGGAGTAGATTAGCGACTTTATATTTCCCAATAGAAAATAATCCAAAGGTGTTAAATTACATGATTTTTGAGGCCAATTCATGGTCCATTACGCAAACTTATTAAGAACAATCTCGTTTTCGGTCCATTCACCGAACATACGATGCACACGATGGTCAAGCGGCTTCAATTCTTGCACAAGACGGATTTTGTAAGCTTTATAACCAAGATATTTCCAAAAATCTTTCATAAAGTGGATGGACACAGCTCTAATCCCTGTGTCTGAGTCCTCTTCAATTGTATACTCCACTGCAGCAACAGCTTTTCCGGTGCGTACTGTACGACGTCTTTGCGGATGCTTTTTATCAATTAGAGTATACCTGGTGTTAAAACAATCCATGTTATTCAAATTACTTGTTCGGATGGACGATTGTTTCTACCGCCAAATGTACGTAGCATGTGGTAAGTATCGCGAACTGAACTACGATTATAGAAATAAATTTGCATAATTTGTAAGCGTTTTTCTGGAATAAATCTATTAATGTTGAAATGGCAAACCAAACTGAGCACAAATCAGCTGTCAGCTGCCAACTTGGCTTTCGAAAAACAAACTTCTAATAAAACACAGAATCTCTAAACACGACGCACGAATGTCTTAATCCTGCAACAAATCCAACCACAGCAAGCCCGATCCAGCTGCGAACAAAATATTCTTTCAATTCTTCGACCACGTTATGAGACAAAGTGACAGGCTCAAAAAAAACAATTATTCTGGGCACAACATTGTGAAGAAGACCCGGAAGAGCGCCACAACGGTGGATATATACGTTATATCTGGCTGGAGAGACGCTGGAGTCAGCTGTGAAGGGAATCTAGGACCGGGACTCGTGGAGATGCATTGAGGCATGAAAAAGGAAAGAAGAAAAATGAATAATTGTGCAGGAGACCGTTCAATATAATCGGACTTAATCTAACCTGATATATTCAAGATATTAAACTAGAACCGAAGAAAATAAAACCGCATTTATGTTGATATTCTAGTACTTTTCTACGCCAACATTTACACAACCGAGACTTATGCATCAGTATTTATGCGAGTGGAAATGTATACGTGGAATACTTTATACGCCAGGAGTTTGAACAATGTTATAGGTACTATCTGACAATATATTTTGTATACCATTTTTATTTGTAAATATTATTATTAGTAAAAATAGAAAACAAATAAAAACTCACTCATTCGTTACACTATCACACTTTTTTCAAAAAATTCTAGGAATCGAACATAAAAAAAAAAACGTCTTCATGGTAATATAAAATTTCTACTCGTATAAAAACAGGTGTATAACTTTCCATCATACAAATTTTGGCTTTTAACATTCCGCACACAAAATCTAACATCCATTGTCAGCGCAAAACGTCCACTTATGTAAACATATACAAAATAATTTATTGTTAACGCAAGTTGAGTACTCCCTGTGTATTCCGTCGTTCCAATAAACCTTAATATACCTGTCCTTTTCTGGCCAACTAATATCTAGGGATTTCGGCCGAGGTGGAATAAATTGTATTTCGACACGGGCCTGTCAACACATGTATTTATTTTAACGGTCGAGAGTAACGCCGTGCATAATATCCGAACCACGAAAAATAAGCGGTGTCCCTACCTGGCGTTACCTGGGATTTAAATTAAGTTAATATTTTAATATGGGGTGTTAGTGTTAATTTTTGGAGTTTGAGTTATTGCTGAATTCATGCATTCAATAATCATACACTAACGCGTTATTTACCATATTAAATTCCAACTTACGTATATTCTTTCTTTTTTGCCTATTATTCATCCTTAAGCACAAGAAAATATAAGATATTGCCATAATTAAAAACGGCAACAACTTCAGTGTGCATCGAATTTTCTACAGGTTCATACCGTCGTACCCCGCTACCGTATGTTAATAATCTTACGTTAATTATACTTAATAATCCTTTCGAAAAATGTAAATGGTGGAAAGGAAATCAAAGAACCAGCCGGCATCCAGCCGATGAAAAAGTAAGTGCCTTCCTTTTTCTCCTCGTATATTCACCATGAGCAAAGGAATGGAACGGGGGTGCCTTTGTTTTGCGCAGGCTCCAAATAATAACGATATATGCTTCATGTGGTCCGGGCAGGGTAGGGTGAAATATCCGGGGAGGGGAATTGGATCCTTGAGTGCAATTGAGCAAAATTTTTAACGGATGGCATTCAATATAATACACATTAACAGCTGGGGATGATCAGGTATATTTTGCGCAGAGCCCTAAAAATTATTGTTACAAAATTTGGGAAGGATGAATATAATAAACATTTGAATCTTAGATAAAAATATTGTACATTCATTTCAAATGCAAATGAAAGAAAGTCAAGATAAGATACAGTTTTAACACTTCCCTAATGAAAAGTAGTCCTTCCGAAACTAGTCGCATAAAACTAAAATGAGACTCTAAATCTGGGAGGGGTGGGTAAGATATCAAAGCGATTCACGAATTGTGGTATTTGTTATATATTATCTGAGGTGCATACATCATTTTACATACTATTTATATGTTCTGCATTTTGTGATTATTTAATTGTGTAAAATATTTTAAATATGAATTAAATATATTAATTAGAAAGATATACATATAAAATCAAATTTATCGAAAAATATTGTTGTTGTGCCACCGAGATTCAAACCTGAATCTCTTTCCTAATAGGGGAAGGTGCATTATCCAACTATGCTACAGCGACAAATTTTCAAACCTATATGTTACCTTTTTAATATTAATACATTTAATCATTCCATTATTTGAAAGAGCCATCTACCTTATTTTTACAGAATCTCAAATACCTTTTAGTAAACTGATAGCAGACGCCAGAATTATCAATTCATTTTTATTAAATTTTGGACACATTGATACAACTTTATTATTAGGAGAACACATATAAGAATATGTTCTCCTAATAAAATATTTTGTTACATTATTATTGGCGATTCAGCATACCAGCATACTCTTAAATGAACAAATTCGTCAGGACAACTCACACTGTGTGCGTGTACGTTTGTACTAACGAAGATACAGTGGTTTCGAAACAAGTTGATGTTTAAGTAATGTAGTTAATGCAATATAACTTGTTTTAATTAATAAGTGTATTAACGTAAAGTTAACGCTAAACACATTAAAAACACAATTGTTAATTTAAAGTTGGTTAGAAATTGTTTTCTATTTAAATTTTAAACCAAATCAAAAATTGCCAGTCCACAATTGTGACCATTATTATTATGTTATGAGTCTCGATAAATTGAAAAAAAATGAGTTTATCAATTATTTCGCGTCACATTGTTTTAAATTAATATAATATGATGCAAATTGTAAAAAAATTAAAGCGTTATATTCATTACATTGTTACGACATTCAACGTTATTCCGCTAGTGTTTAATTTGATAAAAGAGTAAGTCATTTCAACTCTAAATGTTTTATTGCCTAATAAGCTACATGCAACATTTACATATCGAAATAAATTATAAATCTAGTAGACTAAATAGTTTTTTAAACATATGTAATATAAAAATATTTTTTAATCAATCCAAACGCAAACTTTTGAATATTTCAAAACGAAAGAAACATGACGACTTTCATAATAATGGGCATAATTATAACTCGAATCAGAAGTTGAACAATTTGTTTTGTAGTTTATTTGATTGATTATCGTAATTTTTAAAATGAGGTATGTGGAAACTTAGAGTTGTGACTCAAAAATAAGTTGTTAAGATCATTTACATTATAAAAAACAATCGTGCATATGATATAAAATAATTAGATATATAATACTGTATTTAAATCTAATTAATAAATACTAATTGAATCAGAGAAAATAACAAAAAAATCTATAGGTTTAAGAGACCATTCACGCCATATCAAATTCATACGAAAGAGTGAAAATATATTTCTAAAATGAGACCTCTATCGTGCTGGCCGAGTTGCATTTTTCTGTAAAGCCGGTTGTGTTCTCCTAGAAATAAATTAAATATTTAGCTTGGAAATGAATCTGATGAAAATTCCTATGTTGAATTATTCCCGTTATAATTCACAACACAAATAAACGTCAATTTATATTTAATGACTTAAAAATATGTAAATCCTCATTATAACTCGACGGAATCCATGCTATTAAAATGTGTAAGGCATGTTTAAGGTTTCCAATGAAATTTTCCTTTCAAGCATTTCCCCGTGTTAATATTCCTAATTGTCTGACACAATTACCTTCAGGGCCTCGTTCGATAAATTATTCAGGCAACAAAACACTTCGCAAATCACACAACCCCTAAGAGGTAGAAATCCAATGTCTCGTTTAAATCTTTACGACCTAAAACGCTATAAATTCTCGCAAACGATGCTTGGAAACAATAAAATCAGACTTCTGCGGTTGTGTCACGTGACGTGAATGATTTGTTGATTTTGATTGAAGATATAATTAAAGCTTGTTCGTATAAGTAAATTCGAGGTTGCATTGCCTTTATTTTTCCTGTGGCAAAACAAAAAAAAATTATATTATAGTACAAAAACCAACAAACCTGTATTATAAAAGTCAAGTCAAGGTTATAAAGCGTGACAATTAAATTATCCTAATTAAATGTAAAAATATGTATAACATTGAAAAAAAATTAAAATTTAATAGACAAAACATAATATTATTATTAAGGAGAACACATTCTTATTTTGAAATTGTAATTTTTTCAGAACGTAGTTCTGTGTTATTTTAATACTAATTAAATGCATCAATTAAAAAGATTTACATACAGATCAAGTATATTAAACTGTATAAAACATTTTTGAAGAGATCCTGGTCCAAATCCCGGTGGCAGCTAAAATATTTTTTCGAAAAATTTAGTTTATCTGTATGTATATTTTTCTAATTGATAAATTCAATTTGTATTTAAATAATTTAATTCATTGAAACTATTTTATATACATTTTATTTTAAACAAAAGTGTGAAATTTCATACTTTGCACCCTCCAGCGTAATGCAAATTTCTAAAATTATTTAAAACAATATATTTAGACAATAAATACGGTATATATTAATAAATAATTCTTTGAAATTGAAAGTAAAAAAATGATAGTAACTTAATTTATCCGTTTATATAAAAATTATTTGTAACTCTATTAATTAAACTTTTCCAAAAAAACTGTCGTCAAGTTTATCAATAAATTGGTTCAGTCATAAATCGTGTGAAATATTTTTTTAATTATTATATTGAATTGTCATTTTGTGTAGGTACTAATTTTTAATCAAGATCTAATGTGATCAAAGCTCTTCCTTTTGTCAACATCTGTTTGGAAGATGAATTAACTCTGCCAAAATTTGACACTTTTGTTTCACAAAAAAATCTCACATTTATATTATGCTTTATTAGATTTGTTTTCTCATTTAAAACTGTTTGAAAATGATTTAAAAACAGAAAGAGTTTTTATATCAACATTTTTAATTGCAGTTTACCAACGTTTTTAATCAAAGTAATCATTTTCCAATTAGGATAAAATGATAATGAGAAATGAGAGTCTTTGAAGTACTTTTTAAAGGTTGATATCAATCACTAAATGAAAATAAAAAAGAATATATTTACATACACAATCTTTTCAAATATTACTAATAGTTTTAGTTAGTTGCCGGTGAATATGTTTATTATGTAGTAAAAAGAAAGTTGATGATAAAACGTAGTCTTAAAATGCAGAATTTGAATAAAATATGTTAAAATAAAATGCATAGAAAATATTTTCTGGTTCGAAAAAAATATTCTTTAACTCGATTAAATAAAGAAAACAAAATTAAAATATCCCCGGCAGAGAATAGAACCAGCAACAAGCGGTAAAATAAAACATCATAAATACCTTAAGCTCATTATAAGGGTAACTAAAAAAATTCTGATAAAATTAAATATTTGAATTAAAATTTGTAATAAGAATGTAATAAGAATATAAATAATGTTTTTCAAAAATACAGTCATCAATGTATTAAATTCTAATACAAAAAATAGCATTATATACTTATAGGACAATTTAACTTCACAGGAAGATAGCGAGACAGCAGATGATTAACCATCTGAGGTAAGTAGTTAGATCCTCAAAATATTTGTGATTTAAAAAAGGTTTTAAATTCAACTGATCTCGAAGGTGAAAAGACAATTTAAGTAAGAGAATATTAAAATGTTACTAAACTTTCTAACGCAGTTTTCGTGACAAATTTTACTGAGGTATCCGCTGAATAAACAAGTTATTTTTAATACGTTTATTGTACAAAGAAAATAGTTTCTCTTTTTTTTTTTTAGAAGAACACATTCTTATTGTGAAGTTGTAATTATTCAGAACATAGGTCTGTGATATTTTAAATATGAATTAATTATATTAATTATAAAGATATACATATAAAATCAATTTTATCGAAAAATATTGTTGTTGCGCCACCGGGATTCGAACCTGGATCTCTTCCCTAACCGGGGGAGGTGCTTTATCCAACTAAGCTACAGCGACATTACTTTTAGCGACAATTTTTCGACCCTATATGTTACCTTTTTTGATATTAATACATTTAAAAAGGTAACATATAGGGTCGAAAAATTGTCGCTAAAAATAATGTCGCTGTAGCGTATTTGGATAAAGCACCTCCCCCGGTTAGGGAAGAGATCCAGGTTCGAATCCCGGTGGCGCAACAACAATATTTTTCGATAAAATTGATTTTATATGTATATCTTTATAATTAATATATTTAATTCATTTTTAAAATAGTTTCTAAAATAAATATGTATTCTCTATTGCATTACAAAATAAAATGCATTCAAATATTATAAATCTAATATAAATTCAAATTTAACCAATAAATATAATAACCGAGTACGGTAAGCGACAGAAAACAAATATTGTATGCGTGGGACATATGAATTTTTATTTGTAATTGCATTTCAATTCCAGACTTCGTATTTGCACTGAATTTCAGGTCTATAACACAAAGCGGAGCAATTTCCCCGTATGAGTACCGCGCCGAAACTGCATGCACATTATGTTCACCGACTCGAAAAGCTAGCGTGCCGACTGAAAGATCATTCCGTAGAATATAAAATTTTATTTATTGTTTGCCATGATACTCTTTTTTTTGAAACAGTCATTTCATAGCCATCTAAAAGAAGTTAAAAATATAATACTATTGTATATTTTAATGAAAGCACATTTTTCATTGTGAAGTTGCAATTATAGAACTTGATGTTTGTAACAAATTAGATGAATCGAGACAGAAAAAATTACCCCTATTAAAAATATATCGATTACTACTTACTATATACGTTACTATAAACCAACTTTATATTTGCAATAAATCCCAGAAACTACATAATATACACCACATAAGTGATTAAATCAATTTTTATGTTAGGTAATATTTATAAATTATTATTTTTTTTAATTAGAAAAATATTTGACACTACACCATGTACCTATATATTATATTTTAATGAAATCACATTTTTTATTGACGAGTTGCAATTTAGAAGAGTTCTATGATATTTAAAACAAATTAGAAATGCAATAAAATCAAATGTTTTTTTTTTACCTACTGAAAAAAATTAAAAAATTACCACCGGGATATAAACCCGAATTTAAAATATTTTTTTCTGTATACTTTTATTATTTCTGAATATATTTTTACACATTATAAAACAAATATTATTTAGTGTTCAATTTATTCACACTGTCATCTTCTCTTTAATTTGGCATCATAGCGCACACAAAGACATATAGCGCGCATACAATTTTTAACAATAGTTCATCTTCATGTGCCATCTTTTATCAAAGATTGGCGAACATGTTGCGGTATCTTGATTTATCCTAATCACCAATAGCTGAATATTGAACCACTTTTTGAAATTACACAACCAAGATAATATCTTTCTATCCACGCCTCTATTGTCTTCTGTCTTCCCCTCCATAGTGAGTTGTAAAATATCATTGCGGATAATGTGTCAAAAATTAGCAGCTTATTTCGATAGTAGTTATTAGTTATCTTGATTTAATTATAGTAATGTGGTCAATCCAGGCCCTACCGGTAGCTTTATTCTGGAATGGTAATGTTTTTCTTATTTTCTCTTCCAGCACACAAACAGTAGCAATGGTAAATACTAATTAAATATATTAATTAGAAAGATATCAATTTTATCGAGAAATATTGTTGTTGCGCTACCGGGATTCGAACCTGGATCTCTTTCCAAACCGGGGAAGGTGCATTATCCAACTATGCTACAGCGACAGTACTTCTGACGACAAATTTTCAAATCTATATGTTACACTTTTTCAATTTAATACATCTATCACAATAATAATGTGTTCTTAATAATATATAAGTTGTATCGATGTGTAAAAAATTTAATAAAAATGAATTGTTAGTTCTGGCGTCAGCTATCGGTTTAATCAAAGGTATTTGAGATTCCATAAAAACAAAGTCGATGGCTTTCAAATAATGTAACGAAAGATGTATTCATTTGAAAAAGTGTAACATATATGTAATATATGTATATAATAGTTCGAAAATATGTCGTCAAAAGTACTATCGCTATAGCATAGTTGGATAATGCCCCTTCCCAGATTTGGAAAGAGATCCAGGTTCGAATCCCGAAAGCGACAACAATATTTTTCGATAAAATTGATTTTATATGTATATCTTTCTAATTAATACATTTACTTAGTATTTAAAATATCATTCTGAATAATTACAACTTCACAATAAGAATGTGTTCTCCTTAATAATAGTAATGGTTCCTAAAAATTCACAAAAGATTTTTTATGCGTATACTGTGATCCAAACATAAGGAAAATATTAGTCATAAGATTATTTTGAGTAATCTAAATTTTTAGTTCAAAATATAATACTAAGTATTATTAATAGAATCGGCGTTAACTTGTAGAGTTTTAACATAATGGATGGATATAAATGAAACAACAAACTCTGCTTGAGTTTATTAGCACAAATAGAGTAATAACATTGTTTAATTTATATCCATCTATTATAATACTAAGCTACACATTTTAACTAATCGAATAAGGTATGTAAACATTTGATTATTTCAATAATCAAACTGACCATCATTAGTACGACATCCTTGAGTGGAGCACTGCCTGGTTGAGCAGTGATCTCAACGTGGTCAATCCCTGAAAGTTGATTTTAAATCCAAGGCGTATAATTGATTAAAATGACTGCGTCTTTGCTGAATCCGTTCATCCAGCTATGTTTGGGTCGCCCGACGCTTTGTCTCCCTCAGATTTAGTCAATGGCGTACTTTGGTGATGCATCATTGCTTATCCTAATCGCAGATCCCGCCCACCGTGACTTTCGATAAACTTCCCGACGTCGTGTTCTTAGAACATGGAACATGGAGTAGAGCTCATTATTATAACGACGTCTCCACATGCCTCCGCCATTAACTGGTCCATAAATTCGGCGAAATATTTTTCGTTCAAATACGACTAGGGATTTTATGTCACCTTTGGTAAGTACTCATGTTTCCGAACCATATCCTCGTATAATACTAGAGAGTTTTATAAAAAACAGCTTTTAATTGGTACAGAATAAAAACTATATTTCCTCATTTTCGTATTCTTAATCAAATGCTGGATTTTTCAGTCTTCTGGATATTTTAACTGATTGATAATAATTTCAGAATTGTGCTCTTTCAATAAAAGGTTAAGTTGTTTCACGTTGGATTTATTCAAGAGAACTAGTTACAAAATATTTACCGACGTCTTGTGTAAGCAAATTTTATATTTTCGTGCTATTAGCTTGTGTCTGCTGTGGACACCTGTCATTTTATACATATAATGTGAGAATCGGTCGCATGTATAGCTTACAGATGTCTTTTTTTGCCGTTAAATGTATCACACAGAAAATATCGTACATGGAGCATCATGTATTCATTTGTTTCATTCACGGATAATATTGTTGCCCACGTCTGTAACAACTTTGATTTTTCGCTTGAAACGAGATCTCTTCGATTCTTATTTTGATATCTTTACTGATATTGTTGCGACTATTGACAAGCTCAAAAATCAACACATCATTAGCACAACGCCACTATACGCACCTAAGAGAAAAAAAATTAACAACTTACTCGAAAACATCAGGATGATTAATGATAATAAAGAAATAATCAATGAAAAAAATAAATTACTGTATTGTATCATTGTACTTATATCAGATTAATAAATAAATATATTTAAAAAAAAAAAAACTTTAAGGTCATGAAGCTGTTTAAAGCTGACAGTTTTAAAATTGTAATAATTAATCCGGAAGGTATCTTGATCTTATTCTAGATATTTGTTGGATGCAGCCAAGTACTTGGTATATTGTCAGGTCCCAATTTTGATGCAGGAGATCAGCGAACGACGTCAATATCATCAGCGTATATACTAAGAGTTGCACTGACTTATGGTCAATTATCCCCATTGTCTTTATCCTTCTAATTCTACAAATCTTATGCTCTCGGCTGAAGCTGTCGGTAGAGAAGTGAGACCTCCATCTCACCCCTGACATTACATATATATACGAGACGCATTTTTTAAGTAAATACCGGTTTTTTTTTTTAAAGAAACACAATATCATTTTTAAAACACTTTACTTTCTTCACACGCTACACACCTTAAACTACTGCTCAACTTAGTCGCCACCATTACAAAAGCACATGTTATAAAGGGGCATCATTTTTTTTATATCTTCGTCATGGAACGACGCCGCTTGGGATGAAAATCATGTCTGTACTCCAACTTTGAGTTCCTCATTATCATCAAAACGCTTGCCACCAAGTTACCGCTTTAGATGGAGGAAAATATGCAAATCACTTAGCGGTAAATCAGGACAAAATAGTATACACTTAGCGATGAATTTCAGCTAGTTTCATGTATCGTGCATTCAAGAAACGAATCACGGACCGTGTCCTACAGTTGGAGGGCTGATCTATTGTCTTGAATATTTAAATCACTTACTATAAGATGACCACACTATGTGAATATCTCTAACGTTGCATGCGGTGAGTCAACAGATGAAGGAAACCATTGCGCATTTATTTAATTTATTTACTGAACGGTTTTTATTTTAAAAACGTGCCTCGTATATATCTCAGCGGCATGCAGTCAGTAGTTTGAATTAAGCTGTAACTTACTAGAATTTATACGAAATTATTCTTAATCATTCATAATATTCTAAATAATTGTTGTGAATATTCTGTCAGATAATATTTAATGTTAAATTTCGTTATATTTCCCAAAATATATAGTTACGTACAGCTAATTTCATTATATTGACTGCACGCGTCTGATATATACACATGGAAAATATAAGGAAAAAGTTCCATAATCCAGCTTACACATACAAATTCTAATTATTATAGCCCACCATCTCCTTAATTCGAAATGTAAGCTTAATTGGATCATCCGAGATGAATATTTCATCTACGCGTAGATTACATTATCCCCACTCCCCTGAAGAACTTCCTGGTACATTCACACAGTATAGGCACTTGTAATGTTTATATCCGCCCATTAGTTTGTACATTTTCAAGCTTCAATATTCATTAAAATAACGATTATGTGGAATTATTGCGCAAAGTGGTGGGCAAAATGAAATCTGCCCTTAGAACTTATTCACGAGTTACGCATGGTAAAACAATTTTGCAATAAAGCACTCAGCACGGATGTACGCATGTTTTAGGTATGACTAATGAAAACGTACTTTTTAATGAATTCTCTGAAAATTGACCTAACATTTTTTGTTTCGTAGAGATCAGAATCGAGCTCATTTTAAGATAAATATTTTCCAGGTACGCGACAAAGTTAGGTACGCTTTATAAAGATAAAAATATCCGAATCTAATTTTTTTATACAACATTCAATATTTTTTTGAATAACATATATTTTTATTTAGGAGAACACATTCTTATTGTGAAGTTGTAATTATTCAGAACATAGGTCTGTGATATTTTAAATATGAATTAAATATATTAATTATAAAAATATACATATAAAATCAATTTTATCGAAAAACATTGCTGTTGCGCCACCGGGATTCGAACCTGGATCTCTTTCCTAACCGGGGAAGGTGCTTTATCCAACTAAGCTACAGCGACAATATTTTTAGCGACAATTTTCAACCCTATATGTTACCTTTTTGATATTGATACATTTAATTAACTCAATTAATTAATTAATTTACTCAAAGGTATTTGAGATTCTCTAAAAATAAGGTAGATGGCTCTGTCAAATGATGGATTAATTAATATATTTAATTCATATTTAAAATATTTTTTTAATTTGTGCTTTTTCCACTGTTCAGTAGTATACTGTCAAAATATTATGAATTATATTTAGATTGTGATAAATTCTTTACATTAATATTTATTTTCATTATTACAAATGTAGCGTTAAGATTTTCACCTAGTCCTGCAGAAATTGGGGTTCAATCATTGTTCTATAAGACCGCCAAGTTAGGGTTATTTAATAAACCCTCAGTTTAGTATTAAAACTTAGAATATTAATGTGTATTCAATTTATGCATCTCTACTTTTTTTAAATTTATAAAACTAAGCACAAAAAACCTAATAAAAGTATACGTATTCTAAATTTTTAACGGTTTCTTAAATCAAGAATAAATTTTAGGCATATATTAAAATACAATATTTATTTACAAATATTAATATTTTTTTATTTATTTAAAGAGCTCGATAAATACCATTTGCCAAATATAATTTATTGTCATTTATTGACTGTGCCAAATCCATTTATGATAAAGTAAACAAATCAGGAGAACTAATGTTAGCATAGTGAATAGGATCATTAAGGTAATTTGGTCTGCGGATGTCTTGGTTTGACCAAATAAACTAGATACTGGAAGATGGTTTTATTAGAAGTCACGGCATGGGGAAGATGTATGATTGTGGATAAGGCGAGAGTTTTGTATCAGGACAGAAGAGTATGGCACTTTATTTTCTGTGACGTAATGATAAGTTAATTTGTTAGTTAATGACAACGATATTTTTAATGTAATATAATGTAATTAAATTGTATAGTGCCTATTTCAAATTAAGCTGAAAAATTGGAATACCTTGACAGTATGCTAGCCTGACCAAAATTTTATTTAATTTTTTAAAGAGGACACGATAAAAATCCACCACAACCATCAAATTAGGAGTAAAACTAATGAACATATTACTCTGAAAAGGTCTAAAATAGGAATGGGACAGAAACATACGTCGTGTATTACTCGTAGGCTGTATAACTAACTGCCAAAAGCAATTAAATAATCAAAAACAAATATATATAAATATGTATATAAAAGAGCTCCTAAAATATCTTAAAGGTTTTCAATAGAAATGAATACATAATGAAAAATATTTAAACAAAATACTTTGTTTAAACCATAAAATTAATAATTCTACATATTTCGATACCTATGATATCTTCTTCAGGAAACAATTTTACACTAATAACAAATTAAAGAATTATATATTAAATAACAAGGATAAGGACGATATTATAAAAATCTGAGGTCTACAAATTAATTTGCAATTATTGCAATTATTTTAATGTAGGTAAAACTTGCAAAAATTTTGATATTAGAATTAAGGAGCACTTGAGATGCCTAAATAGCAACAACTATTCAGAATTTTTCAATCACCTTTTGGAAACTAACCATTCTTTTGATATCAACAAGGGTTTATAAATTATACATACAAATACTAGCGGTTTACAGTTAGATAACTTTGACATTTTAGAAATAAGAAAAAGTGTTAATAGCAAGCTAAATATTATAAATAACCAAATCCACTTTGCAAATAGTCACATTTTAAATTTGTTTTCATATTAGTTCTTACTTATTCACCACTTAATAGTTTTGTTTTTATCTTTGCTTGTATTTTTAATTTCAGTATAGATTGTTTCCTGACAAAGATACCATAGGTATCGAAACATGTAGAATTATCAATAGTGGTTTAAACAAAGTATTTTGTCTAATTATTTATATATAATGAGGCAACGAAGTAATTTTGCTAATATTAAAGAAGTGAATACGTAATGTATTGAACATTTTTTTAAATTCCTAATTCCTATTATGATCAATTTCTATAATAATTAATTATAAATATAAATATTATTTTGTTATTATATTTTATACTCTACAATTATAGATTTTGATTATTTTTTTATATTGTTAATTGGGGGTGCATAGCTCTATGGTTGCCTAAAAACACTTTTTTTAAATGTATGTGTTATGTGTGTACGTTCTTAATTATTTTTCAATAAAATAATAATTTTCTGCAACCTAAACTCTTGACCATATAACTGAAACATGTTCAAAATTTGTAACAAAATTATTCACAATAACTTCTGAGTCTGTAATCTTTCAAACGCCACTCCTTGATTAAATATCGATTTTTCATGCTATGTCAAGGCAGTTTGTTTTTACAGCGCTGTTGAAACTGTCTTTAGAAAAGAAAAGGTACGCGATGCAGCATCTCTGCTTGCACATAACACAAAGCTCCAACATCCCAAATAGATGCAAATGAGGATATTCGACACACGACGGCAGTAAAAATGATGCAATCCTTGAACATTTTCTCTCTGAATCTTGCATTTCCGGTGCAATTTCATTCCCTTCCGTGAATCGAAAGCAAGGAAAAGAGATAAAAACAAATCCATTTTTAAAATATCTTTTTTTTTTAGAATTGCAGCTATTTATTGCATTGGTAATTTACAATAGTTGCCACTTATAATCCGTATTTTTTTCAATTAATTACAATTGATTTGTTTTGATTAATTTATTTACAAAATTTTCTTTCTTTTATAGAGATATTAATCAAATAAATAGTCAATCTAATTATTGTAGTATATTTTTTATACTTTGATTAGAGATTGAAATAAAGGAATATTCCAAAATATGTTGTCTCAACATTTTGTTTTACTTTCATCATCAGAACTGATAACTTGTTCCTCTCTTAACTCCTAATTTATCAATACTTCCTTACGTAATACTGGTACTTCCTAGCCGTGTCAATGGCCCTCTTTGGTAAACCTGCCTTTTAATAACTAGTTTTAAATTTATTTTTTATTTTATATATAACAAGAGACGACCGACTCAAAAGATTAAAGATCAAGAGAAGAATCCATCAATGATTGTTAAAATTGTTAAATTTATATGGTAAAAATAGTTATGATTCTGTCAACATTTATTTATTATTCTTAAAGGGAACACATTCTTATTATGAAGTTGCATTCCTCAGGACATAGTTCTGTGATATTTTCAATACAAATTAAATGTATCAATTAGAAATATATACATATCTGTATCTTTCTAATTGATACATTTAATTTGTATTTTTTCATTAATTTATTTACTATTTTTAGATATTTAAGATGATTCAGTAATTAAATATTTTCTGTATTTTCTACCCTTTTTGAAATAGGCCATACTTTAAAAAAAAGAGCATTGCAAAACAGCATTGAAATTTTACGTATAAATAATGGTGGCCTTAGTTAAATACTCCTCCTACTACTCACACACGGCTTAGACCACGCCCCTGCTCGACGATTAATTTATTTGCATATTTTATGTGATGGATCAGTTAGTGTGCGTCCATCTTGATGAAGATACAATAGTATCGATACCGGTCGACGTAAAATTAATTAAAGTAGTTTATCAAAGTTTCTTAATATTTTTAGTTAAATTCTTTTTATCAAATTTAAGATCAAGTATTAATGAAACGAAATTGAATTAATACGAAAAATTCTAATATTTTAAATTAGCTTGCAAAATAGGTTTGTAATTTTGTTTTTATGAATAAAAATATCCATGCTATGTATTATGTTCGCTCGATAATATTACGCACTTCAATTATTTAAGCCGTACCAAATGTTCAAGCACACCGGTTACCTAATTGCAATACGGATTCGTAAATGTGTACGCATGTTGAAACTTTTGATATAATATGAAAATGTTCAATCAGGCAACTGCAGTGAATTAATAAAGCATTTCCATTTATATTCACTAATTGGTCTTTAAAATCGTAATCAACTGTGATTAATAACGGAGTTATTGACGATTAATTGAAATTTCGGACAAATCCCGATCATAATGCTATAAGTTAATACTAGCAGCAAGTTTTCAAACGAACTGAAAAATTGCGTTACTGAAACGTATATATTTTTATATATTTTTAAATTTCTGTGAAACTGAGAGAACTTGACAATACCATATGTAATGTTATAAATTTTTATGAACTATTTAACAATTCCTAACGAAGGTTTTTGAAAGCAATTCGCGTTCTCTCGCAGGACCATGAAATTTTATGATATGTTTAGCGGTAAAACAGGGTGAGCAATCATTTTAAGAAGCTAGTACTAATTTTATTATTTGTGATTTACTCAATTAACAATTTCATTCAAAATGTTTTAAAAACCGTCATTTAATATTATAGTTTAAATATGATATTTTTATGCCAATCTTTCCATGACATCAAGACATTTTTTAAACAGACAGAAAGTTCAATAGTTAATTAAGATAATTTGGTGATTCGTGACAACATCAATTATCTTAATATTTTTAAACTAGGCTAAACTTTTGTGCTATGAAAATAGGACTAACTTATTGGAATGAGGCTCAAACTTCCGACCACTAACTAAATCATTAAGCAAGTATCTTAACCACTAAATTAACAAACACGTCAATTTATTATCGTATCCGGTAAGATCTTTAATAGTTTTTATCAATCAGAATAAATTATTAGTGAAAGTACTGAAATATTACTTAATTTTTTTTTCTAGAATGCAGGACTCAATTTTTCTTCAGTAATATTATTTTTTTAAGTTACAATACAGCTTATTTTAAATTTTGTATTCTCTGATGGAAAAATTTCCATTATTCTGGAGACCACGTGAAGTAGGTACGATTACTTTTATTTCATATAGCCAACATTGCGGTGTGCTTTTAACAAAGCCAAGGCAAAAAAACCCATAAATATTTTTATGAGTTAATTTTATTAACTTTTAATTTTATTTAATATAATCTAATGTTATAATGCATACAAAAAGTTCTCAAAAAATAATTAAATATTTTTTATCTGCTTCAGAAACGAATGGTTAACCTAACCTGAAAACCTTGTGCAGCGCTTTGTTAAGTTCATATTGGTGATTTTCCTGAAATTGCGAAAAATTTTAATCATTTTTTCTGGCTCTCTGGTTCGTTTCATCTTTTGGATTTCAAAATATTTACACTTTAGAATTTTTAATTTAAAACGTAAGCAAAACGACTAAAAAATAATTTACACTGTTTTTATATCATGAACTAAAATATTTATTCTTAATATAAATGTCACAGAACTAGGTATTTCTATCTTGGAATAAGATTAATAAGATTGCATTTGCGTTGATAACTTTTGAGATCAAAACTCAGCCTAATATTTTTTAACATGTAACATATTTTATTCTTAATTGAAACATAAGTTATTTCGTTAAATGTTATGGATTGCGTTATTATCATTACTTACTTTCTTAGATATATTCGCTGATTATTTTATATAAAGCCACACAAAAGACCTACGCTAGTATAAATTCCATGTCATCTGTGAAGCAGGTATCGTAGAGGGAAAGCTTTTGGAAATTTATTGTGTTTCTTTTATAACAATGCGTATACTTACAATTCATACAAATATACTTATTTAATAACTTAACTTATTTAATAAATATATTAATAAATTCACGGGTATTTATTAAATGAGAAATTTCCAATTGAAATTTTATAGTCCATTTAATCAATAATATAGCTGTGCTTTGCAAGTCACCACACGCCATGAGCAAAATAATTCATTTTTATATTATTTAGCTTTGTTTTTTTAACCACTTAATTATTTAATATACCAATCGGTCTCAGCAAATACCATTTCATTCTTCAGGATGTCAAATTAACTAACCAAATATATATATATATTAAATTATTATATATATATCTTAATTAAAAAATATATGTATCATTAAAATAACATAATAACATGTCCTGAATATTAAGGTGAATGTTAAGGATGGAGGCTTTGGTTTGCCTTTCTGTCCACAGGATTTTCAGCAATTATCTCCAGTACTACATTTCAAAACTGTCTCTTTTACGTCCCTCGCTTGCTATTAAGGAGAAAGAGTTTAGGCTTGTTATCTGTACAGTTGTTGATGTTTATGCGTCTTTGGTTAGGTTAGGTTAATATGAGGCTGGGAGCCTCAATCTCCTCAGCGCTCACTGTGTTCGTTGTATATGATATCGCAGAGTGTGTGTAGACGTATGTGCGGATATCTGGTTGTGTGTGTTTCTGGAACAGGTAGATGTAATTAGATAATAACTTACAGTTGACGGCGTTAGTTTCAGTATGATGCATAACTTACAGCACACCGGTTGATGTCAAAATAAAAATGGCGAGAAGCCTTTACTAGAGGTATGTTCTGGTAACCGGCCGAGAGAGAAGCGAATGGGTAAGGCTAGCTCCTGGAACGACTACGCCGCGATGTATTGTCTGGTTCGTGGGTCGGTACCAGTTGTACCTTTAAGGTTGATACGAGCATGGTTTGCCAACCAGATAACTGCGAGGCGCGTTCAGGGACTTTACAAATATATGTCTCTACATATATTAGCCACCAGATACATTTTTGTTATCTTTAAGACGGTCCCGTTTCTCCAATATCTTATTTGAATCTTGTATTTTTCGCCATTCTAATTTTTCTACTGATTTCTGCTTAATTTTTCTACGATTTTCAATTCACGGAAAATTGTTGACCCCATTAATAATCATAAGTTTTATCTTGGACTTATTTGTGTCAAGGCTCATCAACCCATATTTTTTATTTTTTTATTTTATGAAGTATTCTAGACCTTTTTTCAGTCAGCATTGTGTCATCCGTATGTTATGATATCTATGATCATAAATCTTCTCACCTTCAATATCAATCCATTTTTCCCAGTTTTGAAGTATCTTTCTCATTGTGTTCTTTTTTTGAGATAATTGTGTATTTTATAATCATCTTATCAATCTCCATATTTTGTCTGGACTCCTCGAACATCTTTAATCGGGACAGTTGGATGATTTTCCATCGTTTCCATATACGTAACCAAATGCAAAAAATTGCTAGTCTAACGGCCTTCCCTGTATCGAATATACCCTGCAGTTTAAAGATCAGCATACAGTTCGCAATATACTACTACTCGTAGTAAATAAATATAATTATATATCACATAAATATCAACATCATTTAAGAAAACCCCAATGTTATGTAAATAAAAGATTTTCTATTTATATTAACTCTCGCTAACATGAAATACAGGTTGGACTACAAGTCGCTTTACCATTTAAAAATTAAATAACTTCTTGAATTTATTTTTGATATTTAACATGTATTATTTTACTTTAATATAAAAAATAATAATATTTTTCATGAGATTAAGAGAACGCGTTAGCCAAAGAAAATTTCTGAAACTTCTTTATTCTTCAAAAAATTTGCCTGAGGGAGTATTTTCCTTCGTGGTAGATCCTTAAGGATTTTGTTACCTGAAAACGCCAAACCAAGGTCAATATCATTGGTTTTGAAGAAGAGCTTCTTTGATAAAAAATAACGCGTTTGTGGTTTTTGGTTAAAAAAATAATGGAGTGCTGATATTTAAAATAAAATTTAATATTTTTTAAATATGAAAGAAAAATAAATTAATACATAACGCCGAAAAATTAATTTAATTTAATTTTTATAATAGAGACTTTTGGCCTTCTGTACGTCGATATTCGAAGCAATATAGCTTATCAAAGAAGTTATTCTAATCGACGAATTAGTTCTATATTCTACATTTTGAATGGAATCACTTTATTATTTTCTTCTAACATATTTCAATACCCCTCAGCTATAGAAAGTATGGTGTCTCATTCATTATAATGTGATACAATTATCTCATTTACTATAAAATGTGTTCTTTCTTCGTTGGTTTAATTAATTCTACTGAAAACTAACATATTTTTGTTTTTATCTTATTATGTAAATATTCAAACTGTAATTTTAAATGCTATTTCGTGAATACTATTTTAGAAGCAAAAATGTTAATCTTTTTTAAAGCCAAACGCGTTTGGTATCTAATCCATAGGCAATTCAAACAACGCATATAGAAAAGGCTGGCCTTCTTTCCACAGACGTTTCTGGCTTTGTAAATTCAGTCGGTAAGCGCTCTGAGGAAAATTGCGCTAAATTAGGCAAAAGCACGGAGCAATTACATCTCTTAATGAAATGGATAAATTAAACAATGGATATTTTTATTTGAAGCTCCGAGAAAATGGCTGTTTTATTCATCGCTGTAAGGCCACGAAGATTCAAGATTATTCTCTGATGTTCCACTTACACGACATTTCATCGCGCCTGTCTAGTAAGTGATTTACTGTTGACATCGAGGAAAATTGAAATTAATTTGAAATAGAGGTGTTTTGGGAGAATTATGTAAAATTGTTTTGAAATATTGTTTTTTGTACATTAATTAAATCATTATTTATTACCATGGGGGAAATAGGCACTGAATAAATCATAATGAATTTATTTATGAGAAGCTGTATGAAATTAATGAAGATAAATAATCTTAGGTAGAATCTAATATTCAGGCGCGTGCAGTCCGTGCCGTACCAAATAAACCATGCATAACTTTAGTTTTTGGAAAAAAATATCAACACGTGATATTTACTTAAATATTATTATTTATTTAAATTGTAATAAGTTGAGTTAGGAATATTAATTATCAGATAAATGTTTAATTTTACTTACTTCTCTAAAGTTCTAGATAATAATTGTATTACCGCATTAACATTTTTTTTACCTATTTTTATATTTTCCGATCATAATAATTTATTTTTAAAATATTATTTTTATTATTTATTTATTATTAATCTGACATAAAATCTGATCTTGATCAAAATACAATAAAACAAGAGAAGTGGAGTGTGTTTTAATTAAAAATATTGTTTATATTAACTCGCATATAATATAATATAATAAAATTATGTACAATGTTACTATGTTACATTTTTTAACTTCTTCTGAAGTCCTGCCCGACCATCGTTGCTATCAGCTCCTCGTACCGCACACAGTTTTGGGTGATGTATTAAATTTTTAACTAGAAAAATATTTTGTATATAAATTTATGGACACTTTAAATAATACTTTCCTTTCAAATAATATTTATTGAGAAAATACTATTTGTTGCTATTCCCCGAATTCTTAACAAAATATTTATTTTTCAATATTTGAATATATTCAAGAACACACAATTACTGAATTTTCACCCATGATATTTTTTATTATATTTTAATGGAAAGTAATGGAAGTATGGGTAATCACAGAGCTTACGACCTATCTTCGGCTGGCTTAAGTGATCACTTTATATAAATATAACGTTCACCATTCTCACCCATAATCAATCTCCATGTCTATCAAATTTTTTGAAATCGTGTATATGTTAATATGTGGAAACACTTTCGAATACAACTACACTATCGCCATCTTTGGACTAAATTTTATATTAATTTCCCTAAAACAGCATAGGTGTCACCACTATGAGAATCTAATTATTAGCCGAAGACATGTCGTAAGCCCATACTTCCATATCTTTCCATTAAAATATAATAAAAAATAGCTTCGTCTCTATGAAATATCTATTATTTGCTTAAATATTTATTTATTTTGATACTCAATTGAATCGTGCACACGTAAAAGGGAATATATGATGTTTTACACTTTCCGGTATAGACGAATAGTTTGATGTTTTAGTATAAAAACTTTAGTGAAAATACACTTATGAGATGAAACTCTTACTATATCTATAATAAAGATGTTTATCTCAAAAACGTATTGTTTCAATAATGTTAATTAATAAAACATTTTTCCTTTCATCCATCTTATATTTTTGCATGATTTAATTATTGAAAGAATAAAAATACCATACATCTACCTACTTGTCTTCCTTTAAAAAATAACATTTTTATTATTTATTATAGATATTATGCACTTTACTTATACAGGATTAATTCGTAAACATTATACTAAAAATAAAAAATCAAATTTGAAACTACAAGTAAATATGCCTAGTTTGGGTTCTACTCTCTCTAGTAGAAATTCTCACCGGAACTAACTTTTGCTTATTTGAAGTATATAGATATCTGAAGCAACGTGATGCATCTACACAGCTCTCCTAATATTAGCATCATCATATTGGTTTTGAGTATTGAACTCCGAGTATTGGGAGACGCAATAGTGTACGTTGCTTTGTCAAAAAGAATTATAGGGAATATGCAGAACTATATATGTACAATATATTCCTCATAATGATCACATTATATAATTATAATGGATGTACTAAAAAAAATATCGTTTTTTCGTTTACCGTTTTCAACGGTTAGTTGCGCTTTGACTGCCGCTCATACACGACGTGTTTTATATTATTATGGTGACGCGCACCCACGTAATGAGTAATAAATTTTGATATGTGTGTGATGCTGACAGATACAATTGTAAGTAATTATAATCACTTAAAAAGTTGTATTAAATTGATGTAAGAGCACGCTATTAGTGGGGATAAACCATTATGTAACTGTGGTTGTGTCGATGATTCATAACTGAGATTTAACGATTATTGGTAACTAATAGTTAACTGTCAGAAGCTTACTTTCTAGTGTACCAATCATCGCTCGAAGAATTACGTTAATCAGTTATCAATCTTCATTACAATCAAACACAATCACAGTCACAATAACGGTTAAAATAGCGGTTTTATCATCACTACAGGCTATATTTGTTTAAGTGGTTTCACCCAAAAACTGCTTGACTTCGTTATTGATTAACCTCATACCACATATTTCACGTCTAAGTAAAAAGAACCATTGTCAGACGTGGCAACATTTTTCATTCTTCGCAACAGGATCTGACATTATCATATTGAAGAACACATTATCTGTACACATTATTTTTTCAATGGTTCCAGGTGGCTTCAATAAATATTGTTACATATTTGATCAATTCTAAATGAGTGGTTTAATCCAGCCTTATAATAATATTAGTTAAATATCAAACACGGTTTTCTTAAATCATTTAATTTTAGAGTAGAGAACACATTTACCATCAATTGTTACAATTCTGGTAAGAGATTTCTTTGGATAACTTCGAAATCTGGTTGCAAATAAAATGCATATTGTATCCATACGCTAACTTTATATGCGAAGGTTACTTTCTTATTTTATAAGTAAAGATTCCTTTGAATTATTGGCCGTGCATATTCATAATTTTTTTATAAAAATTCCTAAATGTATCTTGTATGTATGTTCTGTATCTTGTAGGTATCTAATGGTGGCTGGCGCCCAAAAGGGATGGCGGTGCATTGCATGGGTGTATTTCGTCTTCCTATACATGAACAAAACTGACATGTTGCACTTTTATATCTATATAACTTTATGAATAGCGAGATGCTAAATCTAATAAATGTCTCAATAGAGGAGAAACTCTCAACTTTGAGGCATCTTGTTACAAAATAAAATAGCTCGGATAAGCTTGTGGTGGGCTACGTCGAAATACAGTGAGAAACAGGAAGATCCCCCATCCGTTGGACCGATTAAGTAAAAAAGGCATCTTGCACCTTTCTGATGACAGCTCCCAGCTCCACAGGAAACCGAAAAAAGTATTATCATGAGGGCATAAGTTCATTTTGGAAGTTGATACTTTATAATTATCACATAGACTGTATGTCATTACAAAATGAAACGCTACACGGTTTAGCAACGATTACTTATTGTGAAACACGTTACGGTGAAGATGCTCAAATGAAAATATTGAAGCTGTGCGTGAAAGCATGACTGCAGATAACACTATATTGGCAAACGCCGTGTGCAACAACTAAACTTCTTGAACACTACATTACAACGAATTTTTACTTGCGTATAAAATCTAATTGACCTAACAATTGATGCCGACGTATCAATCGATTACCTCTAGTTAGAACACCCTGTATAAAATCAGAGCACTTCTGAAAGCTCACAGACTACAAAATTCAAGTACAAAATAATTAAAGACTTACGTGTACACCTATACAGTATGTATATATTGTCAACACTGTTACATTGTTCGGGTATTTACCTCTACGGAAGCTCTACGTGGTAACGGTAACGGTATTACATTCTAATAACAATACAAAAACATCGTTGTTCGAAGTCCAACTACGTTATTCCGCAACATTTGCCCATTCCGTTAGGTACCTCATTTATCTTATCCCATCGCCAGATCCCCCACCCTCGCCCCCGCCTACAGAGCCTCCGGAATAATTGCCCGGCGAACTGCTCGGTCACTTTTATTTGATAAGGGCCTTGTTTGGATAATGAACAAAATTTCAGAAACTAGAAGGTCGCCCGCTTAGTTTAATGTAGGTCCAACAATACTAGTCGAATAGACAAAGCTCAGTACGTGTGTTGACTAACCAGAGTAAATTATAAAGGAAACAGAAGCCGAAGGCTCCACGGGGCAACAGAACTTGCATCCCTAACATTCTAACGTAGACGGTACAAACTGAAAACTTCTCGTTATTTTTTTTTTGTATTATAATCAGTATTTAAAATAACCAAATCGAGTATACAATTTATTTCAAATTTATTTGTTAATCAAAAAAGGCAACAGTACAATATGGATGAAAAGTACAATACTATAAGATTCATTAGTACTGAGTTGTAAAATAGTATTATGGAGAATGGACTCAGGTTATGTTACGAGATTGTGAATGTGCGTTTATGGATTGATATCGTGTCGATTGTGGATTTGATTATGTGTGCCCCATTAATCACCCATCACTCACATGCTCGTTTAATGATCGCGGAGTACGTTGTGTAAATGTATATGGCCAGAGCAGGGTAAGAAACATACATCACTTAAGGTTGACACAAGTTTATTGTTGGGCTCAGTCTACAGATTTAGAGAAGTACGATAGCCATATAGCCAGAGAGCGACGGCGAGAAGAGTAACGCTCGAGAGCCGGCCTTCTTACGGGTGCATAAATATTGGCACCCTACTAGGTATTTTATTACTACTATTATAAGCTCTTTTTTGCGCACCGGTATACGCAAGGTACGTTCAGGGTCGTCGGCGGTGATGATGACTATTCTATATTCTCGATTTTTTTCAATTTTCAGGACTCGTGAGTCTAAATTTTCAAGTCTCGAGAATTACTGGAAATCGAGAGCATAAGTTTTATTTAATTTAAAAAATATGTATATAAATTAATAAATATTTAAATGTATATATTATTATCTGTGTAAAATAACGTACTTTTTTATTAATTTATTAAAACAAATATAAACTGTGTGATTAAATACGTATTTATTCATAATGTTTTTGTAGTTTTGTAAAATGAAATTTAGTTTACATATACATTAAATACAAAAACCTTTTTTTACCTTTTTTTAATATTAGAAGATATAATACATTTTTTAAATAATCAGTAGGATATAAAGGTGTCCCAAAATTAACGCAAGATTTGAATTTGCCGCCATTTCTGCAGTAAATTGATGGCAACCCTGAAAAAAAAAATTTGACAGCTGAGAATTTAGGGTTAGTAAAAATGGGGCGTTACACGATACAACAACGTGTTTTCATCAATAAACAATATCACAAAAATAATTTAATAATAAAATTAATATTATATTAATATTAATATTCTAATATTTAATTTATTTTTAATTTTAAAAGTTTGGATTATCGAAATTTTTTTGTATATGTTTATTATTTTAGGTATTTTAAAATCTTTTCATCATTTTTTTAGTGTTTTCTAATTGTGATATTGAAGTTTTATATATTCCTCCCCATCCAATAATACCGTATTACAAATGCGACTATATAAACGCGTTATATATCATTTCCAGATTATTAAGTAATGTTTATTTATATAGGTATCCATAAAAATTACAAAATACAAACAATTTAATAAAATCGAAAATAAAAAAATATACAAAGAAATACAAATTAATAAAGAAACACATCGAATGATAATAACGTACCTATTAAATAATTCAATCCCTCCCAATTTTATTTAGAAATATTACAAGGAAAAATAATTACCTGTTTGAACAAACCGACAAAACTATTTACTTCAGATTTTTTTTGTTAGTAGTAAATATATGAGAACTAATTTCTCCTTAACGCAATTTTTTATGGCTGACTGATGATACACTATGGAATTTTTTTTTATATATACTTACACATGTCACTACTTGCTATATGACAATGGTCAGATAGGATTAAGTTAAATAACTTATTTAAAATTAATAACATCAAGAAAAATTCAAGGCTCTCGAGTCTCAAGAACTCGAGACGGCAATAATGACCTTTAAACAGAAAGTATATTTCAATGTTGTGTTGTTTATTTTTTAAATCCTTGCTAAACAAATTTATAATAAAAATTCAGAGTAATCAATACGAACACGAATATCATACAAAAGGAAAAAATAGAATTAGACTGTCATTCAAGATGAAGGCTAAATCTCAGAAATGAATGATGTGCAGTGCAATAAAGATTTTCAATGAAATGCCAGATAATTAAACTAAGTAAATGTGTACTTAATAAGTTATAGTAAACAAAAATATATATGGAACTGGCGTCTCTTCTAGATTAGATCGTATTATTTGTAGTTGGTTTCCCCTCAGTACTGTATGTAACGCGTGCCAATGTTCAAGCGTTGCCTGCAAAAAATTACGGCACAACGGTACTTTTTACGCAGAAGATGTAAATCTCCCACAATTCGACGTCAATTCTGTACTTTCCTTCATGTGTAGCGCCTAATTCCAAAACCGCCTAAAACGTATTTCGGATAATTAGTATTGCATGTTCATAATCAGGGTTAGTTCCAAAATACCGCAAAGCAGACAGAGTACAAGTTGCTTTTCCCCCTAAAATGAAATCCGCCTATCACAACGTTACCTGATGTTAAAATTCAGTATAGCTGCCAGAACGATATACACAGAAAAATAATTACATTACAGAATTGTCTCTTTAAAAAATGCTAATGTAAATGAAATGTAATAACAAACATTTTGTACATTTGCTTTCAAAATATATGTTTTCATCCATAACTCAAAAACACATAAAGTCGTTTTAGGGGATTTTGGAATTAGACTTTACATATGTTAGTTTCGAGTTACTTTACCGCCATCTATTATTAAATGTATCAAGACCATTATTATTTTCTCTGTTAACCTTCAGCATACTGTGATAAAAAATACCCGTACGCAGCCATAATGTCAACTTGTGGTACCTTGAGAAATGTGTAATTTTTAAGCATTTTAAATGAGAAAAAATTGCCTCTACTAGTTTTGATATCTGTAAAATAGTTGCCATCATACTTTTACTCTAATATTGAATATTTAATGTGAAATATTAATGATGCGGATGTCAACTCCGACGGCAAGTACCGATCTATACTGAGCGGTAGACCAATGTTACTGTATGGCTATGGAAAGGTTAACTGCACTGAATTAAACATTAAATTTAACATATATACATATATATGGTCTAATATAAACAACAAAAATAATAATGTCCCACCCATTCAACCTCCACGTTTTCAACTTCCTCAAGATATCTGGGGCGGTATACCATTCCCGAAGTTTCAAGTTATTTAACCTCTCCCATTCTCCGGTTATGTTAGGTTGCATTATTTTAAACGCCGCGATTATAAACTTAGTTTCATATTCTTAAAATTGCGAGTTCCATTTGTACGAATAAATAATCGCCCGACTGAAAACTGCAAGTGCGCGCCTAGTCTAACCTCAAATGTCTACGAATACATTAAAAACTTATTGGAACTGAAAATGTAAAAGATACATGGTGAAACCAACCTTAATACATGGTCTTGACGCTTAACTCTGATTTCTTTATCACCACACTATAAAGGGAACGTTAAACACCTTTAGTAGGATCGATAAGCCCGATTCTTCTCTTTCACTTTCCGATCTCCCGCCGCTTAAGAACTCTATTCCTAGGTATTTGAACTTGTCGACTTACTTTAGCTTGGGTTTTGACGATGCACTGAACTAAATTTATTGCCAGTGTTTTTGCAGTGCTGATTACTTAATTTTTACTTGACTACACTTTTTATTAAAATAATTGTTATAATGTTAAATAAAAACACATGCTTATTGTGAAGTTGTAATTATTCAGAACATAGGTCTGTGATATTTGAAATACTAATTAAGGTATAAAATCAATTTTATCGATAAATATTGTTGTTGCTACCGGGATTCGAACCTGGATCTCTCTCCAATCCGGGGAAGGTGCATTAATCTACTATGCTACAGCACACAGAAAATTAATACATTTATCGTTTCATTATGTACATCGATGTTTATCTTTCTAATTAATACATTTAATTAGTATTTAAAATATTTATTTATTTAAAACTTTGATTGGAATATCATAAGAAGATAAAGGTGTACTATTTGAGTGCATTGAAAAAGAAAGTAGTAAATTTGGATATGAGATAAACAAGGAAAAAACAAGCTAATGATCATTGAACAATATAATCAGCTTTCATGCACAGATTCCATACCTTGAAATTATCAGGGACTTCAATTAGCTCGTCCACAATTACTAAAGACGGTAACTGCGAGCCAAAAATCTGCCGAAAAGTCCAGACCTGACAAAATATGGAATTTCCGCGACGTAAACAAATTAACCAATGTCACGCTTGTACAGTCTCTGGTGCACTTTATATTTGATATGATATAGAATCATGTATTCTGAAGGCAAGAGAGAGAAAACGGATTGATGCCTTTAAAATGTGGTGCTGAAAACATACGTTGCGCATACCGTGGACGGAGCGACACACGCGTATCCATTCTTCAGGAGCTGAACATCGAGGACAGGCTCTCAACCATTTACCTAAAACGAATCCTTCAATTTTTTTGGCATGGGCTTGGAGAAGCTTATCGCGGTAAGACACGTCGAAGGACGAAGAGGAAGACCTTGGACGGATGGGCTCGTTAGTGCGAGCGCACACAAACGACCGCCAGAAGGTCGTTTTATCGACAGTTTTATTGTGACGGCGAGGGCTGTGAGAAAATATAGCAGTGATGACTAAATTTTCAAACGATAGAACAATTGGTGGCTAACTGCCGTACGACTATTTTATCCTCAGTGTGCGCTCTTTCTTAGACTGACCAAATGAAAAAGGCAACAAGCACTTCTCTGGTGACTGCCTTAAGATCTGCAGGATGCCGAGAAAAGTGAAGGAGCATAGTCAAGAGGGCGGGAGTTCATGGAAATCACGGTCCACAGTTTTTTGTATTCAGTAAATTATTTATTTTTATACATAGGTATATGTAGATATATATATATATATATGTATGAAAAATAATTATTTCTTAATCTTAATCAAAAAACCATCGCTTTCGATTCTGATAATCTCAAACTGATTTTAATACAAAAGATAATCGCGAAAAAAAATGTTCTTTCTGGATTGGTTGACGTATTGTTCGAAATCTCACTAAGATTCAATAATTTACAAATTAAGTCGGTATGAAAAAAAAGTCTACGGCCTGCCGAGTCTTAGACCGAGTATCGGGTCCGAGTATTTTTACCTGAACCCGGGGGGTCCGAGTCCGGATACCCGGACCCGAAAAACCCTAGTCATGAGGAACCGACGTGGATAAGATTAAAATATCTACTATAAATTCCATCTTTTAATTATGTAGCATTCATAGACTGTAAGAAGTGAAGAAAATAATTCTTCATAACAATTTCCAAGCAGTGTAAAAAAAATTGAGCACTCCACAACTTAAACACGGAAGAGAAGACCGAGTTTTCTCATAAAATCATTTTCGTACAGTGAATAAGTCAAAGTTTTGTGCCCTCTGATAAAAGATCTTGAGTATACTCTCCGGACTGCAGGTGTAAAGTTTGTATGAATTCGCGTACCTATCGTAAGAATATAAGTTATGAAGTAGTCGCTGTGCTATACATTAGAAGGGTGCAATGCCGGAGCCGTGATAAAAGTTGCACGCCCGTACTGTCCCGCCGCGTCTGGGAATAATGCCCCTCGAACGCGTTGAAAGTGTTGACTCTGCACCGTACTCCGAGTCCGTAAATGCTTTGTGTTTGGTCTCACGGGCGTTTCGAGAATCTTTCGAGAAATCTTTGACTCTTAATCTGTGACTTCTCCGATTAATCGCCTCAATCGGCATTCAAAAGTTTAAATGATATTAAAAACTAATTGTATTTTTTAGACATCGACCCCTTGAAAGGCTCTAATTAAATTTTTGAGTTTTTCTAATTTGAGTTATTGCGTGAAAAGGGTTCCAAATGCATTATTCTTTATTTCTTCCGTATACACCAACTCTATTTAACGGACATTTAAGTAAATTGCAAGAGCTGAAAGTTCCAACTGCATCAGTTATTTATTTCAATGTATGGATTATTATTGTTAATTTACAATGTTTTTTTATTTTTTATTTCCCTCATCTCACAGTGATCATTAACAATACTGAAAATAAATTAAGACCTCAATACTGATCATATTTGCATGCTCAAAACATAATATACATGAATATATGTTGAAATTCAAACAACACTTTTGAGCTCATTATCTCAAAACAAAGTCAGTATCAGATGGAACCTTGTAGACATGTCAAAAGAAATATTTTGAATTCTACTAGAAATATTTATTATGTGTAATCTTACACAGCTAAAATTTTAATATTATTGAACCTTGTAAATAAGTGTGTCGATAATTAAGATTAAATTTAATTCCTATCGGTTGGTTCAATATTATTTCCATGCAAAATGAAAATACAACTCACTTTTAGATGTATATGGATATTGGAAATATTTGCACATCTTTGAAAGATCTTTGAAAATTTTGCGTTATCTTCGAAAGCAAAGAAATAAAAATTAAGGACAAGATATAATCAAATAATCTACCGGTTTCGAAAAATACCATTTTCTTCTTCAGGATGTCATAACTTATGATGATGTATTTAAACTCAATTAAATGGTTAATAAAACAATGGTAATAAATTTAAAAAAAATGAATTTTAACCACAAAGTTAATGTTGCTAATTTTAAAAGTAAAATAAAATATATTTTTTAATGATTGTGTAGTGTTACTGCATCGTACATGGATAGATTGATTCAGACTCGAATAAAATCGTATTCACAAGTATTATAGTACAATCGATTTCTACACTTTTATATATTTTGTTTCATTCCTTTCATTTCTCTTAAAGGTATTTTTTTTTATTTTTAAATAGGGATGCGTCTACGTGTCGCATAAATATTACTACATATACGAATCGCTGACTACTAACTAGATCACTATGTGAGTATTGTAACCACAAGACCACGAGAAATACCACAGAAATATGTTCTGAAAATGCAATTTCACAACAAAAATAACAATAGTCATTTCAAAAATTAATTTTACGTTTCATTTTGCCTCGGATCAGTAAAATTTTAGAATTCACTGATAATACTATTTATTACATGTCATTCGGTCGTGAAGGTTTGGTCGAGGATGTTTATTATCATTTAATTATTACGTCCAACTAAGCACATACATATTTTACAAAGCCCAGCTTGAATTCTGACTGAAGTAACCTCCCAGTTAGCACGTTAAGCCCAAAAACAGAAATAACTAATGTTTTCCGACAAAACTCTTTCGGTCAGTTACCAATTACCCACGGCAATAAAGCATCCCCACTGAATATTAAACCAGCAGACCTTCAAAATATGTTAGGGAAGAAATAAAATCTTTTATTAATCCACATATTTTACGTTCACACCATCGACAATCCAAAACTTTGTAGGTTGTTTTGACATGTAAGATAATTTATGTAGAGTTTATAGAAATATTTTTTTAAATGAATATATATTCTAAAAAAACTTTAATTTAAAGTGACACGTACAATCTTGCTGAAATATTTCCTCATTTAAAAATTCTATATGGCTACGTCATTTGTGAAAGACAGGTAATTAATATTTTAGATTTAAAATATTTTTATTTATTTATTAATCAATACAATTTAAAAAGTAGCTTGTTGGTCTAGTGATCTAGTGGTCGGGGGTTCGCGCCTCGTTCTAGGACACCAGCAAGTTAGTCCTATTTCCATAGTACAAGCGTTTAGTTTAGTTTAAAAATAGTAAGAATATTGATGTGACGTGTATTCCATGTAAGCATCTCTATTTAAAAAAAAATTAAAAATATATTTATCGAAAAAATATTTTTGTTGCAACCGCTTAGATTTTTGTCATATATTTTTCTAGATGATTATTTTAATTTGTATTATTAAAAATACTACAAATCAATTTAGATAAATCGCTTAGAAATACATGCAGAATAATCTATATATGGAAAAAATATTTATTGACAATCGGGGCCTTGGTGCCGGGAGAATGCGTTTGGAATGCTAATTGAAATTTTTGGATAGCTACTTTTATTTCTAGTAAATAAAATAACAATAACTTTGTAAGAAACCACGAAACCGATTGACGTATAATAAATTTCGTGTTTTCATACAAAGTTATTGTTATTGAATTTAATATAGTAGTCAAGTGATTGCTTTCTACAATAATGTATTCTATGTAAATGTGCGTTTTTATGAAATTTTCAATGATATTCAATTTGACAATAAAAATACCGCCACTAATCCTAATGAAGTCCCTGAAATAATTCTAAAGCGATATAAAATATTAAAGATGTGGCTCTACAGACAGTTTCTAAAAATAATCTAGAATGATAGATGCAAAAGGAAAGAGAAATCCTTAAAACTATAGAAACCCGGATACTCATATTTTGACCACAACATGAGATATCCAGAAAAGTACAGATCTTGTATCTTTTAATTCAATACATAATTGTGATCAGTGTAAGCCCTGGAAGACGAAGGATATCCCAGATGAAAAGTCTAAAGTATGATTCGAGAAGTCTTCAATCCAACTGCAAATTAATATTATGTTTCAGGCCAATTTTGTTTGGCCGTCATTTAGGTTTAGCATATATTTGTCAATTCGCATTAAGTAGACGTAGAGAGTAGTCGATTACAATTTATTTTTAAGCATTTTTACGCCTCAAAAATATGTTAAAGTTATTAAAAAATCTTATCTAAATAATAATGGCAATGCTATAACCATTAATGGTGATCGCTATTGTCACATGTTGAAAAACTTATCGGTGACCGAATTGGGTGGATTGGGCCTGTAACTCGTGTAGTTTCGACAGGATGATTCTACCACACACACAGCCTGAGCTACGCTTGAAATTTCACGAGAAATTTTTCCCGGCCGCATAATATCAAAAAGTGGTGATACTTGAAAGTAAAGGTCTACGCCAATAAACCATAAACAATTACGATACCACAGGATAATATTCGAAATGATATTGCTGAAACAACGCGAGAATGTTATGAAAAATATGGTTAAAAGAGCACGTATTTGTGCCGCTACCAGAGGCAAGCACTTGGCCAATATCATATTTTATATATTATTCTAATAAGTCGATTAATTGAAATTTAAAAATTAAATTATAAAACTATGTTTTATTTTATAATTATTTAAAAATAACATCGGCCTGGAACATAATATTCACCCTGTATTTCAAATTGCTGCAAAGAAAATAATGATCGCCAACATGGTCGTTAACCTTTTGGACCAGTATTAGAAAAAGAAAAACTATCCCAATATTAAAAGATTACTTGTATTATCTTAACCCACAATAGTATACAAACACTATATTATAGTGAGTATGTATGTTACGTAATAAAATTAAATGTTACTGTGAAATAATCAAAATCCATAATTAATTTGTCGATAAAATCATTCAGAATGTTTGTATTGAACAGATGGAAATTTAATGTATTTAATAGATTTTCACCAACGCGATGCCTATAGTACATATATATGATTACCTGCATAATAATAATCGATCTTATTGTTCAAATAATCTTGAACTATTTTGTACATGCATGAAGCTTTATCCGATAAATCAATGAAGTATTGACTAGATTATTAATGATTTTTTACAGGCACGTAAAATCATACAATATTTATAGGACTTTTTGGAACATATTCCAACTCATAAATGTAGTTAAGTCATAAAAGGAGCGAAATAGTAAATAATTCATAACTGCTACCAGGTCGCAATGCAGTTGGAACGTACAATTCTTCACTGCGCTTTTATTTTATCACACTTCCTTTACTTACTTACATTTACATTTTCAGTGCCGATAAATTGGCGTTTATGTTTATAGCAACATTCTTTTAAAGCTTGCATCAATATAAAAATTCTTAAAGTAACCAATGCACCAGAAAGCACAAGTATTAATACTACATACCATTTACATGCAAGCCTGTTGGCCACTACCTACCTTGCTAGGTACATATAAAGTATCTGTTCTGAGATAGGTAGCCATTAAGTTCCATTAGCTAGATTATAAGTTGGAAGTAAGGTAACAAATTAAATTAAATGGTAAAAAACAGAAAAAACAAAAATCAAAAAGGAGATAATTAATCTGTTTACATAAACGGTTATTAAATGTTGATCAACTCTACTCATTTATTTTCAAATTTAAAAGTATTGTGAAATGTATAATATAATATATGTTATTACGGTAATGAATTAAAATAATCATTAATTTATTTAATGGTACCAAAAAAATATTTCCAGATTTTTACATAATGTATCATAAAAATTTAACTAACCTAAAACATGTTTCTATTATTATCATTAATTATTATGTATTTTTAGAGCTATTGAAATCATATATTTAAACATATAATTAAACCTTCGTTATCTTTTTCTCTTTTATCTTCCGCATTAGGTGCATTAATTTTTTTTTTGTACGAGTATGTCTATATTATAATTTATATAGCGGATCGTGTCTTGTACACTCAACCGGAATATGCTTATGCTTATTATTATTATTAGACATATAATAAATATTCAGTGGCTGCATTTGATGCTCATTTATCCTGTTCGATAGTATTATACAAATTATTATAAAGATAGAATACGTGTTTAGTGCCATTATATGTAATATATGAAATTTGTGCTATAGTGTCATATCGTTATTTTTCGTATTAGTTTTGATTTTTTAGTGTTCAAATTTGATATCAAAAAATAAATTACAACTTATTTTAATTATAGTATAATCTACTTGTAGTTGCTCTTACCTGGTGCCAACACTGATGTGTGGAAGTGAAGCCTGGAGATGACAGAAGAGTATGAAAAGTAGATTGAATGCGAAGGAAATTAGATTACTTAGACGTAGGTATACATAGGATATTGTTAGAATGCGAAATTACCCAAAACAATATTTTGTTCAAGGATACAGAAGCACTTAGTCGAAGTAAGGGACGAAGGCTAATAAAACCAAGTATTGTTAGACGCAGGTGGACCTACACAGCGTGGGTACAGTAATAAGAAATGCGGCGTACGTGACTTAAGTCACGTAGGCAAATGCACCATAAGGGATGCATCACCTTAGTCGGGCCAGTCTGGACAGAACCTTAGCCGGGAGAACTGGCTCCACAAAGACAGGATTTTATTTTCAATTAGAAGATAGAATCAATGTCGTCTCTAAAAGTATCAAGCAAACGCTTTATAGATTGTAATTCCGGGGAATGTTTAAACTGTGCGCCTCGAGTCTAAGCTTAAACTGTGATGTACTCTGCGTTTAATCGTTGATGTGAAAGTATCAAAAAGGGTCCCGCTGGATCTATAAAAAGTTGATCAATATAATTTGGTGTAACGAGAACAGACTGTGGCTATTTCATAAGAACATCGCTTTCAGAGTCCCGGTTTGCCTGGATAATTGAGTATCGTCTTATAGTCAATCAACTACAAGCCTGAACTCCGTCACCCTACGCTGGCACCACAAGCAGTTGGCCGCACTTCACGTCCAGGATCCAAGACCATCAAGCGTCAACATGAACGATTTGGTAGAGAACTTTATGCTGGCATGATGAACACAAATATTTAATGTTAATTTAATAGTAATTATTTTTGAATAGCCTTATCAATAAGTATCAAAGTAAAATGCTCATTTTCCACATTTAACACATGCAAGTATCATAAAATATAGATAATAAACTTCCTTATAAGAAAAATATTCTTTCATTTCGTAACCATTTGACTTGTTAATATTTAAAAAAGAACCAGTTAGGCTAAATGCCTCCCCCCTGAACATGAAGCCGAGGCAGAAAGAAAAAATAACCTAACAATATCTATATAGAATGGACAAGTTTGAATCGATAATAAAGCAAGGATCGTTTGAGGGGTTTGTTCTTGTAAATATAATAAATGAGAAGTGCAATGTAAAAGATATTCGACGCGGATGATGATAATGCCAGAATAGAGGGCGCCTGCAAAAAACCAGGACCAAGCAAACCAAGTACCGGAAGGCGGTCCTGTTAGAAGTCCAAACATTTGTCGAGCATGCATTAGAAGATGTATGAATGTGCATGAGGAGAAAGTTTTATGTCAGGATAGTGTGACGCTCTATCTTTCTCTGTTTATCTGTGGAGAAAGACGTTATGGTAAGTAAGTAAATTGAAAAGCATAGAAGGTATACTCGTATCAAAAAATATATCTTGGATAAATTAATAAAATATCGCATGAATGCAGAAATTTATAGTAAGTCATTCTACATCATGTAAATATACATCTTATTTGGAAGCGCTCTCTTATCTACGTGTCTTCAACTTTTAAGTACTTGCTTTAGGTATAATTATTATATTAATCGGTGTATCAAGTTATTATTGTAATAAATAGAGAATTGTTGAATCAATACCGAATTTAATTGCTATACCATTTGACCAAATTACACGAGATACAAAACAGAGGATATAACTCCAAGAGTTATTACACATACAATATTGTTTAATTTTTATTATAACTTCAATGTATTTTTACAAGATGTAGAATGGCTTACTTTAAATCTCTGCATTTATTAGTTGTATTGTCAAATAAAAGTATTTGAGGTTCTCCGTAATATAAGTGGATTATTTTAAAAAATGGAATAGTAGATGTATCAATTGGAATTATTATTGAATATATATTCAAAATTTGTCGAAAATGTTTTTGATTGCTATAGCGAAATCGGAGAAGACGCTTCGAATACCGGTAGCAATTAAATATTTTTTCGATAGATAGAGTATTTTTGTATATCTTTCTAGTTGATTAATTTTAATTAGTATCATTATATTATGTTATATATAATCCAACGGAGTTGAACAAAGAAAAAGTTAACTACTTAAATGTAATACAAATTTTACACTATTTATTTATTTTATTTTATTGAGAGATTTTAACAGTATAAACATATTGTAATAAACATAATAACTATTTAACATGTGATACTAATAATGAAAAACCACAAAAATATTTAGATACATAAATATGTTTAGATGCTATAAGATGAAGACTTATTTTTTCACACAAATTTAACATAATTTATAAATTCATTTGTGATGTTAATTACTTATATTCATAACATCGTGACAATTATTATTATTATTGCTTGCGGAAAGACACGTAGGGAACCAATTCATTTTCCTAATTTATAGTTTTAATTACTATGGATAGGATTGCTCGTTACGTATGATTAAAATATCACAGAGACCATTAGAGATAATAATATAGTATCGGCCCGCACCGCCAGCAAGATAAACTGAACATTTCACTCTAAAATATAACTAAGGCTTGCAGCCATAATTTAGGATTTTAACCACCCGTCGCGGGGTGGTTCTTTCGGGCGGTATGCTAAATTAGAGAGGACGAAATTCAACCCTCAAATATATGGATTATTTTTAACTGCAGCGAATGGTCAAATTAAACACTTATCTACATGTGTATTCCTCATTTTTCTTTTTATATTTTTTCCACTCCAAAAAAAAAATATTTTAATAATAAAATTTTTAACTAACTCAACTCGAAGAATACAATTTTACTAACAGACGTAAAACTCTAACTGACTCTTGTGACCAGTACTGGAAAAGATTTTTTAAGTGTTATAAAGACACCTAAGATATATTATTATACTTAATTCTGAAACACGCGAATTTCTTAGTACGCATGCGGTTGAAGTACGTACAGTGAATCAAGATATTGATCTGTTATATAATATTATGTTATGTATTATTAAAATCAATTAAATGCATTAATTAGAAAGATGTACATATAAAATCAATTATATCGAAAAATATTGTTGTTCCTACCGGGATTCGAACTTCTCTTCTAATCCGTAGAACGCGCATTATCCGATTATGCTATACCAACACAGTGGATTGACGACAAACTTTGGAACCTATACATTACACTTTTCAATTTAATACATCTATCATTCCATTATTTGAAAGCCTTTTGAGAGAACTTTGTTTCCGTAAGAACTTTGTTTTTACGGAATCTCAAATACCTTTGAGTAAACCGATAGGAGACGCCAGAATTAACAATTCATTTTTATATATTACTTATATATCACAATAAGAATGTATTCTCTTTAATAAATTAAATTCTATTTTAGCGCTAAAAAGCTATATTTTAACAACATTTGATCATGTATGCACGAGTTTATTGTATTTTTAGAATATATTTAAAAATAATTAAAACAAATATTAATTAATACAAATTAAATTAATCAACTAGAAAGATACATAGAAAAAATCTATTTATCAAAAAAATTATTGATTGTTATCGGAATTTGAACCTGGATCTTTTCTTACCCGGAGAAACGATTTAACCAATTTCGCTACATCAAGCAATTGCATTTTCGACAAATTTTGAACATATATTCTGTAGTTCTTTATAATTGATACAATTGTGATATAATCCCTTATTTCATTTTTAAAAGCCATCAACTTTATATTGCGATGAATCCCAAATACTTTTGAGATCGAAAGGTACAGGTACAGGTTCGAATCTTAGTAGCAACCAAATATTTTTTCGATAAATTGATTTTTTTCTGTAGGTACATCATTCTAGTTTATTCATTTAATTTGTATTAAAAATACCACAGAACTATATTCCAAAATTGCAACAAAAATTCGTTTTCATTAAAAAATATATACATATTAATTATGAGTGATTAATGATGATATAATTTTTCTAATACACGGTCATGAAAATAAGACTGTGATATGGTTGTGATTCATTAAATTATATTTAATAGAATTGATGAGGCATAATTATTACACAAAGCATTTGAATTGACCACAATTATTTAAAATCATTTTAGCAAAAAAAAATTTAAGTGGGATCATAATTCCTATTGTCTTTTTAAATACCCTGTTCAAGGATGGGATGTCGACCTTTAACAGATCCCCAAAAATGTGCCTCCAGCTGTAGATAGCTTAAAAAGTATAGATAAGGGTTCCGGTAATTACTTGGCACTTTTTAGTATCATTAAGGGACGAATGTTATCATGCCCAGCTGCTTTCTTAAGGTCAGCTTTATTAAGATATTTAATAACCAGAATTTTATATATCTCGACTCGTCCATCTCATATATTTTCAATGAGGGGAATAAATTGTTTAATGAATCAGACTAATTACTATTTTCTAATCGTGTCACAGTTTTTTGTTCGTTATTCTCTGTATCTTGATTGAAATGACAGGATCATCGCCCAAGATAATAAATGGCTAATGGACTATTTGAAGATATTTTTTTAAAACTGAAGTAATGATAAACTTCATTGTTAATGGATGGATATAAATAAAACAATTTAATATCTCTACTTCAGTTTATTGCACTACTTGAGTTTTGAGAGAAATTGTAACTATTATCGACATGTGAAGTATTAATGTAAGTAATTATGGCAGACATACAAGTAATTAAGTACTGTCAGAAGGAGGGGGAAGGGGCGGAGTTATTGGTGGACGGTGGAGGGGTGGTTGTAACGGGAATATTGAGATGAGAGGAGGTGAGTTAGATAATTTAATATCGTTTAACAAATTGATACCAGATTTCAAATTTATTTTTTCTAAACTTTCAAAATCCATTATGATGAAACTCTACAAAGTTAACGCCGATTCTATTAGTAATATAACTACATTCTTGATTCGATGTTCATTCATGTCATTGAAATGCAGACCAATGTTTCCTCTGAGGTGTGCAGGTGTGCGCGCGCACACGATTTGGCATCACAGCGCACACAAAAAAATATAGCGCGCACAAAATTTTTAGGTGCACCGACTATTCATCCCCAGACTGTTGATCCTTCCGACAGTTGTTTCCTCGGACACTTGATATTTATCGAAAACATATTTTCCCGTATAAGTTCAAATTTTGGTAGCAACTAAATTATTTTTTCGATCAATAGATTTTTACTGTGTATCTTTCAAGTTAATTCATTTAATTTGTATTGTATTATAGTAAATATATGTTATTTGTAAAAAATGCAAAAAGTGACAGTAGCTCTTAGTAACTGTAGGCTATGTAAACAGTAATTTTTTTTTAAATATTTTCTGAAACTAAATTAATATGGTTAGAAAATATTATTCCATTGTAATTAACTGAAGCAATTATTAATTAATTATAATTAATGCAGATAATTAGAATTTCTCGTAAAATATCTTTTCGTTCCTATAATGAAAATAGAATTCAAAATCAGCCACGTGAAATATTTTAACTCAGCGAAGTGAAATAAGTCATTGGTGAAATGAAATAAGTGCCTGTAAATTATTTTCTGAGAATAAATTGGTTGTCTGGGATATTTTATCATGACATATTAAAGCCATTATTTTCAATTAAGTACGCATAAAATACAGTTTTTTCAAGACTATTTTTAATGGCAGTTGGATCACAAATATTAAGATCGTCAATATTATTAATTATATTTAAGATCCAGTAGCTACATTTCGCACTACTGAGAGGGACTCCATGTCTCAAAACTATAGTCGCACTAAAAATAAAAACAAGTGCGTGTAGCACAAATTTTGTTTCAATCAAAATTCAAATAATCGTTTTATACTAAGTGACTACTATACATTGTGAACAAGTTATATGACTTGCTTATATGGAGTTACAGAATAATGTACAACCTTTCGTGATTTTTTTTTAGCAACAACATAATGAAATGAATTAGAAATAAACATACAATATGTGAACCTTAAATCGCCACCTACATACAATTATTCAACGAAAAATATAAGCCAATGATGGTTGTAAAGATCCTGTCCTATTAGGGAAACATCCGGAAGTGAATCGAAATTGAAGAGCTGTTCCAAGTTACCAATGACAAATATCAGTTTGAATGAATGGATTTATATGTGATCCTACAATTAAATGGATGCTCTACTCTTGTACGTGGAAAAACACACACCACAAGAAGACTAATATATTAGTCAATGATTTTCTGATGAATGGTATTCAGTTCTATGAATTATTTTAGCAACCGTAAGTATAAAATTATTCACTTAAACTAATTACAAGTTATATCATTGTAACTATTATGAATATTTAAATTCTTTAAAATTGAAACGCTCAACGTTTCCGAAAAATGTTATTATATAAATATCTACAAAAAGAACCAGCATTAAAGAAAGTCAAAAAAAAAATTGAAATGAAAAGTCCTTTAGGGATTTTTATTTACGTAACATGGCAACATGATTACTTTTTAAATAATTACATAATGTACCGAGTATATTTTTGGTTCTTACGTAGGTATTATTTTTTAATAACTTAAGTAATTACACGCTATGTTTAATATAAGAACATGAAAAAGTACTTCCATTTTCAAAAACATTTTTGCCTTCTAAAAAATAATGTTATTATAATGTTAACCGAAAAAAAAATACAAAAACTTACTAACCCCTGAGACTAAATGAATAAGATAAACCTTTATACTCTTCCTATTAAACAACTCCTGAGTTATCTACATTCATACATCTTATAATGAAAGTGTACTAGATAATCCCTTCGATAGCTTGTTGTTTCCCAGGTTTTCTATTGATAATATAAAAGTCAATGCAAGCATAAATGTCACCACTAACCAGATATTAAAGATGCTTGTTTCCTTGCCCATCTTGGGTATTGTTCTTCCATGTGCTCAGATCTGGTTCTGATGCGCCGACAGCTGACTCCACGTATTGTTTCGACCGGCCGAAACAATTAACTACAGTGGCGTATTTGTATGTCCGTATCTGACGGAAGGCCAACTGTAATTAATACTTGCAGATATAGCAGCAACCTTACACTCGTACGTTTAATCATAGGTACCAACATACAAAACCTTGGAGTGCCAACTGAAGGAATAATAATGTGCGTAAACAGAAAGCATCTCAATTTTTTGTCTCTGTACAATATCTGGTTGTTAAATCAGTTAATTTCTAGTAAGTATCCTTTATAGTACTCATTAATATGTTGTATTTCCATGTCTACCAAAGTGAACTGTTTTTTTTTTCTTATAAATTTCTATCCTTTTCAGTTATTTCAGAATTTAAATCATCTTAATTCATTCAATTACGTATAAATCAGAGTGAAAGATAATTTATATTACTCAAATGAAGGGCCGTTAATTTCTTCTTCTTTAATTTAGCACCTTAACAAATGAAATAAATGGCGGCTTGGCATAGTATGTCTTTCTGTTTAATGTACTCCGAGAAACTTACTAAATACTGTGGATTTATCTTACTTCACTATACTGTAATGTGCACTGCATTTTCATTATTTATTCGTCACTCTCAATTTTTATTATATTCTAAATAAAGTAATAAACAAGTTTAAAAAGGTAGATTTGTTAATTAAGGTGGGAGCGGGTAATTAAACGGAAACAGGTTTAAGAAAGAGCTATTCATAAAATTAATTTGATTATTCATATTATAGTTTTTATTAACACTTTTTCTAATTTCTAATATATATATGTTATCCAAGTAAAAGCCCCTAGTATTGTTATGTAAGATTTTGAAACTGTTGATTTTGAAATTGTTATTTTTTTTACGATATCTCAAATATCCATTAACCCAAATTTCAAATTTTTTGAAATTTTTCTTATGTAAAAATTGTTACAATTTACATTTTTAAGTCTGTTCACTTTCATCCTTTCTCGTTAGTTCCAAACATTACTTCCATACATAAGTGTTGATATGACAAGCTTTTGTGTAGAATTAAGAAACGTGGTTTTGTCATACAGAATTAATAGGTGCCGAGAGGATGTTAGTGGTAAGAAAGTTATACGACGCGAGTGTTGTATTCACCAGAAATAAGGAACGACTGCGAAATATCTCACAGTCTTAATGTGGACCAGAGTTTAATGTGTCATCATGTCACCACATGCAGATATAATGAACTATACCTATTTCCAACTGTAGTCATCATATCCCTAAAAATGTATCAAATACCAACACAGCATCTCATTCACTTATATTACTTATATACATCTATTCTCGCTCCGTCAAATCTATTTCCGTTAGCTTAATAACATGCATCTTTTAAGTATACAAATTATATTTCTCGCATCAGCGTAGTGCCGAATTAAAAGGAGAAGTGCATCCTTTGTACACTTTGCAAGAGAAAATAATGAATTTATTTAAAAAGAACTTCTTTTTATTATCAATAATTATTTGTTCTTGGTTAATATAAACATTTTTTGTTTTAAGGGAAGATTTTAATCCCAATAGTTTTTATGGGTTCATTGAACCCGCTGGTTAACTTAAGCACTAACTCTTGGTATCTCAAGTGGGCTTCCAAGTAACCGAATTCGTTGGCCTGACCTGTTACTCGAAGTAAAAAAAACAGAAACGAATACCATAATAATATGTCGGTATGAATTTAACTTGTATAAATTTCATCTACTGTGATAAGCCGTAAAGTAAGTAGGTAGTGATAGTAATATAAGTAATAGTATTAAGTAAGAAGTATAAGAAGGAATATAACATACATAATTACTAATAAATAGTCACTAAATCTGTTTAAAATTTCTAAACTATGTAATATCCACATAAATATTTTAAAATGTAAAATTGAGCAAAACTTCATCGGCCGTCTTCGTCGTTCTTAAACATTATGAACCAACGCCATTCAGAAGTGGTTCCTTCATCTCGTGCTTCAAATGCATAATATTCAAATGTAAGTATACATAATGCTTAAATTCATGCAAAAAATTATTAATTCTTATTTTTCCGATCCAATTTCTAAAGGATTAAAGTAAGTGACTCAATAAATAACTATATCAAATTCATAACAAACAAAAACGAATGTACTTATAAATATTTATTATCAAATATTAAAAATGATATTATATTAAAATCGGTCATTATTTTCAAAACAATCTAATATTAGAAACATATCCAAAACCTTTTCTGATCAGTCACTGTCTGGGAATGGATTAGGTTGAATAAAACGTGGGAGAGCTTTATCTGTAAGACAATAAGTGAAAAATGCCTTTATCTAAAATTATACATAATCAAATATGATGAAGAAAATAAACATTCATTGCATAACCTAAAAACGATATCTTGTGAAGTATCAAAAAGTCATGCAAATAATTCAATATGGATTTCAAAACATAACCGTAAAGAATATATAAAAGTGGAACAAATTCGCAGCCATACAACATTGCGCTAGAAACTTGACCAAAGAGAAAGAAACTCTGAACCTAACTCTGTGCGGAAAAGTTTTTGTATATTGCAAACTTGGCTGATGCCAGAAAAAAAATTCCTCACAATTTCACACACGTTTCGCGACTTGAACTTTCTTACTGCATTTATGTAAATGTACCACCTCCAACTTTTATCGAAAAGCGCGGATGTAAAGGGATGAATCGTCTTCATAATACTACAATTCACGAAATAATATTTTAATACATACAATATACTATAAAGCTAATAGTCATTGATCGACGTAACTGTCTTCCATGAACAGATGCCCTTCCAGACCCTGAAATTGTCAAGGATTTTTATTATGTCGAGTCCATAATTACTAAGCACGATAGCTGCGAGCCATAAATTAAACGACAGATTGGTATGGTGAAAAGTTTTATGTCCAAACTTGACAATCTATGGAAAGACCGCAGTATTTTCAAGACAACAAAGGTCTGACTTGTACAGTCTCTGGTGAATTCTGTATTTTTATATGGTGTGGAATCGTGGACCCTGAAAGCAGGGAAGAGAAGACAGATTGATGCCTTTGAGATGTGGTGATAGAGATATAGAGACAAGTGTTGCGCATATCATCGACGGCAAGACGCCCGAATGACTCTATTCTGCAGGAACTAAACATCCTTGCGAGCATTGAGATAGGTCATGGGTAAGAAAATTGGACGCGGGCATGTGACAACAATAATTTTTGCGCCTGATATTTCAAACACGTTAAAGTGTGTTTTGCAAATACGGAACAATACTCATATCCCAAAAACTTTTTGCTTAATGTATCCCAATCAATTAAGACATATGTATTGAACCAGCAATTGTCCTATACTTCGTTACATATTTTCAATTGTGATCACACTCATTAGGTATATTGACTCTAAAAAAACCATTCTGTTAATAGTGTAAAGCTCATAAACATTGTTTATATAAGTGGTAAATAATATATAAATATTCAGGAGAACACATTTTTGTTATGAAGTTGCATTTTCAGAAAATAGCTCTGTGGTATTTTAATAAATACAAATTAAATTAATCTACTAAAAGATATACTAAAAAAAATATTTAGTTGCTACCGAGATTCGAACCTGGACGACCTCTTCTTATCTGGAAAAGCGCGTTCTCCATTTTCGCTATAGCATCGAATATATTTTCGACAAATTTTGAACATCTGTAATATTTCCAATTGCTTCCCCGAATAGGAAGAGCTCCAGTTTCGAATCGCAGCGGCAACTAAATATTTTTTAAATAGATAGATATTTGTCTGTATACCTATATTTCTAGTTGATTCAATTAATTTGTATTTAAATAGAAATATGTATTCCAAGAATCCTAATGTTCTGGTTCCAATCAAAAACTCTTAATTTTTTTAAGCTGTTTATAACACTTTGGGAGCTTAAAATTCTTGATTGTAAAAAAATTACATTTATCCCGTAGACCTTTTGAAGTCTTCAGCGTCAATATTGTCAAGTAAATATCTACAGTATTTTATTGAAATACTAAATTATGCTTTTTAGATTCACAATTTTATTTATTGTTTTTAACCATGAAGGTTTTATATTTTTACTCCGACCTGTTTATGAGCGACTGACATTTAATGAATTTTATTATAATTATAAAACCAAAAAAGACAGTACAATTAAAACATAATATAATGTAGTACAGCAGTGTGATGTACTACAATATTGAAAATAGAACAAACAAAACAGTTCTCAAGTTTTCATAACCGTTTAGAATCTTCTATTAAAAGTTATCTGGAAATATTCTGCCGCGGCAGACGTTTCGGACCCCATTGCAGGTCTATCATCAAAGCATCAGCGACATCAGCCCTGACGATAGACCTTGGGATATTTTTGAATGTCTCCGACACGTGACAAAATATCCCAGAAAACTCTATACAGAAATCTTTTCTCATGCAGATTTCATACAATATTCAATATAAGTTTTCTTTTTAATATAGATAGATGGCGAATCACTGTTCATTTTGAGATTAATCATCATTTTATATTTATTTTCAAGTAACTCGCCACAGCTTTGAGGTGTTTTAACACAAAAAAAAAATTAATCGGTATTAGTTTAGAATCGAATCCGTGACTCTTGCGTCAGCCAGCCAGCAATTTACCACTAAACTACAAGGCCCTGTATCTGTTATCGCTTTAAAATCAGAAATAAATTTTTTAATCAAGATTATAATTAAAAAAGCAAAAATATGTACCACCCTGACTAAAGGTGGTTAATATGTGCTTAAGCACAGAATGATTTATACAACTCACGGCTATTACAGCACACGGCGGCGAGTATTGTGAAGCACGTGAATTGTATTTTTATTGTGTTTCACGTAGCCTCTAAAGCTACGTAACATTAGACGAGCTTTGGTGTTTAAAGTATGTATTAGTATTCAGTTCCGACAAACAGTTATATAAAGTTGCAAATGGTATTTTTCCTTTGCCCGTACATTTTTATTGCATATTTTTAACATAAAAATTTGCTCGAACTTTTATCGCAATGTAACATTTTATAAGTTCTTCCTTCGCTGCATTTCGTTGAAAACGAAAAACGTCAAAATAAACACACTGAAATTATGCACGTATAAAATTTGTGAAAAGCAGTTATATTATTTGAAATTATGGAGAATTATCATGATTACATTCATAACATTCGACGTATTTATATGTTTTACACAGAATTTTATCGGAGGGATGGGCCAATTTTTGAAATGTGGATATGTGACGTTTTTCAAAATATTAAACAAATAAGCATATTGGCAAAAATTTGAAATTGTAACACAGGAATGCGTTTTATGTATTATATAGGTAGGTGATTATTATATCATAACTGTTATAACATATCGACCGAGGCAAGACTAGCGGTTCACAATGGAGTCCTGGTACCGACACTGATGTGTGGAAGTGAGGCCTGAACCTGGCAGAAGAGGAACGAAAGTAGACAGAATGCAGTGGAAATGAAATCACTTAGATGTATGTGTAGCAAATCCATTTAAAAAAATGAAGAAATAAAAAAAGAATGTAGAGTTGATCTTAGTATAGTAAGTAAGATTAGGAAAGGATCACTTAGGTGGTTTGGGCATAAGGAACAGATAAATGAAGAGAGAATGGTCCGAAGTATATATGACCTAAGTGTTGATTGCACCAGAAGTAGAGGAGATCCGCATAAGAGAGAAGAGTGCGGCGCTCTATCTTCTCTACCTACCCCCGCATAGAAACAGCGTGATGATAAGTAACAATTGATTTTTAAATTAAAATCACAAACTATTTTTCTTTTCGTTTAAAGACGTATGTTATTAAAAAGTGTTTATAGGGTTGTGGTGTTTAATAAATTTGGAAGAAGGTATAGCAAAAAAAGCGACGCCTAACGACGTTTTATATTGGGTTTTAGATACTAGTATTAAAATATGTGGTAACACTGAATATGATAAAAATTACTTTCTGCCAACCTCTGCAGAAAAATAGCGTGATGATAAGTCAGTCAGTTGGTTATTAAAATTGCATTATTACTAATATAGATTTTTTCACTGATGGCATTTTTATTATTAACGATTGGGTATTTATGATTCCTGTATTATACAAGTAACGTCTTGTTCGATTCTCTGAAATTTTCTTATTTGAGAGTATAATTACATTATATTCATATTTTATATATGGAATCATCAATAATAAAAATGTAATTTTAAAATCTGCAAAACATTTTTTTACCTTGGCGAACAAAAATCTCTCAATATAAGGCTCTCTTGAGGCATCAAAAACATCAAATTATAAAATATTAGAAACTATCGATGAACGATTTCGAAAAGAGAATTCTACTGAGAATATTTGGAATAACGGTATGAGTACGAAGTATATGCGGTAAAATATAACTACACGTACAGGCTGTATATAAGGTATACAGCCAACTTTATGTAATCCATACTACAAGGTGAATATTATGTTACAGGTCGATATTATTTTTGAATAACTAAAAACTGAAACATAATTTTTAATATAATTTTTAAATACAAATTATTTCAATTATGTATGGAATATGACATTGTCATAAATGTGTGCTCTTATAACCATATTCTTCATAACATTCTACCACACTTCGCGTGTTATTTTAGCAATTTTATTTCTAATATTGTCCTGTATCATCGGAATTGTTATTGGCTTATTGGTGTAGACCTATTGGAAAGCCATATAATCAAGCGATCGAGAAGTCCAGCCGACATCACCACATTTTAATATTATGCGGCAGGGAAAAATTTCAAGTGTAGCTCAGGCTGTGTGTGAGGTAACACCGTCCTATTAAAGCTACCTATTTTTACATGCCTAATCAATCTAATTGGGCCACCAAGAAATTTTCCAATATGTGATGACAGCGATCACCATTAATGGTTCCAGCATTGCCATTATTATTTATATAATATGTTTGTTCTGTAGAGGAAACAAGAACTGTAGAAAAGGTGTGGGTCGTCGGTTCAATCTTGTAGCTCGGATGCGACGATATCTGCAACGACGTGTAGAGGTCCAGGGGGGTCCAAAATCGTCGTCCAGTGTATCGGCCAAAAATCGAAATCCAAGAAGGTTTGTAGTACATGCACGGTCAAAGGCGAGGTGGTGAAATAAAAACACGGAACTTTACTCAAAGAGCGCAGCGGCCGCCGGCGCATTATTTATTTAATACGGACCCGGACTGAGCGTGCGAAGCCCTCCGATTCGCGCCGGGCCGATGGGAGCGGGCATACAGACCCCGCGCCACCCCGATGCGGTCCGGTGCAGTCGCCGCCTGGCGACGAGTCATTTGGGACCCACCGAGCCCGGGTCGGCAGATATACATCATGGTTTTTATTTTGTAAAAATTGCAAATCTTAACCTAGAGCCATCGCGAGTATTTTATGATACATTTCAAGCTGGGGCGATTACCAAGGGATTTTTTATTACACCTTAAACTTGGAAATTCTATTTTTCGAATCTAAATGATTTTTAAAGGGTACAATATTATCTACAAGCCATCGCCACCCTCATGCTCTCTTGATTCTGTATATTACATTATGTGATATAATTTTACTTTAGCCTAAAAAACAGTTTTTCCTCTTGGCGGAATTCTGGCTTGAACTGTAGCCCGAACGGGCGTAGCCTTGCGCCGGCCGGGGCCCCTCTCCACCTGGCGGCCGCATGGGACACGGGGACTACGGGATACTATCCTGTGCGGCATAATGTTTTAAGAATTTCAACACATTAATGAGACGTTACATACTTTAAAATTAATTGTAATCAACTTTTCTCTACGACTAGCAAATGTAAACTGACAAATATCTGCTAAATCAAAATTGCAGTCAAAGAAAATCGGCCTGAAACATAATATTCACCCTGTAATAAAATTGACCAATTGGAAAGTTCATCGTATCGGATTTTCCCATAAGACCAACCCCTGTTCAACAATTCTCGAGAAAAATCCAAGATGAAACGGCTAGACTATTTGATGGGCAATTTAACTTCTTATTCAATAAAGGTACATGCAATAATAATAATAATAAACTTGTTTGATATTGCATTCGTTTCGTTTTATTTCTTACATATTTATTTTACAAGAATATTTTCACTCGTATGGTCGAATAATCTTGTAAAATAAAATTAACTTATAGTGCTACCGATTTCAAATTTCTTATCTACGTAAAACTTTTCATTGCCTTACCTTTATCTTTACTTTAAACTTTACCTTACCTTCTCAATGCAAAATTTTAGAAAAACACAAATCTCAAAGAAACTAAACTCCAGGTTCTCATGTTAGATCATTCCATAAATAATGCGATTTTTTCAATTACAGAAACTAAAAGTCGAAAGGTGGTGGGATAAACTACCTGCATCAGATAAAATTACTACCTGCTATAAAAGCAGGTATAGTAACTTATTCTTAATATAAGTTTTGAACAATGCAGTTCGATTTTAACAGTTATTTTTTTAAACCTATATAATGTAAGTGGCAAAGGAGCATATAAGGCATATCTTGCTTTATGAGTTCATTAAAGGCAACAACGCAACGGAGTGTACTAAAAATATTAATACAGTATATGGGGATCGGACAATAAGCGTAAGCAAGTATCAACAGTGATTCCAGAAATTCTACACTACAGTCTAGAAGACGAGCTTCATCCTGGAAAACGTGTAAGGCTCGACTAAAATGTCCTGCAAACCCTGGTGAAACAAAATCCCATTATATGTCCACCAGATGTCTTCGTTCTTCGTGAGCAATCCACCGCCTTCGTTTAGTCTTGAGGTTTCGAGGCACCCCTAAAATACTTGCGTCTCCTTATTTGTCAAAACGTCAACAAGGCTGGGTCGTCAGCTTCCTTTTGAAGTCACTAAGAATCCCTTGAGTCCTCTTTTGTTGTAAAATAAGTCGAATTGAGAATAAAAAAAGCAGAGGAGACCAAATCGTATCCCCGCCCTGCTTTGTTCGTGAGTAATCCTTCACGAAGAAATAGTATTGTCGTCTACATAACATCTCTCTGCCGTCGTGTGAGGAAGGGATGCTCATATCCCTTCCATAATTCAATATGAAATCACATCTTCGTGACTATAGTATCGGGAGTCGCTCCTTCGCGCTCGCAAGTTGTCAAAAAAATCCACAGAGAAATTTTCCTTACGCGGTGCAGTGTTGCCATTTGGTAAAATTTCTACTCCCATCACATCCTATGTGCGGTAAGTACCAGCTATAACGTTATAATACATAAAAGTTGCTGTTGGAAATTAAAATAGATAGACCAAAAAGTATATATAATGAAATGCCAGAAGATATAAGAAAGAGGGATAAAATACATAGATTCAAAATTAAACTAATCAAATATGTGCAAGATAAGTTGTAGTAAAATGGAACATTTTGATTGTATATATATTAGAACATATATTAATGTACTTATGTATGCACAACATTAAGAATAAATAATTTAATAAATAAATATTCAAAGCATCTTTATAATTTTAACATGAATTTTTGCGATTTTCATCTCTGCCACAGCGTCTAAAAATACTTTCTGTATCAAAAAGCGGTATACCAAAATTACGACCTATTTTTAAACGGTGTTTCATAATGTACGGTGCCGTTTTTCCTTCGTTTACGACACAGTTTCGAAACTTTACCTGTTTTAAATTGAAATCTGAAATCGAGGGGAAAGCGACCGCAGCGATTGGGGAAATCGCAAAATAATTGGCCCTAAATACACTGTTGAGTTCCCACGAAATTTCCCACAAAACCAGCGATCCCTGATTTATGTGACGTCACCACATAACGTACCTATTTTTGGTACGTACCAACTAACCCGTAAACAAGAAATACCACCTTAAAATACATTTCCAATTAAAATTTAAATGATCTTTGTTATTCCACAATATTATTCGATAAACACATAATGTAACGAATCGTTCAATTGTTTCACATGTACAGGTGTACTCATGGCACTGTACAGTCGGACACTGACGAATCTTTTTCTAGTATATTTTTTTTATTAGTAAAATATAATGTTTCATTATTTTATAGATAGGAAATGAAATAATATTACTCACATCTTAATAATAATAATGACTATCTATGCTTTTCGTCAGATGAAACTAATAGGAAAATAAAATATATGTTGGTTAAAAGTGAACAATATATTTGATTACATTAATATAATGGAAACCACCAAGAAATTTAGGAAAATTTGATGAAAAAAAAATGGTTTAATAATAATTATTATCAGTGAGTTAAATTTACTTTTATTCTGTATAAATTAAAGGCGCAACATACTGCGCACGGTGTACACAACCGGTATTATGCGTCAACTGACAACAAGTACGTTGTTGCATCACTGTCTAGTGTGAAGCAGTCATATAACTTTGTCTTTTTCTCGCTTAGATAGGGCTCACGCACGTATATCGACATACTTTGCTGAAGTGCCATGACCAATAAATCGACCTGTAACACAAATAGTAATATTATTTCAGTGCGCATAATTCGTATCGAGTCAAATTTGACAAGAATTGCTAAATTACAAAAAATTAAATAGATTTTACAATATCAACTTATTCAAAATACCAAATAAAATTAAAATAGTCGGAAGCCGTCAAATCAGGTGATTGAGGAGGTAAGTCGATATCACCGCTTTTCGACATTATGTGGCCGGGAATAATTTCTCGCAAAATTTCAATCGTAGCTCGGGCTGTGTGTTAGGTGGCACCATCATGTTGAAACTACATGTGTTACAGGTCCAATCGACCCAATTCGGCCACCAATAAGTTTTCCAACATGTGACGATAGCGATCACCATTAATGGTTAAGGCATTGCCATTATTATTTAAATAAAATGGTATAATGACTTTGACACGTTTTTGAAGCGATAGATACCCCATAATAAATTATAATTAACTATAATCTATGTTTATTTAATTTGAATTGACAAATCTGCCAAACCAAAACATAATATTCACCTGTACGTTGAATATTTTTTTTAGAGTTGTAGTTCTTATTTAAATATTTTTCAAGTACAGATAATTACTCTTTAGAGGTATACAACAAAATACTTCTGTATAAAAATATTGTATTTCTTCCCAAGCAAAACGCCTCCATTTCTAATTAATACAGTTCCTAGTGGCAATTAGCCCATAGTATAAACCGCATCGTTATTAGCAGCTTAACCTAAGTCCTTGTCTAATGTACGCCACTCCTAAATAGTTATGATATATTATTATAATTAGGCAAATTATTTACCAGCCACTACGGAGTATTAAAAACTAACGAATTTAAAGATTTCGATTCAAATTCTGCAATCGAATAACAACAAACTTGTTCTCTTTGTATTTTGTCAAGGGAAAATGAGTAATAACTCTCAACTTGAAAAAATGTGCATGAATGTTCAAAATCGATCTCCGAGTCCAGCGGGTATATCAAAAATTTTACTTCATCATTTTTACATTTTAAAAAAATGCATACAAAAGCAACTTGATATTTTTGCGAAAGGTATACATAACTAGCGAGACGATTAAAATCTACCCACGATAAAATTAATTATGGTAAACAAAAAAAAAATCTACACAACGTTACTACCGTACTTTAGGGAAATTTTTGAAAGCATTTTTAAATTAAAGATAGGGTTTTTATATCTCAATGAAAAATCTTATTTACGTTTTCCACGTGACCTTGGCTGAGATACTCTGTTAGTCGGTTTAATTTTATTTTCTAATCGGTGTGATCAAATCATACGAAAAATATTATAATCTATGAAATCGAGTTTTAGATAGCTTTTGCTGTAATTTTTATAGAATATATGAATTTAAGTAGACCAAATTATAAAAAATACATTAATTTGACCACTGTTCTTATTTGATTTATTATATAATATGAAATGCCGCTCAAAAACGATAGTGGAACATGTATTTTCAGGCCAGCAGTTCAGCGCTTAGTGAAAGCACCAATTCATAGTTTATATAATTAGGATGTTTACGGCCTAATGTTTGTATTTCTCTGACAGTACACCCAACCCGTGAAAACCTCAAATTTAACATATATATTGCGAGGTAGTTTTCTATACCCCACGTTCGGGCAGCCAATTGTGAGAGGTGGAATGGGGTGTCCAGCTTTACACCAGTACCATTAACTAACAGATCGTGAGTCAGTGAGTTCTTAATATCAGGATTGCATACCTACACATACTATTAGATTACATTGTCTCCTATACTTACGGAAAATATTTAGGTGATCATTATGGTAGAGAGCATTTAAAGGAGTTTTCATTTTACAAAGATTTATTATTCAAAAGTAATTCATTAGTGCAACTAGAGAAAAACAATTAACCAAAATTTTATTTCAATACGGTTTCAAACAAACATGATTACCGATTATAGGAATTTTAAAACAAATTGACTTTCAAGATCGTTGCACGTGGAAAACAACCTTGATATCAACAGTGCATAATAATATTGGTTAAAAGAAATCATCATACCATATAGATCATGAAATTGACAGGTTGAGTTAAACGAACAGAAAATTATTCTTAAAACAAACAATTTATATTATGATTTATGAGGTGAGGCAAGATTAGCGGTAGTTTGGTCACACGGAACGGATGAATGAAAGGAGAGAATGATAAGAAAGACATATGAAGCAAGTATTGATGGCACCAGAAGACTTGGCACGACAAGGTAAATCAGATACTGGAGGACGGTCATGTTAAAAGCCTCAATAATCGGCGAGCTTGTATGAAAAATGCACATGAATGTGGATGAGGCGAGAATTGTGTGTCAGAACAGAAGAGTGTGGCGCTCTATCTTCTCTGCCTACCCCCGCGGGGAAACAGCGTAATGGTAAGTTAGTTAATTAGTTTAATGTATTAATTTATATATTTATTCACCTTTCTACGCACGATATAAATATATATTGTATATATTTATATCGTATACGTTCACTTTATTCCCTGCAGTAATGTAAGATTTTAAAAAAAAAAACATTTTTTAGTATTTCGTTGTATACTAATCGTGGATTCAACATCAGGTACACTTATTATGTAAAAAAAAATTGTACAATTTTTACAACTAGCCATTTCTGTTAACGAAACTATCGAAACGTATTTTACGAAGTACGACCTTAATACACTCAAATTATTGTTATCGCTTTTTTTATATCGTGATTTTAATCGGGAACGGGAAATGGAGGTTTACCGATGAATAAATTTCACATCGGCCCAATTCACGCAACTTGCGAGCAAGTCCACCAGCGGCAAATGGCAACTTTAAACCTATTTATGCCTGCGCTTAAACTACTGGGATTTTTTTTCTCAAACCCTTCGCGTTATGATTGTCCGAGTAACGGACGAATTCAGTAGGCGGCGTTTCATACTCATATTTTTATTTCTCTGTAAATGAAATTCAAAAAAACATTCTCCAAAGGAAACTCTTATTTACGCAATTTATTTTCAATTAAAATTATATTTAGAACACGGTAAGAAAAAAATCTAATTTTTGGATTCCTGAAAAAATATTTTTATGGTAAACATATTAATAATTTATTATTATCAAATTCATAATTAGCGAAAAGCCTGGAATTAAATAAATTGAGAGAAATTATCACACATTTAATTTTAGTTATTTTAAAATGTATTCAGGGCAGGCAAACTTCTGACTATATTAATAGACGTCGTGAAAATAATGTAATGGATAAAAGAAAGCGCTTATAACCATGTTATCAAAATTGCATCACTCATTGTCCTAGTAGTGTAGTTTTGGTTTGTGTCCATGAATGAGATTTCTCTCGGAAATTATGAATTATTCATTGGATTCATGGATCAGTGATTGGAACTATTACTCATGGATTACCCAGGACCGTTATGTGAACAAAAGCTCTCATATCGGTTTTACTCATTCGCCACCAGGTTGGCATTTTTTTTTTCTCTACACTAATCCAGGTCGTACTGCATTGCAATGCAAACAGTGCCAAATAGCTTTATTGAATAATTTGAACACAATATAAATAAAATTATAAAAAAAAGAAAATATATTTGTACATACGTACACAACAAAGACACAAAAACAAATAAATAGAATATATATAAACGAAACAAAACAAGAGGACAGTTATAGCATGAAAAAAAAAAACTTTCTCCTCAAGGGAATTCAGAAAACATAAAAACGGTGTAGTCTACACACTAGCAAGCCACAACCGATAGAGAAGCACTCTGGTACAGCCTAGGAGTGATGGCAGGCGGATTACACCAGACAGTAGTAGGAATCTCCAGCGCGACACCCATGTCCTAATGAACTCCCGGAAGAGTTTAATTTCGCGGATAAGAATGATGACGCGACGCATGCAGTACATACGCACCCTTACAAACTCTCAGAAATTAAAGTCTTATTGAGAGACCATCGTGAACACAGGCCGTTAATTACTATGTGTATAAGATTTCGAAAAACCACCCCCATCCCCATTTTCCACCCCCTTAAAGTAGAATATTTGTACTTCTTGATGAATTTTTGCACACTTGACGTTTCAAATAAGAGGAAAATTACTGTCTACCTGAGATTTCGAAAAAACTACTCCCATCCGCCTAAATGAAGCTCTTCACTCTGCGTAAAGCGTTTAATGTAAATACAATTTTGAATTATATCTAACCACAAAGTCAATCAACAATATATATATTTTATGTTATTTTGTTTATTTTATTTATTTATGAGTTTGACTATTGACTCGTTTATAATAAAGTTAGAATCTCAGTTGTATTAGACAATGCAGCTTAAATACACAAGTAACTTCGTGATATAGATTCTCAATTGAAAGGAGACTGACGTAAATTGAAAATATGACCTCCCCCGCTCAAAGTTTCCAAGACGTTTGGAATTCTTGTTCTTGAACAATGACGTAATCCATTTCATCGTAAATATGATTCCATTCCGCTACCCTTGTCAGTCGATACATAAAATGGCGCTTCCGCGACATGACGCAATTCAATAATCCATCTGAAACGTCTACATATTTTTGTGAAATTGGCGTACACTTTGTACTGAGCAAGAAAAATCAGAAAAGTTTTATCGCCGACTGCGCATTGACAGGGCCGGACGCAGGAGAAGATGATGCAACTACACTAGGGTGATAAAAGTGAATCATGTCATTAAAGTATTTATTATCAATTTTAAAATATATTACATTGATAAAGCAACGTGACATAAATTATTACCACCACTTAACAAAAGCTTTATTGAGTGAAAATATTTTAACTTATAATAATTCACTTTATAAAAACATGAACAATATGACCTATATTGTGGCATATTATTTGCTTATTTTATTGACATTTAAATTTAAGAAGTTACGTTAAATGAATTTTTCATTTAATTTACTTTTAAAAAAACATGGTTAAAGTTGAAAATATATTAATTATTAAAATGTTAGTCACTCGATGCAATAATGGTTTCGTAATCTGATTTTTCATCATATTATTTTATATCTATCGATACATATATTTTTTTGATATATGTTAATATATTATACAACTTGTATTGGTATAATATTATTAAATATCATACGCTCGTATACCATATTCAACTAAAATGGCTGGGATAAAAGCGAGGAGAATGAATATTGAATACAATAAATCTGAGATGTCAATTAAAACATTTATAAAAATATTTACGGCTGCTAATATGTTAGTAATCAAATTATATTTTCTGTTTCTTATAAATATGAGTTATTTTTTGGATAAAATGCACCAATGCAGACACAAAAAATGTAATTATCAAATATTAAACTTTGTCTAGTTCTGCGGGCTCATAAGTGAATTCTAGTTACTTATCTGACGGTTTTGTATGCGTATAAATGGTATTTATAATATAACGTTGTATTTAAATTATATTATTATGTATATAAGATCTCAAGATTAAAATTAAATATATTAGAAGTATTTCAAGATTATTTTTAGTAATATTTTTCAATTTGATTAAATGAAAAAGAGAATTATCAATGTTTTTAAAATGTCTGCATCCAATCCTGGTTTCTTTCTTCTAACAGATTTTCTCCATTCTTGTCTCGGATTTACATTATTTATGGTATCTACATTACAAAAATAGACACTATTTTAAAAAATAAATTAAAAGAATATAATAATCAATTTTTATATAAATCACAGATAAAACATAATGATAATAATGATTATTGGGGTAGGATTTTATACATAAATAACTTTTCGAATCAAATATCTAAACACCTACCACGAAACATTAGACTAGCATTTTATACAAATAATAGTATAGGAAATTTACTCATAAATTCTAAAGACAAAGATGATAAATTTAACAATTCTGGTGTCTATAAACTTAGTTGCAAGGATTGTGCTGCATTTTATATTGGTAAAAAGGGGAAAAATTTTAATATAAGAGTAAGGGAGCATTTGAGATGTTTGAACAATAGTGGGTTTTCAGAATTTGCTAATCATTTGATAGAAAATGGTCATGATTTTGATAAAAAATTGGGATTGTCAATTTTGCATATAAACGGTGTTGGTCACAAATTAAATAATTTGGAATCGTTGGAGATAAATAAAGCGTGTAAAACTAATCAAAAAATTATAAACAACCAACTAAATTTAACTACGAGTCCCATTCTAAAATTTTTTCCTAAAAATTATTCGAGTAAATTTGTATTAAGTAATGATTTGAGTTAGGTACTAAAACAAAAAAAAAAAATTTAAAAATAGATTCTGTCAAAGAAACAATATATGTTTTAGTTAGTTATGACATCCTGAAGAAGAAAATGGTATTTTTCGAAACCGGTAGATGTATTTAAACTCATTTTAGTGGTTAATAAAACAAAGATAAAAAATAAAAATATATTATTATTTCATTTTGTGTAGGTATCTCTATATCATCTTTATTGATAAATCTACACAAATATATTAACCTATATTATGTTACCTATGATCTCGGTAAGTGAGCACATTTCCTATATACAGTGGACCCTGAACCACAATTTGCTCTACTATCTATTAACAATTCACTGGTGGCTGCTCGAGAGGCACATATAATATCGTCTACGAATATGAAAGATGGAATTGTGGAGATTTCAGCATTATTAGAGGTTGATGTCATTTGAGGGGGTGTGTATAATACTGAGAAATTAATATGGCATATTTGACTCGATAGTAATGATGAAAAAAGACAAGAAATTGTTTTTCTTTGGTTTTAGAATTATTATTTCCGTATCTCGTAGATTTCAGTCAGACAAGTTGATCTCTAATTTATGAATAGCGAAAATATTTTTACCCGTTACACATGCAATCACTCCGTCGGACAATAGTGCGATCAGTGCGAACGATACCGTGTATTCTATATTTACTGTGAGGTTGATGTCATTTCCGTGACAATATTTCGTTTCATTTATCGGTTTCGGTGATTTACTCTGTCCAGTGCGACCTTTGATGTTTCAAATAAAAAATGCACTATTACGTGTGATTATACAATATTTATGGATATGTAAGTCAACTTCCTCATTAACAATTTCACTGAATTAATTTAAGTAACGTATCTCGGCGGTTCAACCACCAAACTACTAAAAAAAAATTAATTAAAAATGAGTATAAGCGGCTAGTCTAAAGCTTCGGTCACTCAACTCGGTAAAGCCATTACCGCGTGACTCTCCCCGCCACGCGAGTTTCACAAATAATTCTAAAATATTGAAGAAAACATTTTAACCGACATTGTTGCCTTGGGATGTGTTTGCTGATAAAAATTAATAAGGGCTGGTTTATAGTTGACTTTGGAAACAAAATCTGCCTTTGTATTTGGGAACTAACTAACAAACTTAAGTTAAAAAGTTTGTTAAGTTGGCTTTAGAAACCTAGTATTGGAAATAGACGCCTGCACACACAGAAGTAACCCCTATACGAGCGGTATGTAAACAAACTTCCGTGGGGTCAGAATTATTTGAACGATTTGTATTTTTGGGTAATGTATTTTATTACCCACATAGCCTTCGATAATCATACAAATGGTTCGCATGTGATTCCAATTCCAATGTTGAGGTATTTCCTTTTATAACCGATTTGAAGTGAGCGATACCATTTAAAAACTAAACTAGTTTTAAAGGGTTACATGCTATTTTTTTAATTTTTTTAATTATAAAATATCTATGATGGAACGAGTAATGACCCGTGTCCACGGAAGAGATTTTTATGAGATTTTCGACTAGAGACAATCTCTGAGATGTGGATTTTGCTCCCATGAGATGCCTTAGAGACAACTCTCAATTTTCGCATTCACAGTACATACACCCTGTTTCAGAGATTCATAGAGATAAATGTCAAATGTCTGTCGTGATGTTTGTCAATTGGGTGATTTTGAATCTCCCCAATAGAAATTAAAACACAATAAATGTTATCATTTAACATCTTATGTTAATGATTAACCTTCGGGTACCGGAAGATCGAAAATAGGATCGAGGGCCGGAGCGGGGTACAAAGTGACCCCATTCAAATTTGCGTTTTAATAAAGTATAATGGTTTGAGCACGTTCTATCATATTTTTAATTAAATTTCTTATACAATGCGAACAAGATAATACTAAATTTGTCGTCATTTTATAAGAAACCGTAGTATTTTGAAGTGCCATCACTCACAAGCGTCCGGCCGTCGGGAGCTACGCGAGCAGAAGACCCAGCCGGACGTGCATGTCCTCTATGTTACGAACGAGTGTTCCAAAAGATACAATCCAGTATTATAATATTTTTTTCAAAATACATATAATTAGAAGTGGGATGGAATTATTGGAATTGTTTTAAAATACACACAAGTATAATATTTTACATTTATCTCAAAGTAAAATGATGTATAGATGACAAATAAAAATCTTAACAAACTAACTTACCATTACACCGTTTATCCGCGGGGGTAGGCAGAGAATATAAAGCGTCGCACTGTTCTATCCTAACACACAATTTTCACCTCATCCACACTCATTCATACAAGCTCGTCGATTGTTGAGGCTTCTAACATGACCATTCTCTAGTATCTGGTTTACCTGGACGTTCCAAGTCTTTCGCAGACGTCCTATATTTCTGGTACCATCAACACTTGCATCATATATTCTTCTTACCATTTTCTCCTCATTCATCCGTTCCATATGACCAAACCATCTTAGTGATCGTTTCTTAATCTTACTCATTATACTAACATCAACTTCACATTCTTTCCTTATTTCTTTATTCTTTACTGTCATAAATAGATCTGCCACATGTACGCCTAAGTGATCTCATGTCCACTGTATTCAGTCTACTTTCGTTCCTCTTCTGCCAGCTCCAGGCCTTACTTCCATACATCAGTGTCGGTACCAGGACTCCATTATGTATCACTAATCTTGCCTCGGTTGACAAGTTCCCACTAGATATAATTGCATTCAAAACGCCGTTCACTTTATTCCCTGCAGTCATCCTCCTTTCGATATCGAACATACTTCCCAAATATACAAACTCATCTACGTGTTCCAAACATTCATTACCTACAAGTATTTTGCACTGCATCTTGTTTTCCTCCTTCTCAAATACCATCACTTTCGAATTGTTGAGATTCATGATAAGGACGCTTCCCTTTTATACATCGTACATTCTACTCACTAGATTATTGTTCATTATTCTTCATTAGTACTGTATCATCTGCGTACAATAAACAGCATACAATCAAATCGCCCATTTTTGCTCCTACATTTCAAAATGAAGAAATCTAAACAGCACATAACTTAAAAAATAAATATAAACATTTTCATTAAAATTACAAACATAAACAAGAAAAAAGTCATAATATATCGGAAAAAAATAAAAAGGTAAATGTGGCAATTAAATATTGAAAGAAAGCATAAGGTGTAAATTGGAGTACAAGGATAATAAATATTATATAATAGCTAAAGAAAATATATAATTTTTTGAAGAATAAGTATAGGAATAATAGTACCACTAATTATTAAATATAATAGAGATAACATATATTTTAAAATAAAAGCTTCAAGAATATTATATAAAATTGCGTAGCGCGCACTAACAGTAAAGAGAGGTAAGACGCGACTGAAACTTACTATAGGGTGCTCGGTAACCCAGCGAAGATATCTAAGACGCGACTCATCCAAATACGTACGTCATGTCTGCCGTTACGTAATAAGGGGAATTAACTTGTAAAATGATCCCGATTGTCTTTGAAAAAACGTTATTTTCTCTACGTTTTACTGTCTTACTATACATTGTTGTTTTTTTTTTTTGCGCAATGCATTCTTTGGGATATTTATGAGGATTAAAATGAAGACTAGCTCAATATCATTAATATTAAATAAATAGTTCTAAAAATAAGATTTTTAGGGTTGTGTTGTGCCCCGTTCTGGAACGGGAGTGTTAATGACTTATATCTAACTTTCAGAATAGATAATTGTAGGGATCTATAGTACTTTAGGTGACGTTTATGTGCACGTATCTAATATTGCTGTCAGAACGTACGCCGTGTATAATGGTATACGTTTTTCTGTCTTTCTGACAATCTCAAGTTTATCTCCAGAGCAAAATCTCATCACGTGTACACGGTATTGAGATGTATCTCAACTAAATCTCTGAGATTGTCACCTTCTATGGACACGCACCTTAAAACTTATTGAATTTTACTTTGAACATCAGCGGTGTATTTTTTTTATTCAGAGACCATACATACATGCGTCAGTTTTATCAAATAAGTTATCCTTTGAAACCAGCGATATTAGCCCTGACTTGGCATTTTCTGGAACGAGGTCCCGTCAAAGATCTTCCACAAAGTAAAAGACAATGCTCAGGTCGTATCCAGGAAAATATTCAACATGGTCAGCAGAGTACGATAATGGGAATGGGAATATCGCCAAATGTTGACATATCTTTGCTTTCTGATGTATAAAATAAATACACTTGGAATGATGGTGGTAGCAGCAAAATGGAGCAACTGCCCATTCAGCCAGAGAATGCAAGAAGCTGATTCGGAAAATTTTCGAAGAAATAAGTATTTCCAGTGATTCCGTTTTTTATTGACCAGCACGTTTCTCTGATCACACAAGTCCAAATTTATTTTTATCCGAGGTATTTAAAAGTTCAAGTATTTTTCAACGAGCCTTAATCTCTTTTTGATCTGTAGAACTATATATTCGCGAAGAAATTAAAAAAAAAAAAAATTAATTCTATGTGTAAAATATATATATATGTACAGGGTGAATATTATGTTCCAGGTCTGTGTTGTTTTTACATAACTAGGAAATTAAACAAAATTTCCATTGGCAGCTTTTTTAACCATATATCTCCACATTCTCGTACACTTGGCGTGTTATTTCAGCAATTTCATTTCGAATGTTGTCCTGTAGCATCGGAATTGTTATTGGCTTATTGGCGTAGACCTTTCCATTCAAGTGCCCCCACAGAAAATAGTCGGGATCCGTCAAAGCAGTTGATCGAGGAGACCAGTCGATATCAACAGTTTTTAACATTATGCGGCCGGGAAGAATGTTCGGACTTTGTGTGTGGTGGTACCGTTCTGTTAAAACTATATGTGTTGCATGTCCAATCGACAAAATTCAGCCACTAATAAGTTTAGTAATGTAACGATAGCGATCACCATTAATAGTTACAGAATTCCCATTATTATTTAGATAAAATATTTTAATAACTTCAACACGTTGTTGAGGCGTTACCTTACATTATAATAAATTGTAATCAACTATTCTCTACTACTAAATGCAAACAGATAAATGTCTGCCAAACTAAAAAATTACAAAAAAACATTTTTAAATACGCTGCATTTAAAAATACATTTATATTCCCTTAAAATAATATTGTTCTGATTACATCAGGAACTCCGATCTGCCCAAGCGTGGCAGGAATCTGGAGTTGTTTAGAGCCTTTATTCGAGTGTGGGTCTCCAGATGGGAGATCCTCCGGAGGACTGCTGAGTAACTTCATCATTATTTGTTATTCTTATTTTCTACCTTCTGCCTAAATATGATCTGCGTTGTTCTTGTCGGTTAAATCGCCCGGCAGTGGTGCGTGGAGGGTGAGTCTCTTATATGTTTTTATTTTGTGCCGTCTCGTTTCCCGGAAGGGAGTGCCTCTTCACTTCCTCTCTTAATGATATTATTTTAAATTATCTATGTATTACATTATATTATTATATATTATGTACTAATAAAAAGAGTCAACCGGGGACAATGAGGGCAAATTTTGTTTTGGCAGCTGTGCAGTATCGTCCTGTCAATATGCGGGGCGCTATCGAACAGCTGCCTAGTAGTGATAAAAAATGACAACCAGCCGACGAATGAGTAGGACCGAAATAGGAGCCTTGAGTTTATTGCATCGATCCTGGGTAAGCGGTGGATCCGCTCTTATTGATTACATAATTATTATGCTATTGTATGAAATAAATCATTATCTTTCATCGGTACGGATCCAGACTGATCACATTTATTAGAATTACAGTCATCAAATATTTAAAAGCCGCAGCCATTTACATACAAGGTTTTAGCTGGATTGACTAGATAAAAGTATTACAATGACGGCTACATACCATTTATAGAAAATATATTCGACATTTTAGTGATTATATTAAACCCATCGTCCGGCAAGATATAAATGTTGATGCAATTCATAACCACAGGGATTTAAAGTACCTAAAATCGCTTCGGCATTTTCCAAGATAAAGAGGGTCTAGAGACTAATAATTAAAATTAAGAGAAGCTGATTGGCATGGTGCCTAAAACTACAAAGTAGTTCAGAAATTATACAGTACGAGTAATAATATCTATACCACTAAATACATTTCGAATGAGAGTTAAATAAATCATTTATAAATCGTAATGAATAAGAATATCTTATTTTTAAATATATATCCAGGTCTATTCTCAATCTCAAAGCAATATCAATAACCATGACCTACATCGCTATTGTATAACATTGTACACATCGTCAATTTTGACGTTTTCTACGATTGAGTGACTTGAAACCAAAGTTTCAATTTCAATGATTGGTTATGCGAATATTGCGAATGTTTGTTGTCTATAATTGGATATTTTATTTATGGTGTAGTCGGTTTCTAATTGGTCAATAACCAAATAGACATGAAAAAGAGTTGTGCATTCGCACGCGTCGACATCAGTAGATGATTTTATTTTTTCTGTTATATTAGAAAAATAAACACGGATTATAATTTTTTAAATATCTTATATACATATTCTTATTAATATATAATAATTAATGATTTAATAAAATAAGTAAACTTCTCTCTGAAACGCATGATTAAAACGTATTTTCATTGATTTATACCATATTTCAAACTCTTCCAAAACGTGAGCACACTGGTATAACATCAATTTTTTCCATGAAAATAGTATCTAGTTTGCATTTAAAACTAAATTTCAAGATAAACCAAATAATAAATAAAATATAAACCAAAAATGCTTAATTAATATTTCATTTACGTGTGTAAAGTAATCAACGTTGTGTTTTATTTTACTATTTTTTTTTTTTCATATAGTTTTGTTAAAAGTTAACTACAATGGAATTTTGTAATATTACTAACAATTATTTTTAAGGAGAACACATTATTTAACACAGTTTTTCAGAACATAGTTCTGTGATTTGTATTAACGATTCCAAAATTTAATAGATTTAATTAATTAATTTAATTCTGGCGTCTCCTATAAGATTTTACTCAAAGCAATCTGAGATTCTCCTTATACATGAAGTAGATTGCTTTTTAAAAATGTAATAACAGACGTAGCAATTTGAAAGTGAAACAAGTAGATTCGAAAATTTGTCGTCAACTTATTATGTTGACATGGTGCAATGGTCAACGCACTTCCTCGAATAGGAAGAGTTTCTGGTTCGATTCCCGGTGGCAAAGAATTTTAGTTTTCAATAAATTGATTTTATCTGAATATCTTTATAATTGACACATTTAATTTGTATTAAAAACAATTAATTTATATTATATTTTAAAGAGAATTATTATTTTTGAGGTTGTAATTTTTTTCGGAACATAGTTCTGTGATATTTTATACAAATTAAATGCATCAATTAGAAAGATATACATACAGATAAACTCAATTTACCGAAAAAATATTTTAGCTGCCACCAGGATGTGAGCATTGATGTAATAATTTGAAATAACTGCAACATATAAGTTCTAAAATTTGTCGATGACAAAGCTGACGTAGTGTAATTGGATAACGCACTTCGCCGGATAGGGAGAGATCCTGGTTCAAATCCCGATGGCAGCTAAAATATTTTTGCGGTAAAATGAGTTTATCCGTATATATATCTTTCTAATTGGTGCATTTAGTTTGTATTAATTAATATAATAATAAAAAACGATAAAATCGTGTATCTAATAGAAATACAAATTCATTTAAAGAAAACAAATATACCTTGTCACACTTAGTAACTAACTAACTATCTAGGTATCACAATGCCAAAATTAGATAAACTTGGACGTATTTGCTTAGACTGTCGGTAAAATATTTGCTTAGTAACCAAGTAGATGGGGTTTTGATCCTGGTCCCGAGACACAATCAAGTTTTTCATTGCACACGCGCTTTGCTTTGTTTAAAACGTAGTAAAAATATTGAATACTTCTCTATTTTAAAAAGATACGGCACTCACAAATATACAACGCGCATTCAAACGTGTTCTATATCGCATTTACACCTGTTCAATGCCGTCGCATTTATGACAATCTCGTATCTCAAAATTGATTTATTTTCATATTAAATCAAATTACGATAATATTGTGTCAAACAAAAAACAATCAACCCATTTTATACGAATAATTGTATTAATAGTTGTCTTTTATCTTCCTTTTTTATTTTAAATTAATATCCAACTGGTGGTTTTCGATATTTAAAATTTTTTTTTTTTTATTAATTTTGTATTATACCTACCCATATAATTTGTATAGATAAGTGTTTGAGTTTAAAAAAACGAGGATATGTGGGTACCAACTTTTGACAACTCTGTATATAGTCCGAAAATTCATATACATACATATATGTGTATGTGTCTTTTTATATTTTAACGATCTTGGATTCATATTACGTAACATTTTATAACAATATGTTGGTAAATAAGCAGGGGCGTGCAGTGCATACAAATAAAAAAGCTGTTCATTACTAAAAAATCTGGGAAACAAATATAAATGAAATAATCTATAATATGGACCGTGAACATATATTTACGGATTTATTACAATTAGCGCTATCTGTGTACTAGTAGAAACTTAAATGGCTTTGTTCTAAAAACTACCACGACAACCCACCGCTGCAGTTGTAGCACTAGTAGCTACAATCGACGTATTATAGCTATTCACATTACTATCGTCTCGTTTAAAGCTAGTGAATTACTCCAGTCATACAATTGGCTATTTACTGAATTGAAAATTCCTTTCTGTCGATCTGTTTTGTATCGAGTTGTTACTTATGCTGTTTTTTAACAGAATAATATTAGAAAGGCTTACAACTGCGTGCAAATCATTGAAGTGTCTACTTCCTCTTTTACTAATTCGCGAATTTTATTATCTTCCTGTTTTTAATGTATTGATTTCATGGTCATTCTTTGCGTTCGAGGTGCATTTGGCGCATAAATTTGTTTTTGATTTGGGAAAAACAAAAATCAATTGGCAGAACTATTTCCCACGTTAATCATTAATAAAAATTATTTTTACGTTTATGTGAAGGATTATCAAATAATAAAATAATCATGTTCAGTCATAAAAAGTGTTCTTAAAAACGTTCATACATTTTTTATGTTGATTTCTATATAGGTAAGAAGGTATTATTTTAAGTTAAAACTCAGATTTTAAAAACACTATTAATAGTACTCTAAAATTACTAATAAATACATGGTAGGGTCATATAAATGACGGATTCATGTTGTCTAAAGACGTCGATTAAACGAAAAATCATAATCCTATGTACAACATATATTGTAATACAAATATTATTTGCGATTGTATAATATTATTGGTAACAGCATAACCTAAATCTATACCTTCTGCACGCCATTGTAAATAAGGTACCTATATATTTTTCAGAATTACGAAAATGTACGAAAACATTATTACTGCTTCAAAACGGAATGCGTCCCCACATTCTACGAAAATAATTGAGAATGTAAAAAATAACAAAGGTATTTTTCATAAAACATGTTATTTTCGTGAAATAACTAAACATACGCATTTCATCTCTGGAATTTTTAATATGATTTAAAGCGTCAACTCATCCGATTGAAAACAAATTAATTAAAATTTATCAAGTGACTATATTTTACCCAAATTCATTCGAAAGTCGAAACCCTTTTAGGGGGGGAAAAGAATAGCACGACCCTTTATAAAAGACTGAAGGTCTACGATAAATTACGGGAAATTTTCACATTAGGGTTAACTGTTTACTGGTTCCGCAGACTCTGGAGAAATTCTTTTAGACTCTGGGGCCTTGGCGAGTTTTCTGGTTTCTATCAATTAAGCGGCCGGAACATTTTGGGATTCACTTACGGAACCCACATCATTGACCTACAGACCTGCCAAACCTTCAAATACCCAAGCATTTTATACCCACTGTATGTTAAATGAATGTTCACGCTCTACAAAATGATTACAAACTTTTACATCATTTAAATTATTTTTAAATACTTTTTTTTAATTTTAAAAATTATATATATCAACAACTAAAATAATCAAAAAAATGTTTTTTTTACTAACTGCAATATATCAAAAATAAATGAAAAATTCTTCTTCTTAATCATAAAATATCCCGTATACACGAAATAAGTCACGATGAGATAATCGAGATTAATCTCAATTAATCAGATTGGTAGAGACAAAAACTTAAACTTATGTATACGACTTTCGACAGCGCGACTCGACACGCGCATATAAACATCACCCAAAATTATAGATACCTACCACTCTTTATTCTGGAAAGAGAGATACAAACAGAAGTCATTAAATTTCAAATATTTATACAATTTTAACAACTGCTGGGGAGATTCAAATTCACTCAACTGATGAATGGAACATCAATGGTCTAATATTTAACGTTTGACGTACAACAGGTGAGGTGCGAAATGGCGAATCTCTGAAACTTGGTAATTTCAGTGTAGTTTACAAAAGCCAAGAGTTTTCTCCAAAGAATGTCACGTGAGAACAATCTGTTTCAGAAATTGTCTCGAATCGAAAATCTCATCCACTATAAGGGTACGTGATTCGTTACGCACTGAGAACAATATTTATTTCCTAAGAAAAAGACAATTTCAAAAACCTACCAAAATTTTTTAATTATTATACTTAAAGCTTCGGACAATTCTCGACAAATTACAATATGAATGGTAGAATCAAATAACGCACTAGGTACCATTACCGACTATCTGAGGAAAACAAGAAAAGGTAAATAATAACGTCATATTTAAGTTTTTATCAGATATTTCTTGAAAAATCTGTACTATACATCCTACCTCTGTTTTTTACATAAAAACTAAAAGTAATAGTTTTCTGTGCTTCCTGTAATTAAATTGTGAAAGATAAATTTTAAACAACTCCAAGCACTCTTTCTCATGAAAGGCACTAAGTCCATCGTCTCTGTATTTAACATTAGCTAAGTACCCCGAACATATTCAAACGGCAAACTGGCCTAGTGATGTGCAACTGAGGTACTAGTTAATTTCTATGGTCATTATTTTTATTGTTTACTATTAAATTTTGTCTTACTGAGACATAAAAATAACTAGTTAAAGAAAATAAAAATGTTATAAAACATATGTTATTGTGTTTAGTTTTTCAGGCATATTTTTAAAATTTAATTTTAGATAAATTTTGTTCATTTTATAACATAAGGTAAATGCTACTGACGTCATCTACATACAAAGTATAATCTGTATTAAAAAATAGTAAGAAAAGTAATAGTTATTGGTGTTAATAAAGTTAAAAGTTTTGCATTAAGTGAGTTAAGTAACAACATCCACCTAAATCTAATTTTTATTAGCAGAGTTGCCTGTAGAACTCTTGGTATTACATTTGTTTTGGGTAATGCACCATTTAAAGTAAATCTTTTTTCTTTGCGCTTCAGATCTTAGAAGAGCAGTGAAGCTGGGGAACTACAAGCCTTCTTAAATCTGCTGGAGTTTTATTTCGTTTCAATACAGTTATTACTCTCCATGGCTCCGCGTTGTGGAGAATAGTTCTGACGAGACCTTGATGGAAGTCGTCACTGCGTATTTTTATCCACCGGGCTCTCGAGATACCCGCCTTGTCAGTATTGATTATACTATCTGCTGCTTCTTAAAAGTCCAAGAAATCGCTGTCATATCAATATATCAATAACATGAAAAGGCGTTTGCCGCTTCTTCAATCGTTTTTATCAAATCTTCAGGCACCATAGAACTGCCCACCTGTTTTCTTTTTTTTATAAGAGCAAAATCTCTATAAACATTTTTTGCAAACTGGGAATATATTTCCTGAACCGTTTGGCAAACAAAAACTTACTGTACACTGTCGTTTGCTTTTTTTAAGGTCACTGTATGTACCATTTCACCTTCGTTTAATCCGTACTATATTTATTAAGCTCATCAGATATTAAATTTGTTTTTTATTATTCTGAAGCTTGCAGAACTCACGAAATAATGTCTATTTTTGGTCTTCCCCAATTTCTTTGCACTTTTTATAGCATTTGAACAAATTTAAATCCTGTTCAACCATAAAATATATTCATTCTTCTAATATTATCTTACTAGCTTTCCTACTGTATCCTTCGAATGTATCGAAATAAATAAAAAATATCTTCAAGCAATGAAAACATTAAAATATGAATTTATCTATTGATACCTACATTACCGATTCATCCATTACAAATAGTAACTAATTAAACTCAACCCAAGCGAAAATATAGATATTAATTAATAATATCGCTAAACGTGCACCGTATTGCACATCACTAGCCCGTGACATGGCACTGGGATGAACGTTAATCCAAAATCACAAAATAAATCTTAGCTCGTTTACTGGAATGATCTTCTTAGCTGTTGATATATATTACAGGGCTTGTGTTTTTCTTCTTTTATTTGCACTATATTCTTTTAAACACCTTTTTCTTGTCACTTGTATGGGGAGCTTACCTAACGCGCGTGCCACTTTCTCGGCCATTTTCATACAAATTGACGTTAGCAGGCAATAGCATTTAGTGCCGTTTTTAAATTAACAAACTGCGACACTTAGCAAAGACGTGATATTCAAACAAGCATAAAGGCTGAATGCAGCATTGCAAGGATTTATTGCATTATTAGGGTTATTGGCGACAACATATATAATAAAGCTGCATACTTAGTTTGAAAAATGAAATATTGGTACTTAGTGCCATTTTACTTCAATCATTCATATGTTAATAACAACAACAATGGTAACAAAATGTTGCTGTGTTAATTTCTGTGAATATGCAGATTTCTCCCCTTTCTTATATTTCTACACTTTCTAAACCGTAAAACATTATAAGAGAAAAAGTTCACGCTTTAATTAATATAAGATTATTTGAAAAGTACTCGTAGTAGAAATATCGAACACAAATATTTAACAATCGAACGACACCTAGTATTATAAATATATATAATAAAATTGTCGAATGGCGAATAATGAACAAGAACTACAGAGTCTAGTGAGTAGAATGTACGATGTATGCAAAGAAAGCGACCTTATTATGAATGTTAACAAGTCAAAATTGTAGTATTCGAGAAGAAGGAAAGCAAGACACCGTTCAAAATGCTTGTAGATAATGAATGTTTGTAACAAGTAGATGAGTTTGTGTATTTGGGAAGTATGTTTGATGGAAACGGAATGGCTGATAATGATATCGAAAGAAGGGTGACTGCAGGGAATAAAGTGAACGACGCATTGAATTGAATTATATCAACAGGAATTTGTCAACCGAGACAAGACAAGCGGTACACAATGGAGTCCTGGTACCGATTGGAACGACACTGATGTATGGAAGTGAGGCTTGAAGCTGGCAGAAGAGGAACGAAAGGAAAGTAGACTGAACGCAGTGAAAATGAGATCACTTAGGCGTATATGTGACAAATCTATTTATGACAGAGTAAAGAATGAAGAAATATGAAAATAATGTAAAGCTGATATTAGTGTAGTGAGTAAGATTAAGAAAGGATCACTTAAGTGGTTTGGTCATATGGAACGGATGAATGAGGAGAGAATGGTAAGAAAAATATACGACGCACGTGTTGATGGCACCAGAAATAGAAAACGTCCGCGGAAGACTTAGCACGACCGGATAAACCAGATAATGGAAGATGGTCCTGTCAACAATCGGCGAGCTTGTATGAGAAGATGTATGAATGTGGATGAGGTAAAAATTGCGGGTCAGGACAGAGGAGTGTGGCGCTCTATCTTCTCTGCCTACTCCCGCGGAGAAACGGCGTGATGGTAAGTAAATATAATAAAATTATAATATTGTGTTGCGAAATCTGAATTATAAATTATTATAAAATACATAGCAAAGACAGATTTTAGACAAAATTTGTTAAAAACAGTTTTTTCACATGGTCAACTTTACAGTGCCTATTTATGAATAAGATTATTTGAAAAATTTTGTGCGTATAATAATTTCTCTGATTCGATTGTTAAAGGGGGGAGGGGTAAAGGCTGAGCCCTTTTGTCTTCGACATATGAGGTAACAACAATGGCCTAAGATTTTTTGGGGGACCCTATTGCGGGGAACATAGTGAAATTGTTTTTTTTTAATATCAGGTAATTTTAACTTTGTATATAATTATTTCAAGTTGTAGCAAAAAAGGGGAAAGTTTTTTATATAATACATTTTATTTCTATTTTATATCTGATTAATTCTTTTTTTGTTTGATTTTGTTGAATTTTTAACAAATTTTTATATTTTTAGTGAAAGTTTTTATAAAATCTTATTCAAAATTTGATTCAATAGCGTCTAGAACAGGGTAAATAAGTGAAATGGGACAAAGATGATGAGGATCGGGTGAGGGATCGTATAGGCCGAGGGAGTTTATGGAATGGTTAGGGATAGAAATTAATTTTAAATAAAATTTAGACGGTAAATCGTGTATGTATATTGTGTTTCTGATGTGGGGTGAGTTTGTGATTCTCCTAAGGATATAGTTTTGTTTGAATTCTAAAATTTTTGTATTACTTGAACCCCAGTTGGGGCTCGCGTATGTGAGTATAGGACGGATGATTGCTTTGTACATAAGTAATTTGTTTTGTAAGGATAGTGAACTGTAGGAATTATATATTAATTTACAATACTGTAAAGTAGGTATAGTAAAAAAATATTATTTTAAAATTAATATTTTTTATAACTAATTTAATGAACACTCATGTTAATAAACCTGCTTAGTGTTACTGAACTGCATGTCGTGGCATTTTCCGGGTTAAGCACCTGCGGTCGGGAGGTGGGGGCGTGTGGGACCCCTCTCTAATTAGCAACTCACGAAGACTTGGAATTGAATACAGTTACGAAAGTTACTCTGGGGTGAAGCTTCGTTAAAGTTTTAAAAACATTTTTGTGTTAACAGAGTCGCGCCGCACCCTGTAGGGTTCGTTTCACTCATCGGGAAATATTTAATCAAAAAGTCTTTTCAAATTTTCGGTTAAATGTAAATACGCGAAAAGTTCAACATTTCAATGGAACATTTCCTTGTAATTAAGCGGATTTAAAAGACAAAAAAACTTTGATAATTTGAAAGGAAATTTATTCACAAAAAAAATGTTTAAATTTTTGTACGAATTAAAAGTAAATCGTTATATTTGAATAACATGATTATATTATATTAGAGACTTTTTAAATAATAAAATTAAATTGAAATTATTATTCAATAAGAACACTGATAAAACAAACTATTAATATTTGCTACTTATAAATATTATTTTTTACAAAAACCAAATTATACAAATCACCTATATATTTAGAAAAATCTATTTATCGAAAAATATTTAGTTGCCACCAGGACTCGAATCCGGAACTATTTTCTTGTACTGCAAATTCACAGAAATAAATGTGATTTAATTCAAATACGAGGCGCGTTTTTTAAGTAAGTACCCTTGCCGGATATTCCCGGTATAGCGCTGCGGTTGCGATGTTGCGCATGCGCAATGGTTTCCTTCATCTGTTTACATACCACATGCAACGTTCGATATATTCACATAGTGTGGCCATCTTGTAGCGAGTGGTTGAAATGTTCAATATAATAGATCAGCCCGCCGACTGATTCGTTTCTTAAATGCACGAAACATGAAACCAGCTGACATTCATCGCCAAGTCAAGTGTGTCCTGATTTGGCGCTAAGTGATTTCCATATTTTCCTTCATCTGAAGTGGTTCCTTGGCGGCAAGCATTTTAATGACGATTATGAACTCGAAGACGAAGTACAGACATGGTTTTCATCCCAGGCGGCGACGTTCTATAATAAAGGTATACAAAAATTGGTGCCCCGTCATAAGAAGTGCCTTATTAATAATGGCGACATTGTTGAGAATTAGTTTAAAGTGTGTAGCGTCCGAATAATATAAAGTGTTGTAAAAATGATGTTGTGTTTCTTTAAAAAACGCGCCTCGTGTATTACTTTTCTTTTCTAATTAACACAGTTAAACTTATAGATAATATAGTTTACGGCACGACTCTGTTTAAAAACGAAATTATATTATACTCGGTACATACACGTGACCGTACAATATGTTTATACATCAGCCAGGTACACAATATTATACGTTTACAACACCGCGCACTTCTCGTGTTTCTGTAGTATTGGCCCTAGCCAGGGTCAAACGAAGAGTTAGAGTACTCTGCACGATATGAGTTCAATGACCCGATTTTTTATCCTAGAGAGCACAAGGCGGAATCATTAAAACGAAATCATGTTACGTGGATCGCATCCGTCGCCAATCTCTCTCTATACAGTACACACTGCACCCACGGTACACTTCTTCACGGCAATATGCGTTTATGGGTCGCACGGTTTGCACATTATCCGACGGTGGACTATTTGTGGTCCAATTTGGATAAAATAAACAGCGTTCAATTCGTCTGTTAAACTCTACGACATACAAAAAAAATTTAACATGAAATTTAAAAAATCTGAAATAAAACAACTTCATAAAACTATGAAGTTATCCCAAAGACTGCCATAGGCTGGCCATGTTGAAAGAGTGCCAGATAACAGGACACCAAAGATCATCACAAGTTGATAGTTCAAGAAGCAAATCAAGGCAGAGATGGGAGGACTATGTGGAAGAGAATTAGAGCAGGATGAGAGGGTTCGGGAATTATAGAAGAATGGCCAAGGATATAAATAAATGGAGAGCAATTGTGGAGGATGCCAAATCCCACCCTCGAATGTAGTGCCGTGGAAGAACACGAAGAAGTTCTAGAGAAAAATAAAAATTACGATAAATTGGAAAGTAAACTGATTGAAAGGAAATTTTGCTAACATCGTAAGTAACAGTATAACCTTCGTTTATGACTACTGCACGCCATTTTGGTACTACCCATAAAACTTAACTTTAAAAAAAATTAAAATGTAGTCTTTTTTAACTCTCGACAAGGTTCTTTGAGATAAACCTAATAAACAAAACAAAAAATGTAACGATAAAAAAATATTTTATATATTGTAAAATTTTATTCTATTCCCATACAATAATCATCATAATTATAGATAATCACCCTGGCAGCACTAAGGCAAACGATCCTGTAATGGCGGTCGCTCTCTGAAGCGTCCTGTCAAATTTAAATATCTGTCCTTTATTGGCTTTTTCAGATCCGAAAAACTTCAATACCTCATTGGCAATTGTCCTAACGGCACCGCGTACTGTTTTAAATGTTTTCGACCTGATTCTTCTCTAAATTTTCGCGGACGGAGGGGATGTCAGTCCGAAATGTCAACGCTCGCCAATTCGTGTTGGTCGGACAGTAGTCATTATTTGGGTCTAATTATTGTCTATTATAGAGACGTATTATTTATACCAATTCTCGCCATCGAAAAGTGAAAATAGTTTATATTTCAGTGTTCAAAACCTATTTTGTTCGTTTGTGAAAGATCTAGTGGAAAATAAAAAATAAAAGCATTCGAAATAAATAAAACTTTATTATTTAAATATATACACAACAATCTGTAGGATTAAAACGATATATTTCTATGCGTTACTTATGTAAAAATATTATAATAAAAAGTATTATACTAAAAAGCGTTCATCTATTAAAGTTTTTCTTGCTAAATTCTTCTTTCCCCCAAAATTACGACACATTGATAAACACTGAAAAATAAAAATAAAGTAACTAAATTTATTAGTTTTCTCTCTGCAAACCTTAGAATTAATGACTGCTAAAAAACAGAGAAACACTAGATAAAAAAATATTCATATACCTGTAAAATGATTAAACTGTATGTTGTATAATTAAATTGCTTATTAAGTGATTAATCTCTATGTCAAATGAGTAAACTGTATACAAATTATTAAACTGCATGTAAAATAATTAATTAAACAGCATATTTTTAATGTTACCTTCCACACAACAGCATTTACCAGAGCTGCTAATACATAGTTTCCAGATATCATTTGTACAAAGCAAAATAGATAGAGATCAAAAGTAGCCAATGTCCATTCCTGACCATACCTAAAAAATTATTAAAATTTTAGATATATCAGATTTGCATGTTTTAATCTAATCGTCAATATTTTAAAATTACGCCAAGACTTCAAACCCACTTCAATTAAGGTTAACTTAAAAATATATGACAGGTGTTCAAAAAAGAATACACTTTTATTATTTTTAATACATATTATTATTATCCTGATGACGTATGGAAGTGAAGCCTGAAGCTAGCAAAAAATAGATGAAAGTAAACTGAATGCAGTCTCATTGAGGTCACTCTGAATGTGTGTAAACCTGATCTTAGCTATAATTAAAATACGGCCATACGGGTGGTTTGGTCATGTGGAACAAATGAATGGGGAGAAAATATAAAGAAAGATATGTGACATGAATGTTGATGGCATATCCGGAGATTTGGCATGATAGCATAAGGTAAACCATATGATAGAAGATGGTCCTGTTAAAAGCCTCAACAATCCACGAGCATGCATTAAAGGGTGTATGAAAGTAGATGAAGTGTGAGTTGTATGTCAGGAAAGTGTGGCACTGTGGGAAAATGGAGTGATGGTAATTACATATTATTTTTAATTAATCAAATCAAATTGAAGAAAAAATATTGAACACAATTAAGGAGAACACATTATTCTTATTGTGAAGTTGTAATTATTCAGAACATAGGTTAATGCATGTTCCCCGGATTGGAAGAGATCCAGGTTTGAATCCTGGTAGCAACAATAATATTTTTCGATAAAATTGATTTTATATGGATATCTTTCTAATTAATACATTTAATTTGTATTAATAATATTTTAATAATAGGGTTGTTTTACAGCCATAAGTTTTTGCACTTCTTAAATCGCTTCGGTGCAGGAACCGCACGGGGGTGGGTCACACGGGTGACAGCGTGCCGGAGTTTGGTCTTTGGAAATTTAGTCACAACGGTTCGCTTCACAGGGGAACAACGCGCGTTCTGCGTAAAACAGTTTAACAAAAACAACGAGTATATGAGTATGGAATTTGTGTCGGTTTTAATTGTTTTTGTTTTGATAATCAGTTGACCTTGAATATTTTATATTTATATTTGATCTATTATATTTACCAAATAATCCTTTGAAAAGACTGCGGGTCTCCGGAAACATTATAAAGTAAAGTCGTTTTGTTGCTACTTTCATTTATTAACTCTACATCTAATAATCTTTCAATCCATCGCTTCTCTCTCACTTCATAGTCCAAGTCTTCTAAAGCCTTAAACATTCAGATGTAATCAAATTAAATTATTTTATTTTCAATACAAACATGCTATTTGAAATAGAGTGGGAAAAATGAAATCTTCTAATGATTCAAATTATACACATATTAAGTGAAAGCCTGTGAAGAAAAAAATCATGCAATATTTTCAAATTAACACAGAATTGTTGGTAAATACCACAGACCAGTAAATGAGTAGACATGAAATAAAGTGTACATATAGGAGAGGAGTTTGAAATATTAGTTGCGGGATGAGGAGCATTCTACATACATTATTTGTGATAACATAAATCTGATAGTTTATGATATTTATGCAAAAGTAAAAGTATTTACTCTTCGAAAATTAAATATTTGTATAAACAAGGCATATTTTTTACATTAATGGATATTATATTGTCAGCGTCTAAATTTTCATTCCAATCGAGTCATATATTTTTTTTAAAGTCGCGGAGCTATTTGATTGCGTAAGTGGTGGCAAAGTAATCAAGTAGGTAACACCAAAATGAAAATATTAAAGAAATTTTTGTTAGTTCATGTCTATATATTTGATAGTCTGTGATAGATACCTACCTTCTGGTATCAATTCAAATCAGACCTATGTTCCTACCTAGTTTACAATATTTGTTCATGTATTATTGCCATTCAGTCCCAGACAATAATAGAAAAACTTTATTTGAAAAATGTGTGCTTATAACTTATATTCGCAAGCCATTATTAACAGTGTGATATACAAATGGTGAGAATTTAATTTATGTAGATACTTACGTGGTCAAAAAATGCAGTCAGAAATTTATTTACAAGTCTGGATGCCTGTTCTCTTCGCTCGAGTGATGGTGGTAGAACAGAGACCACTTCACTAATATGACCATCTCCATCGTCTTTCCTCGAAGACTTGGTAGCTGATCTTCCTCTATTAGATCCTTGAATTCCTTAGCGGTTGAAAAAAATTGAATATGTATTAAATGTTTTTTAATAATATGCATTGATGTAAAATATACATCTTGTACAATATACAAAGATTTAATTTTCGAAGAGTAAATACTTTTACTGTGGCATAAATATGTTATAAAATATTGGTTTTATTTTTCTATAAAAAATGTGTAGAATGCCCCTCGTCCCGCAACTAATGTTCCAAACCCCTCTCCAATATATACACTTTATTTCATGTCTATTCATTTACTGGTCTGTGTATTAAATAAATTATGTTTTTATACACAAATATATTTATGTAAAACCAGCCAAGACAAGACTAGCAGCACATAATGTAGTCCTGGTATCAACGTTGATGTACAAAAGTACTGCATGGAGCTGGTAAAAGAGGAACAAAATTACACTAAGTGCAGTGAAAATGAAATCACTTAGGCTTGAAAAATCAATTTATGATAGATTAAATAATTACTGGATGGAGGCTGAGAGATAAGATGGACAGAAAGTCCAAGAAATCATCGGAACCTCGCTACCCATATCAATCATGACCACATCGACCAACAGAGAGAAAAAGAATTATAAATTAGAAGATAATGTAAGCTATATGAGCAATATAGTTTGGTCATGTAGAACAAAAGAGGATGGTAAGAAAAATTTATGACACAAGTGTTAATGAATTCAGAAATAGAGGACTTTACCAGGCTAACTACGCTGCGTTTGCGGAGCCATCTCCTACTAATTGCTATCTATTCAAACATCTTGTATATTTTACTTTATCTCATGCAATAGACAATAGACCAGTGATGGGAAACCTATGACCCCCGAGTCAGATACTGACCCACACAGGTTTTTTAAATGACCCACGCATTGATTTTTATAAACTTATTATTTATATCATAAAGGAGAGAACAGACAATCAAAAATATTTAAAAAATTAAGTATCCAAAGATCCAAAAAAATAACATTACATGTTGTCCATTGTATTGCTCGCCATGGGAAACCTCTTTCAGAAGGATAGTTTGTAAAACAAGTGTTTTTAGAATGTAGTGCTACTTTGATTGCAAATTTTAAAGAAAAAGACTTAATTATAAAGCATGGATGGCGAACCTATGACAAGCGTGTCAAAGGTGACACGCCACAGCGTTTTGGGCGACACGCCAGCGTTCACTAATATCAGAGTTATCAAAGAACACATGTCCCGCCACCAGACGTCAACCCGACAACAACGTTCGAATTTATTACTACGTACATATTACATATGTATGTGAATCAATTAATTAATTGACATCAAATGAAATACTATGGGGGGGGGGGTGACACGCTAGCAAAGTTAAGTTAGATTTTCTGAAATTTTGACATGCCGAGTCCAAAAGGTTCTCCATCACTGCTATAGACACTAATTATACAAAATATTAATATTTTTAATAAAATTGTTTTCGCGGAAAATTGTTAGACAAATTCTCAGATGAAAATATTATACAAATCTAGGTACCCATTATTGTTGAAACATTTACATTCGGTTGCTCGTTCCCCAATGCTAAGTGATGTTGCCATTCCCACTTCAATCCTCTAGCATTCATATGAATACTTAACCGGCTGTAGTATAACCTGAAATTAATCTAGTAATTAAGTAATTAGATTATAATATAACCAGAGGAAAATTATTAAAATGATTAGTCGTATTGCAAGAATGTAATTAGGTCAGAATTAAGTAAATAGTAAGATAAAACACTTTGTTTAAACCACTATTTATTGATAAATCAACATGTTTCGATACCTATGATATCTTCTTCAGGAAACAATGTATACTAAAATTAAAAATGCAAAAATAGATAAGAAATACATATTAATTAATCACACCTAAAATCAGGTGTACAACGAACAACAAAGGCCCTGTTTGGCAATCCAGATTGTAAACCACGAACATCGGTGTCACAAGATGCATGCACACACCTGAAAACAAATACAATATATTTTACATTTATCTATTTACAATAAATTAATCAAAATTAAAACTAAAAGCCTTACTAATTTGTCCATCAATATTTAGATGGCACTTATAGGTACATAAATAAGATAATACAGATCTTTGCTGCGATTAAAAATATTAAAATGTTGATGGCTATATTAACCTATTTACAAAACTCTATTTTTTGAGAACAGCGACACGAAATTCAAACACAACATATATTTTATTAAACAAGAAAAGGTAACAGGCACTTATTTGGTGACAGTCCTAAGATCTGTAGGATGCCGAGAAAAGTGGAGGAGCGTAGTTAAGAGGGCGGGAGTTCATGGAGATCATGATCTTCAGTCATAAGGGGCCGACTTGGATGATGAGATAGATATGATTCACAATATGTCCAAATTTTTGTAAGAACATAATCACTGGATTTATCCCCAGAGGCATTGTTGTCAAGACATATTATAGATGTCTCATAAAGACGAAGCTATTATTTTTATATGGGAAGTATGGAAGTCATGGGTATTACAGGGCTTACGACCTGTTCTCGGCTGGCTTGAGTGATCATTGTAACGTTCACCAATTCTACCTACGGTCGACTGCCACACCTATCAATTTTTTGGAAATTGTATACATGTTTTTACCATTTTCTTTACCTTTCAAGTATTTTCTTACAACTACACTGTCGCCATCTACGGTTTTGAAATTTGATATTTATTCCCCTGAAATAGCATAGATGTCTCTTATGAGAATCTTATCACCTTGCTAATAAAACTGACCAATAGTTACGCTTATAGAAATCACAGTTTAAAATATTCTATTTTTTATATGACATCTAGTATTTAAACAACTTTGATCATTTAAGACAGCCTCATTTCAATAAAATTTGTCAAGCAGAAAGCATGTCAATTTTCCAGTAATAGATAATTACCATATAATTTACCATATAGATGATAAACACAATATAGCACTTGTTGCAAACTGTTGGTCACTTATACTCGTATAACAATGATATATAAATCTTTAGCTGAATAAAAATGTACAAAAATCCATATTTTCCTTTCAATTAAAATCCCTGCTCATCATGAAATAAAAGTGACCAAATAATCATACCTTCCGTGCAAATAATATCCATGAAGCTGAGCATCTAACAGCAGAATTGAAACATTGGAAATGGAACAAACATCCATGAAATCTTGGATGAAATTCTTTATATATCTCTCGTAAATGAGAATTCCTACACTGAGTTGTATAAAGTACAAACTCAAAAATATAAGGCCTCCCACGGCAAATTGATACACCGGTGATGTAAGGAAAGTACTAGACTGATCTGATACTTCAATTCCTACGTGCGCCCAAGATTTTGCTCCAAAAATCTAAAAATTAAAATTCATATGTTTATTCAATAATGCCATAACAAATATGTACAAAATCATATACTAATACTAATCCTACATATATAATAAATAGCCTTAGGTCCTTCTGCATCCGTAATTCCATACATCTATTTCCACGCATATCCGCACACCAATGAAATTGTACATCAACAATATTTTAATATATGTATAATTTTAAACAGAGGAAGACATTGAATTTGTCACGATATTTTTGAATGTGGAGCATCATTAATCATCACTATACATGAGAATGTACCTTCTTGCATTTTTTTACTATCAAACTTCACAGATGGAAGAAAAAAATATTATAGACAATAAACAATAATATAAGGGATATCAATTTAAAAACTTAATTATTTTAAATAAATTAACTTTATAAAAACTTAATTGTTATAATAGTAAACATTAAAAACTATTTTTATATTATTCAAAAAGTTTTTTGTTGAATAAACTAACCTCCAGTGCAAAAATACAGCAAACGAGGTGTAAGGGTAAGTTTATTTTTCTGAGTGTTTGGATCTCATTCCATTCATTGGCTACAAAATATGGCCTCCAAAATGATAATGGCTGCTCTGTCTTCACATCTGAAATTACAAATATTTCAAATTATTTTTAGTAACATTGGTATTACTTCAACTGAATACACGCCACATTACTAATTTAGGACTCCCAATTTGTATAATTAGCAATAAGTATGGAGCTAAAAAACTCTTATGCTCTTATTCTACACACTTGCAGATCCAATCAAATTTAGAAAAAAAGTATTTTAAAAACTGGCTTGAAGTTATTTGATTGAGAATTAATTAAATATATGATTTTTTTCATACTTAATACATAGCTTTCTTTTAAGTACAGTAAATAAAGGAATTAAATTTATTTAAAGATCATTTATGAACTCGCAGAAAATCATCTAAAAAGAACCTCGTGGGTCTACTTCATAAATTACATTGTTAATAAAGGTTTTTTGAAAATTTTAATTTCTATAAAACAGAGTAACACACTAAGCGCAGTTTTATGCAAATTTAACTAAAAATAATAATTTAAGTATTAAACTGAATATTCATTCAACTTCATGTTCTTACTTGTTCCCCTTGCTTTTTCATTCACGGGTTGGTTGGGTTTCTCCCAGTCGATAAAACAAATATCCGTTGTCAATTGGCGCCAATTTACCGCGACTACTTCAACAATCTATAAAATAAATAATTTATTTTTGATATGCTCAACATAATTAATATTTATGATGTTGCATTTTAATATGATTAACAAACCTTCAGTGAAAAAGCAACAATAACATACGACAGTATGACTGACTCATCTCTTTCAGACGGAGGTACAGCGTAAACAGATTTCTGACTCTTATACATAATAAATGAGAATGTACTTGCTCCAAAAGCAACCTACATCAAAAAAATAATATCATATATATGTTATTTAGATTACATAGTAATAAAATCAATTAATAATTAAGTTGACAATATATTAACGATTGAAAGGTGATTAATTAGCGATGTTTAAGTTTATTAATCATACATTTACAAATTTACTAGTGATGAAAAGACGAATGAAGATGTTGAGAAAAATGTGGCTCCTGGAAACCAACACAAACAAAAAAGATTATCTAATTCTTCTAAGCAAAACACATTTTTAGACTAATTATGTAAGTAACGAGATACTTAATAATATTAATACAGCTTGTCCCCACTTAACAATCTGGCTCCGTTCCACCAATCTGGACGTAAAGCAAATTAGTCAGTAAACGAATCCTTCACTTTTTTATTTTATTTTATTGATAAATGTAAAATTTAATCATTTGTGCACAGCGTGTGGGCGAAAGACACAGTGAACACTTGACTTACTGACTGAATACACGCAACGTGCACTGAAAGTTAAAGAAGGGGGTGTGGTATTCCCTGACATCATCGATATCATTTGACAGCCGCTCATTCGGTGCTAGAGGTTACGATGCAACACATTAAATTTCTCTAATCTGCTGATGGTGATGGAAAACAGAGAATAGTTCATGTACACAGTTCACAATGTGAGCGGTTGTTAAATTAGATGGTCGTTAAGTGAGGAGTGAACTATTCAGAACACTACTTCAATTACTACACCGCTACCAAATATTTTATTTATTTATTATTATTATACACGCTCTATTCAGGCATTAACATAATGTGTAAAATAATAGAAAATTTCATCAGAAGTGCAATACACAAAGAAAAATTCATATAATATCGGCATGTTTTTTCATAATCAAAATTAAAAATAATATTAAGTAGAAAATTTTCTGGGTACTATCTACATACAATAAAAATCAATCTTCTATCATACTTACGACATAGAAGGTGTTGGCCAAATTTCCTGAGACGATGATAAAAAATTGCAGAACTGTATACAAATCTAAACCCAATTTTCCAGAACGACGTGAATGTGACCAACTCTGAAGGATGGAATATAAAACTGCAAATGCTGATATAGTTCCCACAGAAATCTGTAACACATGAAAATATGTAATTGATGTTCATAAAAAGATTATTATTTATTAATTTAAACAAATATCTTACATTGTTTTAACCACATATCTTTGATGTTAATCAATTTCGATATCACTGTATTTCACCAGGATGTATAGTGTCCATCAATGTGGTATCAAAACCAGTAAACATCAAAGTGGTTAATATATACAAAGTTAGTTACAATTTGTTTAAATTAATAATTAAGTCTTACCACAAAACTAACACTATAACCATAGATTACCACATTATTATTTATTTTTGATAATACATACAGAAACGTTAATTAAATAATGCTTACTTCAATACCGTGTATCATACTTCCTCCATCCAATTCAAAGTTAACAGAAAATTCTAATTTAACATCTTTATCACTTTGTATTTGATCTTCGTTAAGTTCATCATATTCAATAATAAATAAAGGAGGATATATTTTATTTCTTTCATCTCTTCCCTTGCGCCTTATTCTAAAATTGATATATTTTATTAAGTAAAAAAAAAATTTTTAATGTTAATAAATCACAAATGTTAGAAGAAACCTACCTAATGTTAACACCAATATGTTTGGCGTATCGAAAATATTTAAGAATTTCTTTTCCATTTGCATCTAAAGTAATCCCACTTGTTTTATCAAAAATATAAAATCTTCTCACTAACTGCCACGTGTTGATGTCATTTTCCTAAAAAATTACAATAATTAACACAAAAAGTTTTAATAATAAGTAAACAAATAATAAATATCTCATAGAGACGAAGCTATTTTTTATAATATTTAACTAACTAACTTACCATCACGTTTCTCCAGGGTAGGCAGAGAGGATAGAGCGCCACACTCCTCTGTCCTGACACACAATTCTCGCCTCATCCATATTCATACATCTTCTCATACAAGCTCGCCGATTGTTGAGGCTTCTAACAGAACCATACTCCATTATCTGGTTTACCTGTTCATGCCAAGTCTTCTGCTGATCTCCTTTATTTTTGATGCCATCAACACTTATATATCTTTCTTAACATTATCTCCTTATTCATCCGTTCCATATGACCAAACCACCTAAGTGATCCTTTCCTTAATCTTACTATTGTACTAACATCAGCTTTACACTCTTTACTCTGTCATATTTTACCACATATACGCCTAAGTGATCTCATTTCTACAACATTCAGTCTGTTTTTGTTCCTCTTCTGCCAGCTCCAGGCCTCACTTACATACATCAGTGTCGGTACCAGAACTCCATTGTGCACCGCTAGTCTTGCCTCGGTTTAAAATTCCCATTAGATATAATTAAATTCAAGGCGACGTTGACTTTATTCCCTGCAGTCACCCTCCTTTTGATATCATTCTCAGCCTTTCCTTTGCTATCAAACATACTTCCCAAATACACAAACTCATCTACTTGTTCCAAACATTCATTACCTATAAGTGTTTTGCACATTGTCTTGCTTTCCTCTCTCTTGAATACCGTCAGTTTCGACTTGTTGATAGGTCGCTTTCCTTGCATACATCGTACATTCTACTCACTAGCCTGTGTAATTCTTGTTCATTATTCGCCATTAATACTGAATCATTGGCGTACAATAAACAGCATACAATCAAATCACCTATTTTCGCTCCTACATTAATATATTCCAGTTCGAGTAAATTTGTATTAAATAACAATTTGAGTTAGGTACTAAATTTATTTATTAAATAATTATTGTTTTTTAAAAATAGATTCTGGTAAAGAAATAACATATTTTGATTAGTATTGACATCCTGAAGAAGAAAATGGTATTTTTCGAAACCGGTAGATGTATGACTAGGTAACTGATTATTCGTAATTCTTCGTGTAATGACTGGTATATTAGAAAGTAAGCCTCCTATAGTTAAATCATAGTTACCAATCATTGATAATTTATTTTTTTAAATATTTATTTTAAGGACAACACATTATTATTGTGAAGTTGCAGTTTTTCATCACATAGTTCTGTGGTACATATTTTAAATCTCAGCTACCAATCATACGGTCCACGGTACTTGAAAGTAAGATAGTATCAACATACATACATATAAAATGCTTTATAAAATAGATTATCAATGGAATCTCCTGCATATACATATATTTAATATGGAATTAAAATTTATAAAAAGGGAAAGTTTACCTAATCATATAAAATATTACCAAGTGAGTGAGCTTATTTCCGTATTTCATGATTGATTTTTTAACTTATTGTTACGTTTTTACACTAACCTTGTTGAAATCTATAAGTCTACCTCGAATAAAAACTGGTATAGTATACAGCATTGGCACTGAAGATTTGTCTTTATCATTAAACCTCAAGTACGGTTCAAAAAACATTGTGTCCGTTTCAGAAATCAATTGCTTAACTCCAATTTTACATTTGAACCTACAAAATCAATAAATTAATTTCAACCAAATCAAAAAAATTAAAAGAATTATATGTGTGTTGAATTAAGTAAAACCAACCTGTAATTGACTGCAAATTTGAACAAATTTACGTCTGTCATTTTCCATATTGATGGGCACGATATCAACCATTTAGATTTCGTGTCTGATAAGTCGTGCACCTTCCCGTCGAGAGTTATTCCGACAGTGGTAATATTTATATAGTTTACCTAAATGATATTATGTATTCAAATTACACAATTGTTTCCACAACAAAACAATAAAGGGATAAATAAATTTTCTTTATGAAAAACATGAACACTGAGTGTAATTGTTGCCGTAATTAGCATTGATAGCTGGTCCTGGATTTTCTTTTGATTTGTTGAATATGTCCATTCAATTTATGTGAATAAAAAGAAACTAACCTTTGCGTAACTGGGCTGTAAATTGCCGATTCTTCTACAATGGTTGCTCTCCTGCAGTCTTTAATCTTCTGAAACTCAGCTGGCCAGCCTCCGAAACCTTAGCACAACCAATAACCGAAAAATACGATACATAAAAAGTTTTTATATCACCGCTGTATAATATATAACCGACTACGAAACTGTCTCTGAATAGAAAGTTTCGCTTTCGTTTTCTATTTTTAAATCTACACAAATGGAATGCACATATTCAAACTTTTAATACTACCTTTCGAAGTATAAAAATGCGTAAACAGCAATTTTTAACTAATTTTTTTATTTATCCACAGTATGCATTTTTATTTTTACTATTGATATTTAAATAGCTTGGCCCTCAAAGCCTTTTTCTAAATAATTGTCTGAGAATTCATAAATTCACTTAACTTATGAATAATTTATATTTAATATTAATATTAAGATGTCTTAATCTTGATGACAATCCCCCAGGGGATAAAATCCAGTAATTAGCTCTTACAAATATTTGGACATACTCAAAATATTGTTTAATATTAATATTATAGTATTGTACCGTTTTAAATTAACACAAAATCAAACTAAGCATTTTAATAAATCAAATATTCAACAAAATATCTACTCTCAGTATCTAAACATAGTATAAATAATTAATACATATAAATGGCATATCTACAAATATGCCATTATTAATTGTATATAATAATTATGAGGCAGTTTTTATTCCAAATTTGGGATTGACTCACAAGTCCTTAAAGACAAATGCAATGTTCACCTCAGAATTGTCATTGAGACTGTAAATAACTGGAATTTTCTTTCGTAGAAGTACAGAATATGATTCATCCTCACCGTACATCAAAACTGGACTAGCTGAAAAAAATATTTGGTTGTACTATGTACATTAAAAGACATTTGTATATGTATACTTAAAAAGACGTCTAAACAGAGAGTTAAAGAAAGCGTACCTTGGATTTTCTGATTTCGCCATTTATTGCAAGGGAGATCATCGCCACTCTTGTAAAGTGACATGACACACATATTTGCAATTATTTGACAAGCAGTTGTATTTTGGACCTAAAAAAATCCTAATTTGTTGTCATATTTTTTTCAATACAATGTGTAGTATGGTATCCAATGTGTGTAAGTATATATATAAGCCTTATTTTAATTATTGAAATAGAAAAAATATATTCAAAAAATAGCTTTGAAATTAAAAATAATTTCTGTCTTTATATTTTGCATGATGTATAACTTCTTAAATAACACATAGCATCTGAACCCATTTACAATTTTGATCACCATAATATGAAAGATATGATGTAAGTTAGATGTGAGATTTAATCCAGTTATACATCGTCTGAGAGTAGGTAACCAAAAAGCCATAAAAATTATGAGCAAATATTTTTTTTTAATTGTAGATATGATAAAGATCATTATAATCATAAATATGCATGTTCATGGAAGCATGTTTCAAGTCAAACAATAGAGATCGATACATTATGATGTATGAATTTGCGCGCCGAGGTCTAGGTAGCCTACTTTACCGACTTATGATGATTGGCCGTCTAAATGGACGAACCAGGGACGAGAATCCGACTCTGGCGGACAGCTGAGCAAGACGTATTTTATGATAGGAACACTCGAAAATAAGCGCGTCGGTGGAGCCGTGCTCTGAAGGAATATGGTGGAGATTAGAAGTAAGATCACTGCAGTGGACCGATAGATGGATGGTCCTGGACCACTTGCGGGTTGAGGAGAAACCTCGCTGCAACAAGCAAGGAGGTGGCATGCGAGCAATGGCCGATGGATGGGCATTATGGACAAGGCTGAGCAAGAGATGAATTCTGGTGCGGGTGTGTGGCAACCCGGGTCCTCAGCTGCATCGGCACCCCACAGACGCATTGGCTGATGTTGGCAATAGATAAACTCCGTAAATAGAAGAAATAAATAAAAACTAAAAGTTAACCTGAAGAAGAAAGATTTAAAAAACATTTTATATGCATCCAATGTCGGGATTGTATTTTGTGAATAAATGTGTAATGTAAAAAATCAGAATGCCTTTCAATCAATTATCATCTCATCCGAGGTAGCAGGCGACACCAGAGCACACACACACGCTTGAGGACCCATACTGAGCTAGATCGATGGCGGCCCCTATGGCTTCCTATCCTCTGGGGCCCAAAGGTACCGTAACAATATTTTAGTAAGATAAATCTTTTCTCTATATAAAATGCTAATTGTCAAATTAATTATATACGATGTCTGAGGACTATATTCTGTTTTTTGTACCTTATCTTGCGGAAAATGTTCATTTGTGTATGTACCTTTAAATAATATATATATAGATTAAATTAAAAATGTTAAACTCACAGAACACAAATAACTTTGTAAATTCCAGTTCCTCTCATAAAACATTGAACGATAATCTCCTTTTGTAAAGACTACCGATGTAACATTTTTGATAAATTGATTTGGAATACAAATGTCACTTATCGGTGTATGAAGTTTGGGATCACAGTTACATACTCTTGTATTAGAATTAGATATTCTCAAAGAGCATGGTTGACAAAATGATTTATCAGTATTTGGAAATGTTCCTAATGCACATGTGATACACTGAACTGTTGGTAAAACTGATCCATTCAGATTATGAGTAACTGCAACATAAAAAATAAAGCAGAGTTTTTTTTGTTTTTAATTATATTATTATCAGTGATAAGTAAAATAAATCATCTTTCAGAAATTATAGACGATATGTAACTCATATATTTTATACTCACCCATAATCTGATTCTTTTTACATAGATTACAGCTTATCCTTCCATTTGTGTTATTGTAGCAGTATCTTGGCACACAGACAGTTTGGTCTTGAGAGACATATTCAGTCGCTTTGCACGGCAAACATTGCTGTTGTGTTATCCCACCCAACATTCCAAACAATCTGTTTGATGTTGGACACTTGCACGATAGACCTGAAAAATCGTATGATATTGTATCGTCTGTAGTATATTTTATAAGTTTCGTATGACATCTAAAAGTCAAAAAATTTTACAGTTTTGGATATTGCATGAATATGCAAAGGAATTTATAATTCATATTACAACACAATTTTATTGTGTGATACAATTATTTTGATGTTTCAATGATGTATGTATTCTTTACTATTTGTATGGCCAGAAGCCGCACTGGGAAAATTATAAAAGATGTTTGAATATCGCATTTAAAAAAAGTGTTCTCATTTCTATACATGTACATATTTCTTATCATACATATTATTATTGTAGAACAACTATTGATTTCTAACATCCGATTATCCCACTAATTATATTACTGTACTTGTGGTGAAATCAAATTACATCTGCGGTCTTATTATGGTCTTCGTCTCATCCAACACATTAATAAAATACTTTTAGTTAGCTTTCTTGTGTAGTATGAAACAATTGGACTCCTCATAATACCATTTATGTCACTAAAACTAAGTCTGGAATAAAGCAACTGATTAGACTAGATGTAATATATAATTCTAAAATGTGTTAATAATAGGTAAGTACAGTGAAACCTCGGTATTCGTTAGCTTTTGAATAAGTTCAACTTGACATACGTTCTGTTTGGATGTGAAAAATTTTGTTTGATATAAGACCTTTGTTTGGAATACAACTTGCATGCGTCAAATGATGCACGCTTACATCCTTTTTCTCATTCGGCTGAATTCGGGTTTTGAAGAATCTCTGCCACGACTACCCACGAGCGTTAATACAACTGTTTCTACCATTCAGTGAACAACCCTCTGTGAATTTTCACGTGATTTTGAGTTTTTTCATAATTGCTTTTGTATTTATGTATTTTAGTATTAAGCAGTGTTTAAATTATTTTATACAACCCCATTAATGTATAATATGCCAATAATAGGATTTTTTTCGTGTGAACAGAACCAGTAAATGAATAGACATGAAATAAAGTGTACACATAGGAGAGGGGTTCGGAACATTAGTTGCAGAACGAGGGGCATTCTACATACATTATTTGTGGAAACATAAATCTGATACTTTATGACATTTATGCAAAAGTAAAAGTATTTACTCTTCAAAAATTAAATCTTTATGTAAACAAGACATATTTTTTACATTAATACATATAAAATTGTCAGTGTTTCAATTTTTGTTCCAATTGAATCATATATTTTTTTAAAGTCGCATAGCTATTTGATTGCGTAAGTGGTACCAAAGCGATCATGTGAGTGTCACGAAAATGAAAATATTGAAGCAAGGAATTTCAGTTAGTTCATGTCTATATATTTGGTAGTCTGTGGAACGGATTAATCATTTTCCCTTTTTTTTTCCAAATTTGTTTAGTATAAATCCAAAGATATGGAACGGATTAAGGACGTATACCGAGGTACCACTGTACAAATATCATCTGTGTAAGTACAATATCGCATATGAACCATTTGTAAAATTATTCACAAAGGACATAACAACTATGTAACACCCTAACAAGTTTATGGAAAATGTTTCTTTCGCGGCATTGATAAGTCGATTCCATGAATTATATTGGCAATGGCAATGGAAATGGGAGGCAAAAAACGTATTTTGTACATTTTAGCTCATACGCGATATCGCACTTTCAAGGACGATATGTAATTTATTTGTCCTACTGTAGATACTAATATGTACACAAGTTATTCAAAATTTCTGATAAACCTTTCACTAACAGAATACTTCATCACTGTAGTTCTACATAATATAAAATGATATGTATAAAACATTCTAATAATAAATAATACTATTTGCACTTACCATCATCAGATTTTATAAATCCAGATCCACAAGGAATACATTTAAATGTATCTAAATCAAAATACTGTTTGTTGGAACAATTGTTTGGGGAGGTGTATGTCAAAATCTCTTGAAAACCATTCACGAGCGATACATTATTAAGAAACAATAAAACTAAGAATGTAAAAACTAAACGAAGCATTGTAGACTATTGATAAAATATTTTTTAAATATACAAAATGAAGAAATGTTGATATTATCTGTCAGTATCATAAATTCCCCAACACTTGCATTAGGTTATGAATACCACACAACAAAAGAAAAGGAAGCATATTTATTTACAAAAATAAATATTTTGTTACTATGGTGACCACCTAACAAAACAAACTTTTGTAACGAGAAATTGTTTTGAAATAAGTTTCATAGATGGCACTAATTATTTTTATTGTAATGTAAATGTACTGTTGACAATTTATACAATTAGCAGGTTGACTTGCCAAGGATATTTTGTTTTTGCTTTCTACCAGTTTTGGTCTTGGAGCAAATTAAAAATGTTTGTTCCGGAAAGGCAACTGGTAAGATTTAGTCAAATTAGTTAGAAACAAAATAGTAAAACTTATTCTGAATGCAAAAATTATCCAGAGAAAAAAATTATTCGCTTTGCTTCTAAATCTGAAATACATACAGTAAAACCCCGTTTATTCGAAATTCGCTGGAAGTCGAAGTTTTAGAGCAGAATGTGGTCCCTCTGGAAAGTTTTCATACTAAATTGTACTTATAAATCAAATATCGTTATTCGAAGCTATTTTTGGACCCTATCAGACGAATTTGTCGATCTATTTTTCGCCTAATTCGATTTTTTTTGTCAGATGTCAGCAATCTGGAAAATACAGATGCGCTACGCGATGTGCCTGTCCAAAGTCCAAGACCATCAAAATGGGTAGTTCCGCCCCTATACCGATTTACGACGAATAAAGTTAATTCTCATTGTTTGTTTTCTCACTCACTCTCAGTATACTAGAAAAGATGACAAATATATCTTGTGCGTCCTCGATTTGAAATATTTATTTTTTACCGCGTGCTTTTTTCTCTCCCTCGTTTTCTTTAGTCGAATGTCAGTGCTTGCCAATCTTCTGTTCTGTATTATTACTGTAGCGATCGGAATTCAAATCAAAAATTCAATCGGCATCGACGCTAGCGACAACGCTGCCGGCTGCTGCTACAAGCCTGGCTCGATTCACCGCCAGGCAGTCTCTAGTTTCATCGTTTCACAACGGCGGTCTTGCCGGCTCGCGCTCGCCGAGCAAGACCGCTAACTCGCTTCATTTCATTTCATAAGACACGTGCACCTTCTACATCTCTCATTCATTCTTTAATTCTATCTGTCTTCCTTGTTTTTATCATACCGACAATAAAAACCTCGACACACGCCAATCACATTTATTTCATTTAACCACCGTCCTAACCCCCAAATTACCATCATTATTTTTGTGTACGTAGCGTTTGTATATTTTGTTGTACAAACGTTAGTACGCGGTTGAGTTCCTTAGACTTTTCCATGTTTTATAAATTATTTAATTTGTATTAATTTTAATACAAACATTTCTCTTTCTATTTAAGTTTAGTGTCAAGGCATTTTAAAGAATGTGTAGTTAGCATTTCTCAGATTTTCTCGTATCTTATTAATTATTTTATTGCCATTGTTTTATATGTAAAGAACATTATTTGTTTTTCTCTAATATTTACGTGTCAGACATTTTGAAATTCGCGAATGCGTGGTTTGCGTTCCTTAGACTTTTCCGTGTATCATTAAATTTAAATATTTTTATAATTTTGACTGATAATTTGATATACTCGATAATAGCATTAATGCGAAACTCGTACAAAACGCCGACAGTTGCTAAAAATCGAATTAATACAAGAGAATAACAAAAAATATTATCCAAAATAAAATTGACAGAAAAATACGTGACCTCATTAATGAGGTTGTCGACAATATTAAACATGATGACAGAAAGAACTTAAACGTTGAAAGGCTAGTGCTAAATGTCGCCGCGACTATCACAAAGCAAATGTTTTAAAAGCGCTGGAAATTTTTTGTCGCTAACTTCAGCTTTGTTTACACTGTATTTTGACAACTTGTTTGTTAATTTTAAAAGTGTGGATCATAGATAAGGTGTGGATATAGGTGTATATAATTACTTCGTGTTACTATGAAAAAAGTAAGTATGTAAAAAATAATTTATTCGAACTTTTTTCTTGATTTTCGGTCCCCTCAACTTCGAATAAACGGGATTTTACTGTACCATGAAAAAATGTCATATTTAATTTTTTTTTATTTTGCAGCATAAATAGTACATATGAAAAAATAAAGATAATTATTTTACTAGACATGGTATGTTCTAATGCAATTACTTGTACAGTTTTTAAAAGTTGTAATTGTTTAGAGGTAAATAAGTATAATGTTAAAAAAGTTGTGTGAAAAATGTACAATCTGAAGTTATAAAATATTATTGAAAAAAAGTTATAAAAATATTATTGTCTGGTAAATATTATATACAATAGTTGGAGACAAAAATGTGTAGGTAGTTAGGTTAGCACAAATGACAAATTAGATTATTTTGCTTTCTACCCAGATCAAGCAACCACTTTGCAATTTTTGGTTTCATGTCGTTAATCACTTTAGACCCTTTAAGGTCTAGTGGCAAATTGTTAAATATTCGCAGAGCACAAAATAAGAAAGTTCGTTGAGCGAATTTAGTATTAAATTTTGGCACTGTAAATATTAGTAATATGCTTTTAATTACGTATCTTTTTTATTTATACCTTGTATGATGATACACAAAACAAAAAAAGACTATCTTTAATAAAAAACTTTATTATGTATAAATCATTACAAATCAATACAAATGAGAATATTAATGACAAATCAAAACATTTAGTATATAATATTGTGTAAAACCTTACTAAATTTCAAACTCCCTTCGCAAAATTATTAGTACATACATACATACTTACAAACTAAAATGATTGTGTTTTTTTATTTATTTTAATAATCAATAATTCTTTATTGAAATTTTTGATACATTTGTAATAATAAAATGGTTTGCCAGGTAGAATTATTTTTCCAATAGTTTTTTTAAAATATTTTACACCATTACTTCGTCACCAATATTTTCAATTTTAATTAACATTAAAAAATATAACAGAATTTGTTTTTCAATATACATGATATTTTACAAAATAATAGTTGTCAATTTATTATGATATGATCCAGACATAACCATTAGCAACAGGTTACAAGTCTAAAGGCAGACTGCTAAACTTTCATTCAATATTTATCACCTGATTAAGTTTATAGTTAAAAGAATATCAAAATATGTATTCAGAGCCAAGTGTGTATTTCATAATATCATTTCAAAATATTTCTTATATTCCAGGAAATTTTAATTACATAGCAAGATTCTACCATAAAAGTATATATAGTACAGTTCAAATTATATTTAAAAAAATCCATTAACAAAATAAAATGTATTTTTGTGCAAATAATTCAATATAAAATAGATAATTTTACATACATTACTGATTACAGGGTGAATAGCAAACTTATACACACAATCGCATCCCTATATTAAGGAAGGATCAATGGATTGACAACGACAACAAGTCGAAAGTGATGGTATTCGAGGACGAAAGCATGGCAATGTGCAATATACTTGTAGGTAATGAATGTTTGTAACAAGTAGACGAGTTTGTGTATTTGGGAAGTATGTTTGATAGAAACGGAAAGACTGAGAAAGATATTGAAAGGAGGGTGACTGCAGGGAATTATAGCAAATGGGAACTTGTCAACTAAGGCAAAACTAGAGGTTCACAATTGAGTACTGGTACTGACACTGATGTATGGAAGTGAGACCTGGAGCTGAATGCAGTCGAAATGAGATCAATTAGGCATATATGTTTTTTGTTAGGGATGACATGTTAAATTTACTATGTATATTAGAAGAAAATTAATCCTCATTCACGTAAATAAAAAAATATAAATTAATAGCTTTAATAAAAATAAAAAAACGTTTTGAACTTCAGTACAAAATGGCGACAGTATAAAATATTATTTCCAGGCTGATTATTTAAATCAAGCTTTAAATATCATCCTCAACACTGATCTTTATTTCTTTAGCAGGGTTTATATTGCACTTAATATTATATTTTGCAGTACTTTTAAAATCAGGCTTTAATATAAGTTGCAAAAGTACAGAAAAACTTTTCACAAAACAGAGTCCGCCTTCACAAAGAGACACAAAGTAATCCACTCTAACAATCCTTTCTACATTTTTTCCAATAAATCCATTTTTTAGACAGGCTTCGAACTTTCCGGGAATTTCTTTTCCATCCCTCACACCTCTGACAACATCCCATTCGTTGATCAAGTCCGTCTTGGAAGAATCCGGATAAAACAATTTCACCGACCAACTCTGTGGGGCATTTGGTGTTAGATGGAGGTCCTTGTCACCTTTTTCTGTGTCACAGTTCATGTTTAAAATCAGTTTACTTCCCTTCACGGAGCAAAGCTTAAGTTCAGCATTAAACACAATGAGATTGTTATCACTGGCTTCAATTTTCTCTTTTTTGATTTTCGGTTCAAGGGAAAATTTTAATTTCACAACATTACTTTGATAATTATCCATGTTAATGCAAAGAATCCTGTCATTATTTGTGTCTGCGACATAAAGATTACTTGTATGAGGTGTGATACATAAACCTCCAGGTTCTGTTAGGGTGTCATCTTCAACAGACGAGGGATACACAGTAGAACAGTTGGAATTTGATATATCAATGAGTTTTATTTTATGATTGTACGTATCGGCCACGTAGACTTTGTGTGTTTTGGGGCAGCAAGCTACTGCGAGCGGGTGCTGGAGGCGAACTGAATAACCGCTGCCATCAATATCACCATAAGCAAAGAGATTCTGTAAATAAAATATCAATAGATGAATTTAAAATCTAATAAAATAAATTAGTACATTAGAACATACACAATTAGTTAATTAGAATATACACAAGAACAATTTTTAGTGTAGATGAAAAACCAAGTGTGAGAACACAAGAAAACAATATAAACATCCATAATAATATTATGTCTCTGTATCTATTTCTATGGCTTTCTGGAAATCTTTGATGCAGTCTCATTATGGCTGTATAGTGAAAAATAAATGTGTTTTTAAAATCTCTAGGTTAATATTTATAGAAATCGTATATTGACATCTGTCATCTTTTCTGCCACGAAGCGGCCACAATAGCCGCCCGCAGGTTCCAGTACAAATAAATACGATAAACAAAAGTAGAGAGAACTGAAATAATTTTTTTATTTACAACGGAATTATTTACAAGGATGTTCTTAAATAATTATTTATCAATAAATTGGTCAAATCGGCATTTCTTACTTTTTTTGATTATGATAGTTTTCAGACACAAAATAAAAATAATGTAGGTAGTTGCCATAATATAATATAAGTAAAATCAGTTCAACCCCTGAGAAAATTTGGTTACTCAATCTGTTAAAAAACCTGAAATTTTTATCAAAGTATAATTTTTTGTATCTCTGATACAGATTTTTTCATATATGAAGTATTAATAGAAAGCCTTCAAAATAATTTTAATATTGCATGTAACAATTACTACAAGGAACTAAAAAAAAAAGCACTCACACAAGGATTCCTATCACCCCCAACAAGTGGGTAGAGCTGGCCGGATGAGAGGTCCAACTTCCTTATTGTTGAGCTTTCACTATCGGCTATAAACAGGAAGTCCTTGGAAAGAGACAGGCCAGAAGGCTGCGCTAGTCCCGCCGCATTAGGATATCTGTTATTTCTGTTTTCCTCACGACCGCTGCCTACAATTGCGAGTAGTGTTCCTATAAAACAGACAAATTGATTACCAAAATAATGTAATTATTAAATTAAATTTTAATGAACTTAAATTTAAAGTAATTGAGTTTAAAAGTACTAAGTAGTGATTGTAAGTTTCATAAGTAACAATAATTTTGGTCCCATGAGTTTTACTGCATATAGTGTAATAAGATATAAAACAATGAAAATAATGCGTGATGTTAATCACATATGTCAATTTAAAAAGTGAATAATATGATATCATCTAAGATCGTACATCCCACAACCAAAACATATAAGAAAGAAGGTATGTATTTGAGTCAAGTTGAGTGTAGTATGTATTATAGTGGTTGGAATATAATATGTAATACAAAATATACAAAAATGAAAACTTGGCAAAAATAATTAAGTAAAATATAAGCAAATAATTATAATATATATATATAAATAATTATTTTATTGTTCTCCGTTATAGAGACAATAAATACAAGGCAAATGGCATTTAAAACTATTTTAATGGTAATTTAAAATGTCAAAATAAGCTAATTTTTTCCAGTTTTCAAAAGTTCCTTCACACATTGTTAATAATGTATTTACGCACGTAATATATTTAAAGCCAAGATAAATTGAATAGTTACCTTCAGCATACGTTTTGTATTTCCACCAAACTGTAGTATCTAGAAACAGTGCCCAAATTTGGTGTGAACCGGCCGAAGCTATTAATAAAACACGACGTAAATCATCTGTTTTACTTGGACCTCCCTAATAATTAAAATAAGTACATTTAAATAAATTAATGATATTATATTTGTACATGTAATAATATTTATAATATAAAACATAATTGTACATATAATAGGTGTTTAAACTTATCATAATGTTAAAATGAATATGAAGAGCTAATTACGCTCTTATATTTATTATGCTGTTCATGAGGGGTTTAACAATTGGTATATTTTACCTCTTGCTCAGGATTTTCACCTATATCGTCACATTTTTTTGGTGTAGGTAGTCTAATAGACATATCCATATCTGGTGTTCGGAAAAGAACCACATCCCACGGTGAGCTAATTGATTGTTGACAATACTTCAAACCACCTGCAATAAAATAGAATCAGTATTCAATGAGATATTTATATTGAAATTATTTTTTTATTCTTGGACTGGATATTTCTTTGAGAGTCCTCTAAACATGTTTTGTTGGTGTTCAAGTCTCCAACGCAATTGTAAGTGTATTATTTTTTTAGTATAAGTATATTATAATAATTTAATTTAATAGAAATTTATAAATTGAAAAAATCATCCTCATTTCATTATAAATAACATTGCAAAAAATCGAGAAATTCTCAATTCAGAATAGTTTTTGGTAATTTCATAATATTAAAATAACTAGTATTTTCTTACGTATCCAATAATTCTTAATATTCCTTAAATGGTTTAAAATTATAAAGAATATTTAACAATTCCTACCTTGGTCTCCAAACTCCGTTTGTACCCCTGTTCCGGCTAAAATTTCCACTTGATTGGTTGCTAAGCTAACCCGCCGAAGAATATGGTTTCCCGTATCACAAACAACAAAAGTATTTATGTTAAGCCAACATACACCCTGTGGATTGTCAAATCTAGCTTCATTTATGTGGCCATCCTGAAATTAACAAAATTGTTTCACGTTATCTGGTGTAATTATGTTTAACTGACTGAATTGTCATGTCACATCATTTCCAGAAGTTGTTATATAAATTATCATACCTTTAACCCAGCTTCCAAGCCACCAATCACAAGAATTATATTGTTTTCTGAATCTGCTAACAAAATACGATTATTTCCAGAATCGGAAATTGTCATCCAAGGTTCAGCAGCCAAATCTTTTACAAAAGGATTGAATGTTATCTGGAAATAAAATAAACTATTAACAGAAATTCTTCAAGACAATCTAATTTGTACTTTTTGCGAGAGAGTAACATTCATTATTGAAATATGTAGTGATTTTGAAAAATGCCATTTATGTATTTATTTATTGTACACGCCCATTAACATATTTTATTTTACATAATAGAAAATCACATCGGAAGCGCACTACAAAGATAAAAATTATATTATATCGGCATGTTTATCAAAATTATTTTTAAAAAAAGTGATTTAAAACAAATTGGAAATTATAGAAAATGAATGAAACAAAACAAAAATTATACAAAAATACATGGAGTATCGTAGAAAGTTGGAAGAAGTGCCATAGTTTGCAAATTACACACAACTAATCGACAAGTATAACATAATAAAGATCAGTTGCCAACACAGTTGAGATTAGACAATGAGTAAAGCACTCTATCCGTCACCATTGATTGAGACATAAAAAATTGTAACAATTTAGTCCTATAAACAGTTAAACTAACAGCAAAAATGTCGACTACCTCCGCATATTCATTCCCCGAAGAATGCAATCTGGGGACTGCGGAGTTAGCTAATGCATTTGTTCTAACATTACCTCTATAATAGAACAATGAATTGTGCCTCGATAACCGCAATGGTGCGTGAAAGTCAAGCAGACCAACAATCTGGGGGCAGTTGATCATATCATTGATGATCCTATATAGAAATATAAGGTTTGTCACCGAACGTCTCACTGACAATTTTAACATTTTCAGACGGCTAAGGAGATAATCATAATTGATATCCTCAGAGCATATTATATATAATTATAATTTATAATTATTTAATAGCAATTTATAATTAATGAATCTTAGAACATTCTCTGGATTCTTTCAACCACCATCGAGTGACAATGTAGTGAGGCGACCATATGACCGAATTATATTCTACCTGAGGTCTGACTAGATAAGTATAGAAAACTTTATAAGTGTGCAGGTCTGAAAATTTTTTTGCAGTCCTCAAAACAAATCCCAACATTTTGGGATCTTTATTAGTTATCAAATCAATGTGGGGAATGAATGATATGGAGAATTTAATGAGATAACCAACCGATTTACAATTTTATAAATCATTTACATTTTTTAAAAATTGTTAACATGATTGAAAAATAACACATATTATGGGAAAGGACAAATTCTGTTAAAGTTGATATTTTACTATAAATTAAAAATATATGTATATTTATCAGTTTAAATCATTAAAATAATTTGAAAAAATATTTTTTCTTTAATAATGCACTTTGTTCTAGTTAGATTATACTGTCACTTAACAGTAATATCATGGTGAACTCAGTACACAGTACTCAGTGAACCAGTATAGTTGAAAGTAATTTTTATTTATTTATTTTATTTTATCATAAAAAGAATACATTTAAAATAAAGGTAATTGCTTTACTAAACGTGGTCTATTCCAAAGCAATTACTTGTACAGTTTTTACAAGTTGTATATTGTTAAAGTAAAATGAAAAGTTATAAAAAAGATTTTTATCTATAATATAGTTGGAGACAAAAATGTGTAGGAAGCTAGATTAACACAAATGACAAATTACTTTCATATTATTTTCAACCAACATCTAACAACCACTTTGTTATTTTTGGTTTAAATTCTCATTAATCACTTTTGACCATTTGAGATCTAGTGGCAATTTATTAAATATTCACAGTGCACAAAATAAGAGAGATCGTTGCCCAAATATTCTATTCATTTTTGGCACTAAAAAGTTTCCAAAGGTTTTGCTTCTAGTTTCCTTTGATACGGATCATGGATGTGAAGTTTTTTTTTAAATTATTTTATTTTATTGATCTGTCTTATATCCAAAAATTGAAAGGATCTAAATATTTGACAAACCTTTCCAGGAAACCTTAGATTATTTTTTAATCGTGGTGTTGTGAGGGTTGGAATTGGCGGAATGAATTTCTTTTGCAGAGCCCCCGCTTCTCTGAAATGTTTTAAGGCGACTGAAACACATCTGAAGAGAATCTCTCGGTGGCCTTCACCAGCCAACACTAGAATCGGTTTGCCTTCTGGATCTGAAATGAAAATATGCATAAAATTAATTAGAAAAAAGTTTTGATAAAAATATACATGCTCAGATATGAAAAGCTCCTGGAAAAGATGTTGTTTCAAATAGAAATTTTACAAGAAATCCAATGCAGATGGTAGCATGAAAATTAAATTCTTTGTTTCCAGTACATCAGTGATGGAAAAATCAATTGTAAAAATACACGAATAGAAGTTTTAAATTTGTCATAATCATAATCAGTTGCTGTACTGGAATGGTTAATACGTTTCCCCAGATAGGAAGAGATCCAGGTTCGAATCCCGGTAGCAACCAAATATTTTTTTAATAAATATATTTTTTCTGTATATCTATCTAGTTGATTAATTTAATTTACATTAATGTTCATACTACAGGCTAAGCGCTTATATTATAAAAAAATATGATGAATTTGTGAATTGCCAGGTCAAGGTCGTACCCTAAACCTAGTCTTGGTCATTTTTCTTACCACAAAACAAGCATCTCACTTAAACAATTACAAATAAATACTTATAACAATAGTTCATTATCTGACTCAATTTTGGGTCATAATATTAAGATTAAGAGAGATGAGATTGCCTTTGTCACATACTGCATATTGTTAGTTGAAGCTGCATATTGCTTAAATATAAGAAGATAGCTGATAATATTAACACTTCACAAATACACCGAACCGCACTACCGAATAACTAATTTAAAAAATATATTTACACATTTATAAATACTTCATTATTAAACTATGAGAAGTTCTCCACTAGGCTCTTCACCTATTCTGGGAGAGAACATGTGTATATATACTGGTTTACGTTATAAAAAAATACAATACAATTATGAGTGACTCAATTTAAATCATATGTGATGTATCAAAGGATTCAAGCGACATTACAGAAAATGTGGTTAGTGTATAATAATCTGCAAAACTGTTATCTGCCCACCTAAAAGAAGAAGAGTAGGCCAGCAATGTATTCCCAAGCGATTCCATAATTCTGCTTTAGGATCGTTGAGTATGGGATGCGACACTCCTAGTCTCTGAGCTGCGTGCAATACATTTTCCGCAATGCGTTCGGCCTCAAACTTTGCACTGTGCACACCAACCTGAAAAAATATGAATAATATATTAATGATTTTAGTATAGTATATCGACTGTGGAGAGGTAAAACAGTATATATAAATCTTATAAATACAATATTTTATAGAAAAGAGGTACAATACTATTCATATTAATTTTTTACATTATTTTTTAAAAAAGAATATGTACATTTTATTTTTTAATATAGGAGTAATTAAAACAATTTTGTATAGGAGTATACATTAATGACCTCAACAACGTGTTGAGGTCATTAAAAAACATTTTATCTAAATAATCATTTGACTTTTGGAAAAAAATCATCATGCGCGACGAAGCTTATTTTGACTTGCATGTTTTGTTAATAAACAAAACAGCCGTTATTGGGGTACTGAAAATCCTCAATCGATACACCAACAACGACCTTTGGGCCTTGTTGGCCTTTGGGTATCATTGGGCCCTATTTCTTTCAGAATGCAAGAGCAATTAATGGTGATCGCTATCGTCACATGTTGGAAAACTTATTGGGCCTGCAAAACGTGAGGTTTCAAAAGGACGGTGCCACCTCACACACAAGCTACGCTTGAAATTTTCTGAGAAATATTTTCCAGCCTCATAATGTTAAATAGTGATGATATCGACTAGCCTCCTCGATCGCCTGATTTGACGGTTCCCAACTGTTTTCTGGGGGGGTACATGAAAGGAAAGGTCAACAACAATGAATCAACAACAATTTTGATGCCACAGGACAATATTCTAAATGAAATTGCTGAAATAACACGCAAAGTGTGCAAGAATGTTATGAAAAATATGGTTAAAAGAGCACGCATTTGTGCCACTACAGAGGCGGCCACTTGACCGATATCATATTCCATACATAATTATTTTAAACCAAACTAACTAACTAACTTACCATCACACCGTTTCTCCGCAGAGGTAGGCAGAGGATAGAGCACCACACTCTTCTGTCCTGACACACAATTCTCACCTCATCCACATTCATACATCTTCTCATACAAGCTCGCCGATTGTTAAGGCTTCTAACAGAACCATCCTCCAATATATGGTTTACCCGGTCGTGCCAAGTCTTCCGCGGACGTTCTCTATTTCTGGTGCCATCAACACTTGCATCATATATCTTTTTTACCATTCTCTCCTCATTCATCCGTTCTATATGACCAAACCACCTAAGTGATCCTTTCTTAATCTTACTCATTATATTAACGTCAGTTTTACATTATTTCCTTATTCTGTACTCTGTCATAAATAGAGTTGCCACATATACGCCTAAGTGATCTCATTTCCACTGCATTCAGTCCACTTTTTTTCCTCTTCTGCCAGCTCCAGGCCTCACTTTCATACATCAGTGTCGGTATCAGGACTCCATTGTGTACCGCTAGTCTTGCCTCGGTTGATAAGTTGTATTAAACCAAATAATTGATAAATAAAAACCAAATTAAAAAATTATGTTTCATTTCCAGCATCGGCCTGGAACATAATATTCACCTGTATAAAATATCTCAATACATCTCAAACTTAATTGTATGAAATATAAGCCTACTGAAATGAATAAGAATATTTTAATTAGAATTTCTGCTATCTTTTATTAAGTGCATGTAATTTATATGAAGTATAATCCAAGATACCTACAACAACAAATCCATCTTCACCCCAATAGAGTTGTTCCAGATCTTTCAAGTCTGGCAATACATGTTGACAGTTGATGCAGCAATAAGTGAAGAAGTCCAACAGAGCCACTCGGCCCATACAGAATGATGCCAGAGATTCATTCTTCACAAATCCTGTTACCCATTCAGCATCTACAAAATCAAAAACATAATACAAATAGTAAAAAAAAAAATACGGTAACACTAAAATTCGGAAGTCGATAATGTTAACGTTCCCTTGTTACTGTCAACATTAAATTAACTTTTTAACTTGAGCGCGTTAACATGCCAAACTTTGTATGTTGCTATAAACGTATTAAAACGTAATTTTGGACTGTGGACGACAGGTCCCAGCTTCTGATAAATAAGTCACAACCATTAAAGCCTAGTCTTACCTCATGTGGTGTCTTCCATTTCAAATAGAGAGTTGGCAGTTAAAAGGTTTATAACAAAGTACAAAAAAATATTTTTTTCAATTTAACTAGTCAATATTTATATAAACAAGTAGAACATAAGAGTATATCTGAAAAATTGTTAAAATAAGACGTCCGCGCACGACTGTCCGCTGTACCACATTCCATATTTCAGTGAACGTCAGTTGTCAAAAGAGTTAACAAATGCGTGTACAAATTGGGTTAGGTTAGATTAGGTTCTTAGTGAGTTGCACACATCACACGTGAGTAAGGTATGTACTCATTGAGTAATCTTTGTGTGTTTGAGATAATATTCAAACATATATTTAGTGAATGTACACATTAACTAGTTAGTTTAAGCGCTTCAATAAAACCATATATGTTTTGATATTGTTTAGCTGCAATGCCTTAAGTTTTAATGGATTCAATTTCTGTGCAGCCAAAAAATATTACAGAATACATTCTGAAACATTTTGTATCAAAAAAATAGTTGAAATAATATTTGAGCAATAATTACCTCAGTAGAATACTTTAAAAAATATATTCAGAAGGCAAGTGCAGATAAAACTATCATAGCTGAATCTTAAATGAGAAATGACGTTTCGTAGTGATATTTTTAGCTACTCACTTTCATCAGGATCCAACACTGAAGTTCCTGCATCCGACAATTTCTTAATATGTTCCAATATTAGATCATCGCTCGGATCGTCACTGGTAGCGATAGTTTCTTGGAGTTCAGATGATACTTGAGTAGCATAATCGAGAAGGCTTTCGTCCATTTTTGTACCGGTGATCAATGATGATGTAATAATAAGTTATGTTTATATTTCTCGCTGGCACACCCACCCTGAAATCTTACAAGAGACCCAGACTCGCCAACAGCGATCGCGCCCTAAAGAATATGTAAAATCGAAGCTGTCAGTTGTCAGTGTCACTTTCAAAGTTTGTAAATTACCATAAACAATTATCGGCACCGGCTAAGATACTGATAGATACCGTCTAATCCAGCATAGACAATCAAAATCGTAATTTTTCGAATGCGTAGTAGAGTCCCAAACATGTTATACAATGTAAAATAAAATTAATGTTCTTCAGTAATTTCTATCTCCTAATTTGACTAGATTTACGAGTAGTATTACAAATAATTTATGGTAGTTTTTCTGTTATTATAATTTTTCATATTAATTACATATTTTATCATTTTTTGGGCATAAATACTCCAAATAATTGAAACTGGGTATTTATGGTCAGAAAATTGTTTAATTCTTCTCAAATGTTACATTACATTTCAATTATTCATCTGAAATATTACTGACATGATTTTTTTTTATAAATAATTTTTGTTTAATTTTGATATCAATCCTTAATACCATAAATTACCAAAGTGATACATATATTTTGTATTGCATTATTTTTTGGCTCATGACATTAAAAAATTTCATGAACACATTAAGCAACATACTCAACTGGGTGATTATCAAATATTTTTCAAACTTAAGAAAAATGATCGAAACACCCTGACCAGAGAGCTCAGAATGGATCGAAACACTAGAAAAAGATGTTTTAAAATTAATTCAATTATCTTTGAACCAATTTTCCCATACCACTCAGAACTCAGAGTCAGTCAGACCAATGGCGTAACTGTATTAAAGCAGCCAATGCGATGTATTGGGGCCCACTTGAAAGACACGTGCCCTACAATACTTTTAGTATCGATACTTTTGCAAGAATAAATATTTTCACAGTGCTAATATGGACATACATATATTTTTAAATCCAACACAGCAAGAAATGCAACTTATAGCCTTATTTTCTCAAGTATGTTGTGATAATACTATCGATATATTATAAAAAAGTATAATAATATATCGGGTTACGGAACGGACCATTGCCGTAAAGCGAAGAAGGTTTTTTTTCAGTTGTGCTACATATTTATTTCTAAAAACCAATATATATTTTTTCAGGAAAGTTAATACTATAGAAGACAAAAGATCAATTTTGTTTTTAAAACCGCATAGTGCTCAATTATTCTATATCTTATAATATAAATACATATATAAGTACAGGGGAGCCTTTTTTCCATTTTGATTTGAGACAGAACAAATACAAAATTGTGAGAAGAATTATACCAATTAAAATATGTACTTACCTTTACCACTACTTCCGGCGTGTGTTACGTGTTGTGGATACTCAGTGGCGTAACTACAAAAATTGAACCCCAATGCAGAATGGAAAAAATGCCCTCCCTAAATAAGTATTGTATTTAAAATATACGAATAGCTGCGTGATTTATCCATGAAATAATAAAAACAAAATAAGTCTTTTGTCTCACATAATATTATATTTCATTTTGTAAGGCATTTATATGCACTTGCAATTTAAAAAATACTTTTGTAAGGTGATTTTCACTTTACGATGATAATCAGGTCCCTAACCCTAAATATAGTGCTAATGTATAAGTACTTCGATAATGTTTTCATATGTTTTTGCAATACACGCGAGAAGCATTTTTATAATTCCATTTCTTGTTATGGATTACTGTTAAGGCTTCCCTTTCAAAAATATTAAATATTTCCGCGTTTTATACGAAAATATGGGTTTTATTATTCATTTATATCAGAAGTTATACAATAAAGATGACTTTTTTTATACTTTTAGATAAATTCTTTACACTAATATAAAATTAATAATTTGAATGTTATTTGCCATAATTAAGAAAATACAAACATTATAAGAAAGACCGCGTCCATTAAATTTATTTTCCGCGTGCCACAAAATTGCCTTAATATAGAAAATTCTTGCATATACGAAATATGTTGTCTTATAATCTTGAAGCCAAGATTACGGAAACCAATCTGCATTGAACCAAATTTGCAAAATGTTAAAAATTAATAACGTTATAAACCATTCAATTTGCAATATATATTATCAATTTTAAACATTTTGAATACAAATTATTTAAAATAATATATTATATTTACTTAGATGCTTTGAAGCTTCAACTACTATTTCAAATCAAGTTTTATATCAAAAACATAATAATTTCTTACTAAGTAATATTTATATCGATCCGTTTTCCGATATGTTTTTATTGGGATTTTTTATTTCAAATCGCTGATTATAAAACAATGCAAAATGATGAAAAATATATTTATAAGACTTATGATGATTATATATTATATTTTAAAATTATTATCAATGTTTTAAATACCAACTAAGTCACAATTCTCGTAAATAATGCATCATTTTTGTTGAAAATATATTATTAATTTTTAGATAGACCAAAAATTTGTCTATATAAGTACGCGTCCTGAGACGTTTCAGTTCTTGTTCACTCCTTCTTATTCTTGCGAATCTTCTTATTTAACCCTTTTTATATAGTGAGAGTTTATGTTGATTCTACTTCCAATATAAATTTTTAAATTATCTGAGAGATCTGAATAAAATAATCTTCGCTTCCGAGGACGAATCGTAAAATAATAAATACACCTACTAGGGGAAGTCTGATAGACTACAAATATATTTAAATAAAATCTAGCACCATTTCTCTTATGCAAGGAAATGGGTATCATATATATGGGAATAAAAAAGTAATACAGATACCTACCCGTATCATTTCGGGAAATATTTTTTGAAAATAATGGAAAAGAAAGATTATTTGCATAATATTTATTTTGATAATATATTGATGGAAATAATCACTACTTGAAAAAAATATTTGACACAATATAAACACCGTCCACAATTCTTTATTATATTGTAATAAAATGAAAATATTTAACACAAACATTGTCCACAATAAGAGTACAGTATACATTTATTGGTATACAGAACATTGTTCAACCACAATTGTTCCCTGCCACAATTTATCGTCTGGAAAAATGTTCGCCGAATATATTGAAGAAACATATTTTTGATAAAAGTGATTTGTAATGGAATTGTTACATTTTTTACTATTTTAATGTAGAACTAATTGTTGTACATTTGTTTGATTAATACTTAAATGTTTTATTTTATAAACTTACCACACTTTTGAGCTACCTTTTTTTAAAATTCATATTTACATATGTTCCGTACAGGAAACAAGAACTGTAAACTTGTAGGGTGGTTCGCCGGTCCGCTCTGGTATCTCGGATGTCGATTATCTGCAGCGTGGTACATGGGTCCAGGGGGGTCCAAATCGTATCCAGTGTAGCAGCCAAGTCGTGATAATTTTCCGAGTTCGTGTCCAAAGTCGTAGCAGAAGTCAGGAAGCCAGAAGATCCAGTAGTTGTGATGATAGCAGGGGTCCAAAGATGAGATGAAATGAGAGACGAATTTGCTTTTTCAAGTCCAGCGGTGCGAGAAACGAGAGTGAATGAGTGCCTTTGCAGCCGCTGGACCATTATTTATTTAATACCGAAAAACATCATGAGCGCAACAGGCTCCGGGAGAGCTCCACCAATCACGTTGCCGGATCCGTCCCCCTGCCGCCCCGCTGCGGTCCAGCGCAGCCACCCCCTGGCGGCAATATCTTAAAAATTGGTTCATTTTTCTCGCCGCCAGATACGAGACGGCAGATTTCGGATTTCTCCGGCATTTCTCCTCTCCTCCCCAAAGTTCGGCTTTTTCAGGCACCGCGAGTATTTTACCTTATATTCTTTATTCCTCCTCGCGATGCCTGATAACTCTTACCCGGGGCGACGGCCCGGGGAATTAATTATCGCACCTCAAACTTAGAAAACTCATTTTAAATACTTAAATGATTTTTAAGGTGCGTAATATTATCTCCGGGCGATCGCCCCTTTCATTCTCTTTTTATTACATAGCATATAATACAACAAATAATTTTCTAAATCTAGATATTTGAATATTAAAGCGTGGAATATACCGCGTGCCGGCGGGAGCGGAGTCTCGCGGCGACCGCTTCCCCCTCCACTCGGCGGTCCGTTCGGCGCAGCGGCGTAGGGATTCCAGGGACGTGGGGTGCCGAGCTGAATGTTCCCGTGACGCGGAAAAGTGGCCCCTTTCTGCTTGTTCATTTTTCGGGCCACTTTCTATCGCGTCCGTAGCTTGTAAAGCTGTGCGAAACAACATATATAGAAATAACAATTATGAAGATGTTTTTTTTAAATTTGCGGTGATCGATTTTCCAGGCGAATAATTGTGGGGTAACATTTGTATATATTATAAATATTAATATTTTTATCAATTTTTGGACTTTTACTAATAAAATTCACTGCAATGTAATATGAATATATAAAAAAATAAATATAATCTGACTATCACATCTAAAAAAAAATATTTATTTTCCACAACCGAATCGTTCGTATGTAATATTCAGTTCCCATTTTAAATCGAGGTTGATGCACCTTGAAATCGTTTTTTTAAATAAACACACATAATGTACAGAAGCATGCACTGCATATAAGCAAAAAACCTGTGCATTGCTAAAAATTCTGGGAAACAAATATAAATTAAATAATTCATATTTAAATATATAAATTAAATAATTATATTAATATTATAATTATTACGCTAGTACCGCCGTGTACCAGTAGAATCATTTCATTGTTTAGTTCTCAACGCTACCGCCGCTATCCCACTTTCGCTACCGGAGCGCTGTAGTCATCTATTGGGCTATTATTCATTTTTGCTACTACAATAGCTAACCATTGTTTTAATCTATTATTCTACTCAAGCCGTACAATTGCCACCTACTGAATTGAAAATTCCACTCGGCGGAGTCAGAAGCGGATTATCTAATATGTGTTGTTCGGAGTCCTTACCCATGCTGTTTCCCAACAGATAGACATTTGAAAGATTTTCAAAATGGCATAGAGCTGCGCGAAAATCATTGATCTGCACCTAATTCCTTTTTTACTAATTCTCGAATTTTATTATCTTACTAAACTTATTGTTTTCATGATCATTCTTTGTATTCGAAGACAATACATTTTTATTATGATGGATTATGTTCCGTACCGGAATCAAGAACTGTTTTTCGGGTGGTTTGCCAGTTCACTCTTGTTACTCGGGCTGACGATGTCTGTGTGCAGCGATGTGCAGAGTCCAAATCGTAGTCCAGTTTAGTAGCCAAGAGTCGAATCAGTTTCCAAAAGTCAAGAGTAAAAGCAGGGTCAAAGCTAGGTTGAGAGGAATGAAACTTCAGCATTTGTACTCAGAGAACGCAGAGACGAGAATGAGCTCTCCCGACCGCCAGCGCACTATTTATTATCAGTGAAACGTGTCCGACCGCGACTTTTTATTATTTTATTATCATTACCGCGATATCCAATAAATTACAGAGTGGGGCGATCCCCCGTGATTTATTAATTTTAATATTAAAAGTATAAACATTACATGAAATACAATCTGTTCAAATGGCATTGTTCAATATACATAGCGTCCATCTACGGGAGATCACCTCACATTATTTCCCTAATCACTGGTTTGAACCTAGAGATTCATTATCGTTTGGGTGGTCCCAAAAAATACCCTTTTCAGGGCCGTATACTGGCATAACTCCCGCGAGCTAGATCCTGTGTGGCACAGATTACGATATATAGTCATTACATGAAGAATTTTCAAACAGTAAAAGAATTATATTCAATCGTGAACAGTGTTCTAAAAACGTTCATAAAAAAATTATATTGAATTTATCAATAATGATTCATAAATTCAATATAACAATTTAAAAGTTTTCTTAATCTTTAAAAATACCATAACTCAAAAAATACAAATAAATAAATAATAGAATTGTATAGAGGAAGAATTCATTTTGCCTCAAGACGTTGATTAAATGAAAATTCATAAACCTATGTACAAGCAAATAGTATAAATATTATTGTATAATATCTTTAGTAACAGCATAACCAAAATTTATATCAAGCGTAGGTATTCTTTTCATTCCTATATAAATAAATAAAATATGCAAGAGTTAATTTTGATTTATAATGTTTCCTACTGTCTTCTTTTATCAAACTGACGTGCTATTTTATAAATTGCTGGTGTATGCTTTAGAGACATAGTAAGTACACAAACATGTAGACAAATATCGAAAAATCAAAGAAATAATATATTATGTAAATAATATAATCGAGCGGGGCACCTTTTTCTGTCGTGTTTGTTTTATAATACAATAGCACTTGGTATTACTCGAAGAAACTCATTCAAAACGTTCAACTCGAGTAAGTAAAGTTGTATTTTATTTTCTATTCTGAAATAAATATTAATTGTCGCGCTTTAGAACGTTTAAGATGTTTTTCCAGTTGCCCGTACAGCCACTTATGAAAACAAGGTTTATTTTAGTCGACAACATCATGAATCAAATCTATAAATCTGAACGTTTAGAATCAGCCTTTACAGCATTTTCTAAGATTATATTTATATCAAAGATATTCGGGCAACTTCCATTAGATAAGAAGACATCCATAATGTATCACAGAATCATTTCTAATATTATTATATTAATTATAATGATTTTGTATGCGTTACTTATTTGCCTGTCTATGGAAAATTGGATGAAGGTGTATATTTCTTCTCTTAAGCAAGACGTTGTTATCGCAACTTATATAAAACAGTTTAAAATTTTTTTAGAAGTTTTAATTATGGTCGTTCTGGTGGGAAAAACACCATTCGCTAAAACTAATCTCGTGACTATATTATCCATGATACAAGAGATTGACGACGAAATGAAAATCATTAACATAACAGTGCCTTATAAAAAAATTGAGAAATATATTAACCGAAAGTTTTATGCTTTTTTTATTATTGGAATTGCGTACGTATTCACCGATCAACTAATGCAAAAATTTTGTTCTGTTAAAAATGGCGCGGAATGGGCTCACGGGTTGCCATTCTTAACACAATTAATCTGTCAAATTCAATTTATTTCCATAACCTGGATGTTGGCAGACCATTTTAGAATATTAAATAATCATTTGGATCAGTTTCATTCAAGAATAATAAGCTCAAGAACAATGTATTGGGTGAGTCCTGCAGGAGCGAGGAGTTCGTACTTATCAGTCATTAGCCGCATACATGACAAGTTGTGTGCAATCTGTCGGAAAACGGAGAAAGCATATAATTTACAATTGGTGCTCGTTATTATACAATGCTTTATAAATATTACATTAAAAATGTATACTTGCTTTTCATCTATCTACAAAAATCGCGAAATTTGTACGATGGTTTCTGCGATAATTTTTCTCATTCTTGACTCGCTTCAAGTTCTATCCATCATCGTTATTACTTCATCTGTCACCGACGAGGTAATTCGAACATTTTGTATTTATACATTTATATTAATAGTTACTGAATTCGTAAAATTATCTGATAATAAACTGGTAAATTTTCTATTGTCTTGGTAATGAATATGGTAGGTATATTACATCTTATTTATTTCGACAAATTCTCTCCTGTATTTCGGGAGCGAGTTTTTATTTAATTATACATTTGTATGACTTTTAAAATTTTAAATAAATAATTATTATGTTATTATTTTTATTACCGCGTATAATTTTTTTATTTATTTTTAAATACGCAATACAACTTCAGTACACATACATTCCTTTTTGAATTTTGCATTTTAATTTAATTTGTTTGCAATGCTTATTTTATTATATTTTACTATATCGTAAATGATCATAGCGAAGACAAAATAATAAAATAAATATTTCATTTTCTTCATTGATATTGCAATGAAATTAGATTCCGATTTATTTCTTGCTTCTATCCAAGCGCATTGTTAATTAGTCATTTGTATTCAAAATAAACGTCTGTTTACAAAAAATATTGTTTTTCTTCTAGTACCAGCAAACGGCCCGAATTATACACCGCCTTGAAAGATGTAATCGATTTGACGCAAAAGACAAAAATGATGTATGAATTTAAAATGTTATAATTATCGAACTGTATGGAAAAATGCCAAAAAACAAAACTCTTTAAACTTGCAATTACTTTATTTTCAGGTGTTGCTATTTTCTTTGCAAATTCTTCACAACAAAGTAGCATTTTCCGCCTGTGGACTATTTCCTCTAGATTTTACCTTTTTGAGTTCTGTAAGTATACTATAACAACTCACCAGTGGCTTTGATATTCATTTTTACTAAAAATATATATATACCGATTATAACATTATTTTTGTAATTATTTCATCAAGGCTCGGAATTTAATGAATATGTAAGTGTAATTTTTGATAGGAATTTAATATATTTTTTCACGGTTTTTTAAAATATGTGAAGAATTTTCTGGGTTATTTTTCATGTGCCTCCGACGTCTTTTGCCGACGTTTCGGATCATAAAAACTAATGTCGGCCAGATATATTAACTCTAGAAATAATATAGCTGATTGACTATATAAGACTATTTACATCCAAATATTAATTAATTTTTTAATACAAATCAAATGTATCAATAAGAAAGATATACAGAATAAATCAATAAATCGAAAAAATATTTTGGACGCTACCGGGATTCGAACCAGGATTTTTTACTATTCGGGAAAGTGCGTTACCAACCGTGTAAGTTGATGACAAATTTTCGAACCTTTAACATACTGCAGCTCTTTCAAATTGATACATCCGCTATTCCATTTTTAAAAACATATCACTTTTTTTAAAAATGTAAATTGCGATGTGAATATAGGTCTATTAAAAATAAACCTGTTTTAAGCACAATAGACCCAAGGTAGTTATGGATAATAAATCTCCCCTTATAGAAGATGAGTATCGACAATCTAGTGAAGTTCGCAACCAATTACTCGCTTAAGGAAGCTGCTAGAAATGCGGTCAGATGGGAACACATGGCTCCATATAAATTCAGCTGTAATGTCATCACTAATCCCAATGAAACCGACTACTAGGCGAGGTCGAGAGTGTAGTTATGACGAACGATTATTATTATTCTAAATTTTTTTCCAATTTCAAATGCTAATTTAATTTTTTTCAGATTACTGGTTCTATTTCCACTTTCCTCGTAATATTTTTGCAGTTTGACATCTCAGATTATTATAATAAAAAAGACAGAATTGTATGTTAATTTAATGTGGCATCAGCTTATGTGCCTATGAAGAGTGAACTCGACGAAGCACCCGGAAGATTTTAAATTATGTTGAGTTTTATTGAATCCAAGCACTGGGAAACTCAATCAAGATTAATTAATTAGAGTAATAAAATCATATTTTCGCAAATAAAATAATCTATTATTCTAACATAACTGTTAAACATTTCAAATTGTAAGATAGAACAGTATTAAAACATATTTTTAAAACCATTATACTTTTTTTTTACATGAAACTCCTTAATTTCTTTACATCTTGGCACGTCCAATGAAATATAATATTTTCAAACTAAATTAAACGCTTATGTTATCTCCTAGAATGAGACTCAAATCCCTGACGAACTAATTCACTAGGCGAGTCACAAAACCAACAAGTACTTCAATAATATTTAATTTTATCCGATCCAAATTTATTTATTTAATTACAATATATCTGCTAAAACATAGACACTCTCCTTCTTCATTTAACTATCACACCACCCTCCGATGTAAATATGAATTATATGAAATTTTACTCTTTATATCACTGCATAAAACAAAGGTACCCGCCCCCCACTAGCCACCCCCTCCCACACATAAGTGTGTATAATATTTTATTGAATACAATCCATTCCAAATATTGCTTATTCTTTATAACCCTGCACAAAACATGGGCACCCTCCCTCGACTCTCTGATCACTTCGTCCCCTTTCCCCGATATAAATGTGTACTACATTGAATGTCATCCGTTCCAAATTTTGCTCAATTGCACTTTAGGACCTCAACTTCTCTCTGCCTGGACCAAATATTGCATATATCTATTTTGGGCCTGCGCAAAAATAATGGCATCCGCCTCCCTTAAACCCCTATTTCAAATTACTTAACTTAAGCTATTTATTCCTCATTTTTTATATGTACAAGAGATACTCAACACCGCATACACTGTTCGCTTTTCTATTTTATCAATCCTGGTAAAACTAGCGGTGACTGGCTACTACATAAAGCCCCCCCACGGAGCTTAACAACAGATGTCTGTCAATCTGATTGCTTCTGCTAGTACACTATTAAATTAAGAAAAAACAAGAAATGGAAGAAAAATGTTACATAAAAGTAATCTATTTTAAGATTCTTTAGCGGTTAAGCCACTATCTATCTACTGTCGATTTAATCCTAAAGATTCCATTAAATTTTTGATCGATTCTAGATTAAAGCAAATGGATTGCGTGTAAGCGTAAAATGAAGGAGTTTTTATTAACCCTTCCCTAGCCGTATCAGGTATACTGAGCCAAACAAACCTGTAATTTGTCCATAAAAATGCGCAATATAAAGTTCATATGTATGTTGGATGTTAGTTGCGGTAAAAAATACAGTAGTAAGACAATGAAAATAATAACAAACATATGAAAATAATTACGTCTCTCTATCACTCATTAAATGAATATAAAAAAGTAAGATGAACGTCTTGGATGAGACTTGATGAATCCATTACACAACACAACAAGAAAATATATTTAATTTGTTTCCTGAATAAAAGTAATCAAACATTACTAACTTCGGCGGTACTCAACTTGTTTTTTTTTTATGTATAATGATGAAAAGCAAAATTTCAACAATTATAAATAAAATTAATTTTCATTTAATCAATCGCAAATAACACAAAATATATCAAATACAATAACAAAAACATACAGGAATTGAATTGACTACATGAAATATTGAAATAGTGGCCTAAATCAGTGCGCCTTCTCTTTGCTTGTCGCCTGTAATTCTATTCTGGGACTTCTGAATAAATTTAGATGAGAATAGAGAAAGTACAATTTGATACATGTTGCAATCATCGATACTTGTCTAAAAGTTTATTTACAAGTTCAACATAATTTTCAACCCTATGGTTATCCAATAAGCTACGCACAACACTTTTAAAGACTCGACATTTCGAATTAAATCACTTATTTCACCTTAGGTAAGTCTGTATGGCTCACCTAGTGACTCAGGTGCGAAATTAGGATCCTGTGATATCAAAACCTAAAAATACGGGTCTGATGTCACCTGCGTACTGTCTTCTTCTTCATCTGAGTGCAGACCGTATTTTTCTGGAGGAGTAAGTACAGGCAGATTGTCCCCACGTGGCACTGGTCGGATAGCTGGCGGAATGTTGGGTTATTTTATGCTCAACTTCTTCTATCTTGATATACCATGCTTAATACGTGGTACCATGTAGAAATAACAGTTATCTACGTAATTTGTCAACTCTCTCCAAATCATGGGAATGCCAAAAAGTATTGAACGTCCGTTTTTATGGATCCATCCACGTAGATTCACATAACATGTATTGCAGCAGATATGAGGTGCCCATGTTTTGTCTTAATCCCCTAATCTCATACGAAAATAGTGGTGGTAGGCTGTCGAGTGAAGTAATTGGGCGTCTCTGGGCGACAAATGTCATACATCACAATGCACATAATAGAAATTGTCAGCTTTATTAATACATTTACGTGGCTTCCTTCCTTTTCAAGTTAAGTATGACCATAAAACAAAACTCCGAACAATGAAAGGAACAACACTCTAATCTTCACTCCAAGCAAGCTGTAAACATAAAATGAACAATATAAGGTCTACAGTGACTCCTCATTCCCGCTGTCAGATTTGCCAACCCTTATATTTCCTTTTACGTACTACCTTAATTCGCCGCTTGGAATGCCACAGGCTTTATTTTATATACATCATAAATGGACTATATCTCGGAAATGAGAGCTAACTAAGCATTGTAAAGTCATATTCGGTTGTAACATATTGAAATCAATAAGATATAAGTATTTTCAAGTCAGAAATATTTTCATTGTTTACCAGTATTGTACTATGAGAATTTAGTGAACGAATTATGCCCAGTTAAGATAGAAAAAGTGTTATTCACATTTAAAATGCTTTAAAAATTCAAATTTCTTCACAGCACGCTTACGAGCATTTTCCTATCACGGTACGGTAAAGGTTAACGCTAGATTAGAGACTTTTTTTGAATTCCACACGAACATTTTAAAAATATGATAAACACAATTAAAAACGCGTTAGGTACATGTCTCAGACACGTGTACCATCACCACTACATAGAATATGTTTTCTGATTCGAAAAAATATTGATAAATTCAAGTAAATAAATATTTCTTCAATATTAACAAAATTACTCTATGGCCTCATTTTATATAAATAATTAGGTAAAATACTTTGTTTAAACCAATATTTATTGATTATTCTACATGTTTTGATACCTATGGTATTTTCTTCAAGAATCAATGTATACTGAAATTAAAAATACAAATATAGATAAAAAACAAAACTATAAAGTGGTGAATAAGTAAGAACTATTATGAAAACAAATTTAAAAGATGACTATTTGCAAAGAGGATTTGGTTTTTTATAATACTTAGCTTGCTATTAACACTTTTACTTATTTCTAAAATTTAAAATTTGTCTAACTGTAAACCCCTTAATATTTGTATATATAATTTCTAAACCCTTGTTAATATCAAAAGAATGGTTTGTTTCCAAAAGATGATTGGAAAATTCTTAATAGTTGTTATTTAGGCATATCAAGTGCTCCTTAATTCTAATATAAAAATTTCTACAAGTTTTACCTGTATAAAAATAATTGCAATCAATGTAAATTAATTTGTAGATCTCCGAATTTTTTTTAAATATCGTCCTTATCCTTGTTATTTAAAATATAATTCTTTATTTTGTTATTAGTGTAAAAAGATGGTTGTATAGAATTTGGGATATTTTTTATAATTGAATTTGAAGTAATATTATTTAAAAACACTTTTTTTTTCACTGCTTCCCACTATCAATAATATGGGGGTAAACATATGATCTGATAAAGTTTTTCATGTACTTTTTTTTTAACAAATTAATTATTAATTTAATATTATAACCATTATTAATTGCAATTTGTTTGATAATATTTAATTATATGTTGAAGTTATTTATGGATAAAGGAACTAATCTACTAAGAGTGGAATGAACAGCTAATAATTTTTGAGAAAACGAATGATTAGAAGTATTATGTATTACTATGTCAGTATGAGTATCTTTACGAAAAATGTTAAATTCTAGTTTATTTTTAATTATAGAAATGTTTAATCAAAAATTACATTGTGTAAAAATATACTATTTCCTGAAAAAAATACCATAGGTATCGAAACATGTAGAATAATCAATAAATAGTGGTTTAAACAAAGTATTTTGTCTAATTATTTAAATATTATTAAAATTAAAATCTCTGTAGCAAGGGATCGAACTATTAAAAAATATCCTAAGCTCATTATTAATACCAGATGCTGAGAATTTCACCAGAGGTAACCGTTTTATAAATGATACTAAATATTAGTATTAATGTATAAATAGTAAAGAACATATACCAAAAATATAAGTCAATGCATTATATTCTAATGTTCGCATTATTTACTTATTTGACAATTTAATAGAGTCTAATAGAGGGATTTCAAGATGGTAGAGTGCTCGCTTAGAAAGTGAAAGGTGAAAATATCCGGTATGCATATCCATCTAGTATTGATGATTTGCTCTCGCCACAGTTTTCCGAAGCATACATATTCTCTATTTTACCCATGACAAATATGTAGGTACATTATTGATTAATTAAAATAGGATATCATTTCTAAAAGAAGGAGTTGGAATCAGCTAACTTCTGACAACTCTCATTCCACAGCCCTGGTTATAAATTACAGATACCTCTAGTATTTAATTCTAAATTACTCAACATCATAAAAGTATTTATACAACATTTGTATAAATAAATTTTATCGTTTTATAAAATACTAATCAATTTATTATTTTTGTAGGTAAAAAATATTTATGATCTTATTTGAACAAATTCTGATAATTTAAATTTGCAAAATGTCAAAATTAGAATAGCAATATATTTCAACTGTAACTTTGAGAAGATCCTTTGGTGTAACTAATATCGTATGTAATCAGATCAGCAACCTTGTCTGAACCAATTCAAAAGATAAGTGGATAACGTAAGGTGTGCTGCACAAAACTCTAAAAGTGAAATAACGGGAAAATGAAGCGTCCAAACCGAAAAGTATTTATTAAATAATATGGAGCGATCGCCCATGAAAGGATTTACAATGTTATATACAGAATGGCCCAAAAAAGTAAGAACATTCAAATTGTTGCCTAGAATGACAAAAATCACTGCAGAAGACCGTATTCTAATCAAAAATTTGCGAATTGAAAAACGTTGGGGTGCTAGGAAAGTGATCAAAGAGTTTCAAAACAAAGCCTGGAGTATAGCTAGACATTACAGCGTAACTGGACATTACAGCAGGATGGAGCTCCATCGCACACAGCCAGAAATACAATCAACTTTCTTCGTCGTGAGAATGTTAATTTCATCGTGCCAGGCATGTGGCCACCGAACAGTCCAGATTTAAACCCAGTAGATTATGCAACGTGGGGGTGTTTCAATGATTTCTGATTAGCTAAATATTGTGCAAAAAAAATTCATTAAGAATTATAATTAATTATATTATGTTTATAAATAATAATAATAATAATGTTCTCACTTTTTTTGGGCCACCCTGTAGATAGGTTTTATGTGTTTATTGTAACTATGTAATGTTGTATTATTTAAAATGTGAATAAATAAATCTTGGGCGGTCGCCCAATCGTGTAACATGTAGGACATCGTGGGCGGACATGGTAATAAAGGAATAAAACCCCTTTTCTGCAGTTCTTATTTTCTGTGCGGAACATAAGGTCAAGGGTCAAATTATTCAATTATTTTCGTCTACATGACGCTTAGGTTTTATTTCATGTATACGTGAATTTAAGCCTAATTAGAAAAAAAAATCGTATTATTAAGGAGAACACATACCTATTGTGATGTTGTAATTATTCAGAACATAGAATTGTGATATTTTACAATTACAACTTAACAATAAGAATGTGTTCTACTTAATAATATATAAGTTGTATCAATGTGTCCAAAATTTAATTAAAATGAATTCTTAATTCTGGCTTCTCTTATCGGACTACTTAAAGGTATTTGAGATTCCGTAAAAATAAAGTAGATGATAAATAATGGAACGATAGATGTATTAATTTGAAATGTGTAACACATAGATTCGAAAATTTGTCGTCAAAAGTACTGTGTGCTGTATCATAGTCGATTAATGCTCGTTCCCCGATTTGGAATGACATCCAGATTCGGATCCCGATAGCAACAACAATATTTTTTTATAAAATTGATTTTATATGTATATCTTTCAAATAATACATTTAATTGTAATTTATTTTACAATATTTCCAGCTCTATTATTTTATAACGTACAGTTGAGCACGTTTAACGCAAATAATCGGTTAACGTGATAAAATATTCTGCTCCCAACCAAATTCTATATATTCTTTTAACATTAAACAAAAACGCTTAACAAGAAAAGATTTCAGAAGAACACTGGCCGCCAATAAACTCAAAATATACATAAATCGACGGCCGCATCGTCACCAACTTTATCTTGGCAACGGTGACATTCGATAAAAAATATGACGCTCCCCTAGCATCTGTATAATTTTAAACAGAACTCATCCCCTAGCATTTTAAACAGTCGGCCGCACATCTGAACTTGGCATCACCGAACTGTTTAATGTTTATGATTTTATTGCTCAGCTTTGTATTGAGTAGGTCGACATCTAATATAATTAGCAATACCCGGATGACCTGCAACTTTAAACATTACCCGAACTACCCATCGACCGGATCAAAACCAAATTGTTTAAGACTTAACGAAATTTTTCTATTGATTAGATTACTCCGTTTAACATGAAATTCTTTTAACATTTATAAATATTTCTGTCCCCACAATTTTATGCTATACGTGCTCCACTGTATTAGGTACATTTTTATATTCCCAATCTTTTTTATATACTTCGCGAGTATTATAGTTTTCTAAAGAATTTCCATAGCACACAGAGTTGGGTAAATATAATAACTACCAACAGAAATCATAAAAATGTATTAGGTAAATATTTTCTCTAGAACAACTTTCGTTTATTTGTGATATTTGGCACTCGATGTCATTTCAAAGGATTCGTATTCAATGTTCCAAATATGTACGTAACTAAATATTTTAGCTATTTCAGTAAGGAGTACGAACAGTCGCGCTCCAGAATTTGATAAGTTTTTATAATTCTACTGACTACTTGAGAATATAAGTTCTTTTGAAAAATATATATCATGGAAAAAAAATCAAAACAGTTTACTGTTTTCACCGCATTTTGGCAAATAATCTTTCTATCAAAATTGTTTGGGCACCTTTCACTGAAGAACAATAAATCAACTTTTTATAAGAGAATCTTATCCAATATAAATATTATAGTAGTAATGATTTCATACGGGTGTCTTATTTATCTACCTCTGGTCAGCCCAACACACGTTTATTTTTGCAGTATGCTTATATGTTTTACAATGCTGGTTAAGACTATTATTGGAACAATTTCCATGATCAAAATGGTGGCATTTGCCCCGTTTTCTAAATCTAACTTTATTTCTCTCCTATCCATGATCCGTGAGATTGATGACGAAATGAGAATCATAAAAATAAGTGTGCCTTATGACAAAATTCAGAAAACAGTTTCTAGATATGTTTTTCTTATTTTTATTACTGGACTAGTATATATTATCTCTCAACACACAATGATGATATTTTGTTCGATTGAGAATGTTGGAGAATGGGCTTACGGATTATTTTTCATGTCACAATTAATTTGTGAAACTCAATATGTTGCCGTGACGTGGATATTGGCGAATCGATTCAGACTCCTGAACAACTATTTAAAGCGGTCCCATACAAGTAAATTGAGCTCAAACGACGTAATATATTGGGCGACGCCTGTTGGAGCGAGGAGCAGTCGCCTGTCAATTATAACGCGAATACACGATAAGCTTTGTGCTATTTGTAGGGAAACTGAGCAAATATACACATTCCGCTTATTTCTCATAATTGCGCATAGTTTTTTAACAATAACATTTAAAATGTACAATTGGTTCTCTAGTGTATATAAAATTCATCAGAATTGTATGATGCCTTCTATAATAAGTTCTGTTATTTTTGACTCGTTTCAAGTACTTGTCATAATTTTCTTTTCAACAGCTGTTTTAAAAAAGGTAATCCATAATATATTTTAAATTGATGATTTATCACATAGTTATGATGAATGGTATCCTCTTTTTGATTCATGAGTCATGTAGCACTGAAAATCCAATAATTTCAAAAACTTATTAAAAATGTTGTGACATTAAAATAATAATAATAATAAGTTTATGCCTGTGTAGTCAGATTTTTTGTGTAAGTCCCGACTCGTCATACAAATAATGCAAATTACAATACAGGTACAAAATAATATTTGCGTTATTTAAAATAGCATATCTATATTTTTTATATGTTTCTTGTGAAAATCAATTTAGAAATAATCAAGATTTATCATAATTATATTTATTCATTTAATTTAAAACGATGGATTTCTTGTATACGGGTTTGCAAGTCTCAAATTTTTGTGTCTTCTTCGGCGGTCCCTCGTTACGAGGATGACGTCTGCCATGGTTAACGATTATGAGTCTGAGTGTGGCTGAGGAGTCATATTCTCGTAGCGTCTGGTTGGCCATGGCACAGGCCTGTGCGTGGAATTGTTTAAGGTGTTGGTGGTATTGCACAGTACACGCACTCTTGTAATAATAGAGAGCTTGGTCCAGTGGCAAAAATGGTTCGAAACGACTGAAGCTCTCCGTTACTTTGTAGCCTTTTCCAGTCTGTATAGGACAGCGCCGCCGCCGGGCGATATACGCAAAATAATGTATAAATTCAGTAAATTATGGTTCTACACCTGCTTTGTGTTACATCAACTTGTCTATTCCTGTTTGTAGGAAATCGGTTGAACGTGATTAATAAAGGGCGATTATGACAACATTTGTGACGTTTCTGATTGGTTTCAGCGAAGACTTCTACTTAACTCGTATTGGCTATAGGTTCGCCTACCCCACATCGTGTTCCATGTGACATATTTATTCATCTGTCAGTTGGCTAATTATTTGTCGAATTATAATTAAAACTGGCTGATTAAATTTGATTAAATGCACTTGGGATAGGCACTAAATGCACAACAACTGGGCTGAAATCATCATGTATACAAATCCCAGAGATTCGCTTACTCATAAATAATGTGTATATTAGTTTTCTGAGGTTCTCAAATTCTGATTCCATGTATTTTCATATGAAATGATATTAATATTTTTGTACCTCTGGGTTTTGGCTGATGAAATATGACCCGAAATGCCTTCAACTACCAGAATATAGATTATTTACGTTTGATTAGTATTAATTATATTTTAATTATTTTTATCCTTCAAAGACTAGGTTCTCTTTTAAAATATATAAAATAACCGTCAACTTATAAAAATCATCTTTTCATAAATTCCAGATACTCAGAAGTTACATTGTGCATCGCTCTCATCGTAATATTGAGAAAATAAGATGAAAAGACGGGTGATCCTTTGACTCATCGTTCTATTCCATTATATTTTAATTTCTTAAAATTTTTAAAAATATTTCAAGATTTTCTAGAATTTGTTCAGAACTTCTCTTTTATCTTTTATCCGAATTGAAAATGATTTTTGTTTTGCATATTTTTTCATTCGTAAACTTCACCTTACTTTAAATTGGAATGAGAAACGGGGACATTTTTTATAACGATGTTTTACCAGATATATTTTACAACAGCGAGAGAAAAACAATAGTTGGTTTTATTTTTATTCAGCTAGATTTAAAAAGGTTTAAAACTTTTTTCAGCACCATCAATCAGCAAGAATTTTACATCGCCTCGAGAGATGTCACCGAATTGATGCGAAAGATAAAAGTGATGTATGAATATTAAATATAGGATGTCCCAACAAGAACGCAATTTTTTTTTTTTTAATAAAACGCATTATTTAATTGAACAATGCTGAAAATTTTATTTTAGTATAAAATACATACAGTGCGATTAAGTGCCGAATACAATATCCGACAAATGTCCACCACGACTTAACTTTTTTTGTTCTTTTCGTGAAATTTTAAATTACCTACTCATAATTGCGGCTCAATTTCATCAGTGACCCATCGAATCTCCTCCTTGAGCTTTAGAATTGTTATTGGTTTATTAATATATCTTCACAAAATCCCAAAGAAAGAAGTCCCATCGCGCAAATCTTGGTAGCCAATTCTGATCGCCATTGCTAGATATGAATTTTTTTCAAGCAACAACTCAATTGTTTCACGTACAATGTACATCCTGCTGGAACCAAATGTAATAAACCATATATTGAGGCCAAAAAACTTAATTGTATACCATTCACTGTCAATACATTGTCGGCCGTATTTTCGAAAAAGCACGGCCCTATCACTCCGCTAGCTCAAAATCCACATAAAACAATGGCTCGTGTTGCATACGTTGGCGTCTCAAGAATTTTCTGCGCCCTAAATCAGACATATATTTTTGTTCCCCCTCATCCAATTGAAAGTGTGCAAAACGTTGTCGTCAACTTCATGGTTCTTCAATTGACAAATTCGTTTGTAGAGCGTTCTATGACTACTAATCGCAATGTGTCTGAAATTTTCAGCGCCACCTATACTACAAAGTGAAAATGACGCGCAATTCAAATCTTGCGCTTTTATTGGGACATCTTTAACAATAATATTCTGGTTTTACATAACTTCTGAATGTTCTACTATTCAGAAAATTCTTTGTTTAAATTATTTTCTCTTCCAAACAATGTCCTAAATTATCTATATACCTATATAAGATATTTAATATTCCATTTAAACATATTTTTATTACATTAACCCTTATCATACCGTGATAGAAAATATCCTTACGCAGCCATAATGTCAACTATTGTTACCGTGAGGAACGTGTAATATTTAAGTATTTTAAATAATACAAAAATCCTTTTATTAGTTACAATAGCTATCATACTTTTACTCTAAATATTGAGTATTAAAAATGAAATATTGATAAATATCTAACGACGTGGGCAGTAAGTACCGATCTGTAGCGAGCGGTAGACCTGTGTTACTGCATGGCTACGGAAGGATTAATATAAAATTTTGATTTTGTAAAAAATATATGTGTACACGGAATAAATGTCATATTAATATTCTTACTATTTTCAAACTATGCTAACTACGCTTGTGCTATGAGAAATAAGACTTAAATAAGTCTCCTAGAAAGAGGTTAACCAAGTGAAAGTCATTGGTCTCATCCGTCGATCCTAAATAATCGAGGTTTAAATGTACATGAAATATAGTATGCAAAATAAATTAATATATTGAAGACTTATTTTATTTACAGGTGATGTTACTTTCTTTACAAATTCTGCACAACCGAGTGACATTTTACATCTGTGGTCTATTTCCGCTTGATTTCACTTTTTTGAGTTCCGTGAGTATTCATAATAGAAATTGTGTTACATATTATTAGGTTTTCATCTATTTATCGTTACATTTATTAATCACGACTTTTACTTCTAAGAAAAAAAACATGCCGACAGTGATGTAACATCACTTTACGCACCCGTGGCAGATTTCTAATTGCGCCCATTATCCCTTATTTTTGAAATAAAATCTAATGAAATTGCTATTCAAGTTGTCAGAATAAATCGAACTTTTTTGTAGATCGACAGTAAAAATTCCGACATAATGAAGAGAAAAAATAAATGAGACACCAGTTGGTCATTCTGTTCTGTATACAAAGTACAACAGATAACGAAAATCGGAATGTACGCGTTTGAGTAATTGTAATTGGTTTTAATGAATTATTACCAGAATTAATATTTTCAGTTTTATAAAATACTTGATTCAATATATGTAAGCTTCGCGGATGTGCAGGGATACAGCCACCGAGTAGCAGTTGGAGCTTTCAATTTTGACGCAGGCGCAACGTTAAACGGGAAACAAATTCTAAGAAAACTTTTGTTTTAACCTTTACCCATACCGTGATATAAAATACCCGAACGCAGCCATGATGTCAACTCGTGTTACCGTAAATAACAGTTGGAAAAAATGTTTTTATTAGCTTAAATGGCTTTAATGGCACGAATTTACTCTAAATATTGAGCATTCAATTTTGAAAAAAATGATTATTAACATAATTTAGAGCATTCATTAAGTCCAATACAATGTGTCCTTCCTTCTTATCTCTCTTCATTTAATTAGTGAGAAAGAGACAATTATATTTGTATGTTTGTTGTTCTTTTCACTGTGAAAATAGTGCGTGATCTCTGTTTTTCATATCACAAATAGTATTTTTACCAATGTATTAATTTTACAACGGATTGAATGGAAAAAATAATTGTTTTTGTATGATTCCCTTTTCATAATTGGTTTTTCACCAATCATTCCTAAGCGTTAATATTTTCTTTAGGATTATCTAAAATATAATTTTTTGTTGCATAAATTTACCGACATATTACAGGTTTAATTATGATGGTAGACCTGTGTTGCATGGTTTGGGAAGTGTTAAGGAAATTTCTTTCAAATTTTCCAAAATATTGGGAATTTTTTCACAATATTTATTTACAAGTACTAGATATTTTTCCGAGTTTTTATGTTAATGCATCGGATGTTGAATATTTTTAAATTAAACCATTCTATGATAAAAAAAAATAATATTGGCTTGTTTTCCAGATCAATAAATTTAATTAATGTAAATGGTCAGTCTACATCAGGATAAAGCCTAGTTTTCTGCGTGTCTAATATAAAAATTAAAACTCTAATAAAAATATCAAATCAGTTTCAATTTTTTCATTACGTTCATTTATTAAATAAATAAGAAAATATATATACATTTCTATCATTCTATCGAGGATTAACTTGATAGTGTGCATTAGACATTTGGCCATGTTTTCGTTGTATGATAAATTATTCACACTTCATTTTTTTCTTTTGATCTTTTAGTTCATCGTTAATTGTTATATTTTCAAAAAATAATTGATTTTTTTTTTTAAAAGTATAGGAATATTTGATTTTGTGTTCATTTCTGAATGAGACTAATCTGTTGACTATATGTGGGTACTAAAATGCGTTTTTCTAATCCACGACTAAAACAAATACATCATTTCTATCAATACATAAATCTCATGATATAATATATAACAATACATATCTCAAAAGTTACGGTCATTACATTATTTTAAGAAAGATCGTTTCAATTTTTTTTTCAGATAATTGGATCAATAATAAGCTACCTGGTGATATTTATGCAGTTTGATTTATCTGATTATTACAATAATCTAAAGAATCTCAAATGTTCACCAAATATTACAACCGTCAACGGTGAATGAGAAAAAAAAAATCATTATCAATATTCAAAGTGTGTTATTTGATCATGCCTGATCTTTCGTGAGCTATAAATCGCCGTGCGCAACAAACTCAGTCTATAGTATGTACATAGGTATCAGTACTTAGGCAGTTAACCGCCTGAATTCTGAGGTAAAAAAATTTAAGCTGCGTGTATATACATTCAATACCGTCGTGGATTTTTTTATTACTATACATATTATCAATAGATGTATTATAGATCCTTGTATACCTATATATAATATCCGTGATACCACCAAAACGTAATAAATTTAAATAATTTATCAAACAAAGTATTAATACCGATTCGCATTTGCTGTTAAAAATATCTCTCTCACCCCTATCACTGCCGCCACTTTTTGTATTAAAAATATCATAAATCAATCAAAACTATTATATTTCCACGATTAAAATATGTTTATAGCTAAAACAAATTGAGATTAATTTTCAATGAGATATTAAGTATTATTTTTTAATACTTATTCTACCATACCATGTTTTAATGTACCATACCAATATGTACCCCTAAATGTCTCTAGTTGTTTCAATGCATGTATAAACTTATTTTGTATTAACTCATATTTAATTTCAAAATATCTACCCTTAAATGTCACTAATTGTAGCAATAATAATATAGGTGTAGCCCAAACTGTTTGCTTATATATTTATTAATAAAAAAAACACTAATATATTTAATCAGTTATATATTTATTACCAAAAGCGTAATACAAAAAGGTTTCTTTAAATCTAGTTCTTCGATTTTATGTATTCACCCTCTTCACTCTTTAAGCGCTCCAATGCCGATATAACGCTGCTACATTCATCTCGGTCTTCTGCTCCTGCAGATTCACAATTTCCTCGCAAGCCTTTTCATTTTCCAGGGCCATATATTACGTGATCATCCAACCGGTATTCTTCTTGAAGATCAATCCAGCCTCAAAAAATAAATGTTTATGTGTAGATACATTCTACCAGCAAGATTTTTATACTTTTTCTTAATACGCAATTAAGTTGAGATTTTTCTACGAACAGCAGAAAGGAATCAATTTCTAAGAATTTCCTTCTACATTCTTTATTCAGTCCCTCTTTTCAACACCAGACATTCCGAGAAAATATATCAAAAATTTCATCTCCCCTGAATAAATCATATTTAATTACCAAACCGAATAACTAACTACAGACCTTTAAAAAAATTAAAGACGATTTAAAAAAATATATTAATACATACATATATATAGCAAAACTGTCAGTGCGTGCTTTTATCAACTGAGACAGATTAAAAGTGTTCAGATACATCTTCCCCTTGAGGCAAACTGTATATTTATAAATGCATTTGTGGTATCATGTGTAGACTATTATAACAGCATCTATGCTGGTCTGCCAATGTTTCAGCTGGATAGATTACAATCCATTCTAAATGCGGCAGCACGGATAATATATGGAGTTTCCAAATTTTCCCATATAACATCCCTTTTCGTCAGCTACATTGGCTCCGATTCCCTGAAAGAGTTGAATTTAAATTGTGCTGGTTGATGTACACCCTGTACCTTCAAGAACTTTATATCCCATACAATTTTAATGGTAGACGTCAAAATCTCAGGTCAGCTTCTACTATAGCCACAGAAAGAGTTGTAGAACCGACCAACCGTTGCCAGAAGTCTAAATTAAGTGAAAGAGCATTTGCAGTGGCAGGCCCAAAAGCGTGCAACTATTTGCTCTCCGTCATAAGACACAGTGCATCAGAAACTTTATTTTAGAAGAAACTAAAAACGCACCTTTTCAAAAAATCATTTCCATAAGTGAAAATAATAAATTTTAATTTTAAAAACAAAGATAACTAACTATAAACAGTTTATGTGTAAAGCGCCCTTGAGGTGAAAGTTTTTACGAAAATGGCGCTATACAAATTATCCAATATTATTATTATTATTATTATCGCACATCTAAATCAAAACTAAGATAACTAAATAAAAAACAAGAATATTTAGGAATTATTGTATTTAGATACTCTGTCATATACGCAACTAACCTTAGCCCCAGTTCTCAAATAGTGTCATTTTAGGATACATTTATGACATAAAATGTTATTTAGTTTCATAACTATAGTAACTAAAATTGAGAATTTTTTTTGTCTACGAAATAATTTTTTTTAAGATTAAGATTAGAGACGAAGCAACTATTTTTTATATGAGAAGTATAGAAGTCTTGGGCATTACAGGGCTTACGACCTGTCATCGGCTGGCTTAAATGATCACTTTAAATAATGTAACGATCACCTATTTACCTATTTACCCACGCTACCACATCTATCAATTTTTTTTGGAAGTTATTTATTATATCAGGATAGAAAATTTCACTTATTTATTACAAACTATGCTGTCGCCATCTATTGATATTTTTGAAAATTTGATATTCTTTCTCATGTAAATAGCATAGATGTCGCTGAAGTTGAGACTTATTAATGAAGTAGGGGCAATATCCTTCATGTATATATGAAATTCATTCGAATTATTAACATATACTAGAATACGTCTGAAAATGCAGTATTTTCAATTTTTAACTTCATATTTTAGACCAGTATATTTTTTAACTTTTTTTAGTTGTCTTCGTTTTGATCGGAATGTACAATATGTATTATTGTGGCACCAACATTATTGTGTACAAAAAATAAAAATATTTCACATAATATGATATTATTTGTTCCTTTGATATATTTTCCTTTGATATATATTTTTTATAAACATCACTGTGGTTACGTAAGCCTATAAACTATAAACGTAGGTTAAACGAGAAATGATACCGTTGTACACATCACAGAAATATAACAGACGTAAAATGATTTATATATTGTTAAAACTAATCAAAAATAATAATTATGAAATCAATTTTGGAAACCAAAAATACATCAACTTTTTATAGAGAATATTTAAAAATGTGTTAAATTTGAATTGAATTAAATTTTCATAATAAAAATAGTAAAAGATTCTGTGATTTGAAAAAAACACTTAAACTTAAAACTGAATGAACTAACAATCAAAAATGTCCCCCGGGAAGTGCAGTCACTTATAATTTAATTCTAGTTATTTCGGTTAAGAAAAACGACAAAGTGTAACGATATATCTGGATTAGTCCATATCTTAAATTGAAATCGACATAATTTTTTTATTTTATTTTAATATTAGAAAATATAATACATTTTTAGAATAATTAGTAGGATATATATATATTTATTTCTTCTCTATGAGAGTAAGACTCGTGTATAGAGGAGTATATACGAGAGTGTATAATTTACGCTTCAGTTAGTCTGTGTACATATTTTTTTTTACTTCGGATACAAATTTATAGTAATTTTTTCTAATTGTGATGAGATTGTTAAAAAGATTGATGCCTTGATAAATATAGTGATTTGAGTTGCGGTATATTTTAGTTTTGGTCTATGAACTTGGTCTCTAAACCTTGTAGTTCGGAATTCGCTTCTAAAATTTAATTGATTTTTAATTTTGAAAATTTGGATTATTGATTTTTTTTGTATATGTCTATTACTTTTGGTACTTTGAAATCTGTGAAGAGTTGTATTCTTGGATAGTCTTTTTTTTAGAATAATTTTTATTATCATTTTTTGAGTGATTTCTAATTGTGACATTGAAGTTTTATATGCTCCTCCCTATCCAATAATACCGTATTGCAAATGTGACTTTACAAACGCGTAATATATTATTTTCACATTTGTAAGTGATAAGATGTTTCTGAGTCTTAAAAATATGTAGGCAGTTTTTCTTATATTGTTTGTAAGATTAGTAATGTTCTTTCCATTTGAGTTGGTTATCTATTATGATTCCTAGGTACTTGATACAGTCTTTTTTTTTCAATTGGTGAACGTTCGTCACAAGAGTCTTCTTGAGTACAGGCTTTGGTATAAATTTTAATATTAATTTCAGTGTTATCTTTCTGTTGAATAGCAAATCGTAGAAAGTATTTTTTATCAGTATTAATTAATAGTAAGTTATCATCCATCCAATTTTTTTATGGTATTAACATCCTTATTTGCAGAAAGTGCTCAATTAAAAGAAATGCAAAGTCATGTGCATTTTTAATGATTATTTTTTATTAAAAAAATACTATTAAATTGCGTACTCTATACCACACATGTTATGTACAAGTATTTGAGTAATTTGATTGCGGGGAGTGCTGTAGCGATCAGAATTCATATCCACCGCCATCTCAGTCGGCATCGACGCTAGCGACAGCGCTGCCGGCTGCTGCTACAAGTCTGGCTCAATCATTCACCGCCAAGCAGTCTCTCCAGTTTCATCGTTTCACAACTGGCTTCACTTCGAAATCCACGCACACTTTCTACATCTTCACTCATCCATTATACTCATTCTCATCTATCTTCATTGTTATATCCATCACAATAAACACCTCAACACGCAAACAACATTTCTTTAATTTAACTAAAGTCCTAACCCCCAAAGGAGTGACATGGCAAAGATTGACGGAGGATTAAAGAGTCATAGGTCCTTCATCCAACGGTGGATCTAGAATAGCTGATGAAAATAAATTGAATTTTACAGGAGAGCTACAATAAAAAAATACTATTTTTAATTAATTAATTAACCATTGACTGTTGAGTTCTCTGTACTATATAGGAATCGCAAATTCTACCGTCTACTGCTTATGATTATGAATGATAAACAAGCAGTCCAGTTAAAAAACAGCACAAGCGGGCGTATGCAGAGAAGGGGTGAACTCATTTTAATATGGTTTTCATGGGGCATAGATAATTGTCCTTTATACATTTTTCCGAATAAAATGAAAGGTAAAACACAAAATGTTGACTTACTACACTTTTCAATGGTATGTGCAATGTGTACATTTAGTAAATATACTTTTGTGTTCTAAAAATTTTAATTATTTTAATAATAACGAAAATCTGAATGTAAAACGAGGAAGAGTCGGGTGTATTATTCCTACAAAATGAATGTTCACAAAGTCAAGATAGACAAAGATGTTCACCCAGTAGAGTGGACATGGCTCCTATCTATTATGTACGTATATCTATGGTTTCATAAATTGAACTACTCCCGTTAGCGCTCGCGGCTGAATCCAAAATATAGATCATATTACATATAAACCACATATTTTATTTAATACAGCCATGTTCTATTTTATACATTTTTTTCATTTCTGTATACAGAAGGTTCTCGATTATCAAGGTAATAGGTAAAAATGACACGGTTATAAAAAATCAGATAATCACAGCAAAAAAATCTTAAAAATTAAATCACAACTTATACAAGAGTGTTTTTTTAGAGGTATAGAACATTAAAATGAAATAATACACAAAAAAGTCTTGGTAATGGGCATGATATTGATTTTATTAGAAAGATAATTTTAAAAAGATTGTTTAAATATGATTTCGTCCATATGGGCGCCGCGCCGCGGCTGGCTCGAATAAAGCGCAATTTAGAAATCCTATTTTCAACCACTTTTTAGAGCAGCTGGGGACATATATCAGCAATAACGCGACAAATGTTGGCTTCTAAGTCATCTATCGTCTCTGGTTTATCGGCGTAGACTAACAACTTCATATATCCCTACAGAAAATAATCCAAAGGTGTTAAATCACACGATCTTATAGGTCCATTACGCGATATTATGCACTCATTGAATGTTTCCTTCAATAAATTGATTGTAGCGCGCACCGTGTGGCATATTGCACCGTATTATTGAAACCACAGCTCTTCCACAATAATGACATTCAATCTGGGAACGAAAAAGTCAGTAATCATGGATCTATAGCGCTTTCAATGGAATGGCACGTTCTGACCGGCATCATTTTTGAAGAAACAACAGCTTCTTTGGTGCGCACTGTACAACATCTCTGTGAATGCGTATTATCAATTAGAATATGCATAGTGCGGAAACGATCCATGGTTATTCGAATAACTTGCTCAGATGGACGATTATGTCGACCGTAAAATGGACGTAGCGCACGGTAAGTTTCGCGAACTGAACTACGATTTTTGAAATAAATTTCCACAATTTGCAAGCGTTGTTTTGGCGTACATCTATTCATGGTAAAATGGCAAACCAAACTGAGCACAAATTATCTGTCAGCTGTCAAATTGGCTGTCGCTGGGAAAAGTATTGTCAATTCGAAAAAAAAACCTCTAAAAAACACCCTTTACTGTTGTATACACTATAATCTTAAAATACCGCCTACATCCTTACCATTTTACTTAAATCCCATTATTTAAACCTTTTTTTAAACAATACTATGTACCTTTAAATTTATAATACCGCCCGCCTGTATCAAAAGTAAACGAAAAGTAAAAGAATAATACCAATACTTTTCGTCCGGATTTCCGACCGATGACGTGATCGCAATTTTGTAAAATTTTTTGGCACATGTTGTTTTAGTGTGGTCGAATAAAAATTGGTTATAGATATTTAAAAAATTTCATACTGTTAAATAATAATTAAAAATATAATAATCACATATAATAAGAAAATATTTATAATCTGTGAAAAATTACATTAATCACGTATTAAATATTATATTTATCATATTTAAAAAGGCTATATTTGGCACGGTGTATAGATTGTTGACTTGAAATAATCTCTGAGATAATTATTATGCTCCTATGTCTCCACCTGCCTTCACTCTTATTGTATATCAAACGACAAATGTCAGTCTATTGACCACTAGTATTCCACGGCAATTTAAAAGGAATTAATGTTCGTAATTGAATGCCTCTGTTTGTCTAACTTTCAGAATAAATACCTGTAGTTTTTTATGGTTCAAGGTGACATATCAAGTCTCGTTGTCAAATTGAGTGTCGTGTACCTATACGGGTTGAATTTTTGATTCTTTATACCAATTTCAAGTTTATATCCGAGTCTACCTCCAAATCAAATTCTCAATACGTGTACATGATATTATGATTTATCTGAATCTAAATGAGATTTATCACATGTCGTTGGACACGGGCTGTTAGCTTTATTAATATAATATTATATATAATGATGCGAATAAACCAGTTTCCTTTAATACAGACTTCGGTCTAGTTAAGGAGACAGAGAACATCTCTTACATTGTAAAGCTTGTTCGTCTTTTTTGTATATTTATAATGTATAATAATATGTACGTATATTAAGAACATGAACAGAATGAACAAAAAAATATATGATGCTTATATTGCCATCGGACTACCCCATTAATGTAACAAATTAAATCAAAAAATTGGTCTAATTTATTTTTAAAATCCCTGAATTTTCTCAACTCTACTCAACGAAAGTCGAAAGTATAATTGAATTCCGCGCTAATCTATGCCGACCGTGCGGAGCTGCCCTCCCGCTGAAAGATACCGGTTCTGTCCGGTTCCTAATGGGTGTGGCGTGACGTTGGCCGAGATTGCATTCGGACATCTCGTCTAAAGAATGGGATTCGAGCCGTGATTGCTCCGCTTAACAACACCCCGAGGACATCACTCGATCAGATTGAATTGTTCCGAAGAAATTTCTCGAAGGGATCTAAATTATGTAGATGGACACAACCTGCTTCTGGGCCACGCAATCGTGTAACAATTTATCGATATTTAAATTATTCACGTTCTGGTACGAGTATTGAAGATTAAACGCGTTTAACCTTTCACCGGTGGATATTTGTCGAGCTTGTGTAGTTAGTTAGTTAGTTGAGCGGTCGGAACATCCATCCCCTTTTCGACAACAAGGGTTTTTGACGCCATACCAACTGCCAAACAATTCAATTTAAATTTTGGAAAACCGCTTTATCTTGAGAAACGCAAATGTCCGACTAAAACCTTGGTATTCTCCATTACAACCGACTATACCCTATCCTAAATTTCACTATCCCTACAAAACATATTACTCTTGTACAAAGCGATCATACGTCCTATACTCACATATGCGAGCCTCATCTGGGGTTCAAGTAATACAAAAATTTTAGAATCTAAACAAAACTACATCCTTAGGAGAATCACAAACTCATCCTGGTTTGTCAGAAACACAGATTCACAGAGACTCAAACGTACCCTCACTCAACGACACATACACGATTTATCGTCTAAATTTTATTCTAAATTAATTTCTATCCCAAACCCTTCCATAAACTCCCACGGCCTGTATAATCCCTCATCTGATCCCCATCATCTTTGTCCCAATTCACTTCTTTACCCTGCTCTTGATCCTATTGAACAAAATTTATAAAAATATTCTATAAAAACTTTCACTAAAAATATAAAAATTTGTAAAAAATTCAACAAAATCAAACAAAAAAAGAATTAACAAAATATATTTAAAAAATCTATTATATAAAAAAACTTTACCCATTTTTGCTACTACTTTATACAAATATATACATAGTTAAAATTACCTGATATTAAAAAAAAAACAATTTCACCATGTTCTCCGAATAGGGTCCCCCAAAAAATCTTACGCTATTGTTGGTACCTCATATGTCGCAGACAAGCGGGCTCAGCCCTTACCCCTCCCCCCTTTAACAATCGAACCAGCAGTGTTCTCCATAGTTTCGTATGAAATCGATACATGGACTCAAAGAAGGCAAACTATAAACATTTTTGACGACTTCCGACCGTGTTCGCGTCGTATGATAAGTATATCACGGATTGTAAGACGAATAAAGATCTATTCTTCAGGAACTCCGTAATAAAAGCAAGGTGTTCTTAAAATAATTATTTCGTACATTTTGCATGTTGCTAGAAGAGATGGCGACAACCTGGAAAAATTGGTGACCACTGGGAGTGTACAAAAACGAATAGCTTGAGGTCAATCTCCGATAAGACGGACATACCAAGTCTGAGACATGATCAAAACCTCGCTATATGTCGCTTGATCGTAAAAAGTGAAGAAAAGCAGTTTACACTGTATAAGTAGACTAAAGAATCACGATGCTCCGTCATGAACAGATCGACTGAGAGAGAAATAACTTACCATCACACCATTTCTTCGCGGGGGTAAGCAGAGAGGTTTGAGCGTCACACTCATCTGTCTTGACACACAACTCTCGCATCATCTGCATTCATACACGTTCTCTTGCAAACTTGTTGGGACTTATAACAGGGCAATTGTTGAATATCTGATTTACTGATTAATACTCAATACTCTCGTAACTTATTATTCTTACAATCTTCTCCTCATTGATTTGTTCTACATGAGAAAACCACCTAAACGGCCCTTTTTTAATCCAATTCACTCTGCTAAGATTAGCCTTATATTTCTTCCTAATTTGTTTTATTATGCACCTAATCATAAATGGATTTACCACATACACGCCTATGATCTCATGTCCAGTACATTCAACCTACTTTCGTTCCCCTACTGCAAGCTTTACTTCCATACTTCATATATTATAGACGCAGTTCACAACATGTTAGCTCTTAATTGCCAAGCATATTTGTCATGTGGGAAGGGGTGGAATAGTTTTAAGAGTGCTGACTTAAGATGTGTTTTAAAAATGGAGACTGTTATCCACAGATGGCAGAATGTTTCACATTAAAAATCGTGTATAATTGCAAGGTTGAAAAATGCATGCAGTCACGCTTGTGACTTGGTGTGACATTCAAAATTGCGCGTGTTACCTCGCTTATGACATTTAAGATTCTGTACGAAAGACAGATGGAATAATGCAATTTAATGGGATGGTAGAAAAACCATTCTTACATTTATCTATTGTTTTAAACTAGGACTTAGGAAAAGTATCTTTACGAACAAAACAACTAGTCATTAAAACCCGTTCTAGGGCGTCATTTTTTCTTCATACTATGATACATATTACCATATTAATTAAACAGCACAATATTTTTTAATAATCGTTGAGCAAAATAGTTTAACGTTTTAACATTGAAAAATGATCGTTATGAACAGAAAGATATTCCAAAAAAAAAAAAAGAATTTTTAGAATTAGAAAGAAAAGAAAATTTATAAGATGAATATATGATAGTGACAATAGTGCAAAAAAGTCATTTAAAGAATGTTCCTTGTCTCATTCAAAACTCATTATACATTTATACTACTCATTTACAGTTACTACACTCAAAGTCTTATTTGAATTTTAAATATGACGGTAAATAATACGAATAATTTATTGGTGACAAAGTTAATTAAAAGTATATACAGAAAAATACTATTTACCTATTGAAAAAATACATATTTTTACCATGACTTTTTCCTATCGGGGGAATTATAATATTTGTATGTATATTTTTCTAATTCATTAATTTAATATGTTCAATAAATACCACATAACTATTTTTTGATATTGCAACTTTAAACAAAAATGTATTTTATTAAATGTACAACTCCATATTATAATGAACATACTGTTAATACTTTAAAATTAAAAAAACACAAATATATGACACCTAATGCATATAATAAACCTAAGCATAAAAACAGGCATATTTCCAGCATACTATAAACGAGCCATCATTCCCCCCATATATAAATCAAATAACCCTGAGGAAATGATCAATTATAGACCAATTTAGCTTTTATGAAACTTTGGAAAAATCCTGGAAAAAATTGTTAAAAAAATATTGTCTCAATTTATTAAAATAAACAATGTAATTGATGAAAACCAGTTTGGGTTCATGAAAAACAAAAGTACTTAAGACGAATTAGGTAGACTATCTAATATCATCCAAGAATCTCTAGACAAATCTCTTAAATGTATTGGAATTTTTGTGAACTTGAGAAAAGCCTTCGATAGTATCTCCCACAACAAACTAATATTAAAATTAAAATCCGTTGGTATAGACGACAAGGCACTAAGCTAGATTCAAACCTATCTTCACGAAAGACCGCAAAACGTAAAAATTAACGAAACTCGAAACCAACCCCTAATCAGTGAATTTGGTATACCACAGAGACAGTTTTGGGCCCACTTCTTTTTATAATTTATGTCAATGACATTTTCAAATTAAAAATGACCGAAAAAATTAAATGTTACGCCGACGACACAGCTATCATTGTTAACGGACAAGACTGGAATACTACATCAACTACGAACATGCAAATAACGTCATGAATATAATCAAATCTTGGTTCGATAGTAATTTACTTTCATTAAACTCTGAAAAAACCTATTACATTCCCTTTTCAATCAAAACTCTTAAAATACCTCCCAATATAAAAATTACTATCCATAATGACAACTGCAACAAAATTACCTGTAACTACTCAGGTACAATCTTAAACCTTAAAATAGAAATCAAATATCTCGGTGTGATTATTGATCAACATCTAAAATGACACAGCCACATTACCGAATTGGTGAAGAGAATAATAAAATGTATTTATATATTCATAAGACTATGAAACATTTTTTTTTTTTTTACTGATAAAAAACCCTCTAAGTGAAACATTTTAAGTATAAATAACTTTAAAAAGGTATATTTTGCTATAGTTCACTCACTTCTTCAGTATGGAATAATTGGGTGGGGAGGAGCATACAATAACATAATGAACTCGGTAAAAATAATACAAAGAACAATCATTAAAGTAATATTAAAAAAATGATCAACTTTTTCTACACAAACACTTTTTACAAAACTTCAAGTTCCCAAAATAGAAAACATATACAAAAAATCTCAATTAATCAATTACTTAAATAAAATTACACTGTTAAGTTTCAAACAAGTACATCATTAAGATTTAAAAATAATTTTAAAATCCCCAAACACTGAAAATTTTATATACTTAGGGATTAAAAAAAAAACTTCAATAGCCTCCCTACACAAATTACAGAGATAAAGGATATAAAAGAACTAAAAAATAAATTAAATGAACACTTCTGAAGCACTCAATTAGATAATAAATAATATTATAAATTACAAATGTATAACTTCTAACTCTATATAAATTATTACAGTGTAACTCCCTCTCCAAGCACAGAGCTAGTCTCTTTTTTGGAGAGGTAAGCGATAAAAAAATGTAATTTTAATCATGTACAATACTCAATTAACTCATATTATAAAAAATTTAAAAATAAAAAATAATTTTTAAAAATTAAACGAAGTATGAAAAATGCGTTATAATTTATAACAACAATTATTTGATCTCGGGAATTTCTTATTGAGTAAAAACTATCAAGAGTCAGAATTGCCGGGTAGCGGTCTACATGCCAGTCGACCTTTTTAAGATAGTTTTTCAGGAATTAAAAAAAAATTCATCACGTTTTGTGAAACAAAACGTAGTTAGGTTCACGTAATTAATTTAATTAATGGTGCTAGATGACTATTATGGATTACCCAGGTCCGCGCGCCTCGTGGGGGACGAATGAATTCATCGCATGTCGGGTGCCTTCAACATCCCATTTTCGGTATTTAATTGGGAATTCCCTTGATGCCACCATACCCGTGTTTTCTACTTACAAGATTTACAATCTCCTCTCCATCTACGACTTTAATACTATTTTCAATTTCCACTCCTTCATATAAAAAAATCTCTTTCAGCACTGGCCTCGAGAATTTGATAGATTTTATCTGATTGTGTTTATTTCTTCGTCGAATATTAGTCGCCATTTTTAAACAAAATAGCGCATCGGGCTATTTAATATCTACAAGGTCAAATTTTCAAAAAAGTTTAATCAAAATTTGATGAGAACTACTAGTTATCGTATCCGCAAAAACCTCATATACAGGTGTCCTGTAAGTTGTGTTCCAAATGCCCAATCACATAATAAACTACGAGTATTAATTGTGTCTTATGTTATAAAATATTCACCTCTGTTAGAACAAAAATGTGTATGTCATCTAATAAATAAATATAAACTTAAAAATGCATAATTTAAATGATTTAACAAATTAATTTACAGCCTTCATTCAATTCACGAGAATTATTTATGTGTATTTCAAATATATATATTTAAAGTTTATTATTTAATTATTTTTTTAAATATTTTATTTTATATAATATCATATATCCATAAAGTAGTTGCCTCAGGAATCACACGTGTGAAATATATAATACGTAATATGAGGAACACATTCCAGCCACCATAGCTGCTAACGAAGTGTCACTATGTGGGTATCAAATTAAAGAGCAATACTGACACACATACACACACACTCACACACACACACACTACTTGTATTGCATATCTAGGGAGGAATCCTGTGGGAACAATGTAGGAGAGATGAAGGGGAAACGAAGGACAATGTCAATCCTTCATCACGGCTATATACAAAGCAGAACAGAACTCCATTTTCATTTATAAAATTAATTAATCAAATATAGAACGATATACAGAAAAAAAAATTTTTGTCGCTACCGGAATTCAAACTAGGGGTCGCAAACCGGAATCCTGAATCTCGAAAATACCGGGATATCAGACCAAAACCGATGCTTTAAAATACCGGTATTTCATTTTCCAAAAATATATATCTCTTTTTTTAGTTTCTATGTCGTATTTAAAGCAAAAACATATCAATAATTTATGTAATGGGCGAACCTCTCACACCACGCGTCTCATCTACGCTAGCTGCCGATGCGATCAACCGACGGATTAGATCTGTGTTTTGTGATTCATTTGTAAAGAAGCATGCGTTGTGATTAGTTTTGTTTTTATATCGTGCGTGTGTAAATGGACACGTGAATGTACAGGATTGGTAAGAAAATGTTTTCATATAATTGACAAATAATTCATTGGTAAAATCGAATGAAGATCAAATGATGACGTACATTAATACGAAGATGTTAGCATCATCAGTTTGTCAGAGTTTCCGAGGAAATAAATTTTACGAGCGTTTTACGAGGAACACAGTCCGAGCAACTATTCAGGAAAACATTGTGTTATTCAGATAGATAAATGCGTGATTTTTCTGAATGTTTTTATTTCATTCATTAATAATCACCTCTAATTTCGACGAAACTATCTCTTAATATCGAAAATACCGGGATTCTAGTATTCGTAAAACTTCAATATCAAAAATACCGGTTTTGGTAAAAGAGGCCGGTATTGAGACCGCTAATTCGAACCTGGACTTTCTCCTATTTGGGGAAACGTGTTACCATTGCATATCATAAACCGATTTCGTTTACTATTATCTATTATTCCATTTGTTAAAGCAATCCAATTTGATATTGCGATGAATCCCAAATACCTTTTAGTAATACATGCTCGGAAACGCCAGAATTAAACCAATTATTTTTTTAAAATTATGTTCTCAAATTGCACTTCACAACAATAATTTGTTTTCCTTTTAAGAATGTGTAATATAATTTATTATGACAAGATGAATAATTAAAATATTAATTAGATTTTTTGTATTATAATAAGAATTTGATTTGAAACATATGAAAATAATAATAAAGAGGTGCTTATCTATCACTAAGTGCTATCTAGAAGAGAAAACATGAGTTTTTTAAGTAATACAAGTCAACAGGGAAAGACTCGAGGAAAATGTAATGCAGAAAGAAGGAAGAAGAAAGGTTGAAGAATTTGAGTGATTCGATCCATTACAGTTCAGTCATTTTTCATAAATGCTGCCTCTAATGTTCAAATCTCTATAGAAGAATCGAACTTTGATGAAAATCAGTTGAAGGTTAGCTGTAGGATGATTTTAGCGTAGTCATCACTGTTACATGGATCTATTGACTGATATTTTTTAGATTTTATTAAAGTGTCTAGAAATGTCTAACGCGTCTGCCTTTTATATCAGTAGGTAACACAGTCATTTGATGTCGTGAGATAACGGTAAATGCATTTCTAAATGAGATTGCTACAATTTTCTAAGCGGAATCCCATCAGCTTAAATGGTCCATAGCGCAAGCTGTGTTTAGAATCCACCAATGGCATGTCGAGATGAAACTTGAATGTTTCAATGCATTGCTGGTCGATGTTAGATCAAGAGAATAATTATTGTTTAATAGCGAAGTCATGATTGGCTTACAGACAAGTACTTTTCAATAAATATTCAAGACATACATAACATTATTCTTATTTAAATTGTAATATATTGTATTCTTAAAGAACTATTCGTTTTTAAAAACTGTACCTCATTATATTGAAAGATTCAAATGAATTAGCTTAAAATTTTGGAACTAAGATATTCGATTGGCCCTTTATTTTCTTACTAACAATAGATAGATAGAAAAATATATTTTATTATAATTATTTTTAATACAAATTAAATGTATTAATTAGAAAGACATACTTATAAAATCAATTTTATCGAAATATATTGTATTTTTATTTATTATCTTTGTTTTATTAACCACTAAACTTTAAATACATCTACCAGTTTCGAAAAATACCATTTTCTTCTTCAGGATGTCATATATTTAAACTCATTTTAGTGGTTAATAAAACAAAGTTAATAAATAAAAATATGAATCTTAATCACAAAGATAACATTGCTGATTTTAAAAGTAGAAATATACTTTTGTTGCTACCGGGATTCGAAACTGGATCTCTTTCAATCCGGGGAACTTACATTAACTAATTATGCTATAGCACCACAGTGAATTGATGACAAATTTTCAAACCTATATGTTACACTTTTCAATTTAATACATCTATCATTCCATAATTTAAAAGCCATCTTCAATGTACATTCCCCGGATCGGAAGATATCCAGGTTCGAATCCCGGTAGCAACAACAATATTTTTGGATAAAATTTATTTTGTATGTATATCTTTCTAATTAATACATTTAATTTGTATTAAAAACATCGCAGACCTGTGTTCTGAATAATTACAATTTCACAATAAGAATGCGTTCTCCTTAATAATTATTATTTTTAATAACAGCTTGATTGAATTAGATTTTTAATAACAATTTAGTTGAATATTAATAATAATTAGAAAAACAAATGTATAATTTAATTATTAACTGAAAATTAATTTTACAGGTGTTTATTTTTAATTTATTTCTCTTATCAAATATTTTACATATCTACAAATTATTATACATATATTTTTTTTAAATTTGGGGAGTTTTGAGTAAGCATCCTTCTAATATGTTAAAAAGCCACATTTTTCTATACGTTAACAATCTTCTATTTTTATATATTGAAATCTTCCTATACACTATATTATTATCAAATTCTTGACAAATTCATTCTCCCATTTCTTGATACTTTTTATCTTACAAATTCTTTAAAATATTAAGTAATGATGCCTACTAGTCACTCGATAGGCGATTTAACAGCAGTATGATAAATAGTTACTCCACAGGCACGCCGACTACAGCGGAATACAATAATACTATACTTGGGGCCATTTGACTCGATGCACTGCACTTCATGTTCTTTTTATCAAACCTTATGCATCCAACGAACGTTGGCTATCTTGTTAGCTATCATCACTTTATTTACTACGGTCCGGAAAAGTTCTACAGTAGACTAGCCAAACCATTACCAATGTGTGTAAATCTATTAGGTATATATTATACACAATAAAATGTATAGAGTATGGCCGCTTTGAGGATGCGGCTGGAGTTTCTGCTACGCGAATCCGGCTGATTAGGTTGAATATATATTATTAAAAAGTGATCTGATACAACAAAATAGTCAGATTTTTTTGCAAGTCAAGAGGTGAATAATTTAAATAAATAAATAATTGCGCTACGCCGCCATTCGATCTGGATATAGTAGTGTAATAAAAGATACCAAAATAGTCTATAAAAAATCCGCTATATGGCAGTACAGATTAGCAAAATATATAAATATACAATCTTTTTGCATTGTGCAATATATATCACTGATTAAGATATCGTATTCACTTTAGATTTTAAGATTATTCTTTTTACTTGTTCATATTATTTTATTTCTTCAATTTTACTATATCCTTCATATGTATGCTTTTAATAACAATTTAAGATAGCTCTAGGTGTACATATTTATATTGCATGTGTCATTTTACTAATATTTTGTTTACATTACATGACGCATTGTTAAAGCGATATAATGAAGAATTTCCACATTGAAATATAGATTTTACGGAAGCCGTGGGCAACCATAGGCCACTATTGGCCACAATAGCCGTCCGCAAGGCCTAGCAGCAAGCACAATCGCCATGAGCCGATTACTTTTCTGCTAGTGTAAATTAATACTTATCGGCGTCATATTAGACTAGACGACACTCCTTTTTCTTCAAATGTATTTCTGCGAATATAATTTCATCCGCATTCTTACACTGGCTCTCCATGTGTATAGTTCTTATTATACTTATATGTGGTTAAAAAACATAATAAAATCTAAAAAAAAAATATCTTATATCATATTATACTTACTCATCGAGACGTTGTTCTTTTTTTGTACGTGACATCGTCGTTTTCTTCGCGGTCTTGTTTCACATAAAACTCCTGCATCGTCTGTCGCCAATAATTTTAAAAAGTGAATAGCGTATTTCTTGGCATCTTCTCACCCGTTGCTGTCATGAAAACCCACCCTTATTCTGTTGTAAAATAATTCCATTAACGATAAAAGGATCTAACAATCATCCGGCAAGGGCACAAAGAAACCTCGCCGATCTCCTCAACTTGATTACACTAAGTCATTAAGTAATGTCTTAGCAGACTTCCTCGCATCGCAAAGGCCTTGCGAGGAAAGAAACCCTCAATGTCACTTCATACTTATTACCGCTTTAAACTCTAGGACACGTGAGAACTTATTTCTTGTCTTCTTTTATAAAAAAGTAAATCCCTTTGTTCAGCCATTTTTTTATTAGAAAAAAAAAAATTCATTATTTATACTCATCCAAAAATATAAGAAATTACCAAACTTATTTTTTAATATACACAATTAGAAGACTTTATGTTAATTGAGGGATTTATGTTTTCGTATCTTTTAACATTTTTTATTTTATTTATTTAGAATGTATCTCACTTAATTGTTTCTGAACCTTTTTGTCTCCTCCAATGTATCTCAATTCTTAATTAATTATTTCTGTTTCTTTTTGTTTTTTATTATTATTTAACGCCACACTGAAAGTGGTGATAAATGATAAAAACACGTTTTATATTGCATTTTTTACGAAGATAAGATTGAACCAACTAAAGCGTATTGACATTTATTGCTACTCTTGATGTGTTTCTACTACAGTTAGAAAAACTATTCGCCGGTCTAAAAATCTATATTGTGAATTTAATGAATTCTGTGTATTTTGTAAATTCTTTGAACATTGTGAATTTTGTGAATTCTGTGAATTTTGTGAATTCTATAAATTTTTTGAATTCTATGAATTATGTGAATTAGTTTTTGAGAATTCTATAACTATTTGTGAATCCAGCTAGACCAAAAATATTTTTTAATACAAATTAATTGTATAAATTTGAAAAATATAAGTGCATAGAAAATCAATTATCAAAAAAATATTTTTGTTGCTAATATATAAATTGTATTAATATATCCAAAAAATTTAAAAAATTGAAGTAATAATTAATTCTGGCGTCTCCTATCTGATTTTATTCAAAGGTGTTTAAGATTCCGTGAATATAAAGAAGAAGGCTTTCAAATACGGGAACGACAGATGTATCAATTTAAAAGTGCAACATATAAGTTCGAAAATGTGTCGTCAACTTATTATATTGGTGTAGCATAATCGGTTAATGCGTTTCCCCGGATAGGAAAAGAGCCAGGTTCGAATCCCTTTCATTCTTCGAATATTTTTCTAATTTATACATTTAATTTGTATTATAAATATCACAGATCTATGTTCTGAAAAATTGCAACTTCACAATAAGTGTTCTTAAAAAAAAAAAAATTTTTTAATTTTCATACCAATGTTATATCTGACTATCTTTATGCTTTAAATTTAATCTTCCGGGCACTGAACGTTAAATTGTTGCTGTAGAATAGTTGGATGATGCACCTTCCCCGGTTACGAAAGAGATCCAGGTTCGAATCCCGGTGGCGCAACAACAATATTTTTCGATAAAATTGATTTTATATGTATATCTTTCTAATTAATATATTTAATTCATATTTAAAATATCACAGACCGTCTGTTTTGAATAATTACAACTTCACAATAAGAATGTGTTCTCTTAATAAATCTTTAATGTTCGTTCTGAGTCTAAGTATCAAAAAAACAACAAGTTAGCTTCACCAACATTATATCAAAACGGAAATACGATGAAAATTAATTAATTATATTTCTAATGATATAACTATGCCTACAATGACAATATTTCTTCAAAAGTATAAAAATACACTTCACTCAAATAACTATGATCTCTACTAAACAAAGGTACGAGTATATTGTGGCAGTATATACATAAAGTAGAAAACATTTTGGGTGTATTTTCCCAAGGCGATATTGCACGTCAAAGTTTCCTCAGGAAGATTTAATCTTCGCCAGGGTAAATACACGTACTTTGAAAACATTTTGGGGAACAACATTATATTTTGTTGGCAGACATGAGACTATTTTCTTAGACGGTAAAAAAGTTTTTCTTTTAAGAAAATGCAAAATAAATGTTAACGATTACAATATATTTTGATATTTTAAATAGATAAGAGTAAAATTTAAATATCTGCAATATTCTGAAAGATTGATCGGGCATTTAACATGACAATTTTGTTGGAGCATCTAGATATCAGTTTACATTCAGTAAATTGGTATAGTTTGTAAATTACATCGCTAGACTTTGAAATGCTTGGAACAAGCTGTTTCAGCTAATACGTGCTCAAACCACGTATGTAGTTATTAATTTTATTTGGTGTAGCGATACATGAGTACGCATCAGCGATAAATAAATTGTGATTATGCCTGAAATTGTGTAATTAGTGTTCGATTGTAACTGTGATTCAAGAGTGAGTTTCTAGTGCACAGAAGATTGTTCGCCGAATTACGAATAATCATAGTTATAATTGAACACCAATCACACAATCACAGTTTGTTTCATAACTACATCTATCACATCGTATTCCTGAGAGGAAGGTTGGAAGATGATATAACGAGCCATACGTATCTACCTCGAGATACTGTATATTTTTATGAATAGTCTCCATATTGGGACATCTCTGCTTATCCCCCCACATCCTTTTTAACATAATAGCTCGTCAACTTTCAAGATGTGTAAGTTAGTTATGAAAGAAATATGTTTTCTACCCACTTAGCCTGTCTTCCAGGGAACAATTTGCATTCATGTATACATATATAACTTAAGTGCTTTCCACTGCGTTCAGAAAAATTCATTAGATATATTTAGAAAAATGCTAGATATATTTTTACACAATAAATATTTTTACGCTTAAATTATGCAATGCACGTTAATGTGGTCTTTATTTAAGATTAAAATTAGTTAAAAAATATAAAATTAAAGAAGCGTTATCTTATTGAATTTATTTGTCAAATCACGCAATATTTTAAAATTAATCTACACAAATTAATATAAATAAATAATAAGTAAGAAAAAATATTTATAAATGAATACACATGAAAAATAGTACAGATTATGTAATGCAAAAAATATATATAATTCAGAAAATATAATGAACACTACAAAACATTTCACCTTAATTTTTGACGATTATACTTCAAAAATTGAGATGAATATTTCAAATTAGTCGCAACATTTGTACTTGATTAAGCATTTTATGGCTGTGTCTATGAACTCACCATCGAAAATTTCAAGTACACTACTAGTCATATCATATATGTACATATACTCTTAAATATATTTTATAATAATACATCTTGATATTATTGTGAATGTATTTTTCTTATTACATGTAGGTTATATATTATTTTCCTCGGACGAACTAGGTATAATATGACTGACACAGCTAAATCTAATCCATTTAGCTCATCTTGTTAATGAAACAAACCACTCCACCATAAATTGTAGTAAAGATGCGTGTACATGGATGAAACTTAGCTCTCGCGTTTCGGAAACTTGGCGATAAAGGTCGGTAATAATGTATCAGTTGGTGCATGTGTACAACATAAAGTACATAATGAATGGCAGCTTGCTTCATTCTAGCTCTGCACTGACCTTTATGCAAGTTTCGAGACAAAAGTTTCATCCGTGCGCACACGCCCTAAGAGATAAATGGGTTGAGGTCAGGTGTAGAGCTGAACCTCTGCCCATAATTTTACAAAACAGAGTGCATGTTGCAAAAGCATCACGTAATATGTTTCCATTATGGCATTCCCTTGGGGTTTAATTATCTTACACTTCTACCATTTTAAATGGATTTTATGAACAACCCTTTTTTACAAGAAAAGTTATTCCTAGATTTCATATAAATACATTTATTATTTTACATATTTTTTTCACACAGCATTCAGGCACGAAGGCGTCATAAATATGTTCTAGATTACAATATCAGAATAATTATATACTTAACTAAATAATTTTACATTAAAATATCCACTCAAATCTATTTATCAATTCGTAAATTATGTCCGTATGTCCACCCGCCCGCCTCAGTTAATAACAGACGTGTATTCAGTATGGCAAACAAGATCTCCTGTTAATTCTAACACTGAAAAGTGTGTAGTTACCGCTTCAAAAAACTAATTTATTTTGTTTTTGTTTTTGCTGTCCTATGCTATTGTATTATGATTACGAACCGGAAAGAAAATATCAAAAGAAGAAAATATAGGGCTGAAGCGAACGATGTCGTCAGGCTCGGGTTGGCATTATGATCTGTTAATGGCGCTAGATGCATCTGCAGTATCGTGATAAGTAGGTACTGTAGCCTTGTTTCTTCTACTTAATGATAATTATTATGCAATCAATTTTCTAAGACTAATTCCGGAGTCAGCAAACTGTGTGAGACATTTTACAATATATGCAGTTTCTAAACAACGTACGTAGAAAGCTACTAAGTCAAAAATCTATAACTTTACAAAATACATGCAAAATTAATCTCGGATTCCTTTTTCCCATCTTTCTTTTCATGTTACAAATCATATAGGCACTATAATAATATATATCTGTAACAGATTACGAGGAAAATCTTTTCAACATTTCGATTCGATGACATGTGTATTTTTTGATACCTATAGGAATATTGCGTTTTTATTTATTTTAAAGGAATACTGCTTTCGAAGGAATGTTGGGAAACACCACCCGCCTACACTACATATAAAGGTACTCGCTACAAAATCAGCAATTTTTCTAACTTTTAATGTTGTTTTCTTCTCACACAGTTTTTACACATTGTATTAACTTATCTAGTTGTATTTATCTTAATGTGTATTTATTTTGTTAGCTGTAAAGTCAGTTGCTTCTGTCCGTCGTCATTTACACTAAAACCAATTAATTCGACCAATAGCAGTCTTTGTTACGCTAAATTTATTGTAAATAGTCACCGGTATAGAAACTATTTAATTTTTTAATAAAGGTATTGCATTCATGTTATGTTTAAAACCAGATTAAAGTAACTGTAATTCAAAATAATAAGTACACTAATAAATTAATTGTTCTTAAGCTCCTATTAGTAGTTCATGTTTTAATCCGATTAAAAATATACGAAGGTTAATTAATTATTAATTAAGATAAGTGTATTAGAAGAGAAGATGGTGACGCTCTATCCTCTATACACCCGCAAAGAAATGGCGCAATGGTAAATAAGTTGGTTATAATTTTTTTTATCGCACTGAAATTAAGTAAATTACTAATGTTATTCTTATTTGATTATAATCAGAATTATTTTTCTCGTAAATATTCTCTTCACATTCAATGAAAAAATTTATATTCGCTAAACTTGCCTAAACTTTGTAAATTTTCAATTATGCCAAAAAAATCTCTAAATTTTTTCCACACTCAAAAGTTTTCTCATCCCTGGCGCACAAGAATCACCCTTCATTACTTTCCTTGTTCGAAGTGGGCAGGCAGTCCGTGACACCTTGAAAGTTAAAAAAGTATATTGAACGAACTTTTGATAAATGGCGATATTATACTACATTCATTACTCACTTGTGCAAAACTTAATAATATAGGTACTTACTATTCAAAGACATAACTCCAAGGTGTTCCTAAATAATATACCTGTTTTTTAAAAAAATCCTACATTAAGCATTTAAAAAATATTTGTATTCAGACTAGTGAAAGTAATCCGTTATAATAATAATAATAATGCATTTATTCCAGCGTGATTGCGTTTTTTTTAACCCGATTCGCCATAAAGATAATACATATTACATTATACATTAAAGTTATGGAGAAATATAATGTTATGAAAAAGAAAACCAAGGAAAATATAAATAAATAAAAAGTTCACACATATATATAAATTTAAACAAAATATAAATACTTCAGTCACGGCCATTATTGTATCTGTAGCTATTCTGTAGGCGTTGCCATTCTCAGGGAACCAGATTTCCATGAGAGCGCCGCTTGCACCAGAGAGTTGATCCTGAGCTCCATTTAAACAGGGTATTCTTAAATAATGTGCTTATCTTTACATACAAAAATCCGAACAAAAAATTATATAAAAAAAATTGGTCCAAATTACTCCATTTTCGATCTAATACCCACACAGATGAAGTAGACGAGGAAAACCAATTTGTTCGCTCGATATTGCTTTTTATATTTGGGGAGCAAATTCTATGAAAATATAGTCACTACAAGAGAAGAACTGATTAATTGTATTATGATTGCGTGTGTCAAATTCAATCGTTCAACGATACAAACAAATGCGTCGAAGTAACAAGACATCTTTTCAATTTAGATTTTTTTTCTCGGTATTTGGAACAATTTATTATATAACATTATTTGTTCACAATATTATGTTCTATCTGTATACAAAGTTATACGCATTTCATTCAGAACATAGGTTTTTTGCATTGTATATTTCATTCCTACAAAAGTAAGATGGCGAAACAAATATGTTTTTTTTTATATATTTATATTTTCTGTAATAGAATTTTAGACATAGGTAGTTTCAAAGAAATAACAAGTCCTGTTCGGTTTATAAATTCATCGCGTAATCAAAGGATTATCAATACGTTAGTTAGTTTTTTATAATAGTTTTTTTAAGCCATAATGTTAAATGTAGATAGTATCTATCTATCATTATTATATATTGTGTATCCACATCTATTATCTATTATTTATTGAACGTCTTGAATGTAGTATCATTTTCCAGTAAAAAAAAATATTTACCAAAGTAGCTAAAATATCGAACGTGTTCTTAATATCTCTAGGTTAAGATTAATTAAATGTTTTCACTTTTTTAAACATAACAATTTTTTTAATATCCTGACATTGACTAGGTGACTTTTTTTATAGAAATTGATATTTATCTCTACAGAAATTATTGGCTTTATTTTCTCTCTCTTTCCCTGTGAACGTACATTTATATTATATTTAAATATTACCTTAATTAAGACGTTGTCTGTTTACATTTTCGATTATCATGTAAAATTGATTTAATACCAAAAGTGAAGAAAAGATTAAAATTCTTCGATATAGAGGTTCAGAAAATACAAAGATATATTTCAAGCTAGACTAATTTAAATGTACTGTTTTTTTTTCTAACGTTCAACACTTTACCTTTTCGTTCACGTATTTAAACGCTAAGCCCTTTATACCCGAATACTATTTCGTACCGGACTGGGTTGTTTAAAATAATTGTATGTGCGATACGGGTCGAATTCAAATCAACAGATGGTAGAAAAATGTATTCACTTCTAAAGATATCCTTGAAGACTAAAATATAAAACAACTGGTTATAATCGTATCCTTTATCTTGTCTCAATATCAAATAATATATACTAAACTGTTTTTCAGATGCATATCAGCTATGAAAAGATTGAAGTTGTTTATTTCACACTAAAAATCCATACAAAATGAGTGAACGCGTGACATTTCTGAAACGTCTTATCGTAAGTAAGGCCAATTAAGCTATAAGGGTGTCCGCAATTATGACGTTGACTATTTTAGTGATGCGATTTATACCAAAGTTATCGCTGGAAAGACTTTATCATATACCCTTTACTATACTTTATTTCATGTGTCCTCCGTCGTTTCTATGGACTGATATTATTTAAGTAAAATTAAAAAAAATGTTATAATATAATTAAAATTAATTAATTAAATATAATTATAACAGTTGAACTCAGATAAAACGAAGATCAGGAGACCAAAAAAATCTCCTCGTTATAACCGTTACTTGCTATATCCGTGATTAAATTGCTCATATGTCGGCAACTTTATTCTTCCACAGTATTCGCTCTGTAGAAGAGTTCAAAAAAAACTTTATACACGCATTTTTCGCACCATATTGTAACTTACGAATAATTTAGTTATTTTGCAAAAGGCACTTTCTTTTTTTAGCACTGATAGCAGACATGTGTAGTACCGAAATCCAAAACCCCCTAAAACGACTTGATGTGTTTTTGAGTTATGGATGAAAACGTATATTTTGAAAGCAAATGTACATTGTTAAAAATTGAAAGCAAATGTTTTTACATCACCATTTTTAAAGAAGCTATTTTGTAATATTAATTTCTCCGAATTCGCTAACCATATCATTGATACCAACCATTCTTTTAACAGCCACGATCTAAAATTACTCCAATCGGTACCATATAGGGGAATAATAATGAATAACTTCGAAATGATAGAAATCCAGAAAATATTGAATTCGGAGATAACATTAATGAACAATATTATATATTCAAATTCTTCGCCGCTTTCATCAATGTTTCCTAGAAACAATAAAACCACCCACCCTTCCACCCTTGCGTGACCAGCCGCCCCAATAACAATCCGTATTAAATTTTAGTTCAATTTACACCTGTAGATGGGAAGGACTGCTCTTCCCGAAATAAGTCGAGATATAATACAAAAAAGGGTGTATAAGTACAAAGTGAAAATAAAAATTATATAATATTTTAACAAATCCAACCACTACAAAATCTACATAGCCCAAGAAAAGGAAATTATCCTGTGCACAACATTAGGATAAAAAGACCTAGACGATCACTAAAACGGTGGATTTATGCGTTTCATTTTACTAAGGGATCTAAATGGAAAATTTAAATCACCGAAACGACCGATAATATGCAACATTTTACATTTATTTTTGATGAAAATTATGCAACTGACTATCTGAATTCTATATTAGTCCTTCTTGATTTGTTATACACTTTCATTATTTTTTGCCTTGTAATTTATACGTTTTCTCAGGATATTATATAACATTTATTATCCCTGCATTCTACTTTATAATGTATGCTTTATTTCACTGTTTATTTTTTAAATTTACTTTTTTCTTTGCACATTGTAACTTTTATTTTTATTTATTTTCATAAAATGTTTTATTGTTCTTCTATTTAAAGAGGATTTTAACAATATGATATTCTAAATCTTCTTCGACGGTCCTTCGTTACGAGAATGACATCTGCCATGGTTATAGATTGTGAGTGCGAGTGTGGCTGATGAGTTTTATTATCGAACCGCACACCATTCCCCATGACGTGGACGTGCGTCCCCTGGGCAGGAGGGTTCTGAGTTACGAATCTTCCTCATTTTCTTTCCTTTTTCTCTTTTTTAGTAAATGCGTCAGCACTCTTCCGTTCGCAAGTTTCCCCTGCACAATGTACTTTTTGACGTCATTAGGCGTGGTTTCCCAATGCTCAGGATCTATGCCACATCTGCTCAGATTCGCCTTCAGAGTGTCTTTGAATCTTTTCCACCCTGTCTTCTTTTACCGTGAGATAGTTTCGCAAACGTAACTTATTTGGGAAGCCATGTATCATCCAAACGCATACATTGATTTGCCCTTCGTAGTTAGTGCTTCAGGATCGTAATTTCAATACTGGTAGTGTTTGCCTCTTCTTACCCTAAAAGATTTAACAGTATTTTTATCATAATTACGTTCACAATTATAAACGATATCTGTTGCCAACCAAACAAAAAGTGGTCGCCTCAAGTCACTTCGCTAGGGCACGAGCGGATTCACTCGACCGAAATCGAGATCCTCACACTCGCTCCAAACCGTCGGTGGACACGGATACGAAAGCCGGTACCGGACCGAGGGGTCGGGGCAGAAGGCTGCTGGACGGCGAGGTTCCAAGGGATGAGGCGGGATGCAAAATGAAACACTTGCTAAAGGTGTATTCAGTGCACCGCAGTATGTAGTTTGTTGTGTAGAGACGAGACGTTTGACGAGAAGTGACCTCCATACTGCGGTGCGCTTGTATTTATTCAAGATGAGTGGACGTGCGCCGTTACCAGCGCACGCCACCCCAAAACCACCCACCGCACCAATCAGGGCGCGTTTACATGCCTAACCGCGCCCTAAGTGACACGGCGTTCGGCGCCGCCTGCCGGCCGGATGGCGCAACATCGCGCCATTTTTCGGTCGCGGGCTGACAGGCGGCAGAAGCCGTTTTCCGGAGACAAACAATTAAATATTATACTAAAATTAACAATTGGGGATATCACGAGTAGTGAATTCTGTAGTAAATATCGCGACCCGTGATATCCCGTAACAAGAATTATCCGGCCAGTGTTTTCTTTCGAGTTATTCCGTTTTTTGTGACTTCGTTATCTCGGAATGTTCGTTAAGCGGGTTTCTTGCCAGTGGCGGGCCCTGCTGAGGGCTTTTTGATAGAAAATGTAACACTGGCGGGATAATTTTGTATGGGTGCCGTGGACTACGACATTTGTTTATTTCTACTGTTGTCCACGGCACTAAATACACTAAATTTAAACAACAGTGGCGGCGTACCGGCGGGTGGGCAAAGGTTTATTGTATTCCCAATCCCGCGGCACGCCGCGTAAAGCAAATAATAATTATTTATAAGTAAATAATAACATTTCACAACTAAATAACAAATATGTAATATTTTATTTCATGGCACTAGTCTCTGTGTGCAACAATATCCTTCTCTAACTAAGCACGAGATCGATATCCTGTAGAGAGGTAGCAAGTCTTAAAACAATATTTATTTATGAATATACATTTTTGTACACATGTCAGAGCAATGTAACTGGTGAGAAATAGATCCCGCGGTGGACTATATCAATTATAGTTATTGTTTGTTTGATGCAACCCGATTTGGCTTAAGAAAAGTATAAGGACGGGAAAAAATTGCCCTTACCTTGATTTCAATTTAATGAGCTGGATGCCACTTTGCACTTTCCTCGACTTTCACTCAAGGAAGAAAGTCTTGTTGCACTTCGGAGGTGGTCAGTTGTCGGCGAATTCTATTTTCGTGGATAAAGTTAAACATAGCGATAATATATCTCGGCGGAACCACGCGCGAGTTGATCTTTGAGACTAGAATTTGCACTCCCCGCGGTCCGCCGAATACATTGTGACGAAAGTATTGAAACGAAGGATATCATAATTAACATTCGACTTGCGTCAATAGTAACATTTCTAAATAAATAAATAAAAATAAAAAAATGAAGCGACAGCTTTCTGTAAATACTCAAATAATATGTACAGTAATAATAACACCATAGTATGATTGACTTAACACATGAATAGTATCTAAAAACAACGATATACAAAAATAAATTGTTAATTGCGAGAACCTCACAAATAGGAGCTATATTTCCGAGAATTCTACCAACCAGAGTGCAGTTCCGGTTTGCTACGGTCCATTTCGATCCCTGCTGAAGAGATCTAGAATCAGCTGTGAGGACGACCCTGAACCGAGACTTATGGAGAGTCATCTGATCGAGACCACTGTACGTCAGTATTGATACGAAGGAAGACAGAATAATATTTTTAATGTAAAATTATGTATAATTTGTTCTGTTTCCAACGAAATAAATAAAATTACTACCTTTATGTAAATTATTATATAATATAGAAATTGTTTATAATTTCAAAATAATACTAAAAAAAATAATACAATTTTTTCACAAGGAACAGTATTTCGTATATTCTTAAATATCTAAAATTTTCAACACAATAAAACTCAAGGTTGTTTCCCCAATTACGGGTCCTTCCAAAGCTTTGAATATAAATTGTTCAAAGATATTATCATATCAGTCAATTGAAACAGTCGCACCATTTCACTAGATACATTTTTCAGCCATTGAAAATACGCTGCCTCGTAAATTGAGTATTATTTTGATGTCAATTTTAGTAAAGCAATATTAATTTATTTCGTTCGTTCGTAATAAATCATAAGTACTTGTAGACGTTTCAAGTAAATAAAAATAATTTTGATAACGCAACACGATAAATTTTAAACTCATTAAAATATATTTCAAATAATTAAAATTATTTTAGATGAAGTGAAATGTAAAATTGAAACTACCTTTGAATTATTTTTAAATAATTGTGACGATGATTAAATCTTTTGTACGACATATGAGTAAAGAAAAAAAAACTTCCTAAGCCAAGGAGATTGAATTCCAATATTCTGTATTCAAAGTTTGCGATGCGTGCCAACCAATCTGCAAACACTTTTATCACGTCAAGTCAACATTAAAAGCGTTAAATAAATTAAAACCATCGTGCAAAAAGGTTTACAGTATTTGCTTTCGAGTCATTTTGAAATAATATATTATTTTGATTTTTTGGTTAGTGTCAGTCGTTTTACTTGTCTGTATCTTGAATTATATTTGGGGGTGTATGAATGGACCAATCTCCTACCCTGGTTCGGGTACATCCAGCTAACTTCAGAAAATTCAGGGAGAGAGACTCTAGTCAGATTCAGTTGCCAACTGTCTCCCGTGGAGAGCGGGTGTTTGCTAAAGTTCCGTATTTAACAAACAAATCGCGATTCTCCTTTCATCTGTTGCATCTCATTTCTGTTAGTCAAAATTACTTTTGGATGTGATGCTGTAATTTCGATTGAAATTTCGTCAATAGATTTTTCAGTGAAGAATTTAATACAGCTTACACTTTAAAAATTATTTACATCATTTTTTGAATAATAATATCTAACATGATGTGTAATTTTTTTTTATCTAAAAAGTAATCAAATTAAAACATTTAATTTAAAAAGTTTATTCATACATTTGGATAGCAAATACGTTGATTATGATTTATTAAAAAATACATTTTTATCCATAATAAATCAAATATATTAATAAAGATACCCATATTAAAATGTTGGATTATAAAATCCTTTATGATTGTTACAAAGATATATTAAAATTAAAACAATGACGAAGACATAACAATATTTTTTTTGTGGTTTTTATAATTCTATATAACCTCGAAGTAACATTAAAAATTCGAATTCCAATATGCCCTCTCCTCGTAATATATCAAGGAAGAAGCAATTTCTTGGTTTATTTATATTTATGGAAAATTCTCCGGCTAAAATCGCGAGACTTGTATTTTTCCTGAATCTTTTCATCCATCGAACAATCCTCAGCCTTCCGCTCGAGGAAAATGGAACTGCCGTTATTCCCCATTCAAAATCACTTCTCAAGTATGGAATCGTAATCATTCCAGAAGGTTCTCAGTATCCTTTGAAAGATATTGACAAAATGGAAGCGAAATCTGACGAAAAGCATACGAATCGTGAAATTGTAAATAAAATTTTTCGTCACACAAATACGTCCGAAGAAACGAAACTGAATAATATGCACGCCGACGATGAATACTCAACCAGATTACTAAATTTCAATTCGTCTCGTATGAATGTTTCTCAATTTACTGAGGATAACACCAAAGTAGAATCTAAAGAAATGTTTATTCAAGAAAGCGATCCGGAGCCAGAAGAATATTTGCCGGACAGAAGACTGAGATCAAATCCAGATTTCAACCTTTCCTTCATACATTACAACGTGGGAGTCCTGATGGCTTCCCACCTAGATTCCCCGTTTGACCTGGAGAGATGTGGTCCAGCGGTGGACATGGCACTAGAAGAAATAAATGAAAGATTCCTGTCTTCCCACAAGATACGGCTAAACAAGGTTCAAGGAAGGTAAAGTAAAATTCTACTAATTCTTTTATCGGTTGCGGAGTTTCCCGAGTTTCAAAAATCATTTATATTAATTAACTTAACAATTTTTTAATCATATAATTCTACTTTTAACACACTCTTATATCTATCTTGGGGAAGAACCACGCTTGCATGAAAATTTTCAATGTCATGTTATATCTCTCTATGATCAGATACAGACATAGATTTGCAGATTTTTTACAAAATGATGTAAAACATCATTTATATATCATATCTTTAAACTGTTAAATCGTACCCAATTCAACAGTTTATTAAATAATATTAAAGGTTGTATTAATTATTGGAAATAGTTTTATAAAGAAAGGATTAAAATATTAATGAAACGTTCACCTATAATATATGATATTTAATACTGTTAATCCTCTTTTATGCCACACACTCAAAATAAATCCACAATGATGGCATAATATTATTAATATTTTTATATTTATTTGATGTTATTTTTAGACACATCATTTTTGTTACAATTGTTCGTATGAGTCTCCCCATTATAAAATACATAATATATGTAGTACGGTGTACCCAGCAACACTCCAGTGAAATGTACGATATCATGTGTTCAATGTAGATGAGGTGATAATTGTGGTGGAGAAACGGCGTGACATAAAAATTAGTTAATAACCTACGTAAGCAGTAACTTAGTGTTCGCGTAGCTTAAAAGTACCTATACATAATCTCGTCCCATATTTTTTTCAATTAATCGAAAATTTACATTTACTTATAACTCAAAAGTATTACAAATATTATACAATAAAAAGTTGTTTTACTACTTTTTAATTAGGTATATGGTTTGGAATATATTTTCTTAAATTTTCATGTTGCCACTCAACTAGTTGAGTCTACTTGCAACCTTAATGAACTAAAATGTATAAGAACTTCACCATTTAAAATAATGCAGTGTAAAGTGTAATATAATAGAAGAAAATATATCTACTATGATGTATTTATATGATACAATATAACAAATATTTATACTAATGTACCTATAAAAAATCAAATAGACGTGTATATAAATATATTCTTATAATTTTATAATGTGGGATATTTTTTGTGTTTTTGAGACCCCAGCTAGCACCTCAAGCACCTGTAGGAAAATCCGCTACAATGCACGCTATACATACACAAAATAATATTTGATAAATTTCCTGATTGTGTGTTACAAAATGAAATAGATTTTTAATAATTTAATGTATTCTTAAAAGTACTTTGTTTAATATAATTCGGATGATGGATGCTGTGACTTGTGACGTCAGATGACGGAGCTAGATAATATCATGATAATTGGGTGCGATCAATCTAAATTATAGGTAGCTGAAAACAAGTACAATATTAGCTAGTTTGAAGAGTCGTTCATATTAAATTTATCAAATTTATTTTAATTAAGTTTAATCATGACGGATAGAAATATTACGTAGTGAAGAAAAAAAAAACAATAATTTATTAATGACTAAATTTTAATGAAATATATTTAATCAAGCTTAACCTTTTATCAGTTTCTTAATAAATGTAATAGATCGCATTTTAACATGAGATGACGATAATCTAGCTCTACTGAATCATTCCCCTTACTATCTATACTCTCACGCATCTTTACTTGCATCTACTGCGCATCTTGCATGATTTAAATGCCAAAACTTTATATTAATTTTAATGATCTTTTCAATATTAAACAAATCAGTAAAAATAGCAGATAAACAATCAGCTATCGCTGATTATATTATAGTGACGCACTTTCCCCAAAACAAACCACACGTAAATAAAATCTTTATGTAATTAATATTATTCCACCTTTGTAAGTTGGCTGTCAAAACGAACAAAAATTACATCTATATAATGTGTAAGAATCGCGGATAGACAATAATAAATACAAAAATGCTATTTTATCAGTATAATGTGCATTTAAGTAAAGACGGAATCGGATTAAACGTCATAATTCAATAGGAAAGGTCACCAGCAGGGTTAAGAAAAGATGACAGATGTAATGTATGATTTTTCTTACTCGTAATAAAGACAATGTATACTTCATTTCAAATTGAACATATATTAACGTACTATTATTGAATATATGAAAGAGAAAACATTTAAGTAATCTTAACCTAGAGATATTAAAAACAAGTTTGTTTTTGCTCTGCTCGCATATCACAGGCCTGGCCGTTTAACCAAGCACTTTGCAGCCACAAATGGCACTACCGAAGCTGCCACAGCCGCCACATCCAAAAAGTCATAAATATACTATTTTATTAATATATTATTTTAAATTACTATTTACTTATCAATTACATTTAAAAAATTGAATTGAAATTTAGATGTTGTGCGATGCAAACCACATTTTAATATTTAATCGAAATTTGTATTTCTTAACAAGTGTTGCAAGTGTTGACATCCGTGGAAGACTTGGCATGACCAGGTAAACCAGATACTGAAAGATGGTCCTGTTTGAAGCCTCAATAATCAACGATCTTGTATGAAAATAAGTATAAATGTGGATGAGGCGAGAATTGTGTATCAGGACAGAAGAGTGTAGCGCTCTGTTCTCTTTGTATAACCTTGTGAGAAAACGACGTGATGGTAAGTTAGTTAGTTAATTATCTTTTAACAGAAATGCCCACACATAAATTTAAACATTTAAATGCTGCGAGCGAGTTAATACGCCAAACTTTGCATGTCACGGCAAGCCATAAGCGTGACTGTACGTACTTTTAAACCTTGTAGACGATATTAAATACAATTTTTATTTTATATACCTATTTGAAATCTATTCTGTATATTTTTGGTTTGGTCGCACTGCGTATAATTTGCCTAAGCACGGGCGAAGCCCAGTGAGGCATATATTAAAATATGAAATTAACACACAGCGCATGAAATAAATAAAATAAAAATAAAATAAACTGAGTAGGACCATTAAAATGTGACCCGAAATTTAAGCTGTGATAAAAACCGACCCACATAAAAAGAGAAATTTTATTATCAATATTATTCCTATTTTTCTGAACTCAGCTAACCATAATGATTGTGGCACGAAAAATAGAACAACTTCCTGGTCTCCGGGGATGAGAATTAAACCTCAACCCTTATGCTAAATAAGATAATCGTTTTGTAATTACTTGGATTAACATTTTTATATAATATTAAATACATAGTTTATACAATATATAAGTGACCAAAAGTCATTGTATTTTAAAAAAATATTAATAATTGATGAGTTTTTAATGTTTATGTGCTTCGTTTAGTTTGTGTCGACCTATATTAGTTTTACATAAATTGTTCATATTTGACAAGTCTTTGTCTGCCGCTATCTCCTTTATCCCCCGAAAATTATTATTCTAGAAGCGCTTGTAGGAACCTGTTGCAACGTTTCTGAAACAATGAAACAATCTTCAATTGAAAAATTTATGGTTTAGTAGGAGTACAAAATTCATCATTTGAATCAAAAAGATTTTCCACGGATTTCTCACAGAAAAACTAAAAAAAAATATTTTTCTTTTCAGCAATTTCACTGCATATGAGTAAAAATAATATAATCTTGTTTAGATAAAGAGAAAAGCTCGATTCGGTGCCTTCTCTACTCTATCCCTACCCTTTACTGTAAATGTACTCCGCGACAAGCAAATTTATAACCCTTAAAACAAAACAACCAGTAGAAAGGATGTACAATTCATTTTTATGTAATTTTTATACACAACACTCTTAAATAAACTTTTTGATCGGTGCCTTGTTACTCACGTTTGCGTTTGATCCCCTAGAATTCCGCCCTTAATGCTAACGTGTGAAGCAAATTGGACGTTCACTAATCCCGACGGCGCCTACCGCTCGACACATTAAAAATGTATTTGTATAACGTTATGCATTATATCTAGTAAAGCCTTCACAATTATCTCATTTTCACATCGCCTTTTGATTATCCTTTGTGAAGTGGGTACCTATTGATTTACAAATAAATCTATCAACTGTCTATTTCAATTTTTTTAGGATATTTTTTATTCTCTCTAATGTGTTTTAGTGATACTTCTAGTGGCGAATAAAAATAAGGGTTTTAATTCTGCAATTTTATCTAAATAACGGTAAATTTAATTTAAATTAGAATTGTATAATATAATCGGCGAGTTTGTCCATACATACATGCTTCATTTCATATTTCAATGTATTACAGACTTTGGTCGATTAATTATTTAATTTAAGATTATTATCACTAAAATAACATTTTACTGATTGTGCTTTCTGATACAATAAGGCAGTTGCTAAAATATTTATTCATAGCAATGAACATGGTGTCATCCTATTTTTTTAACAACCGGTTCACTGTCTTTTCTTTTCAAATAACATCTAGATATCATTTTAAATGCGTAAACGAATCTTTTTACGGCAGTTGGCATTTTTTTTTTAATAAGTTATAACACACTCGCATGCCTTTTTTGTAATTAATATATTAGCAATATTATTTGTTTTCAACTGTTTTTACTAATATTTATTTACCATGGCTTAAAAAAATACGCACGGTACTAGATACGAAACAAAACCCAAGCGCTTTCAGCAAATTAATACTAAAGAATATTTATTCGTTATTCAATTGTTGTCAGATTTAAGTCTACAATTGATATGTACGGCCAAAAAACTCTACATAAATCTACATCTCATACGTAAAGAAACGTCATATAATTATGATAAATCGATCGTGTGGTTTTCGAGTAACAAATTACAGTTATTTTTCTTAACTTGGTAGATTTTTACAACGGTATCATGTGAACCGGTGCAAACCGGTTAGATAACACCACTGGCTGTGAGTGATGAGTGACTTAAAAAATTTGGGGCGATTTAAAAATTTACACAATTCTAATAATTTTTGCAAAGTCATTAATAATTATATTTATTTTAAATAAATATATAATAATAATTATAAACAAGTATAAAATAAAAATAGTATCTTGTTCGCAGGTTCTATTTTATTATTTTGACAATGGAATGGAAGTCAAGTTACCCCATTATTCAAATTAAAATGACTTTAAATTAACATGGAAAATAGAGCAAACGCATTTATCGTCCTCCTTGTAAATCCTCGGTGCATAAAGGAAGCAATTAACCGATTGAAACACTTTTGTATCCATTTCGTTACAAACAATAAAATTTATTGTGAAAATGGAGGAACGCTTAAGTTTTATGCAATCGTCAATATGCACTTCTTGCTTTAAGTACAAACATTCAATTTATGGAAACTGCATTCGGTGCGACAATGCTGCTTTATAGTTCTAACTTTGTTTTATTTAATGACTAAGGAAGGGAGGGATTCACTTGAAAATGTGAGACTCTTATATAAATATTGCGAATTCATATTATTTGTCATGGATTTTATGACAATAATTGTGTGTTTTCTGGATTTGTAATTTACAAATATTGTATTGGCTAATTATTATTTGACGTACTTGTTGGTCCAGCGGTAAGACTTTTAAGACACTCACCTAGTAATCAAGTGGTTGGGTGTTTGAACCTTATTTCAGGAGACCAACAAGTTAGTTCGATTTTCATAGCCCAAGCTGTTAATTTAGTTTGAAAGAATTAAAAATATTGATATGACATGTATTATGTTTAAGCATATCTATTTAAAAAAATCAAATGAACAGGTGTTAATAAAAAATCTCCTGATATGTCTCAGATACATGTATTATACCACCCTATTTGTTTTCTGGTTAGATAATTGTATTTTGTTTTGGTCTCTTCAAGTTCAGGTGGTTTTTTTTTATTTTGTGAAAATATTTCTTTCTCTCCGTAAAAACGTTATTATATGTTACACCCCCACCCATGATCTTCCTATAACATGTTACGCACTTTTTTAACGCAGTTTCGTGACTAATTTTAGCCGGAAAGCGATTGCATTCTACCGGTTGCTATAATGGTCTTGTTAAGTTCATAAAAAACTTGCTCTATTTATTTAGCAACACTTCTAAGTTCTTAAAAAATAAAGAATAATTTGATTGACTTAAAACTCATATCACAAAAAAAGCAAGTATATTATGTAAGTAACCAAAATAATTGACTGTCTCCTTATAGCTTAGTAAATTAAAGAAGCAAAGATAGTATCTGTTGAGAGCTGAAACATAGATCTTTAGAATTACATATTATTAGTAATTTTATCCATTAAAGCGTGTTACTTATTTAGATTTTCTGTTTCTTGAATATATTTAAAACACAGTTACAAAATAATTCATGTACCTATCTACATACTAGGAATGTGTTGTACGAGAATTAGTTAATTCTGTCATAAACTTAATAGGAAATGAGAAGTTATGAGGAATTGATCAATACTCTATTTTTATTGCTGTACAAAATTTAATAAGCGAATATATGGCATTAGATCTTTTCAAAAAATATTGCATGAAGTTGTAATATGTAGATATATAATAAATTAAATAGTTGTAGGTACTGGGTGAATATTATGTTCCAGGTCGATTTTTCTTGACCGCCATTTTGATTTAGCAAATATTTGTCAGTTTCCATTCCAAAAACGAGTTAAAGTTATTAATACATTTTTACTAAATATATGTGTTTAAATTACATTTTTAATTAGATAACATTATAATTTTTTTTAAATACCTACCATTCGGTTGCCGTGTCAAATAATACTCTACACTCATTTACAGTAAATTTTAACTTTGAACAACGGTTCGAGGTTCAAATCCCCCAACGAATAAAATTCCATAAAAGCACACTGCAAAAAAAAGTATAAATGTATTTCAAATTATTAAACTTGACATGGTAATGTATAAAAATAGATCCACTAGGAACCAAAATATGTATCTACATGATAATATATTAATAATATGTAATCTTCCGTCTTCCAAATACAAGTGAATATTATGGTTTAGGCCGATTTTGTTTGGCCACCATTTTGGTTTGGCAGATATTAATCAGTTCGCATTTGGTAATCATAGAGAGTATTCAATTACAATTAACTATTTTAAATATGAATTAAATATATTAATTATAAAGATATACATATAAAATCAGATTTATCGAAAAATATTGTTGTTGCGCCACCGGGATTCGAACCTGGATCTCTTTCCTAACCGGGGAAGGTGCTTTATCCAACTAAGCTACAGCGACAACATTTTTAGCGACAATTTTCTCTGGCTCTGTCAAATGATGGAACGATTAAATGTATTAATATCAAAAAGGTAACATATAGGGTCATGTCATGGCCGATGTCATTTTCCATAGATAATTATAATAAACTATATAATCGATAAATAAAAACCAAATTGAAAAATTGTGTTTCATTTTCTAGTCAACATCGGCCTGGAACATAATATTTATCTTCTAGTTTAATTAACTTTATCTTCTATAATATTAATCTCTTCGTTTGATGACAACGACAGTCACTACGCAGTTACACATAGTTCTCCAAAATTTCGTTGCTAAAGTGAATTGGAGCCTTTATGCAGTTCGGTTTTCATTAACCATGAGGCGTATTGCTCGCTCTTTATGTAAGCAATCAAGCGGAACTTTACGCACTGTATTTGGTTGGGTATTTGTTTGCGTCAATTGGTTAAATCATAACTAATGTTTACAATATTAAAAATTATTGATTATTTATTTAATAAAAAACGTTAAGTAATTCTGTGGCCAGCATTTTGTATTTATTGTATTATTTATACAAAGTACACTATTTTATTTTCTGTATTATGTATTCTGGAGACCTTTAGACATAGCAACAGCAATCAGCCACACCCGACTGCTTTCAGCTAATTGCCATACCGTTTTGCTGTATCTTAAAAAAACGATTTAGTGCTTCAGTATGTACTTAGAGCATATATTTTTGCTCATACTAACTTGTAAAATATCAATAATAAAACAATAAGTTTCTCTATGAGTCGATAAATATGATTTGTCGACGACCATTTAAGTCAAAAATACTTTAAAAAATAAAAATAATAGAAATTAAACTAAATAGCATATTTTTCCGGGGTACCAAACATTTCTATTTTTGAGATTATTTATTGATATTTTTTATTAAATAAATGATGACAGAACAGTGAATATGGCGGATATATTACGAAAGCTCTCGGTATTACCACATAAATTCGACAGGGGTGTGCATCCATTCAGTCAATAAAAATTTTATGTGCATCTATTCAGTCAATAAAAATTTCAAGAAAAATTAATATTACATTTTCTGAATTTCTCTGTTTTAGATTAGATACACCTGTGTAAAAAGTAAAAATAATAATTTTCCGCTAAATTTATCGTATTAAAACTGCATAAAATAAAATTTGTAAGAGTTATTGGCAAAAACTTGTATATGGATAAAAATTTTCTACAGCAAAAATTACACTTAGGGCCGGTTGTGTAATCAGTAGTAACTTTTTACTATAGTGAAAAAGTTACTGATTTTTACGAAAACAGGTTGTTAGTAAAAAAATAATTACTTCTCACAAGTACGTCCCGTAGTACACTTATTTTACTCTGCGATATGTGATAGTAAGAATAAGAATCAATAGTTAAATATGGCGGACTCTTGACAGCTGTTCCAAAAGTATTCTGACACATTGATACTTTGAAAGTTGCGGAATACGACAATTAATCATTCATATCTCGTTATATAGTGAGAGAGTATTTTAGTGATGAGAGTTCGTCCGACGATGATTTCGTTATTTAATACACATTATAATACATAATATGAAAATATTCCACTTCCGAAGTAACAGATATCGAACGCCTAGGCGAAAAAATCCAAAGATAATGCATTGCATAATGAATTGCGCCTATAGACGTCTCCATCTGTGCTTTGACAGTAGTAAATTTGATGTATCAACAACCCTAAAGAATTTTTACTACGGGTGTTAGTAAAAAGTTACTACTGATCATACAATCGGCCCTTAGACATTCGATATTACACCTAATAAATAAATAAATAATATATGTTTTAAAATATGGGGAGTATTTCTCTCGTAAGATGTGAACTTAAAAAATTCTGGATTATGGAAAATACGAAAGATAGCTATAAAATTTACATCTGATATGAGAAAATGAGTAAGGTACTTTATCTACTAAATTTTTGTATGTACTATCTATTTATTTATCGACTACTATCTACTAAAATTTTGTATTAATTTAGTAAATTCTTGTATTAAGTAGACAAAATTTTAATATCCTAAATTCGGATTTATTTATGTTGTTTGCTCCATATAAAAATCTATACCTCTACAAATAGACTGAACAGGTCATCTTTGTACATCTTTTATTTTTCTCCAGACATACTCTGATGACGACAGTAGCAGCTAAGTTATTTATTTATACAATGTTTGTACATTTTGAATGGAGACAATATCGAATCAACCAATTTTGATCGAGCTCTTTCTCTACTCTCGCATAAAACGCAACTCAATAATCTGCTCTCTATGAATGTACGAATTTAAAAAATCTAAACGAGTGAATCATTCAAAAGTTTAAGTATTCAATTTAAAAGTACATTTGACGTATGTATGTATGTATTATATATTAGGAAGGCTTACTTTTTAGAGAGTAAAAAATATTTATTTAGCACTTCTACAACTTCTCAACATACTTTGCGAAACTTATTTCCCTCTCACTTAGTTTTACTTTTAGGAGTCATATTTACAAATTACCCTGAGGCGCAAAACTTCTTAAGACACCCCTATCTAAAACATAAATATTTCAACATTCTCGCATAGATATGCGGTATATTTCAATGAAACGCCTTCATTAAGGCAAATTATAGACATCGTATAGCAGGTAGGTACATTACATATATTTATGAAAGTATACATATGTAATCATGCTTATGCAATAGTTTTGATCGACAGAAACTGATATATTAACACCACATACACAATCATAATATATGTATATATATATCAATCGATTTTCTGTTTATATAGTAGGTATTCTCATTCGTGTACTTTATTTGAATAAAATCCAACTTTTTACACATACCATACATTTATTGGAAATTTAAAAATCTCAATATCAAAAGGAAGTCTGTTTTGAATTAAAATTTTGTATTGTTATCTATATAAAATACACATAATACGTTATAAAGGAATATTTATGAGCGAAAGAAATAAAAAAATGATGTCTACAGAATGAAAAATTTTCGGCAGGTAGAAATTAGAAATAATAGGATCGGATCAGACCGATGTAGTCTTTAAATAACTTAAAAATAAAAAATATTATTTTAGGTTTGTTTTTATTTATTGATTATTTGGTTTATTGCAATTACGTATAAAATATGATATTGGTCAAGTGGCCACCTCTAGCAGCGGCACTGCTCGTGCGGCGTGCTCTTTTAACTATATTTTTATAACATTCTCGCACACTTCACGTGTTATTTCAGCAATTTCATTTCTAATATTGTCCTATAGCATCTAAATTATTGTTAGCTTATTGGCGTAGACCTTTCCTTTCAAGTACTTTCACAGAAAATAGTCGGGAAGTGTCAAATCAGGTGATCGAGGAGGTCAGTCGATATCATCACTCTTTGACATTTTGCTGCCGGGAAAAATTTCTCATAAAATTTCAAGCGTGGCTCGGGCTATATGTGAGGTGGCACCTTATTGTTAAAACTACCTGTGGTGCAGACTCAATCTACTCAATTCGGTCATTAAGAAGTTTTCCAACATGTGACAATAGGGATCACCATTAATGGTTACGGTATTGCCATTATTATTTAGATAAAATGTTTTATGACTTCAGCACGTTGTCGAGGCGTTAGATGCTTCATAATAAATTCTCTACGACTACCAAATGCGAACTGAAAAATGTCTGCCAAATGGGCCTGGAACATAATATTCACCCTGTAGTTCAAGCGTTACATATATATGTATTACAATAGCCTAATCTGAATTATAAGTGTAACTATTAGGTACTTTTTAGAGCTATTACAATATATAAGGGTATTCATAGTACTTAAATATATCCTTATTCTATTCTTCTTTTGTATCTTCAGTTGAAAATTATTTTGTATATAATGTAATTTGTATGGTCGGATCGGGTATCGCACACACAACCTATTTTTTGATTATTACAATTATTAGAAACATTTTTTAAATAAATTTAATTACATATACCTATTAGCCTTTGTATTACATATATACGAGTATAAAATATTATTTTTCAACCACCTTAGACTAAAACTAACGTATCTGAATATTTATCAACAACATTAATCAATTAACAATGTGAATCCAAATCAATACTTATTATTTTATATTAATGTCTGATGTATCAATAACATTAATCACTCGGTATCCGTAGGAGTAATCTAATTATGGGTTAATATTGCTTTGAAGAAGTTTCTCTGATTAAATATGTTTTGGAACTATACTTACATACTTATATATATACATTTACTAAGTTTTTCCAGTTGTACATGAAAACTCTATTTTATTTCGAAAAAAATAATTCGTGTTTTAGACCTTAATCTTAATACAGATATTAATATCTAAAAATGATCAAGAATATTACAAGATATTATGGATTTTTCATTTATTTTTTAACGTGTCAATAAAAATATTTATGGATGGATATAAATAAAGCAATGTTATAACTCTGCTTGAGTTTATAAGCACAAGGCACAGGTGAAGTATTAAACTTAACTTTTTTTCATCCATTATGATGAAACTCTACAAAGTTAACGCCGATTATATCAAAAATATTTATCTTTAAAAATAATAATACAGATACTAACATAGCCACGCTCAATTGTCTTAATACATATTTGTTCGTATTGATACACATCCCTCAATTATTGAAGCTTCTCAAAGGACAGGATTACTCTAAACTGGTTTATCCAATTATCATTTCTTTCGGTTACCCTCTGTTTTTTGCGCGTATTATCTTCGTCTTATTTTAAATCTTCTTCCTTCCTCTTCTCACTTAGTCAATCCTAAGAGCAAAATACCTAAGCGATCATTTCCTAATCCTATTCACTGATGGGATGGAGTAAGCATACCTTTGTTTTGCGCAGGCAAAAATATGTAATGACTAACGCTGTGGATTGTTTGAAAAATTATAGACTCCGACTCCATTTCCAACTCAACAACAATTTAACAAAGTTCATCTGCATTTTTTCCTTTACGTAATTTCATTTAACATATAGTATTAATAAAAAATATTGTCTATGGTTCTCAAATATTTTTTATAATATGATAAACGATTTTAAATAGTGAATTCAACATTAAAAACTGACACTTCTACCTAATATGTTAATTCATTTTTATTGACTTGTTGGATGATGATATTGTGTATTTGGTAGGTTTGTACTAATAAAATATCTAAGTACACTCGTACTCAAAAAAATTAAATGTTAAATAATATGAGAGTATGTACATGCATAAAACTTAATAAAAAACAATATATTATATATATATTGACAATTATATTATATATATATTATATATTAATATTTGTTTTTTGCCAATTTGAAAGACAGAAAGATGCACATCTGCACATGCTAGAGCGAGAAACCGGCCTGGTGTAGTGATAATATTTTCCTCAGTATCCCAGACTGAATAAAATTTGGATGGCGTTCAGTATAGTACACATGAATATCGGGGATGAGAGAGGATAGAGTCTATACACATTTATATCGGGGAGGAAATAGGTGGACGAGGAGGATGGCGCCTACGTTCTACGCAGGGTCCTTAAAAGTAACGATGCAAAATTTAAAAAGGAGGTCATTCAATACATTTATATATGTGGTGCGAATGTGGATGCCACGAACAGAGAAGATGATAGATATATTTTACGCAGAGTCCTTAAGAGTACGCAAAATTTGGTTTATATTGGTCAAATTAAATAGAACTGTATAGAGAACAGAGAGATGACAGACATTTAATTTACCTGCAAACAGAAGTCTCTGTTCTGTTTAGAGGGATGAAGCGCGTTTAAGCTGTTATATCTCGTTTCCTTGGGATTTCACTGCTCTGAAATTAACTGATAAAAATACACAATTTCGGATCAAAATAATATTTTTCAAAGATTAGGGGAATATTTATAATAAATACATTGTATCCAGGATTAGGCCATACGAGAACAACTTTTTTTTATTAAGTAGGCAGGCTATGCTTTGTTATATAAATTATAAAAGATCTTATTCATGATAGCTTCTACGAGTACACCGTGGAAATGTAGATTGAATCTATCAAAACATATACTCAGATGGTTTATACAGATATTTCAATTCATAATAAATTTAATTAAGGACCATTAGTATTACACGATTATGGTCCCTTCAGGGGATGGAGATAAAATTTGTGAAAAAAGTGAAAAGACTTTTTTTGAACACGAAATATGATTTAAATTGACCTTCTAAAATAAATTTGAAAATATTCGCTTCGCACTTGTAAAATTTTGCACTTAGGAATTCAATAGCATTTTTGTATCGTAGATTTTTATAAATTCGTAATAAATGCGTTGTCATCAAATAAATATTTTTGTGAAAAAATCCTGTACATAATTCTAATACACAGTACAAATATAGATAAAATGAATATTAGCAAGAATAATTCTCAATCGTCAACATTTTTCCCGGCATCTATAGCAAATTATTACATGACTAAAACGACACGCAAATCCAGAAACTTGACTTGACAAAGCTTTGTTCCCACTTCCCATCTCTATTAGGGTAGAGTATGTTAGAGTTAGGCGTTGTTCAGGCGAGCAGCGATTGGAGCACGGTTTTAAATGTCATTTTTAATTTTTAAATAAACATATTTTATAGTAAAATATGAATTAAATATATTAATTAGAAAGATATACATATAAAATCAGATTTATCGAAAAATATTGTTGTTGTGCCACCGGGATTCGAACCTGGATCTTTTTCCAAACCGGGGAAGGTGCATTATCCAACTATGCTACAGCGACGATGTTTTTAGCGACAAATTTTCGAACCTTATGTTACCTTTTTGATATTAATACATTTAATAGTTCCATTATTTGGAAGAGCGATGTACCTTATTTTTACGGAATCTCAAATACCTTTGAGTAATCTGATAGCAGACGCCAGAATTATCAATTCATTTTTATTAAATTTTGGACACATTGATACAACTTTATTATTAGGAGAACACATTCTTATTGTGAAGTTATAGCCTTTCATTCAATCAAAACATAAAGATTTACAATTTATTTTGAGTTGAGAAAAAAGAAAATGCAAAGAATTTTTACTTAAAACATATTTTTGGATGTAAACTATTAATTACGTTTTAAATATAATATTTATGTTTAAATTAAAGTAATTAAAAAGAATTATAGGAATCATTGGAAAAAAACTTGCTGAAAATTAAGATTTTAAAATGTAATCCTTGCGCCGAAAAAGCCAACCATTAAAATAATTTACACGCAACAATGTTGATAAATATCATCATCAACATCGTCGTCATCATCAGCAGCAGCAGCCACCCAGGGTGAGTCATGGCTATCTAGATTCATCGCCATTTCCTTCTATGGTATCTCTCTTCCAGTTTGTCACCTCCAAATCACGGCGGTCTACTACCACCACATCATCAACTTTGGGTGTGCCATATAATAAAGAAAGAAAAAGTAAATAATGAAGGAAAGTCACAAGGTATTAATTAGTTAACTAACTGCCAGTACATAATAAATCAAACTTAACTTTATAATATGTTTTCAATAGCTTTGAAGATTCTGTTAATTATTACAACCGTTGCTTTGTTGAGTGGAATCGAAGCGGCAGTGCATAACGATTCCGGGATAGGGTGGGACCCTTTGGGGTTTTCTTCACCGTCAAACTTCTGTCTACCCACTCTCCTACGCCTTTATGAAACACTGAACAAAACCTTATTTTGTAGATTTTAGTGTCCCCCAGCCAGCCTAATCTTTCAATGTTAATAGATCTGACCACACTGGTATCTCCATGTCATAAATTTCAACATTATATATTTGTCTTCAGGCATCACTATCATCTACGACGCAGCAAATTCTTTTTGATATTTAATAAATATACATTATCGTAAATACAGATTACTCCCTTGTTTAATGATCTTTCAACGAATGTTTTTTAGTAATCACGTTTTTTAAAAAAACAATCATTTAACATGACGTGATCCAAAATATGTAAATTACAACAGTTTGAATCATCGACAAATTATCACAAATCATACATGTATAACAATATATATTCTTAAAACATAAAATGTGTTAGAACTACAACAATTGGATACTACAACTAGATAGGTATGTGATACAACCATTTGAAATATAAAAAAATATATATTTACTGTGCACAAAAGATTCGCATCTCGCACAAATGCATATATTCAAATATGTGGACACACGAGAATTTTTCGAAATCAAAATGAAATATTTACTTTATTCTATTTAATTTTGGTGTTTTTTCCAAAAATAAATTTTGTCCACAGCTTATTTAAAAGTATGCACTGCACACTTCTTCTTGCTTCTGTTCAGTATAATCATAAAGTTAGAAGCACTCAACCAATAAATGTAAATTTACTCTAATAGCTCAGTAAATACCAAACTTGTAAAAATTCCTATAATAGTACTTAACATATAAGTGAAAATTCCAACATTAGATTCAAATTAGCACCAACTTTCAAATTATATAGACTCACTGAAAAACACCCCTTTATTGAATTGTATAAATATCCTAGCTAAAAGAAAAATGTACCAGTCTGAAAATGGCCGTGACAGGCTGAAACCGGCAATGGTCATTAAATAATAAATAGTGGAAAAAAGTTATAAAATATTTTAATAAATCATATATATTTATACCTATATTAAACCGTTAAAACAATTTGGGAACATTTTGTTAAATAGTTTCTAAACAAAATAATATCGGAATCTTTTCATAAAATATGTAGCCCAACCCAGCTAGATGTTCATATGATTATCAGAATACACAAGAGACGCGTAAGTATTCATTGAAATAAGTGTGGCAACATACCCATGTTGTTTTAATAAAAAATCCACATAAATCTCTTTTTTCTCAGTATTTTCTTGGCCAACACCGCTTTTCTTTAAAGGCATTGTTTTCTTTTAGTAGGCAGTTCCGATGTTTGTAAAAATATTTCTCAAACAAAATGTACAATGTGTGATCAACTGTGCTCAAAGGTTGATTATAGCAATTTATCTAATCTAAAAAGGAATCATATAAAGGAAAATGTGTGTCCGTCTTATTCTAGAATTTTCAAGGCCATTCAGAAGCTTCTGTACGTATAATGTATAAATAAATTTCTCGCTACTTTAATACAGATTTGTATATATCAGAGGTGGAATCTATTCCATCCCACACAATAAACATATTACCATATTATATTATAATATATTCACCTCTGTTATAACAAAAATATGTATGTTTATAAATAAATCTCAACTTTGGCCTCCCCAAGACTCTGCGCCCTGTTGGTCCTGTGTTTAGCAATAACTTTGGTGATTGCTGTTCGGTCATGGCCGTATGGACCAATAACCGAAGTCTTCCTATTTTCATAAACCTTGAGACGCTTATCTCGTTACAAAAGAACATAGCTCATTGTAACGTCTACGCCAAAATTCATTTTTTAAAACGGCCACAAAGATTCGCCTCTAAATATAATATATAAGTGCACACACAATATACGCTTTTTAAATCGCTTCTGAGCAGAAACTGCACGAAAGAGGGACACAAGGGCGATAGCGCGCAGGAGTTTCGAATTGGTTACCTACCACTAATGCTATATATACTACAGAGTGTTCCCGACCTCTCTTACAGACGTTTCGAATCCCATTTTCAGGATCCATCATCAAGGCTACTATCGCTGACCCTGTCGGTAATACACGGTGCCCATAAAATTGTACAATGAAGATAATGGATATAATAAAATTATAGAAAATTAAATAAAATAATTAACTGTTCAAAAGTGTTTGGTGAAATTCAATAATTATTTTGTAAATTGAGTGAAAACACTCTTATCCCTTTTAACTCCACCGCCACCTTTACCTTCGTTAACTCCAAACACTCCATATATTACTATCTGAAAGTGTTTTTAACTTTAGTTTAATTATAATATTGATAATGGGAAGATATTCCCGAAAACGTTCTAACGTTTAACACAATAAAAAATATAGTGGAATAAAACAGTGTTTCAACTCAATTTACAAAATAAATAAACAATATTTTTAACGTTAGCCACAACGTAAATTGAAAATTTAACGCAAACTTTACGTTGTGGCTATTCATTTTAATATATTATTTATTAACTTTGTTTTTAAACTACTTTTATAAGATAATTATACATCAACCGGTTTCGGAAAATATCTTTTCCTAAAACCATATGTCATATTGTTATAATATTTTCAAATTCAATTTAATTAATATATTTTTAAATAAATCTAGTACCTACTTAAATTATTACGAAGATGAAAGACGTAAATATTGATGATCCAAAATTATTGTATTTTGTATTTTTTTATGAATATTTTTAGGATAGGACTTGTGGTTAAATTTAGTAGGTTATTTATAATATTTTGGTTAATTTTACATGCTTTACTTATTTTTAATGATTCTAAATTATTTAATTTAAGATCAACATTCTTAATATGTAAAACAGACAACCCCAATTTTTTATCAAAAGTATGATCATTTTTAAAACCGCTTGGTTTATAATTAACTAATAATAGAAGTATAAAAACAAAGTTAAAAAATAATTCAATATTAAAATAAGTAATGTTTTGCAAATTTATATATATTAAAATGTCGTTTAAAATAATTGATAACGATGACGTTAAATGTTCAATATTATTTCGATGTTTGAGTACCGCGCTGACTATTCCAAATGGTGCATACTTTCGCACGTGAATTGTGCACAGTTTACTAAGAGTGATTCGATGTCAATGATAAAGTCAGCATCGATGTCAATAATACCATCAACACCACTATAATTACAGAAACAATGGTCAAAAGGTCACGGTAAAGTTGTTGGAAAATAAATTTAGTATTAAAATTCAACTGTGAGCCCCAAACATACGAAAGAAAAATAATAATTCCAACGTTACTGGGGAAAACAACGATAATGGAATTAGTTTCGTAGGGCTATCATATTTACAGTGTAGCGGTAAACGTCAGATCCTGATTAAATTAACTGAAACATATTTGGACTTCGCAAGGAAAATTAATTTTGGTAAGAGGGTGGCAATTTGATTCGGGTGGCTCAGTAGATTTATATGGGTGAGACATCTCCGGCGTTAACGTGTGTTTGGTTAAAGAATTGGTAGATTTACACAATGTATTTAGGAAAGAAAGCAATTCGGTTCAGAGAATTCGTTTTAAGATAACTTTGGCAGTGAAATGTATTTCTATGATAAGATGGATTTGAAGTGAAATGAAAAATGAAGTGATCTTCGTGGGCGAGTGAATTTTGAAGATAAGTGAATTGAATCTAACTGCTGTTAACATATATTTGATGATCCTCTTCCATCTGTCTGAAGAGACCATGTTGAGGAGAATCTCGCGGATTACTTGATCAGGTCAGTAAGCTGAGTAAGAGATCTCCCGATTCTTCTTCGATCGTCCATGTTTTAAATTAGTATCAGTCTTCTCTCCATGTAATGTAAAAAAAAAAAAATTAAAGAATACGTTTCAAACATATTGTGGAAACCATATCTTAAATGGGTTCCAAATGTATTCTTCTTTATTTCTTCCATACACACTAACTAAACTAAAGTGTCAATTTGAATGGCATAATGAAACCTTCAAACCTAAATCATTTTAAATGGCAGATAATTACGAGACATGGACAATTCAGGAGTAAACTGTTTGAGTTTAGACTTGTGGGTGCCCCGTGGTGTATATGTGGGAGAGTGGAACAGACGTCTGACCATATTTTGTGGAATTGTGAGATACTTAGAAATGCACGTGAACGTATGATTAGATTTAGATACTGCCCGCTCAGAAATGCAGACCTAATTAGTAATAAGACGAATCTTGTTTTATATAAGGAATTTATTCGGGTATAGGTGACTCATTGGAGCTCCTTAGGTGGCCGGCCTGCGTAGGTGGACCTACCTCTCACTCTCCATACCTCATGTTTTACAACTCCGTTAGTCTATCCGTGTAATTGTGACTCAATCCATTTTGTGTCTCGTCCACTTTCCCTCTTTTGGGAGTGTTTTTTGATTGGATCCCAGAGTGTCTGCCTTGAACTACTGCATCCTAATTTTACAAATATATGTAAAACTGTGTTCTATGGATTTATGTCATATGATTTTTATGAATAAAGACAACACTTAAGGGACGCTGGAGGGTCTGAATTTTAAAATCTTTGCGATAATTGTTAATAACCATAATGAATTTCTTCTCTTTTTTTCGTTTTGCATAAACTTGAATATGTTATTGAAATAATATTATTATTAGCTTTTATGAGTGGAACCGACAAGAAAGCCCTAGTTTCTAAACCAGTACCCCCTCCCATCCAAATGTCCTTTATTAAAAAAATGTAATGTTGTTATATACATGTATCTAAGAATTAATAAAGATAGCACTTAAAAGGGCGTAGGAAGGTCTAAAAATCTCTGTTCGATTTGCTTATCAAACTAAAATAATACTGAAACTAAGTTAAGACCTTATAACTGATCATATTTGCATACTCTAAACAAAATATACAGGAATATATATTGAAAATAAATCGACACTTTTGAGCTCATTATCTCAAAACAGTGTCAGTATCAGATAGAACCTTGTTATTGTGAGGGGTTGATATTTCTACGAAGCGTACCTTTGACATCGCATTTGTCCCAATCCGATTCTTTTTCCGATTTTAGATTCACTTCCTCCACCGGATTTATGATTACCCAAAATTATTGAAATCGTTTATTATTTCCGGTTCATTTGGCGTGTTGCTTATTGGCTCGGTCAACAATCATGGGTTTTATTATTTCGTCTGTTCTGTGAACCAGTTCAGAAATTTTTTCTAACATTTTGTCAGTCAATCCTGTGGCACTTGTATATCGAAGATTTAGAGACATTTGCGATCTCACTGTGCACGTATTAAAGCAAGTTAAAAATCGCTCCTCTATTAACGGGCGAATATTAAGAATCTGTTTGCTGGTTCTTTTTTATTTACAAATCATCCTGGCTGGCATTAAAAATAGAGATTTTTAAAATGTATAAATTAGAAAAACGGTATCTACAAAAAATTATATTTCGCAAAGCACTGAAAACTCATATTAAATTTATGATATCAAGAAAATAACCAATTTTATTTTATGTTTATATACTGTAGATATTGGTAGACTTGTGGACAATGGTGCGTGGCCACAACCAGCGTTTCCGGAATTCATAATATATAAAAAGAACGCCATTGTGTAAGTCCAGTGAAAAGTTTATAAGAAAATAAACAAAAATTATCTTTAAAATATACATAGACATGCTATCGGTCCAGCTCTGCTTATCACATCACCAGGCCGAGACTTGAACTCATTTGACTTACGTTTTAAAATTAATGATACGTTATGTATTTTCAAAGGTTCGGACATAGTGTGCTAACATTTCATGGAAAAAAGTTTGACTGGCGACAATGGCGTAATTTTGTAAAACTATATATTGTATTACTGAGGACCACCGTCAGATAATGGCATAAATCAAAATCTCTAATCATTATGTATCGAAAGTTTTAATTTATATTTATTAAATACATTCCACAAAAATATAACATCCATACTGCACAAATATTCAATAAATCGGACTGAGGATGATAAGGGCAATATCGGTATTAATGGTAAACCATTATCCTGTTTTGTTTGTAGGAATTTTTAGGGTGCCGATTTATACTGACACAATTTGTTTTGGTCCAGATGTGGTACAGATTAATCATTTTGTTCCCCAAAACTCTACAAGTAAACTTTTGAAGAACTTTCAATGTTAAATTAAATAAATGTTGTAGCTTATTCCATGCTTTTTAAATATCAAAACTAAAAGAAAACGTTTTTTCTCAACAAAAAAATTAATTAATTTGTATGTTAAATTCACTTAACAACTTCTTCAATTTTTTTTTGGTAATTCAAATTTATCTGGCATCTGGTTTATTTATTTTAAGTGCCGTTAATTAATAAGATTCGAGTTCCTTGAAAACTTAATTTAATATTTCCTGTTTTCAAGATTGAGTAGGCAGTTGAGCATTAAATTTATCTTTTGTTTTACTCTGAATCTTAATTTAATCTGAATTTATTTCGTTTTTTTCTTCATAATTTGAACAACTATTTTTTATTTATATGACCACCATTATTTCATCGGTTTTCTCAGCAAAATGTTGGGCAATTAAAGTGGCCTTGGACATCTGCGTACTCCGGTACGTCGATAAGGCTGTTATATTCTCCGACTCGCAAACAGCTCTTGAATCTCTCTCTGCTAATATGAAAGCTTTGCTAGACAATGAGATAATCTGTTCCATCAGAGGATGTCTATTTAATTTGTACAGCAACTATAAATAGATGTCATTCGTTTGGATTCTTGGACATACGGGAATTCTTGGAAATGAATGTAGTGACAAACTGGCTAAGGAGGCCACTCTTTCCGAAGTTATCGCCCATCAATTCCATATCCCGATGTATGATAGACTTAATATGGTAAAAAAACATTCAAGATGCATGGATCCAAATAATCATAAGGGTAATCGGCTTGAAATAATTCAAAGATCTACTCCCCGCACACCCTGCTTCTCCAAAAGGAAAGTCTCCAAAAGAACAATATCAAAATATGAATTAAATATATTAATTAGAAAGATATACATATAAAATCAATTTTATCGAAACATATTGTTGTTGCGCCACCGGGATTCGAACCTGGATTTCTTTCCTAACAGGTGAAGGTGCATTATTCAACTATGCTACAGCGACAAATTTTCAAACCTATATGTTACCTTTTTAATATTAATTCATTTAATCGTTCCATTATTTGAAAGAGCCATCTACCTTATTTTTACAGAATCCCAAATACCTTTGAGTAATCTGATAGCAGACGCCAGAATTATCAATTCACTTTTATTAAATTTTGGACACATTGATACAACTTTATTATTATATAGATATTTGATATTATACAATATCAAATATCTCTAGAATGAGAATTGGGCATTGCCAGGTAGCCTCACATTTATTCAGATTGAACATGTGTTTGAGTGTGATGCCGAGAAGGAAACCCTTAACTATATCTTTTTTTCCTGTCCTTTGCGGATCACAGGTTTTTTTTACAGTGCGTCAATTGTAATTTTCAACTCCCGATGGTTAATTTGCCGGATAACTCCTCTTAACTCGCTACATTTAATCTATATAATAGCAAATTTTTTGAATAATATTTCTTATTCTATAATATTATTATACTTTTTTCTATAAAATAAATAACTTGATTAATGGCACAAATCACTCTTGAAGGGTGGATTGACTATTTAAAAGAAAAAGAAAACAACCATTATAAATTTAGTTGTCACACAAAATCAGTATTTATATTCTCATGTTGTCTGTCGTCCTCTACGTTACAAATACATGAATAAATATAAAATATTATCTACCAATATTGAGACGTATTGAAAAATGAACGTATTATACCTTGATACAGTTGTGAATAATGGACGTGACCTTCATCGAAACTTATTTTCAGCTAGGTAGGAATGTTTACGTAAAATGAAAAATCAAAACATGTTTGGAACTTATTATGGTTTATTCATACATCACAGAGACATATTATTATGAGACCGTTATTATGAAAGTGTCGAGAAATTGTAAAAAAATGAGTTTACCAATTATTTCGCGTCACATTGTTTAAAATTAATATAATGCAAATTGTAACAATTGTGGAAAATTTGTAGCGTTTATATTCAATGTATTGTGTGTATAGCGTTTATTTTGATAATAAAGTACACCATTTCAAGCACATTTTTTAAATTTCTTTATAAGCTACATGCAACATTAATATGTCGAAAAAAATTATAAATCTAGAAGACTCAATAAATTTTGAAACATTGCGTTGTGTAATATAAAAATATGTTTTCATCAATTCAAACGCAAACCTTTAAAAATATCGAAACGAAAGAAACATAATACAGGGATTTCTAAATTCGATTTTGTTGACCCTGGGTTCAGTCCCGGAATTAGGTAATGCTCATGTGCTCATTAATTTAAGTCAAAAAGAAAAAACCTTTTATGAAATATATTAAAGTAAGGAATGTTTGAACATAAAATAATAATGCAAGATTGATAAAAAAAATTATCATAAATAATACGCCCAAAGGATTAACAAAGCGTCATTTAGTAAAAATCTAATTTTGGTACCCCGTAATTGATAAAATAACTTTATCCTGAATGTTTTAGGATTATAGGTTGGTACTAATTAGAGGTTCTGTTTTCTCTACTTTTTTAAATTCTCGGGACTCGAGAGTCAAAATTTTCAAGTCTCGGGATTTCTTGGGAATCGACACTAAGTATTTTGTTTTATTAAAAAAAAATATATATTTTAATAAATATTCATTTATATTATATACTGTAGCTATTAGGGATATTATCAGTATTAAATCGCATAAAAGTTGTGTGATAAAATAATTATAAGTAGTGTTTATAAATGAAATTAAGCTTACATTTATAAATTGATTACAAAAACCAAAAACATCTATACAAATTACAAACAATTTTTTTGAAATATACAAAAAAATAATTGATAATGAAACACATGAATGAACAAATCAAAAAAAGAAACAGTATACATATATTTGGTCAACATCAATGACAAACTTAAATCGCCTAAAAACCTTTTTAAATAATTTTGTCTCATATAAATTTTGTTTAGTCAAAAGATGACACGATATCTTAAATATTAACATCACATTTTAAAAGGAAACATAATCGCCTGTTTGAACAAACCGACAAAACATAGTTCGCATTGTTACTAGGTAGAAGCTGCAAGAATTGACACACGTACATCGCTTGCCACTAGATCGCTACCTGGTGCACCGCAATGGTCAGCAACTAAAATCTTTTTTCGATATTTAGATTTTTTTCTGTGTATCTTTTTAGTTGATTCAGTTAATTTATATAATTTTAATTATTTAATATGAATAATATCAAGAAAAACCAATGTCTCGAGTCTCGGGTTATTTTTTAAGTCCCGGGACTCGATACAGTAATAACCATAGCATTTTCGTGAATTTATTCCCGGGTTGTTTCGACACAGAATCTCTAGTACTAATCCCGGAATTTACAAATAATGTAAACTAAGTTGGTATCCCTATTGGCTTCCCTAATCACGAGCATAAAATAAATAGCATAAATTATTTACCTTTCTACTTCCATGTACTATTTTTGGTCATTTTTCAGCGCAATTAAAAAGAAATAGAAAAATATTAATCGCTTGGTTTTCATAAATTCTTGTGAATTTGTCCATATCTGCCATATTCCTAACTTCAGGGGGTAACCTTTGACCGCACCCATCGTAAGATAGGCCTGGGGCTATATTATTCCCATCTCCTTGTGTGCGGATGTAATTCGACGGCCAGGATCCCGGGATCCAGGATTCCCTTATCACATTAGAATTGGATTTTACTGCTTTCAGATGGTTAGAATTAATGAACAGAACCTGATCTGTATGACTGTAGTAATGGTCTGCAGAATGATTGTTCTTAAGGTTTTAGATAAATTCTCTCCAATTAGACGCTCGGAGAAAGAATATTAACAGCATAATACTTAACTATAATACTTTGTGGCAAATGGGGAGGTACACAATTCATTTCTAATGTGAACAATTTGCGAAAACGGGGTAATTTCAGTATATCGATGTAATCATTTCAGAAAAAATGTTTAACGATGCGGTTACGCATTACACCATACCAGACTCTTCATTTACAGTGTTATCTTTTCGTGTAACACTGTTTAACTGTCGTACAGAAATAAATCAAATGTAGATCGGATTTCTGTGCATTCAGAGACTTCTGTAAAAAAAATTCTGGATTGTATAGTATACTTGAACTCTTTGAATCATTAATGATGCAATCTATGATGATCTACGAGTATATATAATTTTTTATAAAACAAAAATTAATTAACATTTTTACAATTTTTTTATAACATGAACTAAGTATTTTACATTATTAAAATTACATGGTTTTTTATTCGATTACCTCTCCAAAAAAGAGACTAGCTCTTGTGCTTGGAGAGGGAGTTACACTATAATAATTTTATATAAAGAGTTATACATTTATAGTCTATAATTATTTATTGTCTATTTGTGTGCTTCTGAATTGTTCTATAATATTATTTATTTTCTAATTATGTGCTTCTGAAGTGTTAATTTAATTTATTTCTAAACTCTTTTATTTCTTTAATTTGTGTAGGGAGGCTATTGATTTTTTTTATCCCTAAGTATATAAAATTTTACTGATAGTGTTTGGTGTTACATTTAGGGATTTTAAAGTTATTTTTAAACCTTAATGATGTGCTTGTTTCAAATTATACAGTATTATTTTCTTTAAGTAATTGATTAAGTGACATTTTTTGTATATGTTTTCTATTGTGGGAACTTGAAATTTTGCAAAAGTTTTTTTTTTAATATTACTTTGATGATTGTTCTCTGTATTATTTTTACCGAGTTCATTATATTACTCCTCCCCACTAATTATTCCATACTGGAGTAGTGAGTGAACAATAGCAAAATATACTATATTAAAATTATTTATACTTAAAATGTTTTTTAATCTTATTAATATATAAATACATTTTCTTATTCTTTTCACTAATTCGCTAATGTGACTGTGCCATTTTTAATGTTGATCAATAATTACACCGAGATATTTGATTTCTTTTTATCATAAGTTCCGAATTCGCCTAATTTGTCAGATACACAAGTATATTTATAACGACCCCGGAAACTAAACACAGAAGATACATGTGTTGTATATGTATGTACGTGCTCTTTACCATTCGATTTATTTATTTTTTAACAATATTTATACAAAATATTGAATTATGGACATTTAATAATATGAATATTCATTTTAAAAGAAATTTTGAGAGTTTTTTATGCATTTTATAAAGTTAATTATACAACATTATATTAATTACCTCGGTGGCTCAGTGCTTGCAAATTTACTTGCAGATTGAGCGGATGTACGCACATAATCCTAAATTAGTGTCGTACGTAAATTTTACGTGCTGTTCAAACAAAAGCATTTGCTCCGCCCACTTGCCAATTCTGACGCCTCCCCCACTCCTCAGTGCTCTCCCTGACTGTTGATGTAACACCTCATAGTTCAGTCACGTTGCCACTCTTGAAATCGAGGCTAAATATCCCTAAATTGAGCAGAGAGCTTCGCGGGTCCATTTAGAAAGTTATCGGTGAGCCAGATACTCCGGCCCCAGGATCACAAGTACAATCGCAAGGTCTTCGAAAATACTGCGGATTTTGTCCATCTGCAAAGAAAAAAATGACGACCACTCACTGCAAGTATAGAAAAGCCATCTCTGGAATGCATCAAACAAAAATATGCCCAGATTGTACAAAGTAAGAATTGTTTTTTAAACATATTTTCATTATTATTATCCATGTGTTTCTTATTTGTACCAAATGTATTTATACCAGATACGTAAATTTTACATGTCGATAGCAACTGCGTCGTATTTTTAACGATACTAATGACGGGTTAATGCTTTAATATACTGGTGAATTAGAAGAATAATGTAATATTTGTGATGCTAATTAAATGCTTCAATTAAAAAGATATACATACAGATAAACTTAATTTATCAAAAAAATATTTTAGCTGCCACTGGGATTTGAATCAGGATCCCATCCGAGAAAGTACAATAACCAATTACACTACGTCAGCTTCGTAAATAGTCGACAAAATTTCGAACTTATATTAATACATCTTACGTATTTTTTTAACTATATTTAAAAAATTTAAATTAACTCACGTAATGTTAGCCTTCATTTGACTACGTGGTTCTTTCGTCTACAAGACGATGAAGATGCAGTGTCCAGGTATCTACACCATCATTTACATCGCAAGGGCGCGGTTATGGAGACTCAGACTAGCAAGGTATCCGAGCCATTCTCTAAACCTCTCTCTACAAGTATCTATATATAGAGTGAGATTGGTTACAAAAGCTACAAGAAGAAATATTTGTATGCCATCAGGCTATCTATACGTGTTTAGGTAATATAAACACTTCATATATACTACGAATGTATAGTGTTGAAATTTTTGTAATAATTATGTAATGTATTTTTAATGAAAACACGTTTTTGTTATGAAGTTGCAATTTCAGAACTTAGTATAGTATAAAAAAAAACTTAAAATATGTACAAAATTAATCGAAAACGTAATCGGTTAATACGGCAAATTATTTACGCATTTCCCCGGATAGGAAAAATTCCGAATTCAAAGCAACCGATTTTTTTTTGATGAATAGATTTTTTCTGAATACCTTTCTAATTGATTCATTTAATTTGTATTAAATATATTTTTCGCCAATTACGAAATATTTGATGTTTTCGTTGGATAACATATTACAAAAAATACCTGAAAAATGATTTCATACCGATGATATTAACTCAATTTTGTTAAGCCCGTATTTATTAATTATCCATATCAAAGTTGTTCATTTCAATATTTAGATACATTTTTATATCATATATTACAAAAAAATATTGAAACGTAGTTTCTGTTAAAATTATTTATTTAGAGTTATAATTAATACATTTTCTAAATATTTTAGATTGCTTTTAAAAAATGCAATAACAGATGTATCAATTTGAAAGTGAAATATATAGGTTCGAAAAAATTTCGTTAATTTACTATATTGACATGATGTAATGATCGGTGCACTTCCCCGGTTAGGAAGGGTTCCTTGTTCCAATACCGGTGGCAATAAAATATTTTTTCGTTATGTTGATTTTATCTGTATATCTTTCAAATTGATACATTTCATTTATATTAAAAATGTGACAGAACTATGTTCTGAATAACTGCATCTTCACAATATTAATGTGTTCTCCTTAAATAAATATCGTTAATTTTTAAATAAATGATTTTTATTAGCAACGCCTTTTGTATAAAAAAATAACTCTCATTTGCATAAAAGAGCAATTACTTTATGAAGCATACCATTTAAATAAGCAAAATGCCCAATAAATTTGAAAATAATCTTATAAAATATTACACCGGTCAGGAAACACAAATAAGAAAAAATATACATAATGAAATTCACAACCCCGACAATGATATGAATGTGAACCGTGCCTACAGGCCCTAAAGCATCAATTTACTTTCATCCGCGGTAAATTCACACGTAGTAGGTACCTTTCACCTCCAACATTTGCCCTTAAATTGAATTTTTCAAGGGATTCTGTAGCTGGCTGTAACACCAGTGATTTATTATAGTGTATATGTTTTCTTTCTCTTACAATTCAAGAATTTTCTATTATTTATTTTGTATATGTATATACATTTTTTTAAATGCGCGTGCACATACAAGTAACAAATAATAATAACGTAAAAGTGTAAAAATTTACATCATTCATATTCCTTATTATATCTCGAAATTAAAAATCCCACGAATAATCCGAAGAATAAAAATAAAATATCCCATAAATAAAAGTGTTTAATTTATTTTTTTAATTAGATAACATTATAAAATTTTATATAAAATACCTACTAGTTGGTTACCGTGTCAAATAATACCTTACACTCATTCACAGTATATTTTAACACTGAACATCGGTTCGAGGTTCGAATCCCCCAACAATTAATATCCTTAAAAACACACTGCAAAAAAAGTTTAAATGTAATATAAATTATTAAACTTTATGTGGTTATGTATAAATTAGTAAAAACAGATCCACAGGGAACTAATATAGGTACCTAGATAATAATATATGGATGCTATGTAATCTTCCTTCTTCCAAATACCGGGTGAATATTAAGTCCAAGCCGATTTTGTTTGGCCGCCATTTTGGTTTGGCAGACATTATTCAGTTCAAATTTGGTAGTCATAAAGAGTAGTTGATTACAATTAATTATGGAGTATCTAACGTCTCAACAACGTGTTGGAGTCATTAAAACATTTTATCTAAATAATAATAGTATGTAATAGTGCATGCTTTTATCAACTGAGACAGATTAAAAGTATTCGGAGACGTCTTCCTCTTGAGTCAACCCGTCTACTTATAAATAAATTTGTGGTGTCACGTGTGGACTATTGTAATAGCATCTATGCTGGTCTACCAATATTTCACCTGGATAGATCACAATCTATTCTAAATGCGGCTGCACGGATAATAAATGTAGTTTCCAAATTCTCTCATATAACATCAATTTTACATCAGCTACATTGGCTCCGATTCCCTGAAAGAGTTGAATTTAAATTGTACTGGTTGATGTACAAGGCGACAAACAACATGGCGTCTCTATATCGTCAAGAACTTTGTATCTCAGACAAGTTGAATGATAAACGTCAATCTCTCAGGTCAGCCTCTACTTCAGCTGCAGGAAGGGTTATAGAAACGACTAACCGTTGCCAGAAGTCTAAATTTAGTGAACGGGCATTTTCGGTGGCAGGCCTAAAAGCGTGGAACTCTTTGCCTTCCGTCATAAGAAACAGAGCATCAGAGACTTTATTTAAGAAGAAACTAAAAACACACCTTTTCAAAAAGTCATTTCCATAAGTGAAAATATAACCATTTTTAATTTAAAAAAACAAAGATAATCGTAGAACTATAAACAATTTATGTGTAAAGCGCCCTTGAGGTGAAAGTTTTTACAAAAATAGCGCTATACAAATTATCCATTATTATTATTAAAAAATGCTTAAACTTCTTGATGACCGAATTGGGTCGATTAAATAAATAAATATATATAATTTCAAATTCCGAAAATTTCATAGCGAATTCCTAATAAAAAATAAACAAAAATGAAATATTGTTACGATCAGAGACTAACGGCTACACAATGAGTAATCGCAGAACAATAGGGGTATTTTGATGTTCCGAAGGGATCGTTCCTAGAAAGCGTTATATAGAGATATCGCCATCATGAAGAGAACTGATGAACTCAGCAGGCACTTAAACAAACAAAAGAAGCTGACAGACAAATGATGGTGGCTGTATCAAAAAGATATCCGAAAACTGGCGGATCAGTGTTATCATTTGTTTTGTTGAGTGTGGTAGTGGGGCGTATATTCTGCTTTGATTTTCTGTTAAATTATCGATATTTTTAACAAGGTAAATTAGAGGAGTTTTTATTTATTATATGGAATTTCAAAAAAAAAATTTCCGTACTAATTGAATTTTTGAACAATCATTATTTTCTATACTGTTAAAATATTTTTTTATACAATACATAATAATAAATTTATTATCTTATATAAGCTATTTTTTATAATAAGGATTGACCAAAAAATAATATATTTTTTTTAGAAATTCGTCCGATATCCGTAAAATTTTATATTCGAATTTTTTTTATTCGTCTTAATTTGCAATCCCTAGTAGAGGCTTTATGCCGATGGTTTCCCTTATCTCGGTATTTCTCATTCGGTATATAATGGTACTCCTGCTAAAATAACTCATTTCGGCAGCCTGGATTATTGTACTCACTCGGCCTACTTATTAAATCTAAATGGCCACTATTAAAAGCCTTTCGTCTATTAAGAATCAAGTTCCCAATTATAGACGTTACTATGATGATGTTAATGATGATTCACAACAATGTCGTTGACAACACATAACAATGAATTCGTTCATGTACAATATTTACAATAAACTAAATTAGAACTAAATACTAATTTAATGTATTAATTATAAATATATAAAATCAATTTTGTCGAAAAATATTGTTTTTGCGCTACCGGGATTCAAACCTGGATCTCTATTTCCAATCCGGGGAAGTACACTACCAATTGTGTTATAGCGCCAGTATTTTTCATGACAAATTTTCGAACCTATATGTTACACTTTTTCAAATTAATACATCTGTCGTTTCATTATTTGAAAGCCATCTACATTGTTTTTACGGAATCCCAAATACCTTTGAGTAAACCGACTGCAGACGCCAGAATTATCAATTCATTTTTATTAAATTTTGGACACGTTGATACAACTTATATTATTAAGGGAACACATTCTTATTGTGAAGTTGTAATTATATAATTGCAACTTCACCATAAGAATGTGTTCTCCTTAATAAATTAGAACTACCTATATTTTTACTTGAAACTCTGTGTAATGACAAGGAACCGTCAAAATCGCTTCATCGAACAAAAGTTTTGGCTGTATTTACACTATTTCTTAGAAAACCCGAAAACTTTTATTTTGGTTCAAAAAAACTTTCGTCTTTATCTGATACCCTTATTTATGTGTGGTATTTATTTTAACGCATGTAATAAAACAATATATTACGTTTATTCCATTTACTTTTTTACATTAACTTATATAAGAGATTTTACGCACTAGGTTTCGTGTTATGTAAGTGATAAATGTTAATCGTTTGGGTGTGTATCGAATGATTATGTGGTGACCCTGCACGTGCCCATAGACATGACAAAGCAATCAATCAGAAGACACGATAAAACAATATGTACCAGAGACGGATACTGCCCAAGTAGCTAGCACTCACTTCTCCGTAGACCATCCTCTTATCGAATTCTCCATTTAACAGAATTTCGAGCAAGCCACTCTAGAGTTCAAAGCTCATTTTACTGTATAATTCATCACATCAATTAACAAAATTTTGTAAGTACTTATTCAATTAAACACCTTGCTTTAGTTACAATAACAGACACCTTACACTACACTGAGACAAAGAACACGCGTGAAACCTGAAGATGTTAGGAGTTTCAGTCTCACAGCAACAAAACCTTTCAACACAATCATATTCAAACATCATCTACACCGACAACTCCTACAATTAGTTTTGATGATTAGGTTTTTGTTGTTTTACTATTTGTTATCTTTGTAATACACAAATTAAAATTTCAAACTTAATACATTTAATTAGTATTTGAAAAAATATTTAGTTACCACCGGGACTAAATAATAATATATAACTGTAAATTAAAATTAGATAGCTTTTAATTGGAAATAATAGATTTTTTACTTAATGATTTACATATAAAGTCGAAATAATATCATAAAATTAAATGGGTAACATAGTTTAACGGTAACACATTCTCTCGGTAAGATAAAGTTCTGGCCTTATTAAAAATGTCTCATAGAGGCGAAGTAAGTTATTATTTTTATATGGAAAGTATGGAAGTCATGGGTATTACTGGGCTTACGACATGTCCTCGGCTGGCTTGTAACAATGTAATGTTCACCAATTCTATCCATGGTTGACTGCCATACCTTTTTTGGAAGTTGTATATATGTTTTTATCGCATAGAAACCATTCAAGTATATTCTTACAACTACGCTGTCGTAATCTATGGGTTGAAATTTGTTATTCATTCCCCTGAAATAGCATAAATGTCACTAATGATAATCTTTTTGATAGAAGTATGAGAGCTATATTCTGACGATTGATTAACATATATACTAGAATACGTCTGAAAAGTAAATTTTCAATTATTTATACCAGTATATTTACCCTGTAATACCCATGACTTACATACTTCTCATGTAAAAATAATAGCTTCATCTTTGTGAGACAACTAACGTATGTATTGATGACAATGCCTGCAAGGATAAATCCAGTAATTGTGTTCTTACAAAAATATGAACATACTCAAATTATGATAACCAATTTTTTTTTTTGTATTCCGTTTAATTTGTTATTAATATTAAAGAACTATTGTAAATTGTTTTAAAATTGCAACTTCACAATAAAAATATGATTTTATTAAATAAAAATATATAAACAAAATTGTTTTACTGTATAGTTTTCCCATTCTTATTAGCATAGGAAAACAAATAACATTTAATAAAGATAACACAAGCCCGCTCTAAGCTAGCCGCTTGGTAACGGATCACGTTATGTAATTTAGGGGCTGTTTACTATGTCGATGGAGACTGAATGTGCTTTGTCACTATCATCGATGTCGATTCTTTATTTCCAATATTACATCACTGTGATATTTAAAATAAACAAAGATGAATAAAAGACTACGCGACATATATATTTTTTTCTTATTACAAACTCTAAAACAAGAACGAAAAATAACACCTGAAAATTTTACTTAAAATACACAAAGTGAATCTTTCAAGATCACATGTACGGGTGATTTCCTACCTTACCCTACATTATTGATGTACGTCGATGACAAAAAGGGTCGACAAGATTAATTAAAAGCAAGATTGAAAGTATTACATGTCGTTCAATAAATTAAATAATCCTCTTTTTGTTGAAACATATTAAATGTATCAGGGTAAAATACTTTGATCATGATGTGTGGGTTAGAATGATAATATGGTATTAATATGTATAAAACGTATTATTATAATTCATTGATCATTGTTAAAGATGTAGAATAACGCATTCACGTGTCATTTAAAAACTCTCACCTTAATTAATGAACTATGTTGAATTTTCTAACTACTCTGTCGTTTCTTCTATATCTCTTTTGGATCGCATTGCATCCGACAGAGAAAATTCTGAATAACCGTGAAAACCAAAAAGCCCTTCTAATAAAAATATTTTAAAACCCTAGCTCTCAGTCATGTGACGGTGTACCTGGACTCAATGGCATTGATGTTGGATTGAACTTTTTGCGATTTATGTTTTATTCAATTCAAAGTTTAAATTAAATGAAGAAAAAATATAGAATGTATACATGTTTTTGTGACTCAGTTTCATGTTGTAGTATTTTGGAAAAAAATAATCTTTACCAATCACAAGTTTTATAGTAAAAATATCGAATACTATAGGATTAATAAAAATATAGTTTATCTAAACGTAGTTAATAGTTTATAGATGTATAGTTTTTAAAATGGAGGCAAATCGTTGAATCAGCAAAAATCCAACTTTTTTGGTCATTTGTACCGTTTTAATACTAAAATCTACACATAAATAATTCAATTTGCTTACTTACAATACGCTTGAAGTTGTGACTAGGATTAGTATGTATGCGTCTATGGTGGGTAAGGCACATCAAATAACACGTATAATACCTATCTTGAATCATTATTTAAGCTGGGAGTATTATTTTAGAATCTGATTAAGAAAATTTAATTAAAATAAATGTACTTTAGGTATTACACAGAAATTACGTAGCTAAAGTGTTTCCTTTTGGAATAATCATCCCCACTCTAATAAGCAGCTACTTACTCTTGTCAGCAATATATTTATTTAACAAATAATGATGTAAAGCTACACTAAACTTACAATAGTTTTCATCAAACTCATAGTTTTAGGCAATTTTGATAGAAATATTGCAGAAGGTCTCATGATGAAACTTACGGAAAATTTCAATGCATTTCAAGACGAGATCCCGAAGCCACCCTCCGTTAAAAAACTCTTTCTGTACATTATATTGTAGATACATACTATAATACATCTATATATTATATATTTGATTATGTGGACACGATAACTCTAGAAGTTTTTATCAAATTTCAATCAAACTTTTCTCAAAAATGACCTAATTAATATTTCGGATAAGTTCATTAAGTAGCATGATCCGCAATCTTGACTCAAAACAGCGGGTGTTCAAAAATTATAAAACCACGTTGTTGTTGGTCCAAGAGAATAAAATTTAAAAAAATAGTAATAAAATATTATATACTTAAATATCATATACTTGTATTACAAGTTCGTAACTGCTTAAACGCTAATAGATAAAAAAAGTTTTAACATTCTTTCACACACAGATGAAATCTTATTTAATTATTGCAGCCGGTGCCAGAAGGGATTTTTTATGAATAATATAACATTCTGCAATGATCCTAGTTTTTAATGGTCCGTGTCCACGGAAAGAAACAATCTCAGAGATTTAGTTGAGATACATCTCAATACTTTGTACACGTGATAAAATTTTATTATATAGATCACTCAGAGATCAGCTTGAGTTGACGAAAGACAAAAACTCAAACCATTGTACAGCGAAATTTGTATTGTACAACTGACAGCAAGATTTGATGCTATGTGTGGGCATCTTTAGGTCTGCCAATTTTCAAACAATTTGTGCTTAATTCTGTTGACTTATAAAAGGACTGATCCTTACTGAAAACTGCGTAAATATGTACACATTCTAAATATTTGTTTTGCTTGACAGACTGAACGTTTTATTTTCATAGTGTAATTCTGTCTTTCGGTATATCTGCGCAGATAAATTTTTTTGGTTATAATTTATTATTTGTCAAGCATTTTCAGTAGTTTACATTTTTCGGGATGTTATTATATTAGATATTAACCAATATTAAATTAAAAGTATTACTGTTATGAGTATCGGCTATACTAATTTGTTCGTTATTTAAATAAATGTTTTTGAACAATGATAATAAACATTTTAAATTCGTCGTCCGATGGAGAAATTGTAGAAAATATTTTAGGCGAAATCGAAAGCAGAGTACGGTAACGAGTTATAAAAGAACTTGCCTTTTTTAGAGTAATAAATTTATAATAATATTTAAATTTAAATTGATAGAAATGTTTTCAGAATTAGAAAAAAAAAATTGATTCCCAGTATACCTATAATCTAAGTTTGTACCTACTGCACGCCACTAGATATAGGTCGATAAACATTAACATAAATCGTTAAACTACAAACATTTATTGTGTTTTATCTGCTACTGGGGAGAATAATTATCAGCCAAATGACAAACTTGACGTCAATGACATTTGACGTTCAACGTCCGAGCGTGAAGTAAGGCGCGAGACGGCGAATCTCCGAGACATGGTGAATACGAAAACCGAGTTTTATCTCCAAAGCATCTCATGGGAGCAAAATCCGTATCTCGAAGATTGTCTCGGGTTGAAAATCTCCTAAAAATCTCTTCCGTAGACACTGGCCATAACATTCAAGAGCTAATTCAGATCGTTATAGGAATTTATTACATTTTTTAATTTAAAAAGTACGCTGATTTTTCTAGTTCTTTAGGTAAATTAATCAATTAAACTATCCTGTGCGAAATTGTGCTCTTTTTATTAACATATTTTATATTGTAAAAAAAAATAGTTATTTATTTCTTTAAATATCTTAATTAAAATAAATCCACATTCATGCTTTTCAAATAATATTCACTTAATCTTTCCCATTCTCTTATTAGATTATTCCATTTCTGACCGCAAATCTTGAGGAGGACTGTAAACAAAGACCTCCAATCTGTGTTCCTAAGCCAAGATGGGAGACAAACTAGACATTCACTATACCGCGTTAGATTCATATGGATGTGCGAAGTAGTAGACGGTAGAATCGGGTCTATTTAAACTGCTCAACCAACTCAAAATATTGGTCTCTAACGATCATTAGTGATCTCATTAGATACCTAACCTTAATTAAATAAAATCATAATAATGTAATACACAGTTTTAAATTTTAAATATCTCTGACTTTCTCAACTATGAATTTTATTAATGAAATCCATTTCTTTTGTTACTCGATTTCTTTCAATATCTGAATTCTCATTTCTTTAAAACTTCCCTTAATAGCCAAGAATTCTAATAAAAGAGATTCATTTTTAGATACGTCAGTCTGGAATGTCTTTGAGTAGGTACTCTTCGTTTATTATCTGTTTATAGAAATTTCATTGACATCAAAGACGGTTTGGTTGCACTTACATTTACAGAAAAAAAAATGATACTTCCTCAATAATTGCAATGTTACTTTATGACAACATATTATATTAATAATTATAAAACACTTTGCTTATTGATAAATCAACATGTTTCAAGACCAATGAATGGTCTTTTTTTTAGAATACAATGTATAGGTACTAAAATTCAAAATGCAAGCATAGACAAAAGCAAAACTATAAATATAAGTGATGGGTAACTAATTAGGAATTAATGTGAAACAAATTTAAAACGGGACAATTTACAAAAAAAAGATAGTTATCTATAATGTTTAATTTGCTATTAACACTTTTTCTTATTTCTAAAATTTATAAGTAAACCTCTAAACGGTTTTTCCCAAAAAATGATTGGTGAATTCAAAATAGTTGTTGCTATTTAGATATTTCAAGTTCTCTTTAATTCTAATATCAACATTTCAGCATGTTGTATCTATATAAAAATAATATCAATCATTGCAAGTTAATTTGTAGACCCCAGATTTTTTTTAAATATCATTCTTATCTTTGTTATTTAATATGTTATCTTTAATTTGTTATTGGTTGTATAGAATTTGGTTGTAAAGCTGGTTGTATAGAATTTGGTTGTAAAGCTGGTTGTATAGAATTTGGAATATTTTTTATTATTGAATTTGAATAGTCACCTTTTAAATTTGTTTTCACATTAGTTCCTAATTAGTTACCTGCCACATATAGTATTGTTTTTGTCTATGCTTACATTTTTAATTTTAGTATACATTGTATCCTGAAGAAGGGACCATTAGTCTAGAAACATGATGATTTATCAATGAACAGTGGTATAAACAATATTTACACAAGGGGTGAGGAAATGGTTATATATATGGTATAGCGGTTTTGGCACGCACTCGTGAGGGACCGACTACACTAATAACAAATAACTGTACCAAAACTAAAAGGTAGCGACGAGCACATAGCAATACATTCACTCTCCTTGACAGTTTAAAAATCATAGACAATACACAGAAAAAGTTGTGCTCTGAGCGGAAGGGTATTGAGAGGGGGGACAGATAGGTAAAGTAAACATAATGGAACATCCACACTCGCACGGCGATCCGTGGATCTATCTTAAATACCGAACAAAGTGTTTTCGTATTATTAATTAAAAGTATGCTGATTTATCAACAGGTCGTGCATTTATTTTTAGATTTATTTATCCAAAATTAAACATCAACCTTCGGTTATATAATATATTATATTATATGATATTTTTCTCAAACAATGAATACACACAATCGCCAGTTTACTTTCACTTTCCAATTTGCGTCATTATTTTAGCCTTTTTTCTTATACTACCAAATGCGAACTGACAAATGTCTGCCAAACCAAATCGGCCTGAAACATAATATTCACCTGTATATATCATATGAATATTAGCATTCATAATTTTTAGTTAAGATCATGACTGCAGGATATCTTTTTCATGCAGATAAAGGTTACACGAGCTTGCTTATTGCGGCATTTGATTTCAACAGAAGAATCCCATCTTTCATTTATATTGCAACCCAGGCATACAATATTTTGTATCTTTTCCAATTTTATTTCAGCAATATGAAGACATTCATTGTGGACTGTGTTATGTTTGCTAATGAGCATATATTTTGTTTTACACGCGTGTAGATCTGCTACATACTACCAAGTACCGTGTCATCTGTGTAACGCATGTTATTTAAAGTATCTTGAAGAACTTCATTGAATATTCATTCTGAATACAAGTAGAATAGCTTGGATGAGTACATTCTTGTCATACGTCCTTACTAATTCTTTAGTGCTTGCCAAATAAATGTATTTGTCAGGCACAAATAAATCTCTTTAAATAGGTATAAATTTCATCATTAGATGAACATACATATAACACTCTTAATTAAGTTCAAGGTTTATGGTATCCCAGAGGATTGTGAATAATCCTAATAATAATTCATTCCGACATATCTGCTATATCAAGAGTACCAGTGAATAATGTATGAAACATTTAATTTTATAGGAGAACACAGATGTCATACTAACAATATATAAAATATGAATTAAATATATTAATTAGAAAGATATACATATAAAATCAATTTTATCGAAAAATATTGTTGTTTTACCACCGGGATTCGAGCCTGGATCTCTTTCCTAACCGGAGGAGGTGCATTATCCAACTATGCTACAGCGACAATATTTTAAAATATCACAGACCTATGTTCTGAAAAATTACAACTTCACAAGAATAATGTGTTCTAATAACAATATATAAATTATTATATAACTGACCTAAAATTACAAATTAATTAGTATTCTCTGCGGTACAAGTTAACTTTTTCTTCTTCTGCCAAATATTTTTAAAATATTGCCAGCATGCCGTCAAAAAAAAGTATGTCAATAAAACTTTGGAATAATTGGCAATTTTAATTAACTCATTTTGAATATTTAACCTCTGTCGGTTGTTTATTTATCTAATTTAAATTACGAACGAACCGTAATGGCTTCTTTTAAAATCAAGGGATAAACATGGCTTACGCCTTGTGGGATTTATTTAACAAATTTAATTAATTTATTAAATAAACATCAAACAAAACGATATCTTTACATAGAAACAAGCAATAACCAGCAATATAATGTTGAAATTCATTAAATATTTATTTAATAAAACGTTTCCGAAAACTTTACTAAACTAGTTTATCCGACATATGGAAAGTAATCTCTAGTTTTACGGACTATTATTTCAAACGTTAATTTTTAGTGGAAAGTACAGAGTAAACCATAGTAGACAAACACTTACTGTTTTGAAAAAGCCGAACAGAAAGTCACAACATAGTCAAAAAACACATTTTCGTTACAATAAAATTTATTAATGCAATACATTATATTTAATAGAATAAATTAAATGCATAAATATTTTAATAAATCGTATAAAGTTTTAATGGGTTGCGCAAATGAATATCTTAAATATCTTAAAAATTATTTTAGCAATAATTAATGATAGTAACAGAACTTTTGAATAGTGAATACGTTCGTTCTTTAGAGCTAGTTGCATGATCATATGTCTTATCCTTATAAATGTAAAAATATTTTTTTATCAAATATATATATAATAATATTATTATTGCCCTATCATTTATTAGTCGTAAAAGTTCATCTATCTAAGACTATCAAATGAAAAATTTCGTGAATTCTTTGTTTTCGAAAAAGTTTCATAAAACCCAATAATTTGAATTTTTACGACACTTGATAAATCAATCTTAAAATACTGAAAGTAATGTTTTAAACTGTTGGATTACTGTGTTTGTATACATAATGTGTCATAAGATAAAATATGATTTATTATTTAAATTAAATTGAAATTATTTTTACCATGGCATTAATATTTTTCCTAAAATTTAGAGTGTAAAATAAAAAGGTTGATTGTGAAAAATAACTATGATGCAATACCACGTCATAAAATAAACTAATATAAATTAGTTGATATAGGTTTGGAAAAAATCTATTTATCCAAGAAATATTTATATTTTTTGAGAACATATTTTTGTAATAAAGTTTTATCTTTAGAACATAGTACTATGATATTTTAATACAAATTAAATGAAGCACCTTCGCTATTTTGTTCTAGCAATCGAATATATTTTCGACAATTTTTAAACTTATATACTGTTATCTTTACAATTGATACATCTTTTATTCCATTTTTAAACACCAATTAACTTTGTTTATTGCTTTAGGGTAGGAAGGGGTCCAGGTTTGAATCCCGGTAGCAACTTAATATTTTTTCTATAAATAGATTTTTTTCTGTGTATCTTTCTATTTTATTAATTTAATTTGTATTAAGAAATATTTGCTTATTACCGGGATACGAACCCGGAACTTCATTGTAGGGGACTGCGATACCAAAAATATAATATACAAAAAAAACTGTTGTAATCGTTAAATTCGTTTTTATTTAAAAAAATCCAAATAAATATCCGGTAAATGGCGAATAAGAATGTTGTATTTATATAATAATATAATAAACTACACGTTGTAATATAATATGTTGTAATAAACTACACGTACGAACATAAGCAATAATTATCTGGTTTTCAAAGTTGAACTTCTTTGTCGGCATCTACGTAAAATTCCTATACAACTGGAGGTGAAAAAACGTACCAGATATAATGACGTAATTTCCTATTTTGCGTCAAAAACGTTTTCCGGACGGTAGCATCTGGAGCGCGTCACAACATATTATAATCTTTAATTGTTTATCTCGAGTTCCAGTGAACTAATGTATTATCAAAAGTCTTTCACGCAATGAAAATTATTTTTAAAAAAATGAGAAATAGCAGAGAACTCTAAATTATTTTTATATAGTTAATCATTAATTAAAAATTATTAAAATAATTTGAAATAAATGCGCTGCACTTGTAATAGTCATATTTAAAAAAATATATATATATCGTGTGGTTAGAATGAATAAATGTATCTTCAGTAAGCAAAGCAGGGTGCAAAAACTGAAATGACAAGATATAAAACAAATCGGAAAATAGGCGGTCATATAACATTTTCAGCACCATATGTTGTCTAGATAAACCAGCTTTCCGCCAGGACCGTGAGTTTCCGGACATCCAGTATATATTTACATAATGTATTCGGGTTATATAATAATATGTAGTCAAAACGGGATGTTATATCCGTCGACACCCAAAAATATCCCACGCTGTTCTAGCTGAAGCTATATATAATACATAACAAATTACTCTGCTGAAACTTTGGTGGCATTTAAACAACGGCCATATCTTATATAAAAACTATTCAAAACTATTTCCAAGAATCTTTCAATACTATGTAAATAATTCTTCTTTATTTTTCTATGCGTCATGAATTCTGAAAAATTATTTCATGATTATTTCAAGATTCTAAGAACACGAGGAAAACCATTTTATTTCAATCTGCTTTTCTAAAAATAGCACTGTGTACATACAAGTAAAATGATCAAAACGCAAATTTTTTTAAATAAAGTTATATACGCCACGTTTCATTTCAATTCATTGATTAATTAACGTATTGTGAAATTATTCATATTTATAGTATGTGATAAGACATTTTGATAATCAATACAAAATAACTTTTGCATAATTTAACCGCAAACTGGTTTTGAAACAACATCACATTCTCGTCAAAGCAGTGTAAAAAGTAAACTTTTCAAAAATATTACAAAACAAATTAAATAAATCAATTTAAAAAATCTATCGATCGAAAAATATTTGGTTACCACCGGGATATGAACCTGAAACTTTTCCTATTTGGAGAATTGCGTTACCATTTCGCCACCGTAGCCATTTAAGTTTCTAATAAATTATTATTATATATTTAAAAAAATATTATTGTATTATATTATTGAACTTGCATCAGACTAATAAATAAATTAATTAATAATAAAATAATAATTGTGCTTGGTTTCGTTCATTATCGCGAGATAAAATTTTTAAAGTCTCCGATGTTCGAGTTCCTAGTGCCCGTCGGAGAAAAATATTATACATTAGTGTCACGAGGGTTGTGGGAAGCGTGTCTTAATGGTCTGAACCAGACTGAAGTATTATGTTTATTGGAAACAATCTTAGAATTAGGGTGTGGTAGTGGTTATACGAAAGGCATTTTTTAAGTACCGAATTTTTTTTTTAAAAAACACAACATTATCTTTACAACACTTTATTTTCTTAAACTACTTCTTAATCTAGTCGCCACTATTATGAAGGTACTTTTCATAACGGGACACCAATATTTGTATACCTTCGTCATAGAACGACGCCGCCTGGGATGAAAACCATGTCTATACTCCGTCATTGGGTTCATCATCGTCATGTTATGAAGTCAATTCTAACTGCCAGCGCGTAGATGTCTGAACAACCTGCGCTCTGTTACGCAAGCGCGAATCAGTCACGTGTCCGAGCGCGAACGCGCCCGTTGAAAAAAGTGAAAGGGCAGTGACGCGAGGTCAAGGATCATGGGTAGACGTATCTTTGGCGTGAATACGTATCGCTCTCAATATATAATGGTGGCGTGGATACTTACAAATCACTAAAAAATACCGGCGCAATATCCTCGCCGTTACACGCACCATCTGATAAGAACAGCGCTTACCGCGCTGCGTCAAACTCAGCGTTCGTGTCCAAAATTCACATCGATATATTTTCATCGCGGCTGCGGCTACTGCTCGGAACCCCACCGACCGTTACTCCTCGCCTATTTGGCCAGGGATCAGAATTCAACCAGTATTTCTTTTTAGTGATAACCATTAACCGAGATCAACATTATTTGAGTACATGTTTTTTTTGAGACAACCATTCTGTAACCAATAACACTTGTATATATAAATATAAATTATTTTATATATAAGCTCATGTTAGTCTGTAAGATTATTAGGCATAATTATTTTGTTATCTTTTCTCATTAAACATCGCCCAAGACGATTCTAAGTAACATTTATTCATTCTTTCATTAAAGCTATCCTTTTGGTGGCCCTTGGGGCAATGATACTATCCTGTTTAAATGACGAACCAATACATCAGGAACGTCATGAATCCTGTCAAGATGTCTCATGGTATTCTCGCTGAGCAATAAGTTTACGAGAAAAGAAAGGTAACATCATCAAAACGCTTGCCACCAAGGAACCGTTTCAGATGAAGGAAAATATGGAAATCACTTGGCGCCAAATCAGGACACACTGGCAATGAACGTCAGCTGGTTTCATGTTTCGTGCATTCAAGAAATGAACCACGGACCGTATTTCACAGTTGGCGGGCTGATCTATTGTCTTGAACATTTCAACCACTCACTACAAGATGACGAGTGAATGTCTCTAACGTTGCATGTAGTGAGTCAACAAATGAAGAACACCATTGCGCATGCGCAACATTGCAAACCGCAGTGCTACACCGGGAATATCCGGCAACGGTACTTACTTAAAAAGACCGTGCCTCGTATTTTATCTAATAAATAATGTGCACCAAATTTACATAAAATTATAGAAATATTCTGTATATGAACCTTAAATTTATTTTCAGTCATATGGAGAATGTCACTATTTGAAGCGTTGCGTTTCATTAATGTAAATACTTTTTATATAGATATAAGCAAGTCAGTTCGGTGTACTGAAAAATCAATGTTGATTAACAGGTAATTATCGGAAACGTAAAGATTTATATTATCAATATTTGTCTAAAGATGTACATTATCAAGGATATATTCTTGATAATCTATTGTATCCAAGTATATCCAAAATAAAGATAAAAAGTTAAAGCCAAATTTATATCACAATTTTAATATGCATTTGTATGAGACCACATGATTTTTAACATAACAAAATCCACTTGAAATATTCATATTATTGTCAAATCTTTGATTTGTTATGAGTTTTTGGGAAAAGGATTAATGTTTATGTCGTGTTAGAATGTGGATCAGAAGGTATGTGTGAACGCTTAGTGTTGCCCAAATTACACTAGCGCATACCTGTTATATTATCTATATCGTACAGTGTATTTTGATTTAGGCGTGAATGTGGCTAAAACAGGTTGAACAAGTTGACAGAGATTGATGCACAATTATAAAAAGTCATCCCATAAATAATGCGGTATTTTTATATTTCTTTTATTTTTCAAAATTAAGAAAAATAAAGTTCTTTTTTAATCTAACTTATACTCTCCTTAAATTTCTACAATACTTTTCTATCTTTCTGGTAGAATTACAAGGCCCCTCTTTTAAAATTTACTTGTCAATAATGAATGATACTTCTCTAGTACTGTTCTGACCTCGTCTACAGAATTCATATTATTTCCATCCAAATGATTTTAAATACTGTTGAATAAATGATAATCAGAGGAGGCAATATCCTGCAAATATGGTGGGTGGGGCATTATTTCCAAAATAGGTTCATTCCTGAGACGCAATAGCAAAGAAGAGAACACATACACCATGAACGTGATTAGACTCTGAAAGTTTATGAGGAACCCATTGACCCAATTTGCTGACTTATCTGATGGCACGCAGGTGTCTGATTAAATGACCAAATCCAAGATTCTATGCTAGTTACAATGGGATTTTTTTCCACCAGGGTTAGCAAGACGTCCTCGTCGAGCTTTACAAATTTTCTAGGACGAGGCTCGTTTTCGAGGGCGCTGTAGTTTCACGCTCGGAATTTCTGAAACCACCGTTGACACTGGCTTACACTTATTGTCCGATCCCCACATATTGCATTAACATTCCTAGCATTTTCCGTTGCATAAAATATTCTCCTTTGTCACTTCTATTATAGCTTTGAAAAAATAACTGTTAAAATCGAACTGCACTCTTCAAAACTTGTATTGAAAATAAGTTAGTTTGCCTGCATTAAGTAAAATTACTACCGATATTACAAAACTATAAGGTAGTTTATTCCACTCCCCTCCGACTTTCAGTTCATGTAATTAAAAAAACCGTATTATTTATGAGACGACCCAATATATGCAGCGAAAACATGAGCGGCTGCTGGAGAACTGATCCGGAAGCCGGCTAAGAGAGAAGTGAATCTAAAAAACCGGCTTGCTAGACGGCTGCCCCGCGCATATTATTGTTGTCAATATCTGGTCGTTATTGGCGAGATTATATCGTTAATAAGAGTTTATGTTTTGCACCCAGGAATTTTCTGTGTGCGTTCAGGAACCATCGACGGTGTTGTTGGTTGTGGAAGTCTATCGCCTCCGAAGTTTTTTTTAAATGTATTTTAGTGAAAATCGCCGATTTCACCGATTTTATCATGAAGCAATTAGTAGGTAAACGAATTCTTCACTATTTTATTTTATTTTAATAAAAGATGTAAACTTTTATAATGTATGCCCTGCGAGAGATTCATCGACAAAGTGAATACTGACTAAATACAGGCAACGCAAACTACAAAATAATAAAGAGGGTGGGGTTATTCCTGACACAGTTCGACTGCCGCTCACTTGGCGCTAAAAACAGATGACGCAACACATATTATAACATTAAGTGTCTCCTCCTTGCCGACAACGATTAGATGTAGAGTATTTATGATTTTTGTACAGGGGCTGAAGTATTGGTAGGCGTGCAATAACCGTCGTAAGTGTGAACGATCGTTAAACGAGGTGGTCGTTAAGTGAGCAGTGACTATTGCAAATCTTTTAACAATTCACAATAAATGTTTACTACGTTCTTCATTTTCTTACAGATCTTCCAACAAAATAAAATCGAAATCCGATAAAATATTGCGCGAAACTCGGTCAAAGTGCTAGCGGTTATCTTTTAGATTTTATATTTGACTGTAAAAATGGCGTAACTTTTACGAACAGCAAAATTTGAAGCAATAAAAATGTTCACTTTATATACACTTTTTCCATAGATATTTTAGTCGTTAATCAATGAAACAACTAATTAATATTCTTCATTAAGCGTTTTTTTAAGCACTACAATTTTAATTTCGTTTTAGAAGACTCGTTGACTTTTGCATTTGAAGGTTGTTCAGTCTGTTTTAAAAGCAAAAGTTTGTCCTCTCAACGAAAATTAAAACCTTATTTTATGTAATGTTTCAGCAGTTTGCATCAAGAACCGTCGTAAGGGAGAAATAAAAATTCACAGAAATCTTTGTTGTCATTTACTTCATTCTTATTCTGGAGTTCACTTTATCTTTCAGAATATTCAGCAATTGTTCTATTAAATTCTAACTGAATAATATTAACAACATAACAATTTTAAATTATATTAAACGTTTATTAATTATTATTAAGAATTTTTTTCTCGAAGGTGTTATCAAAATAATTTATATTTTGTACTACGAAACAACAAAATGAGTTTTAATTTGAGTGACTATTTTTTTAATATTATATTATACTACTACAAAAAAAAGAATTATAATTAAATATTATTTCCCCATATCAAACATACGTAAAAACTAAAGATCAACAATAAAACCAAAAATATAATGATAAAAAAAATTTCCTTAATTTCAATTTGGTAACCGTTAACAAGTTTATTTGATTTAGTTTATCAATATTATTTGATTAAAATTAGTAACCATTACTCTCAGCACTCTAAGCTCAGCACCAACTCTCTGGTGCAAGCGGCACTCTCATGGAAACCTGGTTCCCTGACCAGAGAATGGAAACGCCTAAAGAATAGCTACATATACAACACACTGAAGCAGTTATATATGTAATATTTATATTTTGTGTGTATACATGTGTGAACTTTTTACTTTTTATTAACTCTTTTTCTTTTTCTTTTTCATAGCATTATATTTATTTCATAACTTTAATGTATAATATAATATGTATCATCTCTATGGCGAATCGGGTTAAAAAAAACCTGATCACGCTGGAATAAACACATTATTATTATTACCAAAAATTATTATGATATTACTTTTAAAATTAGCAATATATATATTTTGATATTATTTATTTATGAAAATGGCTCAATAAGACTTTTATAATATCGTATATTGGTTAGCTTTAGGGTGCATCCCCACGGCGGTAACCCTACCAACATATCCAGAGACAGAGTAGTGTGTGTGTGTGTGATTTATGACATAATTTGTCAGAGATTATTACTTTGCCAATATGTAGTGTGTGTACTTTAAACAATTTTTTCGATATTTAATCCAATATGACAGATTAATTTTGAAATACAACATAATATAACAACAGACGAAGCTCAGTGAGGTAAGTTTAAAAAAAATTGCATTTAAAAATATATTATTCAATCTTCTCTCCATATTAAATACAAAATATACCATTGAATCCTTTAGAGCTACATTGGAGGAAAATTTTCTACATGTAAGCGCTCCTTAAGACTTACCTAGTGTACCGCTATGAGCTTACTATATAAATATATATGTACATACATATACACATAATAATTTATTGAATGTAAGAATATCAAACTATATAACATATTTATTTGAAACTCCGGTCATCGTGAATACACGATAACATTAAATATACTACCCGTAGTTTAATTTGGGCTGCTTGTCCACGGTAACGACACTGGAGGTCCTTAAAGATGCATACAAACGATATCTTAATTCCCAGGGATTATATTTCTAAATCAACCAATAGGATTTAACCCTTTTCTCTTCTCTGACGTACGTCTGATCGACACGCTCTCAAATAAATCATTTTAATTTTAATATTAATTTACATAGTTTTTATCTGTCATCATCTTTTTCAAATATGTCACACTCTTTGGATTGTTATAATTTGTATTTAATGCTTTAACGTTAGTAATAAAAGATAATTAAAAACCCTGTAAAAATTACGTATCCTTGTGAAAATTGTGTCCCATGTTATTATTTTCATCGAAAATTCATATGATAATAAATGATATATATATATATATGATATTTCGAAAAACAAAATTTAAAAAGTGCTAGTCCTACCCTCCTTCCAAAATTACCATTCACAAGTTCAAGCCCGCTTACAAAATTACTATAAATTCTATTTCCTAAACTACCTCCATAAAGGCCAAAGTTTTGTAATTTATAATTCTCATAAGTATTTGTAATGTTACATGTCCAACGAAAATTCATGTAAAGGGTTGAAAAACCCTTTTAATTTTTATCACCGTGTCTTTGTTGGCCACCGGGTAAAATTGTATTACTGTTCAAAGTTTCGTGACATGCCGTAGTTTAATAATATGTGGAAAAAAAACCATACCATACCATATCATACCAACCGCAAATCTACAAAATAGCATTTCTCGTTAATAAACATTCATTCGAAGCAGTTCGTAAAAGACAAGCCCAGATATCGCTGACATTATTTTTGTAATGTTATATATAGATTTTGGTACAAACATTTTCCATTTGTCCTTTGTCTTGATAAAGGTGTGTTTATTTTCATTTTATTACTTTTACGGATATTTTATTTTCAGTCTTATATTATATATGTGACAAGTTTTTTTGATGTAGCTATAAATACACGCCTAGTGATTAAATCAGTCGGGGGTTCGAGCCTCGTCTCGAGAGCCATTAAGTTTGTCTTAAGCCCGTATTCACGATGATCTCAGTGAGACTTTGATCTGAGATTTTTGATTTGAGAGTCAGTACACAAAACATATCGATTCATAATTCATTTCTCTCTGTTGGTACTGTCCTTTATGTAAACTCGAGACAAATTTACTTATTATTACAGTACAAGCACATAGTTTAGTTTTATAATAATAAGAATATTAATGTGACTATTTTTTAAATTTATAACGAAATACTCGATCGACTGGATAATTATTATTTCATTAACATTTACGATCAGCGTAGAAGTTTTTAATTTGTATTTATCGTCACAATTTTACAATCAAAATCATATTATGGAGACTCACTTTCAGATAAATAAATAAAAAAGAAAATTATAAAAATGCTCAGCCGTGATTGCAATTAATATTTTATAAATTTTAACAATATTTAAATATGTCCAAGAACACACAATTACTGGATTTAAATAACTCTGTGTTCTTGGACATATTCAAATATTGTTAAAACAATATACTGGTTGAAATAAGAAAAATATATTTAAAAAAAATTAAATATTGATTTTTCACCCGTATTCTAGTGTAATGTGTTAAAAACATTTTACAGATAAAGAATATTGCTTTAAATAATTTTAAAAATAAATCAGATTTTCATTGATTTCAACATGCTGTTTCAAGAAAAATTAATTATCAAATTTGGTCTATAGATGGCGATGATGTAGTGGTACTCAAAGCGAATATATATAACTTTCAAAAATTTCATAAATGTGGAGATTGAGGGGTGAACATTTGTGAATATATATATATATATATATATATATATAAAGTGATCACTAAAGCCAGCCGCAGATAGGTCGTAAGCCCTGTAATTATCCCATATTTATATATGTATTTTTCATTAAATATAATAAAAATAGCTTCGTCTCTATGATTTATCTGATATTTATTTTATAAATTTGATTTCTTCCCACGTTCTGGCTCGGATTGGATTACACAATGTCAAATTTATTCACATTAAAGAATAACTAAACTTCAATAGCCTAAACGGTGTATTTTCAAAATCTTTTTTTTTTAAATTACAGGATTTTTTTTTATTAGAAATATTATGATTTGTTTATTAGAAATTTTGGCCATTTATATTAAATAATCAATTATCACTCACGTACGTGTATACTGAACTAAAACAACGTATACTTTTTACATCAAATTGCATTAGGTGTAATATTAATTAACTGGATTTGGAAATAATGTAAGTATATATATGAATCGAATCGAATTCAAATTCTGCCCTATTTTTCAATGACAGATTTCCTTTCGTTCATGTAAATTGAGAGAAATTTTTTTGAATATTTATTATTATCCAATATTGAATCTTTGATGAAATGTAGAGGAATTCAAGTCATGTTTGTTCATTACGTAACGGATGAAAACAAAATATAAAATTACATTAAAATCTCAATTTCGGTTTAAATCAAGTAGAATCCGTTTTAGAACTGAACACTTCATTATAATTATTTTTAAGTAATAGTAATTCGTTTGCAAAGAATAATTTTAAATGTTCTTCACGGAATTATCAGTGAAATAAATATAAAAATTAATAATGGGCAATTGTTTCTTATTTTCTTTTGACAGATCGAAAGACGCATCAAAAAATAAAGTAATGGTAAAAAATAATAAAAAAAAAATTAATTGGTCAATAAAACAAACTTACCCACATAATTATTCTTTCAAGTTGGAAACTGTGTCCAAAAATATTATAATACTTTTCATACAATTTTCAATTAAGTGCGTTAAGGGTGGAAGAACCATCTGAGATCATTGTAATAATTGCTCAATAACGATTAATGTAATTTAACCTTCCCCGGTTAGAAAAGAGATCCAGGTTCGAATTCCGGTGGCGCAACAACAATATTTTTTGATAAAATTGATTTTATATGTATATCTTTATAATTAATATATTTAATTCATATTTAAAATGTAATTGAACATTTTTCATTACATAAAATGTTATTAATTCAATTATTTTCATAATTATTCAACAACGATTAATGAAATTAAGTATTTTTCATTGCTTAATATTTTAATAATTCAATTATACTTTATTTTTTATTATAATACTGATAACTACGTTACGAATATTGGCCCTATATATTATATTTAGCCAATATTTGATTTAATGCGTTATTAATTATGCTTATTTTAAATCATGCCATGTCAATAGTTTAATTGCTTTTTAACATAATAAAACCACTTGTGCTAAAATCGATGCCCGTTAGAGTCCGGCATTTTGCTTTTGAACAAAAATTTAACATCATATCCGCTCAAACTAGATATGCCCATTTAATTAAATGGACATCGAAATGCCAAATTCGTTAAATACTATGAATATTATTTGTCATCTTATCTGTGCTACCCTTAAACGCGGGTTTAAATAGCAGATAAGTCCATTGTCATTGACTCTAATTATTGGGGACTCCAAATCTTTTAAAAGTATATAATAAGCACTAATAAAAAGATAGTGAAAAGCTAAATTACGAAAAGGAGGGGCTAACTGCTACACTCATGTTCTATTTCAGTTGTCTTACACATTTTTATTTATTACGTCGAGAACTTATATGTAACACATTTTGTAAAAAATCAATTAAATATTATGTCTCTATAGAAAATACTTTCAAACTTCGGTCATAATCCAGATAACACTGACGCCTTAAAAATCAACGAAATAAATAAAAGTAACAATATGTTTTTTTTTCAGTTATCCTTCCTGTTCCGGGGCAAAGGCTCCGGGGTTGGCTGCCGATATGCACTTCATAGACGACGTGATAGCCTTCATTGGACCAGCTTGTGCATTCGCCCTAGAGCCGGTGGCGAGACTCGCAGCCTACTGGAACACCCCGATTATTACGGGTATGGGTGACCAGGTTTGTACAAATACTGATTTTGTTAAATCTACGGTGAACAGTTTAAATATCCCTCTCAAAAATAAATTTAATATCCATTAATTTAATTTGTAAGACGTTAAAATGTTTTTTTTTTAAATTTATATGTATGTTTATTTAAATCGAAGTCGTAGTTAGCAGTAAGCACGTGTGTCACGTTATGTTGCACTGTGATGGAACACTTTATTTTATCTTTTTACATATGTAATTTCATAATGGAAAAATACTTTTTAAGTAAAATTTGACTATGACTGCGAAACGAAGTGAAGCCGATTGAGATCATTTTTTTTTCTTTTTACTATAATTTCAACAATCGTAATTTAATACAAATTAAATAAATCAATTAGAAAGATATACAGAAAAAAATATCTATCGAAAAAGTATAATATAATATTAATTTATCAAATTTGTGTTAAAAATGTTTTGAAATTGCAACGTTATAACAAAAATGTGTTTTCATTAAAAATTATAATTTCAACATTAAAAAATAGAACTTACGGCAACACTGGCCGTGGCCTTGCGGTGACCACTGTTTGCCACGAAGCAGCCACTATTGGCAAAGGCAATTACTTTCTACTAGTACCTACTCACTTTATTTCGTTAATGCACACAATGTAATTGTACCTATATCAAGTGTGAAAAAATAGGAGTGGAAATATTCATGAATACGGGAGACAATATTAACCGGCTTGAAGAATCTCTTCAGTGAACATTACAAAGTAATTATCAAAGAAATTTTATCCTTGTCGATACGTAAAAAAATTTCCACTCAGAACTTCGTACGAATTAACTGGAAACACCGTTTAACGAGCACGCGAACCATGGGAAAACTCCACCGTCAAATATATTATTTGACACTTGTTTTTGAATGTGTAAATAAAAACTTGGGGTCGGGGGTTAGACAGAGGACAGACACAAACAGATTTGAGAAAAACATCAGATTAATTAACTCGTCTGCATGCGGTACATGTAAAGTAGATGTACGAGATAATGCAATGAATATATTAAAACAAATATCAGATAAATTATAATTTATATTTTACAGATAAAGAATATTGCTTTAAAAAAATTAGATTGTCACGGTGATAATATATATGCTGTTTAAAAAAAATGTAAGAATGAATAATCAAATTTGGTCCATAGATGGCGATGGTGTAGTGGTACTCGAAGTGAGTCCACATACTAACATATATACAAGTTTCAAAAATTTGATATATATGGAGATTGAGGGGTGAGAATTGGTGAACGTTATATATAAATATAAATATAAGCTAGCCGAAGACAGGTCGAAAGCCTTGTAATTACCCCATACAATAGTTTTGTGTCTATGAGATATCTGATATTTGTTTAATAACAGTGTCTTTGTAGGTAAAAATCCAGTAATCGTGTGTTCTTGGACATATTCAAATATTGCGAATGTATTAAAGCTTATTAAGAGTCTTTTATTTTTAAACATTATTCCAATCACAAGAAAAATATTAATAGCATATTTAAAAACCTGTAATATGTACTCGATAAAAAAAATTTAAATTAAAATTTGTTTCAAAAATTATTAGCTCGTCAAAGCCCTAAATTACCGATTTCCAGTAGGTAGTTACAATAATATATTTTTTTAAATCTTTCTTTTTTACCAAAATAAATCATTTTAAAGAATGTCAAAAACTGACAATGTCTTGCAAATTTACCAATGTAAAACTCTAGTTAACATGAAAATTTTGACACAATACATAAACATGTCATCAACATTTTTATTTTACAATTTTAAGGGTTATGCACGTAAAAAGTGCTAACATTAAGAAATAAAAAAAAACAGACTAGACAGTGACAAACTGACTAACTAACTTACCATCACGCCGTTTCGCCGTGGGAGTAGACAGAAAGTATAGAGCGCCACACTTTTCTTTCCTGACACATAATTCTCGCCTCATCCACATTCCTATATCTTCTCATACCATCTTGATTATTGAGGCTTCTAATAGAACAATTTTCGAGTATCTGGTTTACCTGGTCGTGGCAAGTCTTCCGTCCTATATTTTTGGTGTCATCAATACTTACCATTATCTCCTCATTTATCTGTTCCACATGACTAAATTACCTAAGTGATCCATTCTTAATCTTACTCATTATGCTAAGATCGACATTATATTCTCTCCTTATTTCTTCATTCTTTACTCTGTAATAAATGAATCTGCCACATACACGCCTAGGTCTAGAAATATGATTCGTGGAATGTCAGAAGTCTATATAAACCTGAAGCATTCAACGTCTAATGAGAATCTATAAGAGATAGGCGAATGCCCAGTATACCGGACCACAGTGGCGATGTCAAGGGTTGCATTGCGCTCTGTAGTCACTACTGCCTTAGACTTCCGAATCAAAAAAAAAAGTAAAATATTATATATTTTTATGCTTGACAGTTTTTCGATAAAAACATATCAATATAATTAATTATGTCTGCTTTAATACAATGTAGCAATCAGGGCGCCATATGAAATATTTTACTTTGCTATCAAAACCCTCAGCATCATTTCCCCTTATTTATGTAACGAAATACACTCTATCAAAAAATTATGCAACTGAACAATAAATTATTATAATTATTAAATACATAATATAATAAATGTGTTGTTCAATCAACCAAAAACACAAGTCAGTTAATGTACGTGAATTTTTCTAGAAATTTAAATGACCAATGGCGTGTTTTTTATGATACATACATATGTGTAGTTTAGTTTGTATGATCTTAAAAAGATACCTAATTCTAAACTGAAATGCCCAATACTCCAAAAAACTTCAACTAAAATAAACATTCAACTAAATGTTCAGATATTATCGATAATATATTTTTATTACGAATTCTTGTTTATAATGCCAAAGTTTTACAGAAATATACTTCCGTAGGTACACATAGTTTCACTGTTTGTACCTACACAAATTTCACCCTACCGTATAATGGAATAATATATGACTGAATCCATTGACGTAGTATGGCCGGCCGAGCCACGCCTGTTTCTGCCCCGACGAAAAACAGGATACCTACCTGTAACCATCAATTCGAGGTGTGAAAAAAGTATAATAAATTTTATGGTGGGGTTTTTTGCGATTGCCCTTCTACTTGTTTAAAATTTAACATATGTTGAGGTGTAATTGTACATATCGACTCCTTACAGTGAATTCGGTGCAACTCCAAAAACATACAAATATTTGCGAATTGAAGAAATAATACACAAACGGAAGAGACATTTTTATTATTAAATATATGTACACATTCATATATGAAATAATACAAAAAAATGTTTTGATACCATGTAAATGATTTTTTCATTTTTCTGGTTACGTCGAATTGATTTTAAACAGTCCGTATGCTTAGTCTTTATTTCTTCGTTATTAGTATTAGAATACTTAATTCAAAATTTGAATCACAATTTCGAATTCTTATTTTTTAAGACAACCCAAAATTTCAAATTATGCTAAATGATTAGACAGACTCGAGATATAAACAATTGCTACGTAAACTATTCAACATAGAATTGAAGAATCAGAAGCATAAACTAGAAGTGAATGCATAGCTGATTGTAGCAACGCAAACAGAATTTTATAGTTAGACTATACGAAATCAATAAGTAGATAGAATATATGGTATATCACGCGTATTGATATTATATGTAGCGTCTAATTCCAAAACCCCTTAAAACGGATTTCGGAAAACTTGAGTTGAATATGAAGTTTTGTAGATTTTTTTATCAGCAATGTGTAGAACACATTGTTTCTCGTAAATCCATTGATGTTCTATGTTCAAAATCAGAGTAAGTTCCAAAATACCCCAAAGCAGACAGAGTATAAGTTGCTATTCCCCTAAAAATGAAATCAGCCAATCACAACGCTCGTTGATAATCACGTGATTTAAAATCCAGTATGGCTTCCAGAACGATGTATACAAAAAAAACATTACAGAATTGTATCTATAAAAGTGTTGATGTAAAAACGAATATTTTTTACATTTGCTTTCAAAATATACGTTTTCATCCATAACTCAAAAACACATAAAGTCATTTTATGGGGTTTTTGAATTAGCCGCTACATATATATATTCTACCATGATGATATTAAATATTTAGATCTTCGTAACAGAGCTATATGTTGAATACCAAGAAAACTATTTTAGAAGATAACACTGCTAGAAGTTTCAACAATCTATGAGCGTGCGTTAGAAGATGTAAGAATGTGAATGAGACGACAAATGATTATCAGGACAAGTATGACTTCTATTGTGAGAAGAGTCCTTTTGATGAATATAAGAACATAAATATTTTAGATGTTTAGCTAAGAAGAATTTAAAAAAGTCAAGTCAATAAAATAATATTATCAATACTGCAAAATCTTTTCATTACAGTAAAAAAATAATTTCAATGATACAATTTTATTGGCAGTATGTAAGAAACCTAACCCAATATTTACATTGTGTAATCAAATGAAATAAAGAATATACAATAAAATGAAAAAGACTATTGGAATAAAAACGTTTAATTAGTGGGAATAAACATTGGTAGATATAAAAATAATGAAAGAAAAACAAAGCTTTCTGAGGTCGAAACCTGTAGATTTATCCACTTAAGTCCGCGTACGTGGAGATGGGAATAATATGACCGCAGGCCTACCTAACGATGGCTGTGGTTAAATATGCAGCTTGGAAAAGGTTACAACTTGAGATTATGGAAGAAACAAATTCACGAGATTCCTAAAAAGTAAGCTCTTAATAATTTCCTCATTTTTCTCTTAATTGCGTAGACATACTGTACAAAAAAACTACAAAAAAAGAAAAACCAATAAAAAACTGTTTCATTGACAATGCACAATTTAAACACACTGTAGTATCTAAAGGCTACGAAGGGAAGTTACATTATAGTAAGCGCGTAAGATTTTTATTCATATCTTTAATGAAGCTCGTTTATTCGAACATGTGCTGTATCATTTAACTGTTAATGCTCTATATAATTTAAAATTAAATAAAATAAACAATTTAGAAATATTATGCTCGTGATTAGGGATTCCAATCCCGGAATTCTGGCCCAGCTTAAAGTAATCATTAATCCCATGGTTATATTATCACTAAAATATCAGAGATGATTCTGAAAAACAAAAAATGTAAAATTAAGAATAATGCAGCCACTTGAGAATTAAATACACTAAAAAACTGATCACAAAGTATATTTTTAACATTTAACTCAGAAAAAACGTATTACATTACTTGAGCTCGCAAAAATACCTTCCGACCAATTTCAACATTAAAAATACATAAAAACTGTATTCCTTTTAATTGATTAAATTAACTTGTATTATATAATATTTATTTATGTGGATTATTTGTAATTTTACTTTTTATAAATCTATAATATTTGAGTTCGGTCACGTCGTTAAAAAACTTTTCAAATGTCACCAAAGTTATGGAAAATACCCCTAATATAAGAACAAATTAAACATAGCTTAATAACATTCATATATTTATTATACCCACTAAGAAAACCTGCAATGGAATTATTTTTCTTCCAAATGTTATTTAATTATTTAGTAGTATTGTTCCAATCAATAGACTTTTACCACAAAATTTTCTATGTAATAATACTTTTAAATAATCTCATTAAGTGATTGTTTTTTGCAGCCTCCTTCCGAAGGAGAACTGTCAGTAACTTCTGGCATCCTGGGAAGGGTACACAGTAAAGGGAAGAATGAAAATGACAGTGCGGTAAGTGTTATTTTTTAAGGAACCTCTCCACGTTAACACCTTTTTCTCAAAAAAATTTCAGAAGGTCAACATATGAGTGAACATTATTATATTTCTCTCGCTGTGTGTAATAACGGTTGAAGCAAAATTAAATGCCGTTTTTATCTATTATTTTATTCAAAAAGAAATCTAACATTGAAGACATAATTGTGTACAAATATATATATATATTAATTAAACAATATTTTTTATAATAAGTTCTATCTCTTTATAGGCCATTAAATCTCACACTTGCAATTTTGAAATATATATGGTAAAAGTATAGTTAAATTATCTTACATATATTTTTTAAATAGCGTAATAATAAACCGTTTTATAGAAATAAAATATTAAAAATATTTTAAAAATTACAACAAACGAGAAAAAAGTTAAAATAAAAAATAAACATAGTAAGATATAATACATCAAGTACCTATGGAGTAGAATACTATAAGGATACTGTAGATCACAAGAATAATAAATATCACATAATATCCAAAGTAAGTATATGGAATTTAGAAAATAATTACAGAAAGAAGAGTATTAATAAATATTGAATATAATAGAAATGGTTATAACATTCCATAAAAATCTTTTTTTTTTGTATATCACATAATTATTACTCAATGGCAATGGCGAAATGATGTTTTAATATATATGGTGATTCATTGTCTTGAAACCTATTTGCTGTCATTGCTTTTATAAGGGACACATTCTACCATATTTAGCCAGTTTCTTTTCAACTTTAATCTTGTAACAACTTTTAAAAAAAAAAAAGTTTATCTTGAATAATTTGTTATTTTAAAAATGTCCTTCTGGCACTATACATAAGAATTAATTATATTTTGTCTGTGTGTAAAATGTTTATTTTACGAATTTTTAAACAATATGGCGGATCAGGCTGGTCAACGAACTGAGGCGAAATATATAAAAATAAACTTTTTAATTATGAATTAAATATATTAATTTGAAATATATATATAAAATCAATTTTATCGAAAAATATTGTTGTTGCGCCACCGGGATTCGAACCTGGATCTCTTTCCTAACGGGGGAAGGTGCATTATCCAACTATGCTACAGCGACAATATTTTTAACGATTATTATAATATTAATAAAAATGAATTGATAATTCTGGCGTCCGCTATCAGATTACTCAAAGGTATTTGAGATTCTGTAAAAATAAGGTTGATGGCTCTTTGAAATAATGGAACGATTAAAAGTTTTAATATTTTTCGATAAAATTGATTTTATACGTATATATTTCTAATTAATATATTTAATTCATATTTAAAATATCACAGACCTAAGTTCTGAATAATTACAACTTCACAAAAAAAATGTGTTCTCCTAATAAACTTTTTAATTGCTAGTGGTTTGGGAAATCACCTGCTCATGTTCGAAAAATGTGTTTGTTTTATTTGTGAAAAAAATATATAAAATAGGTAATCGAAATCTACCTAAAAACTACACATTTTATGTAGTAGTATTAGGTACTCATCCATAAAAGCACTCTTTTCAAATAGTTTTATTTGGATGTGTATATATATAAATATATACATCCAAATAAATATATATATATACATCCAAATGATATTTCATGGTCTTGATAATATTACAATTTGTTAATTTATTTTCCTGAAATTTCAGTAATGTTCGTATCCAAGTAACCCATCTAAAATTTGTATGGAACAATATTACTTTTGAAAATACCTTAATTATTAAACTTTTACAGGTATTCTGCAATGTTTCTGCAGAGTTTTCTAGATATTAAATTGAAATATAGTGTTATTGGTACGATCTCGAAATAAGAGATATATATCTATTATTTAACATTTAATAAAAAGAGATCCCTCGGGTATTTAGTTAATAAAGTACAGTGGTACAAAAATAGGGTTAAGAGATCAAATTACGTAGTATTTTTTGAGAAAAAAAATTGTCTACCTAAATCAGGGACTAAATCAATAACCGATTAACGTTAAGTATAATAACAATAACCATTAAGATAAAATGATTAGATTAACTCTAAAAACCCACGTCCCTCAAAAAATAATGCTATTTCTTAAAAAATATTTCTAATTATTAAAAAACTTTCGAAACAATCATTTTTTTATGTTAAGAACTGCCATGTGTTTTTAAAAGTCGATTCACGATAATTAATGTTAAAGAATTGGAGACGATATACCGTCACCTCTAGTTACTAGTGTCCAGAAAAAATGCCTGGAACAGATTGGTTTAAACATACATATTTTGGACTCCATGAACCACTTTAAATCATGTGAAATTTTATATGGGTGACCCATTTTTATTTTTAAATAGAGACGCGTACACGGAATACGTGTCACATCAATATTCTTACTATTTTCAAACTAAGCTAAACGCTTGTGCTTAGAAAATTGGACTAACTTGCTGGTCTCCTGGAATGAGGCTTAAACCCCCAACCACTGAATCACTATGTGAATATCTTAACTACTAAACCAATAAGCGAGTATTTTTTATTTAGATTCGATTCCAGTTCACCACTTTCGATCTGTCCTACGGGACTTTTTGACACCTGGCATAACTGTTTTTATATTACTTTTACGATTTTTGAAAACAGTCTTTGATCGAGGAAAAAGAGCTTAGAGTCTGTTTCAATTTCATTTATTTTATCCCTCATTTTATATTATATATGTCATATTTTCCCACCCTTCACGTATATGTGGGATTTAATTTTTGGAAACACTACAACATTACGTCAATCACTTTCAATGGGATTGGCAGTTCCTTTACAGGCAGCATCGACGTTAAGTGGTGTGAAGCAGCCTTTAACACTTCAATTGATGGTTGATGGATGAGCTTTATGTACGACAGACCATATTGTATACTGGAGGAAGAAAATTATTATTTTCATACTCTTGTACTATAGAATTGGGATAAAAATAAAAACTCTTTACTTTCAATCATCTAATCCAGCGGCTCCCAACATGTGATACGAGTACCCCTGGGGGTACATGGTGGACCGGTTAGAGGTACCCGAAAATAATATTGATAATGGCGGAAAACATCAGAAAAAGGAGTGATAAAACAATTAAATATTTTTTATGGAGAACACATTATTATTGTGAACTTGTAATTTTATATAACACAGGTCTGTAATATTTAATATATCAATGATATACAGATAAAATTAATTTATCAAAAAAACAATGCTTTCAAATACATAAAATTTGTATTCAATAAAATATTTATTACCTTTCACTAACACAAAGCTTGTTGAAAGAACATTCTCATGTTATGCATACATTAAGAATAAATATTGCAATAAGCTTGACACAGCTCCTGATTTGAGGCTATATCTATCTTCAGTTGATTTGATCGAGGTGGTGTTGGAGATTGGTTTGGGGGGGGGGGACAAAAAATTATTGCACAAGGACGCTTTCTTCCTACGGCGCTGCAGTGGGTGGGTTTAATGAAGAATGAGAGTAATCGTAAATGAGAAGTCTAATCAAGGGGTACGGGAGAGAAAAAAGGTAGGGAACCGCTGGCCTAATCTGTACCAACTTCTTTATAAAATATCAAAAATAACACTTATTATACAGTACCTCTTTACTTACTTACCATCACGCCGTTTCTCCGCGGGGGTAGGCAGAGAGGATTACACACCACAGTCTTCTGTCTAGGCTCGATTTGATGCTTTGCCATTGAAGAATAAGATGTATTATATATCAGCGAAATACGAAAAAAAAAAAGTTTATTAATTCGTGTTTTAATAAGTAATAATGTTAGTTTTGACTTTTATATCAAAAAATAGTCATCAAAATTGACATATCGCATGTGAGGTTCTAATCTAACTTAGTCTAGTTTTCAGAGGCTTATTCGAATTTTACTTACTTTGACAAAAACACTTTATTTACAGATGTTTGCAACTTAACCTTGCCGTTAACGTTAACCCCTGAAAAATGTAATATTTATAATAATATTATACATACTAAGTAGAAAGCACTCAGCGAAAGTCTTTCTAATATATTTTAATATTTCGAAAATCTACTATCTCAATTCGATACCGTTAAAAAAATACGTGTATTTTTTTCCATTCAAACACGTAGGTACATTAGATACAAAATGTTAAAAGTCAAGCATAATTGTCATCAAATAAATACTTATGTGATAATAATGACTTATTTTAATTGATATGAAAAAATTATTTAATTATCTCCGTCTGTTTCTATTGCTTCACTCACTCCCCCACGCTACTTTTCATGATGTTCGACATGCTGCAAGGTTCTAGTCACGTATCGGACTTGGTTTTGATCTTGTCGAAGATCAAACCCTCATCCTTCGTCTTTAAATACTTCCATTAACCATCAATATCTCTGGGCAGTCTCTTCTTCTCCTCTTGCAACACATCGAAACTAGAAAAGAATATTATTTTTTCAATATTTAATATTGGTGTGATAATGTACACTTTTTGTTACGCCTTCGACATCAATGTCGACGGAGTTTCCTGGATGCTGAATAACCAAGTTCACTATATTTCTGGATTTGCATACTGCATTAATATCCCATTTTATATACCGTGCAATTGTACAATAATATCACGTAGCTATACAGAAGCGTCTGCCGACAATCCTAAAAGCTCCAGATAAGTTCAATAATTCATTTATGAACATTGACGTGTTTAGCAATAATGCAGATTTAAAATGAGTCAATTAAAAATATATTTCACGATTTATAAACCTACGAATTATTTTTGTTATTTTTAATTTACTTAAAATACGCTGATACGTAAAAAAACTCTTCGGTTAGACTAATTCTAATACTATGTTTGTTCACAAGAAGAATAATATTAAACAATCCAGTTGATTTTTCCAAATAATCTATACATTTGAATATGCTACGTATGCAAAAACCCATCGCTGTACAGTGACATTTACCCAATCCACAAAATATTTCAGAAATATTGATAATAATATTATCGCCGCCAGGGCGTCGAGATCCTATGAAATTATAATCTGTCGCCAGATGGCACGTGGTTCGTATATTTTAAGTTACATAAATAAGAATATATTATCCGATTAGATATTTGTTTGTTATAATTGGTTAAGTTAGATTGCATTTCACTTCTTTGTAATAAATTGTATTTCATATTTGAAAAATAAGCTTCAAGGTAAAATCGTTTGATTGAAAAAAAGCTATGTTAATTCATAATTTTGTTATGAAATTTTTTACAATTTTACATAATATTGAGTTACATGCATAATATATGAGTTAAACTAAAGTTACATATTTTTGTGAATCGCTATATCTCTCCAAAACGAGACTAGCTCTTGTGTTTGGAGAGGGACTTACACTGTAATAATTTATACAGAGTTAAAAGTTATATATTTGTAATCTATAATTTTATTTATTATTATATTTGTGTGCTTCTGAAGTGTTAATTTAATTTCTTCTTCTCACTTCTATTAAAAATATGCTATTTTTGCAGGACTTTACGTAGAAAGTTATGAACTATTTTGAATATTTGAAAATTATAAAAAATATATATATTCATCACGTGGATGGTGAAAAATTATATACCTAGAAATTCATTACGTAAAAAATTGCATATTGATCAAATTTGTAACGTTGAATCAGCCTAAGACCCGATTCTTTAATCAAAAATGATTTGTTTAGACCTTTTCGACCCCGACTCGTTTTTCGATCTTTAGAATTAATTAAATTTCTCATCACAGACCTATGTTCTGAATAATTACAACTTCACAATGAGAATGTGTTCTCCTTAATAATTAAGTCTCTGTTTAATATATTTCTAACGCCCATGTTAGCAACAAAGCTGAAGTCCATAGAAATGTATCAACATATTCTTTCCAAAAAACCCGGCGGCCTTCGAAAGTTCAGATAGTTTTAACATTCGACAGAGCGGTATCTGGTCGAGCAGCCAATTAAATTCGTTTGTAGCATTTCCAATATTTGACGTCTGGCGAATTGGAATTTGGAAACATCGCAGGCATTCAGTAAATCACGAAATTTTATTTTTGTAATATATAGAAATAAAATCATTCGTATACGAATGAGTGCCTACCTATTGTTTTAAAACATTTTGTCATATATTTTTTTTAAATTAACGGTTCCAATTGAGCCATTTACACTAGACATAATCATTTCAGTGCCGATAAAGCGGTTTTTATTTTTAAAAACAATATTCTTTTATAACTTGAATCAATATAAAAATCCTTAAAGTAACCAATACACCAGAAAGTACAAGTATTAATACTACGTTTTATTTACATGCAAGTATAATACAATTATTGATAAAGTAAGATAAAAACGAAAAATATAGAATAAAAACCCTACATGATAAAAGTTAAATCATTGAAAACATGACAAAAATAATACACATTAAAAAATAAATGTAGGAAATTAAAATTTTATAATGTTTACATAGTATAGAAACTTTTTCAAGTACCAACTTTAGAAATCAATTCCTTATATAAGTACATACATAATAATTAAATATACATAATAAAAATTTTACGAAATTTTATTAATAATTATTATTAACATTCTTTGTAGCTTGTTTTGGTTTCAAATCAGTCCGTCCGATCTGTCAGTCATAAACAAATATATTTCAAACAATTCCTCTGTATTCCAGTAATGTTGTATTCATCAGAAATATCCGTATACTCGTTACTAAGTTTAGAATTCTGTGTAATGGACAATTAAACTGAGCAACTGTCCCAATATTGTAACAGTATCAAGCTAAAATGATTCTAGTATTTCTGGCAGGTATATGGAACATGTATTCTATAGGAGTAGGTATAAAGTATCTTCTTCTTCTTCTTCGTGACGGCAATCACGATAGAAAACTATCCATCCCTACGTAGTCTAGTCTTACAAGTACGTTTTGACGTTATCTGCTCATCTACGTCTTGGTCTTTCCCTCTGTCTCGATCCTGTTAGCTTATGTATGAGAGCTTTGTGCGTATTATGGCACTCATCAGCTCTCGTCACATATCCCACTAACTGCAGCCTCTTTGCTTTTATCATCTTCAGGATAGATGAGGCCATATACCGTATATTATTAAATATATAACGCATGAGGTGTTGCTGATTTTATGTACATCATAATTTCCAGACTTGTTATCAGATTTAGGTCAAACTTTTTTGAAAAATTAATATTGTAAATTTCTCACCTATGTTTGTTTGCCGACCAGGGCCGGAAGAAATTTTTTTTCAATGTAAAAGAAATGTACGAATGAATACGCAATTTACTATCAAAATCAACGATCAGAATACTATCGAGACAAGTACAAATTATATTAAATATTATAAAAATGTTTCAAAATATTCGTAAAAAAACGTATTCCCTTTAAATAAAAGAATTTAATATGATCTTGACATAGACTCGCGTAGATATTAAAACCCTTCGAAATTCATCATATCCGATAGAGATCATTTTGGCTTGATTATTATCTAGTCAGTGTTCATCTCACCCTGTTTCTCATTATATAGCGAACCCAACCATCTCTCTCACACTCGGGTGGGCACAGTTCTTTGTAAAAAAAACTTGGCGTAGGCGACCCGTTCATGTTCTGACGTCAGCGTTGGCTAAAAATGATTTAATTCTGTACTGTTAGGAATGTAATTCAAGTTTAAATTAAAATATAACCTGATCATTCACTTCACTGCAGAAATCGATTCATTGTCTGAGTGACGAGATGAAATATATTTAGCGATGGGTCCACACTGTACGAAGTACATCAATGAACTACTTCGTTATAATCACACTTCACTGTTCGCACGTTTTAAATCGTGCTAACGCTTAAATAGTTCAATACTTCACATCATGTTTACACACACTAGCAAATAACTTAATTGCCTGCAACAAAGCTCTCACTCAGCAACGCACACAATTAAATGTGTTGATACAGAGAACTTAACTTCGCGAAGTACTGCTCGAGTTCACTTCATGTAATTCATTAAAGTGTGTACTTTGCGAAGTATCATACCACACACTTTACTCTTCGCTTTGCATTTCAGACGCTTCATTTAAGTATAGTTCAATAATGGTTTGAATAACGACTTCACTGACCACACTTCACTGAACTATATAAAGTGCGAAGCGATTTTGACCTGCATCGGTAATGGGCCAACCAGTGGTACCAAAGTACTTCTAATAAAGCGTTTATTTTGAACGCTTCAAGTTGATGAACATGCATTTCATGAAGTGTTTATTACAAAATAAAGTTTTGCCCTTCACTAAATACAGTAATACCTTGACTTACGCTACCCCTACTTACGCGAAATCAGAGTTACGCGGTTCGATTGGCAACACTGCCGCTAGACGTTGACCGTTGACAACACTGCCGCTACACTGCCACCTGATATATTCAGTGTTTCTCTTACTGTGATTGCTAGAAACTGATATCGCTCATGTGGTAAAGAAGTTGTTAATTTTGGCAGGCAATTAGATTTGGAAGTCAATGCTAACGATGACAACGAGCTGTTGGAGTTACTTAGTCAGGAGCTAACAATCGATGAGCTCATAGAGATTCGTAAGCAAAACGACAATGAAGACGACACTTCAGACCCAATTCCACCAGAAAAGCACATAATAATTGCAAACTTGTCAGAAGCTCAATTAAAAATGGCTTAAAATTTTTAGAAAACATAGACTCCAACAAAGAACGCGTTATAGCTACAAATCAAAAGATAAAAAAAATATTAGCTTGCTACGAAAAAATTCTGCGTAAAAAAAAAGAATTTTTTAGATTTTATGAAGCCATCGATATCGAAATGACTTTTTTACGTAAATCGTTTATTTTTTTCATATTTTGTATTAATATGTTTAAAAAAATGCAATTTTATTAAATATTTTCCTTCTAAACTAGTGTTTTTGTTAGTCATTGGTCCCAATTAAACAAAATTGTATCTATTTATATGCAAAGTTGTACCCTGACTTACGCGAATTCGAGTTAAGCGATTTTCGTCGGTCCCACCTATCGCGTAACTTTTGGATATTACTGTATATTATATCGCACCATTCAGACTATAAATACTTTATAGAAAATAAAAAACTTCGGTGAAAAATAAAAAAGTTAGATTAGGTCAGTTTTACTAAGTCACAGCTATATAATATTAAGCTGGTTGTGTTCAGTTGTCTATGTGTGCACTTTCCACGTGATAGAATTATAAGCCAATTGTATTATGTTGTCTATTTATACATTAGTAATGAGTGCACGTGTCTTGTGTGCAGTTGTCACGGAATCAAAAACGTAAACTCGCAAAACATTTATAAATATACTTAAGAGTAATATCTTTTTTATACAAAAAAGATTTAAGAATTTATCTTTATTTTATGAAAGAGTAAAAAAATTGTAAAAATAAATAAAGATTATTTTTTAAATTTAATTTTACACAGAATACGTTTTATCTCGGGCTAGCGCGCTGGAAATAAAATTATAAATATCAAAAAAATATATAGGATGTTCGCGGGTGGAACTTTGTAATAAGTAATATATTTGTAGACACAACGAGGAAAATTGTATAGGAAAAAACATATTCCTTGCAGGGGTGGTATGATGCACAACTCTGAGATAACATAAAATGCGTAACATAATAAGATAGATATACGAAACGCATATTTTTTGCTACAAATTAATTTTATTTACCGATTTAATTTATTTAACCTTTTATATATAACATATTATTTTTGTAAAAATGAACATCACAAATCAATGTTATATTCGTATATTAAATAGTTATTCAAATTAGTTCAAATTCTTAATTAAGTTATATTTATTAAATCAGTAAAAATAATATTTCATATTTTAATGGATCGAAATACTGATTTCAGAATATGCTTATATATTTATGTATATTTATTTAACATGTTTCTAAGTTTTCTTTAAAGAACACAAACATAATTGTTTGAATCTATTTGAATTGATACTGCATACGAGTATATACAGTAAATTACTGTACATTATATAAATAAATAAAAAAATTTAAAGTTCTGATTACTGAAAAAGGCTATGTGATTGTGTAAAGTTTAAAAAATATATTTACTTGTTCAAACAAAAATAACATAATTCCTGAAAAGGGCGGCACAATGTCTGAGCTTTTCTCTAGAAAATAAAGCTAATTTTATATAAGCAACGGTTGACATAAACATAAAATTTTATGTTAATTCAATATCTAATATTATATATAAAGATCTTCTTTCATTGTTTTTTTTTTTAATATTAACTCAGATAGTTCGTAATACACTATTACTATTTATCATTTGTTATATCTTAGATGAGGAAAGTTTTGATGAAATCTAGTTTCCACGATTCAGTGGACAAATTTTAGTCATAAATTTTATTGTGATTTTTTTTCTTTGTTGTTTTTTTTTCGTAGCTTGATAAATTTGAACGGGGTATAACGTAAAAACCTTTATTATGGAAAGATGGCTGCGCTGATTTATTGATACCATTTCGACTGATAGTTTTATTATTTGACTAATATATAAAAGCCAATGAATTCAACGGCGATATGTAACAGAGTTGGCATGTGATCACCACCAAGATATACGATCTTAATTATTTATTATAGATAGTTAAATCGCTCATGGATCGCATAAGAAACTAAAAACATAGTGACTATTTTTTTTATAATTAAACTAGACCCACAAAAAAAACTTGCTATATGTTTGATTGTAGGTGCATTCATATCAATTTATAAATTTAAGATAATCAAACATAAAAAATAATCCGTATCACATTTCAACAATCTATTTCATGCTTACAAGTAAGACAAATGGTTATTGATAAGTCACTTTTTTTTACTACTTCTTTCAAATTGACAGAAAGCTTACTATTTCGTAAAGACTCGGGTAGTTTATTAATTTAGTAGATTCCTGTCAACTTCAACTTTGTCTGGAAATGATGAAATAATTGATGATAACACCAATATTCAATACTGGATGATTCAACAGAAAAATATGGAGTAATTAGATTTCATGGAACTCTTATTTGAGGAAGAAGTGATTTATCATATTGTTGTGTATTTCCTCAAAAATCGAATGGTGCAGTATACTTTTCATACAAAATGCACAAGTTTGATACCACTGATTGTATAGTGTCGTACCACGGTACACTTACGGACAAGCCATTCATGGTAGGATTGGTAGGAGTCCTACCAATCCTACCAAGCATTAAATATTCAAATGTTACTTTTACAACATTGAACATCCATCAAAAAAGGTGCCGGAACACCGTTCCGGTGCGTTCTATAAGAAAAAATTCACTGGGTAGGACTATTGATATAGGGGGTGCTGTCAACACTCCAGGCTGACCCTGACTTAGTAATATTTCGCGAATGGTTTTTGCACTGCTATTTTTAATTTCTTTAATATACTAATAAATTTTATTAAAATGAAATTGAAAAATCTCTAACGTCTTTTGACGTATATTACTCAAAACTATCCGCAATAAAAGGTGATAGCTTTTTAAAAAAATAGAATTATAGATGTATCAATTTGAAATAGCTGCAACATATAAGTTCGAAAATTTGTCGTCAATTTACTAGGCTGACATGGTGTATTTGGTTAGCGCACTTCCTCGGATAGGAAGAGTTCCTGATTTCAAATCCCGGTGGCAGCTAAAATATTTTTTCGATAAATTGATTTTATCTGTATGTATATCTCTCTAATTTATGCATTTAATTTTTATTAAAATATCACAGAACTATGTTATAAAACTTTGATAACTTATATGTTTTAATACTATTTATTTATTATTTTGTACCCACTATACCATGAAAAATATAGCCGGTTCTCATGTATTAATCTGAGATGGGCACTAAGTAAGAAAGATTTTTAAAATAATTTACTGGTCTTAGAAATGTAAGATCCTGAGAAAGGTATTTGGAGTCAAGAATGAAAACGGTGAAAGTTATCAAGATAGCATAGTTAAAGATATGAATTCAGAACGACCAGTGAAGTAAATGTTTGATGCAAACTCATTAACCGGAGAAGTGTTGAAGTGATGGACCCAAACAGCGGTGGTTCGATAGCGTTAACCAGGATGTACGTGCGGTTGGCATCGCGAATTGGAAAAAGATAACGGAGAACAGATTAAATTGGTAAAAGTTACTTGAGGAGTTACGCCATTGATGATGATGCTGTGAAAGTCTGTCACCTCCACCGTCATCGTCACCGCCGATGATCCTGATGCTGTGAAAGTCTGTCACCTCCACCGTCATCGTCACCGCCGATGATCCTGATGCTGTGAAAGTCTGTCACCTCCACCGTCATCGTCACTGCCGATGATCCTGATGCTGTGAAAGTTTGTCACCTACACCGTCATCATCACTGCCGATGATCCTGAACGCACGAAACAGAGCTCTTAATAGCCATAAATACTCCCGGTACCGACGCCAGGTAACAATAATAATAACATGCGACCAGCAGCTATGTGGAAGGCTGCTAAGTATCGCAAGCTTCACTCTTCTTGCCGCCGCCTTCCAGATGTGAATATTTCACTGTGCAGCCTAACACTTCTCTAAATTTATAAACTTTACTCAAGAATAAATCAAGTAGACTTACATAATACATTCTGCGATCATTAAACTAACATGTGAGTGATGGGTGATTATTGAGGCACCCACCACTTATACATAAACAGAACCTTCTGATCAATATTCATCTACAATACGCCCACACAAACACTATCAATAATTTAAAATACCTCTTTCAAAACCTCACTTCCTTAACCCTATAATGCTATGAAAAATGTGAAAAAGAAATGTGATATTTTCTAGTCTATTTGCCATTTTTATCTACAAAAACTTACTTTTTCTCACCTTTCTATAAGGGGATTAATAAACATCAAAAAACTTACGCGTAGGGGATGATGTGAGAAAAAAAAACTATATTTTATGAAATACTATAATATATACATAAACGATTTCTTTAAATACCGTATAATATAACATTTACACGTATAATGAAGAACTAAAAGTGTGTGCTAATAAATTATATTAAAAAAATATGTACACAATGTTTATTAAATTCAAGCGGAAGCTTTTTTCACGAAATATCACACTCGTAAAAAAATTTGGCAAACAACAGATTACTGAAAATCTTCACAACATTTGGGTGAAAGGATAGTGTTATAAAATAATTCGCTATATACAAAAACCGGTTGCCGCGTTCTGGTTATCACTTGTTGTGGTCTGGTTATATTCAGCTTCGTACCGTAGAAAATATACAAAAACACTTTATAATTATTATATCTCGATCTTGTCTCGGTCCGTTTTCAAGACGGTCATAGAGGTCAGACGTAGCACCTCCCATCAGATAACAACAGGACCGGTTCGATCTTACTGACACCTTTGGAAACTATTTAAAAATCAACCCGATTAGTAAATTATAATAGTATTTTTAAACAGATTCCATTGTAATTGTTATGTATTATATTTACTAGAAAAAAACAATAATCTGGAAGGCTCTGCTAGTATTTTCACCCTACTTTGTATGGGTTTCTTGGCCAACGCGGCTGATGAACTCCAATGACAAGTAGAATAGAAAATGGGGCAGAATGCCCGCAAATTGAACCGCCTCTGGCCAAATGGTGAGACTGTAATTGATCCGAGTAGACTTGTAATTTGCGAAAGCAATTTTTCTTTTGATTGTGAGCAGTATTCACAGAAAAGTGACAAAAATTCACAGATTCGAAAATAGACCCGAAAAAATTGTGTTTACTAAAAACGTATTCCTTATTTTTTTTTTTCTTGCATACCGGATACTAAATAATAGTAAAATTAAATATTTATGTAATATCATGAAACATCATCAGTAAATAACAATATACAGTATTAATTTACTTTCTGAGAATATTCTAAAAAAATTATTGCTAACTGTATATTACGGTATATTGTACTGGTATTAATGGTCATTGAATTAATCTGTCATATTACGATACTTACGTCTCATACAATAGTTTGTGGAAGGTTTATTTTTTATGTAAATTCTTGCATCCATATGTAATAGGTATATATAATTAAAACCAAATTTAATGTATTATTTAGAAAGATATTATCAATTTATCGAAAAAATATTTTGGTTCCCACCTGGACTCGAACCAGACACTTTTCCTATCGGGGGAAATGCGCTGACCATTACACCATGTCAACCTCGTATGTTTAGGACAAATTTTCCAACCTATACAATACAAATGTTTTTCAAATTGATACGTTATACTAGAAAATTTCGAAAAAGTTCGAATATTTGTCGTTAGCTTACTAGGTTGACATGCTGTAATAGTCAACGCGTTTCCCCGGATAGAAAAAGTTCCGAATTCGAATCCCGGTGACAACCAAAATAATTTTGTTAATCGATTATATCTTTCCGATTAATTTGTATTAAAATACCACACAAGCATCTTCACAATAATAATGTGTAAAAATATAATTAAAGGTTTCCGCCAGCACTGGTGTATGGAACTGGCGTCTCTTCTAGGTCAGATCGCATTTTTCTTCCTTTCCTTTCCTTGGGGAAACCTAAGCCGACCATAACATGTACCATTGTCAAGGCGTTGCCTCAAAAAGTTACAATAAAACCATACTTGTTCGAAACCATCTTAAAAAAAAACGCGATCTAACCTAGAAGAGGCTCCAATTCTGTATATATATATATATTATATTTTCCAAAAAAAATTGCTTTAAATTATTTTAGTTTTAGTTCGCTGTTTCAATAATAATTAATCATTGTCATATTGCTTCTCGGCCGGGTTCAACGGGTTCTTTATTTCAAATATTACAGTGTCGAGCTGGGCCGTTTACAGATTATTTGAACAAAAACTTTTAAATTGTAGCAATTATTTCAAAGGGAGGCATTTAGTGTTGGTTGACGAGATTTTAGGGAGCGTTCGTTACTCCTACACAACAAAAGGCATTGTTAACCTCTTTTATACAGAAAATTGTACATTCTTCGTGAATCATTATTATTACTCTGTGGCTCTTGGGAAAGTATCTCGTTGATCTTATAAAATTGGATGGTCGCAATCATTATACAATGATGCTTACAATATATTAATTTTTTGAGATACATTCGTATCGGATATTTAGATTAAAATTAATTATAGAAATATGTATGCAATTATGTGTTTTGTTGTTATTTCCCTATATTTTCGTTTTATTTTTACCATTTAAACCCATTTTTTTCCTCTCTTCTCCAACTTTGTTAATTTTCTCTGTCTATTGTACAGCAATTTATGTAACTTTTTATAGCTGTGGAAACACGTAAAATGATTTTTGCTCTATTTAATACTCATTGATTTTCAATTGTACCCATAAATAGAATCTTTGAAAAATGTTTGTATTATATGTCATTTAAAAATATCTATAACAATTTGATTTACATCTATTTTTTAAACATCTTCTGGTATTATAATGTCATGTAATAGCATTTATATGTCAAACTATGCAGACCAATTTTGTCATTATTTCACTTATCATCTTGAAATTTTAAACATTACAAAAAATAATATCAGAACGAAAAATAACTCAAACTCTTTAATAGCTGCATAACGTCGGTTTACAACCCTATAAGTTCGTAGGCTTAATGCAAAATTTATTAACACCCCTTCACACATTTTGATAAATTATCATTTTATCACTGGGTTACTTTTTTATTCGGAACACTGACACCGTACCTGTTTTAGTTGCTGCGGCACCCATCAGGATAACTAATTATGTCACTCACTTTAAATATACTTCAACAGTTGCAGAGCATGTTCAAGGACAAAAGCAGCTACCAGACCCTGACCCGCATGTCCTATTGCCAGTGCCGGCTGAAGCTGGTCTTCAGCAGCGTCTTCCGACAGTTTGGATGGATGCACGTAGCCCTGTTACTGGACCGCTCCGATCTCTTCTCTCTTACCGTTGGTAAGACAAAGAGGGATGAATAACTTAATGACACGTGTACATGAATTAGATTTATCTCAAAGGTTCGTCTCGAACACGCGTAAAGGACAGTACAAAATTAGCCACAATTCATTGCCCCTAGTATTCTGTCAACCGGTTTATACCGACCTTTACCGATAAAACTATGAGATGAAAGTCTCATAAGTGGACATAAAGAATACCAGAAATTAAAGAGTGACTTTTCCAAAAACTTTCAAATCAAAGAATTATTTATGATGTTTACCTTATCATGCCGACTGCAAATAAGATTTGAAATTACATATATTTATAATTAAATTAAATTCTACAAATTAAAATATTTAAAAATGCATTTTTCTTCAATATGAGCCTAAAGTTATATAATTAAAACATTATTTTCATTTAGGAAAATACATTTTTGTTGTGAAGTTACATTTTCAGAACATACTTTTATCCTATTTAATACAAATTAAATTAATCAACTAGAAAGATATGCAGAAAAAATCTATTTATCGAAAACAATAATAATAATTTCCCGGTAGCAACTAAATATTTTTTCGATAGCTAGAATTTTTCTGTATATACATTTAATTTGCATTATTTTTTATTATTTTTAGAACAAATTTTTTTTTTAAATTTTAAATTTGATTTCAAACCATCAGTATAAAAAATACAATCATTATGATGGTACGCCGTCTTGAAAGCCACTCTTCAATTTATGTTTCTTTTTGAACTATTGAAAATATTTCTTATAAGAACCTAACCTTCACATTATTAAATAACAACAAAGTTGTCATATTTGATTCCAGTTCATATTGGAAAAGTCAGTTTTAAAAATTATAATAATAGTAAATATACTACACAAATCAGTGTTTAGTTTTTTTTATATTATCACCTTTAATGAAAAAAGGGTTATATTTTATATTATAACTAGTATTTATTAGTAAGTATAGTAATAAATTAATAAATGTATACGGAAAAAATCTTAAAGCAAAATTATAACGAAAAACTTTAGCCCAGATAGGATAAGATAAGATATTTTATTTCCATTTTATTATTTTTATAACAGAAATGTTAAAGTACGTAATTAACTTTATTCACTCCCAAATAAGTATTACTGGGGTAGCTTTGACATTCTAATAAATCATGATTAAAATGTATAGTATAATATAATATTATATCACAAAACAATTTTATATTCAACCTAATTAAAATTGTAAAGAAAAATCACGAATTTGAACTTTAGAACAAAAAAACACTTTAAAAGGAAGAATAACTTTTTATTAATCCGACATTTACTTCATCAATCTAAAAATATCAGAAAATTTCCAATATTCTTTTAATAAACGAAAACGTTTCATAATTTAACAATATGCCGGAATATAAGCTGAAGCAAAACATCTAATATTCATTTTTAAAATACGTAAAATTCTCTGCCGACAGTGAAATGGGCAAATCTTTAGATGGAGAAAAACTGTAAAAATGTTAAGAGAATATGGTCAGTATGAATTTTGAGCGTACAGGTCCGGATGATTGAGGGTTGTTTTTACTTTTCAATGTTGTAATATTCAACATCCTGCTTAACGGAGCTTAATTTTTCAGAATAAATCTGCTTAATTTTTACTGCGATATAATTATGTCGATAAAAAATAATCTGGATAGAAAGTACCTACTTAGCGGAGCTTTTTATTATAATGATTATAAATATTAGAAATTCAGAATATTGCAATTAAAATTAATAAATTGAGTTAAAAAGGCAAATAATTTTTTAATTACGTCTATGAAATTTAACACTTTTTAAACTTACTGTTCTCAACATTTACACTATTTCCACAATAAATTTAATATTATTAAATCACTGAAATATTAACTCTTAAATATATGCTTTTCCATGTAAATTCATCATTTACTCATTTTTTCACAGGCTTGGGAACGATTTTGATCTTGTAGATATATTCCGATATTCTATGTTTAAATATAAGAGTGATGTTTTAGATGCTGTTCTGAGTCAAAGATACAACTAATTTTGATACTCAGCCATTCTGTGTCCTTTATTTTTTATAGTTTATTTTGCTTATTTTTCAATTTCTATTTATATATATATATATATATTCCATGCTACTTGTGTAGCTGCTCATGTGTTTTTGATTATGTTTTATACCAAACCTATTTTATAAAAGCCCATAATAGCGTTAATAAATTAATAAAATTAAAATAAATAAATATATCTTTATTTAATAATTGTAAGACCAGTGATGTCACATGTATTCTTAGCTCTTCTATCCAAATTGACATTTGTAGGTTATTACACTTTCTAGTAACGCTAGTTAATTAATTATTGTAGTAGAATTAAGATTAATTTATTAGTAACTAAAAATTGTAATATGACATTATTTTTTTAATTGCTTACTTTTTTTAAATAGAAATGTGCACACAGAATACATATCACATCAATATTCTTACTATTTTCAAACCATGCTAATACTAACCTGTGCTATTAAAATAGGACAAACTTGCTGATCTTCTGAAACGAAGCTCGAATCCCCGACCACTAGATCACAAGGCCAGCGTCTTAATCACTAGACCTAGCTACTTGCATTGCACAGAAACGGCGAACTGATTTGAATTAAATATTTCATAGTTTTTATTTTACCATTAATTCCTACTTTTACCCTGGTAAATTTAATGTTAAAATAGTACTTTAATTGAGATTTCCTAAACTTGTATTTATCGATAAAGATACACATTTAGTCCTTTACTTTACTTTAGTTTCCTTCTGCTTGGTAGTTTTGAACTTTTCATAACAAATATTTATCATTGTCAAGTTACGTTAACTGTAAGGGCGGTGTGTACTTCAACATTTAATGAGAAATTATGTAAATTGCGCCATTTAAAAGCTAAAAAGTTAATTTATTGACACAAAGTAAATTAATCAAGATATACAGAAAAATCTATCTGTCGAAAAAATATTTGGTTGCTACCGGGATTCGAACCAAGACCTTTCCCTATCCGGGGAAAAACGTTACCATTTTCACAAAAAAAAATTGTTTTCATTAAATAAAAATTAATCATTTTTTGATCTACCAGCTAGATATTATTTTATTTTATTCTTAATACTTAGATTTTCAAATAGTGACTTAATTTTTTTTAGTCATAACAGACGAATTATTTTTTTTCTTTTAGATTTATTTTATTTTCTTTGATTTAGTTACTGGTCGTATAAAATGTGTTTGATTAATAAATATATTTTAGGAAAAAATCTGGAGTACGGCTTAAGAAAGGAAGGTGTCCTTCGTTATGTCCGGGAACTCAACGGGAATGAAGAGGAACACTTTGAGAGCTACTTGAAGGATGCGAGCATGTACGCCAGAGGTAAGAACAGCTTTCAATCCTTCAAGATTCAATGATATCTGTAATGTATTCAAGTGTTTTATGTTGATGTAGGCGTGGTTTTAATTTATCAGAAATTTGCAAAAGATTAATTATTTGTCCACAGAATTAGAAAAATTAATAGGAATTCCACATAAATATACTTTACACTCAATTTACACATCAGTTGGTACGTGACAATTTATACAAGACATTTTTTTATCGAATTTATGTATCCACTATCATTTTTTTAAATATTATTTTTCTACCCTTTCTACCCTGACGATACTTTTTCTAAGTTCTTCTCTCCGATGTTGATGATCTGAGTTGACATTGCTTCAAATTATGTGAATATCTCTGTAAATATTATAAATACAGAGTTCACATTTTAGGTATTCCTCCGTAATATATTTATGTATTGGATAAAATAATTACAATATATAAGTATTTACCATACGCAACAATATAAAATGTTTTCTCGAAGAGCTTGACGTAAATTTGTCAATACGTGTACGTATACGTGCAGACGGCACAGTGCGCGGGGTGCCAGATGCCAATCGTCACTTTAGTGGCAGAGCGTGCGCTGGCCGAGTTAGACGTGTCCTGTGCGTCTTTATACTGTAGTTCGTGATGTTCAATTTTTTCTCATTTTTATATTCAATAATTGAGATACATGTCAACTATTATTTTAATGATTAATATAAGTAATAAATGTAAAATATTTATATTGATCCAACTTAAAAATCGTAAAAGTCTACATGTACATTGAGTTTACAGCACCGGAACGCGATTTTATTTTAGCACCGTAAGGGAAGGGAATCAACTTTATCTAGTTATATATCTTACCGTGGTGTCAATTCTCTGATACTACCAAGTCTATGTAAATAATAATCTACTCGATTTATTTAAACTACTAACATTAGTTATTTTGTTGTTATGTCAACACTGCGTTGGTGAAATGTCAGTTGCACATCGTTGCAAGGTTTAGGTTTGACGCGCTTGTATTCCTTGTGATTATTAATATATTAGTTACTTTGATCTAATTTTTTTTCTTAAATTTTTAACTATTATTTTAATGTTTTAGAATATATATTTCGTATGTTACATTTTTTTATTTTCTGTGTACATCATGTAAGGTCTGACTGTACCATAAATTATAATTAATAATATTTATATACCTAGATTATTATTATTTTATTTTCCATCATTATTTGCTTACTTTATATTTGAAGAATACTACAAAAAAACATGCAGTTGCTATGCACTTAAATTTAATAATTCGGGGTAGAAAGGGTTAAATTTAGGAATAAGGGGTTTTTATATTTCTTCATTCTGGACTTATTGCGTGGAAGCGAGGGCTTATACTTATTCTTTGTTCCGCGTTATTTTATAATATACCTACTACGTAAGTGAATTTTGAAGAAGTATTTTCCTAAAACATATTCCTAAATAAATGATTGAAATCGACACCTATTTTGAAGGGTACAAAGGTATATATCAAAAAAGATAATTTAAATTTGAATACATGAATTTTTAGCATTTCTTTTTCATATCACTTGTCATGTAAATTGTTATTGATATACTGTATCAGATTTACTTTCAATCCTTTTTCTCAATAATGTTTTGGTTCAAACTATTTTGTTTCTTGTGTGATAAATAAAATTGTTTCTGTATATAGGTAATACGATATTCAATGTTGCGATTTTAATTTAGTAATTTCTCCATATTAAAAAATTATTCATTATACCTATCATCAATCATTAGGGCATTTTGAAAATTGGTTGAGAAATTATAATAATTTAAAATTCACTTTTAATAAACTTAATTTAGTCACCAGTACCGCGAGGAAAATATTCTAGAAATCTGTTTGCTTTTATGATTTCAGAATGATTGATGATACAATAAACAATTACTTTTTATAGCGAGCCAAACCGGCTATTAGAAATTTTGATCATTTTTTTCCATCTAGTCCGGTGAAGATCTTGTATCGTTTAACACATTTAAAATATTATTTTTTTTACTTTCCTGCATTATTTTAGTGACATTATTACCTACATCATCAATCCTTAGATTTCTCGTCGTTCACTAGCATTTCAGCATAAAAGTATTTTTCATAACAATAAATATTATTTCAATGATTTGTGTATGCAAAATTCTTTAGATTTTGCATTTAGTAATGAATTGTGGCCGATTTCATAAAATACGGCTATCATTCATCGTCATATTCATCAAAGCTGATCGACAACAGCAATCCGAAAGGTCGGACAAAGAGGAAATACACGGTAGAATAGCCAAAAAAATCGACATAAGAGATCATCTTCACGTGTTTTAAGTCAATATAATATTTTTACGCGGGGTTCAAATATATTAATATATGTACCTATATAATATATATAAATCGTAGAACAAGTATATAAACATATAAGTACATAAAGTAATATATGAAAGAGATTGAAAAAAAACTATCTTGAATAGTTTTTTAATTTATTCAAATCGATGTCAAAATTGCGATCAAAAATTCCGAATACAAATTCAAATATCGGAGCGCCGTTTTGAATCAAAATGGCGGACTGAGCTTTTCAAATTTGTTCTGATATTGCTGTAAAAGAATTATTCATTTTATGCAATCTTGGTACTTCGTTTCACTGCCACTTAATTTAAAGAAAACAAAATTAACATCGCGCAGCAGACTTTGGCCATTTTATATTGTTTAAAGTCGTGTGCGAAACATTTTTTGACAATCGTTTTATACATTTAAATCCCGAACACGCCAAATGATAATATAACTCGTATGTGTTTACATCTATTGGCGTATTTGTTTTAACAGAAATGCCGTAGCCACATGTAATGTGTTAAATTTTACAAACTATAATTTTTTGTAAAATCAATTTCTACATTGTTTACGTGACGGACGCTTTTTTATTACTGACAACAAAAAAAATATATAAAACTGTTTTTTTTTTTATTGGAATTCAATGATAAATAATAATTAAGCATCTTTATTTGGTTTATGGATATATTAAATGGAGCGTGTTGTCATATTCGATATATATACATCTTATTTTTGCATTACCGTTTCCGAACTATTTGGCATTTTTCTTGTTTTGTGACGTGTCGTATTCTGAATTTAAATGCTCGCGAAAAGAATTTCAAGAGAAATTGAAGAACACGCTTCACTGGCAGTAATGTAGGTTTTAATGTGTTATCTTCAGGTTCCATTCTCAGGTGTTTATATTTTAAATAAAAAAACAAATCATCGTGGGATAACGTAATCCTGATTAAAAGAGAAGGAAATATCTACGACTTTTGTTTGAAAATTATCTCCATTTACACGGAAATCTCATTAAAGTTAATAAAATTATCAAAATGAGTTGAGATCTACTTGAAAGAAGAAGTTAGAAAGATAAGTTTTAGTTTATATAAATTCTTAGATACTTATATCAAACGATGGAAAGTTTGTCTTTATTATCATCATTATTAAATTAATATTATGAGATATACAATACGTCAAAACTTATACAATTTTTAAGGTTAAGGTGGCATGAATATAGGGTGGATAACATTCTAAAAATATACATTTTTTGATTATCATTCATCGAACTATTTTTTGAACATTGGAACAATTTTTACAGGTAAGACAGGTTATTGTCGATTAGCCATTTTTTAATCATTTCTTCTAAATTGGGAGAAAGCGTGCTCTTTTGTAAAAATCCAGTAACTCAACTTAGATACTACATATTTTGCACTTATGTATTTTCCTGGATAATATCTGCCGGCAGTGGTGCTCGGGTAGAGAATCAACTTCATGTCTTTTATTTTTGTTCTCAACTTGTTTCCCGTGAGGGAGTATTTTTGCGTACTCTCCTAGTTGTCTCTGTCCTCCGGCTTTTGTGTGTTATTACTGTATTATTCTTATAAATATACAATAATAATAAATAAAAAAAATTATATGTGGTCATAGTTGTAATGAGGGATGTTTTGGTTAGCGGCCGTGTGTCGTTTCTTGGACGCTTATTCGATGAGCTGCATTGTACGGTCACCTGTTTAGTATAAAAAAAAGCGGTGAATAAATAGGGCCAATATGGGAGGCCAATATGCTCATAAAATGGATCTAGGTAAGCGGTGGTTCTCGTGATGTTCATTTTCTTTCAGGGCCCCGACTTCAACAATCTTTTCATTAATTATGAAGTGTAAGATCTCGTACTTCTCTGGATGTCTTATCACATGAGTTTTAGTTATAAGTTTAAATATAAGAACCTAAACCGTAAATAATAAACTTAATCTTACAAACATTTGAAATATATTTTGAATAAGTTCTTTATTAATTCTTCCTCGAACGAACTTTTCAATATAATATTTACAGTGCCTCGTTTGAGAAGCTGTTAAAACTTATTTAACCCTTCCCAAACCATGCAGTAACACAAATCTACCACTCTAATTAAATCTGTAATATTTCGGTAAATATTCGCAACATATACTTCATATTTTAGTTATTTTGTAAGAAAATTTACACTTAGAAATGACTAGTGAAAAATTAATTATGTAAGACGAATCCTACAAAAATAATTATTTTTAATTCATTCCGTTGTAAAATTTATACGTTGACAAAAATAAATCACACATTAATTTCACAGTAAAAAAATAACAAACATACGAAAATAATGGTGTCTCTTTCTCACTAATTAAATGAAGATGGATAAAAAGTAAGGCTGTATTATACAATGTAATCTCCTATACAGAACTTGATAAATGCTCCTAATTACAATATCACATATATTTTTAATATTTAATGCTCAATATTTAAAGTAAATTTATGGCATTAACCATTTTTTCACATTTTAAAGGTTAATAGAACTGTAATTTCTTACGGTAACACGAGTTGACAGCATGGCTGCATACGAGTATTTTATATCACGGTATGGTAAAGGTTAAACTGTCGATTTAAAATGTACATCTTAAGATGATGATAAATATTATCAACGCTTTATAATGATTTATTTAGAATATTATTTTTTACTACTTTTGTCTTGCTTTGATGAAAGAAGAGTCGTTCTAAAACATTTTTTTACTATAATATTATACTTACGTCGATGTTATAATTAAATCCATTAGATTGTGCTGATATTTGTCGATATTCTCAGTAGGTCCAGAATATACATAATACATCTCCCTAATAACACAGTAAATTGTCATGTCATACAAGCGTATCCCGCGAGTCCTACGAGTTGAAAGGATCCATTGCTTTTCTAGTCAGTATAATCTGGCGATATAAATTCCTTGTTAGACGGTTCTGGTTCATTGATTTCTTTTTCATCCTGTATTTGTTTGATTCTTTCTCAGTATAATAAAAAAAATGGGCTGAAAAATCTAACCAAACAAAATTTTCTTCTATTTTTTTCACTATAAATCGATCAAACACTACAAAATATGTATCATAAATAAAAAATAGAAAGCATAATTAAAATATGTAATTGAACAATAAAGTTTTGTGAATTTTGTTTCGTTTTAGTATTATGGTAGTCTGATTGCTATCCTAAAAGTGACATCCTATATTGAACACGTGTTCCATTCAATTTAAAGTAATATTAATTACGAATAGTTAAAAATATAATGGCGTTCTCTGGTACATTAAAACAGTTAATCTAAAAAAGGTACTTATGACACAATCTCCGAAATTATATATAGGTATGTATAAATATACACATATATGGGATATTATGATTTTTGTGGGCACGATATAGTTCTTCCGTAGTTCAGATTTTGCCTGAGTTCGTTTATCAACGTTCAATCAATTAATAAATCCGTCAATATTGAACCAAGATAAAAAAACACACACACAGTCGAAATCTATCTATTTTATGTAGCCAGTACTGAAATATTTTGTTTATCAAGTTGTTTTAACTAATTATTTATCTAGAGCGAGGCAGATTTTATTAGTTACGGTAAATAATAGATTTAAATTTAAATACAACACTTATTTGGAATTTTCCAAAAGTAATATCATTATGATTAGAAAGCTTAACAATAGTGTATTTTCAATGATATTTTTATACATTAACTAATACAGAATACACCATACTTTTATGTTAAAATATGATCTCATTTATTAAGATGTTATGTAAGGGAAAACAGATGAAAGAGAATGTGAATAAAGGATATATGTTCAACCTGCAAATGCCTGTTATTTATCTATGAAATATATAGTTCTATTGAAATAAAAATGCCGTACACTCTACTATAACACAATAACTGTCTTTTTTGGTCAATACGTAAACAATAAATATATAAATAAGATTATTCTAGGAAATTTAAAATATTTCAAATACGTGACAACGTTGAAATTTGTAGTTCATGTAGGTATTACGAAGAGAATAATTTATAAAATATTGAATTGTAAAAATTAAATATTTTACAGATCAATGGCACAGAAATTTTATAACGTTAAATTTAAGTCTATGTGCATATTTATTAAATAATCAAAAAATAATTAGATTGAAAATATGTTTAAAATACTGGCTAAACGTTCCCTTTTCCTCACAATCTTTTTATCATCACTACTTTTAAATGTTCTCCAATTACTTTTTCAACATCTCGAGTTTCACAAGGTTTGCGAGCAGACGTTTTTTTATTACGAAATCGTACGAATTTAATATAGGTTTATTGACAGTGATCGGAGGAAGGCGTATGAGATGTTTGTTAATTTAAAAATATCGTAATTTGTAACTTTTTATTTGAGACAAACTTTAATAACATCTGTGAAATGATTGATTATTTTCTCATTATATATAAAAATTATTTTTCGTACAGTAAAAAAATATTGTTCGATAGATTTTTCAGTTCTACTGAACATATTTTATAGAGGCTATAGTTTATCTTTATAAGACATCATTCATCTACCAAATGACTTTAAATAGCATAGAAAAAGATGAAAAAAAATATTTTTATTAAATTATGCGTCGCGAGCGGTAATGGCACGATACCTAACGATACTTAGCAAGCAATTAGGTAATTATATTTTGATTAAACCCTTCATTAAACTGTCGTTATTTAAGTTAATGCAACATAACAACAGCACGCAGATAATAGCTTAATATACAATTTTCCAACACTTGTAATAGATGTACCCACGTATAAAAATATTCTGACGAATAAATGACAATATCAACACTTCAATATACATTCATAGATGATAGAATAAAATAAAAATGTTATTAATATATAAATCTGTTTTTCAGTGGCAAATGCAATTGATTGTTTTATTTGAGGTATAACACTGACCTTATAATCAAATAGCCTGAGGTTCGAGGCTCGTCCTGGGAAACAAAGTGTATTTTGTTTATGTGGTATGAAAAATATAGTTAAAATATATGTATAACACGATTGCTGTTACAGATTTAACTGCAAAATTCATCACTCATAAATCTATATTTATAACGAAAACAACAACAAAATATTATATAATATTACACTGTTAGGCATCTGCTAATATTATATATTTTGTTATTAACCGCTAAATCTGAAGAAACATGAAAGTGTGACTAGTTTAACCTTGATATTCTCCACAGCTTTGTATGGAGTTGAAACATTAACACTGATATATAAAAAATCAAAAAAATCGACACCTGTGAGATGATTGACGTGTTTGTGTTCTAGTAGTTACGATACTTGCATAATGATCTAGTGGTCGGAGGTTCGCGACTCGTACCAGGATGCCATCAAGTTAGTCCTATTTTCATAGCACAAGCGTTTAGCTTAGTTTGAAAAAGGTAAGAATATTGATGTAGCACGTATTCTGGTAGGTACACAGTTCTATTTTTAAAAAAATGTGTTGCCGTCATTTATGCGCGTACCATGGACTATAAACGAATGTCTGCATTCTTCAAAAACTCTAAAGAAAAGCTCTCCACAACATACAGAAAAAAAAATATTTTGTGAAACTAGTGATCACTGGAAACGTACAAGAACAAAGAACGAGAGGTTGTTCTCCAAAAAGACAGACATATCAAGTATGAGAATAACCGGAGCCTCAAACAAGGCCCAGGATAGCAAAAAGTGGAAAGACAAATTAAAAAACTACAATGCTCAGACTAAGAGAGCGACAGAGTATGAAAAAATACACAAATACACCCGTAATAAAAAACAAGTCTAGATGTAAAACTCAACCATTGTTCAGCGGCCAGTACAATAGTATTCCTTGATCCCAGCAGCCTATCTCTTATTCTGGAAACCTTACGCCTTAACGCGCAGCAAAGCCGTGAACGTGGCGAAAATTTGTGTTCACACCACCGCCATAAGAAATATGTCTAGTCCTAGTTTTTTATGAAAATCGTATGTTCTAGTTGTAATCCTGAGTGTACGAGGACATCTGGTGAGGAAGTTCATGTTGGCAGCGCATGCTCTGGGAATGACCAAGGGAGAATGGACTTTCCTGGACGTGGAAATTTTCCAAGTAAGTTTGTAAACCTTTATTTTTTTAAATTCTATAGAGAAACATTTTATGTTTGGTGATTTCAATGTGAAACCACATGCTATAACCTGTTCAACTTAATAACACCTTTTATCAAAGTCATATCTCTAAATTTATCGGTATTAAAAGCGATTTAAAATAAAAGGCATCTAGTAATTTCACAGCGTAACACTGGCACACCACTCTGCCAGCCAAATTTAAAATAATATTTAACTCAGAAATTTAGTATTAAAAAGGTTCATTTTTACTACATCAAATTCAAAAGGTTTTTTAACGTGGACACTTTATTTTAGACTTTAAAGGGACAGGAATAATCTTTCGTGCTTGTATTTACAGAACATTAAAAAAAAAATATTCGTCCACAATTTTTTATGGTCCATTTCTTCCAGAATTGTAAAAAAATCACAATATGTTTTTAGACTTAATAATATTATTTTTAATACATGCTTAAATTTACTGAGTTTTTTTAATGAATTTAGAAATGGAATTCTCATATTTAATATATTATATCTTGTATGAAACTGAATATCTGTTTGTATGTTCTTTATACAATCCTGTACCCTTTGCGCTATATAAACCTAATTTTCCATCTAGGATTCTGCGCAAAAACATTATTTCCCTCCCCTATATATTACATTGGATGTCTTCTATTCCAAATACTATATAATTACTTTTAATTTTCACAACTAAACTTTGTACTACACGCGTTGGGTTATTGTCACTAGTATAGTTTCGAGAGGTGCAGTCCCTCCCATCGTCAGGTGATAACTAAAGTAAATACAGTATTGTAGTATATTCAAGTAATATGACGGGGCTTGGGAAGAGGAGGGAGGTTACGGTCATTAACGGGAATATGGATAGTAAAGGTGAAGCATTAGGAAATGTTATATTGTAAATTAGTGTATTTAATTCCTTTTTTAAATTATTAATTATTAATCCTTTATAAGATACCGAGTGGTGAAGTTTTAGTGTATGGCTATCGAAGAAGTAGTTTATTTCAATTATGTGGTTAGAAAATTCCGAGAAGTTGTTATTTTTTAGGCAGAGGCAATGTTTCTTTATTGTGAAAATTAAAATAATCATGTCACACCACAAAGCAAACCGCCATGTCAATTAATGATATGCATAATTACTTTTTAGGACCTTATTCAAAACACAGGCACCCTTTTCCCTTCCCCTGGTCGGACACCCCATCATCCAAATACACGTGTGTATTGTATTTGATGCTTAGTTTTTAGGGCCTGTGTAAAACCCCCAACTCCTTATTTTAAATCAACTAAATCTGGAACCCGGGCATGAATCACTAGTATTTGATATAATAATGTTTAAAATAAATACAAGATATGTTTTGTAATATACCCTATTCTGAATTATTCTTACTTCCTACAAAAGAACTCAATTGAGTTCGAAAAATTCCAGTAGTAATGTGTAATTTAGGGTGAAAGCATTACATTACTATTTCCAATGGAACGATTGTACGCGCAGTCTTACTTATCACTCCGTTTATTTAAATAACCAAAGTTAAGCATATTATTACCATACCTTTATTTTAACAGTTGCCTTTTGAATAATAAGTAATGACAGTTACGAAATATTTGACGTGAAAAGAGTGAATATTATTTTTTAAATAATTTAAATATCTGTATCAGATTTTATACAAAAAATCTACGAGATCATGAATAGACTTAACCATTCCTACTTATAAATGGTTCTTAACTGTTACGAGTAATTAAGGTATTTTATAATGGTTAACACTTACTGCCCGGTGGGTGAATACAAAACTAGGTCTTTTTAGACCCACCTCAAGTTTTCGGTTTTTTAACCGTTTTTTGGGAGATTTTTTACATATATATTTTTTTAAATATAATTTAATGAAATGACGATGTGCTGAAATCTTTCTACTAAATAATTAAAGTTTTTAAAAAATATATTACGAATAATGTACGTAGTCTTATGCATCAACAATCGCTCTATCTGGACCAAATACAAATATCCTCTGAACACGTGATCTTCTCGTCGACTCGACTTCCTCCCGGTGTATTAGTGATTATAAACATTTTACCTTTACTGAATTATAATTTATTTTTTATATATTAGTATTTTTAGTTTTAACACATAAACAGAATGTAAATAAATTGAACAAAATATTTATAGAAGTGAAATAAAAAATTTATAAATAAAATATTTAAAAATTTCATTACTTTTTATGCGAAATACAATCAACAATGTTATAAGCAAAAGCAAATGTAACAGTAAGTAAAACAATAGACAACTTTCATTTAAAATATATGTATAATGTTGATTGTATTCTGTGAATTCCGGTCACAAGCCACCTTTTGTCATTTAAATATTTTTAACCATTAACGTAATGTAGCAATAGCGACGAATTGAGATTTCAGAATCGACCAATAGAATTAACGTATTTTCTCAAGTACCTATTTGCCAACAGTCTTAATGTAATGGGGTATATATTCTCATGGCAGATTTATTACTAGAGAGAGTCTCCGGAGTCGAATACAACCCTTTATGCTCCATTTTGGGATACTCTCTTCAAAACCCAGGATGAAAGGTGCGCATTATTCTCAGGTATGTAGTTGAATTGAAAATGTTGGTTCGATGGCTTGAAATTCAGGTTACATTGAATTGTACAAATGTGTTATCTATCTTTACATTATAACTTTCATATTATAATATATATTCCTATATATTTATTTTTGTTCTTAGGTTTTCACGGCCGTTCAGAATCTTCTGTGTACAGTTTTCTGGGCTAATCTTCCTTGTATATTTGACCTTTCTGGCTGACGTTTCGCATCCCATTGCAGGGTCCGTCATCAGGGTTTATGTCGGCCAAACTTCGGCCAGAAAGGTCAGATATGACACGACAGATTAGTCCAGAAAACTGTTCGCAGAATATATTATATCTTTATCTATTTTTTCATCGATATTATTAATATGTTTAAAAAATAACAGCATTTGATTGTTTAATGTCGGTTAAATAACGCGCTCCAGTTACTACCGCCCGGGAATAACGATCGGTGTTAATGGAGTTAGAGGCGGATGTGGATGACTATGAGTTATTATCATATTAGAATCGTATAGAAGTACCGATAACAATGTTTCATTTACAAAAAATACAGTAATCATTGAAATTTATAAATCACGTGGACGTTTTCACTTATTTATTCATTTTCTTCACCTTTTCGCTCGTTGAGCCGGTGTTAAAGTAATCACTTGGCATCTCCAATAGTGTCGATCGACCCTCAACTTGGTTTCAATCTTTATTGCAAGTTTATTTAATATGTTTCTTTCAGATTTTCTTCGAACGTCTAGGGTTCTTCTTAGCCTGAATTTGCTCTAAAAGCTGTTATTGGAATCTTTTTGTTAAGCATATACAGACTATTTGCAAACATCATAACAACGCATAGTTAGAATGAAACTCGGATGTATTGTGAATCTGAAAGGTTTCGATCGCGTTTGAAAGTTAAACATCGTTTAATATTAGTAGACAAGTTGATAGATAACGTCAAGACCTACAAAAGATAGGCGAATATCCAACAGATTAGACCACAAAAGGAATATCAAAGGACGAATGGTTCTCTATTGTAGTCATGGATTTCTGAGTCAAATGAGACTGCGGAAGAAAAAGGATAAACAATAGGTGAACATTTCTTATTCGCATGTCGATTATTGTTCCACAGTTGGATAATACTTCTCATCCTTTACGTTCATCGTTCCAATATTCCGTTATGTTGAGAAGTTCATACTTATCGAGTTCACCTTCCTTTTTTTTCAATAAATAGTTCTTCTGAAGGTAGGTTTTTACTTTGTGATGACATAATTAATGAGTTAAAAGCTACATATTTACATAATTTTGTTATCTTCCTCAGGGTGAGTTGCATACTAAAGTTGAATATAAAAGGGGTGGGGGGGAGGGTAAACCAAAGTCGGAGTAGAAAGAGTTAATTAAAGAATTACATGGCCATTAGAAGGGGAAGAAGGATTAAGTGGGAAAATATATATTCAATAGAGGATTGTTTACAAATTTTATCTGATTACTAATTATATTTGACTTCATATTCACACTTTTTCTAATCTCTAATATTTCTAAATTGTTAATTTGCTAAACCTTCTAACATGTGTGTAATATTTTTAACCCCGTATTAAAATCAAATTCTTTCCTTATTTCAAAGTTTCTAGTAGTTTTACCAATATACAGATAATTACAATCGTTACATTTAAGTTTATAAATTTCTGATTTCTGATTGTACTCGAAGTGTTTCCACATATTAACATATATACAACTCCCAAACATTTCATAGATGTGAAGATTAATTAATGGGTAAGAATGGTGAACGTTATATTTGTATAAAATGATCACTTAAGCCAGCCGAAGGTAGGTCGTAAGCCCTGTAATTACCCATATTTCCATATTTTTCCGTTAAATATAATAAAAAATAGCTTCGTCTCTATGAAATATATATTATTTGTTTAATAACAGTGTCTTTGTAGGTGTGAAAATTCAGTAATTGTGTGTTCTTGGGCATATTCAAATATTGCTAAAGTTATTTGACTTTAATTCATTCACTTTTCTCTCGTTCTTTCCCGCACATCCATCTTACTTGATCTATTACTTGACATTTAATTCAATAATCTAATAATATTTTGGACAGATAATATAAGAATCTTGGATTCATTCATATTCCTAGTCTAGAAAATTTCAAAATTATATATTGATACTGACTAATACAATACACCAAGACGAAAAGACTGCCACCCTTTTTGACTTATATGTACGATAATAATATTCGTCATTAATATATTACAATAATGGCAAAATATTAATAATAATTTTTGGCTTACGATACTTTATAAATTTAATACTCGTTCATTTTTATCTTCAGTACCTGCACGCCACATCGATTTCTTCCGGACTGCTTACCATTTTATGAAGATTTTAGTGATTTATCGAAACATAAATCTGTTTTTTATTGGCCATTTGTGATAAACTATGTATTGTTTGTGATGTTATGACACGTGGTAAATTATTATCTTACAATATCGGGCGAAGGCATGCGATATGACGATATATTTGGATAATATCACAACTTTAGTTTAAAAAAATTAAATATATTAATTATAAAGATATACATATAAAATCAATTCTATCGAAAAACATTGTTGTTGCGCCACCGGGATTCGAACCTGGATCTCTTTCCTAACCGGGGAAGGTGCTTTATCCAACTAAGCTACAGCGACAATATTTTTAGCGACAATTTTCGACCCTATATGTTACCTTTTTGATATTAATACATTTAATCGTTCCATCATTTGACAGAGCTATCTACCTTATTTTTACAGAATCTCAAATACCTTTGAGTAAACTGATAGCAGACGCCAGAATTATCAATTCATTTTTATTAAATTTTGGACACATTGATACAACTTTATTATTTAGGAGAACACATTCTTATTGTGTAGCTGTAATTATTCAAAACATAGGTCTGTGATATTTTAAATATGAATTAAATATATCTTTATATATTAATATATTTAATTCATATTTAAAATATCACAGACCTATGTTCTGAATAATTACAACTTCACAATAAGAATGTGTTCTCCTAAATAAAAAAAATTAACTTTATGACTTTATCACAGCCGTATGTGAATTGCAGTTTTTTATAAAGACCCGTGTCCACGGAAGGAGACGAAATGAGATAATCTCAGAGATTTAGTTGAAATCTGTATATCTCAATACCATGTACACGCGTTGAGATATTAATCAGGATATAAAATAAAAGCTTGAGATTGATAGAAAGAGACAAAAACTCAAACCAGTGTACATATCCTATTGATAATATAATCATCTATGCAGAATGAAAAATCACCACTAACCTGGATTAATAGTATCTGTTTCTCTGTCCGTCGAGGGTCGGTCCGATGTATTGTTCTTCTTGTGCTCCGATCTCCGGGTATTATTCTGACCGGCCGAAATAACGCACTCAAGGAGTTACCTATTAGTAGATGTTTATCTGGCGAGGTATCAACCGCAATTGTGGTCCGACCGTGGTTTGACAGATCTTTCGGTCGCCGAAAGCCGCGACATTCACACTATATAAATCAATCATACCAACAACAAGAACACCAGGGGTGCCAGTCGAAGAAATAAGAAAGGGCGTAAACAACGGGTAATATCAGGAAAAAAGTATTTTTGCTATTTTTTTATAAATAACCATATTCAATAGTTGTTCATTCCTTTACTGTAAACTTCTAATATAACAATACCACCCGAAATTCGTAAAACATTTTACTACAAAAAGGTTCTCAAATGTGTTTTCTGTGTACGTATTCAAATTTCAAAAGCTCAATTTTGAGATAAATAATGTAACATGGAATACCTTACGTAATATAATATTTGTTTCATCAATCAAACCAGTGACACATTGATCGCATGACAAACGATGACTCCACCTATCCGCCACCAGGACCAAGTACCTACAGTTACCGGGAACGGACTAGCGTATCATCGAGAAATTGGGAATTTAATCTCGAAAAGCTGTGGCCTGAGTATTGTTTAATTTAAAAAGCAGTTAAATTTTTAAAAAAAAAAAAAAATTTCAATATCCATCTGAATTCTTTAAGCTTTTTAATGCAATATTTCATTTTGTTGCAGGAATGCCTGCGATCAAGAAATATGTAAATAATTTCTAGACTGAGATTTTCCAATATTTTTTACAGTTTACGAAAAAATAACGCTACCCGCCTGTCCAGCGGTGCATCTAGTAAAAAAAATTGAGAGGGGAGGATTAAATTTTCAATTATGGAATATAATTTTTCATTTATTTATATATAATATTTAAGTATATACGTATTTATATATACGTATTTAAGGTCTCTAAAACTATAGATGCTAGATACTAAAATCAAATATAAATGGAAAGACTCAACAATTACAAATGCACAAAAATTAAAACTCGGGCGGACTGCTAGTATATAATCATTATATAATACAAATTATGAATCAAAGCCTAAAATATAACATAAAACGTAATTGAATAATATTTTATATTTTTTAAATTTGTATGTGTTAAGTAAAATGAGCAACTTAACCCAATATTAACCCTCCCCCTCCCATCATAAGGGTGCCTGCCGCCATTTGCGGTGTGCTTCAAAATTTCTAGTTAATTCTATTATATTTGAGGGTGCTACAAGGGAGTTCGGTGCGGTGGTGTGCGTGCGTCAAAAAGGTAATAATATCCCTATTCCAATCAGGAGCTCAAATCCAATTTCAAATTGTAAATGAAAATTGTATTAAATTAAATAATAAAACAAGTGTTTTATTATTTTATTTATAAAATGGTGCCACAAAGTGAATTTGCAAAAATTGAGAAAGTGAAAATTATATTTTAATTTTGTTGTAAAAATATATCAGCTGTATCAAAGTTTATCCAAATTTAATAAAATTGATTAATTAATTAATTCTGTCATCTCCTAGCGTGATTTACTCGTATGTAATAATGAAATAATAAATGTATCGATAGTAAAAATATAGGTAAGTTCTAAATGTATCATAATCGTAATCGCTTAATGTAGTCTTGTGGTCAATACGTTTCCTCGGATAGTAAGAGGACCAGGTTTGAATCCCGGTAGCAACCAAATATTTTTTCGCTAAATTGACTTATTCTGTATATCTTTCTAGTTGATTCATTTAATTTTTTATTGAAAAATATATTGTTACTAGTGTATGAAATTTATCCTAGAATGGGCGCTAAAAACATAGGTAACATATAACGCAACAGAATTATGAACACAAATAAATTATTGATACTTTTATCAATTTCTTTTAAAAATTTACTGGGCTTAATGCACAAAATAAAATTTCTGAAATATTATGTAATTATTATGCATTTTTTAAAACCCGTCCTAGAAAGGGCACGAAAGACGTACTTAATACATAAATTGAATAATAACCCATGTATATTCCAGCAACATTACAATTTTTCAAATTTCTGACAAGAGAAATAGACTTGTTGGTTTACTGTTCAAAAAATATTCATTCATTTAGAGCCGTACGTATTCGCCTAATTCGTAAGTCAAAAATTTCAAAGATCCCTCTTGTATTAATTTTATGTAGGTATGTGATTTTTTTTTTCAACTTAGGTTCATTACTTCCCAGGGGACTAGGAATTGGAACATGCAGTGTGTTTTTTTCCGATCCCAGCCCGCCGCTCGTACGTTACGTCAAAAATGAAATGGAATGCCAAGTTTCGAAAGAAATGGAATCAATTTTCATTTACGCGTCACATTGAGATATCCGCCGAAATTTCCAGATTTAATAAAAAATTTATGCCAAAAAATATCGGTAAATAGTTTATTTTTTAAATATGTCAGATATTTAATAATGATATGTCAAATGGATCTGGAGGATATCGAGCTGTTTTTACAAGAAAATAATCAAACTTTTAAATTAAATTAACTAAAAATATATCCTATTTTTAAAGAACACAATAATATTGTGAAGTTGGAGTTTTTTCAGAACATAGTTGTATGTTATTTTAATACAAATTAAATGTATTAATTAGAAAGATATAGAGAAAAAATCGAAAAGGTTTTTTAAAAATGCAACAACATATGTATCAATTTGAAAGAACTGCAGTATAGGTATAGGTTAGAAAATTTGTCGTCAACTTACACGGTTACACGAGATAGGAAAAAATCCTGGTTCGAATCCCGGTGGCAACCAAAATAATTTTTCAATAAATAGATTTTTTTGTTTATCTTTCTAATTGATACGTTTAATTTGAAATAGAAATATAATCATTGCTATCATTTTAATTATTTAGCAAAAATGGTAGTCTTCTAAATGATATCGTCGTCACCTTAATTTTCACGTCGGCTTCCATTGATTCATGTTGGCTTCCATTGAATACTCCTTAAGGTCCGCGTCCATGGAAGTAGACAATCTTATAGATTTAGTTGATATATTAGTATATCTCAATACCGTGTACACGGGATGAGATTTTGTTTAGGAGATAAACTCAGAAATCAGCTTGAGACAAAAACTCAAACCATTATAAACGGTGTACGTTCTGACAACAAAATTTGATTTGACATGCACATAAACATCACCAAAAACTACCATAGATCCCTATAACAATCTATTCTGAAGGTAATAAGTCATTAAATATTAACATTAACATAAGGCGTTAAATTAAAAACATTTAGGGAGAATCAAAATAATCCGAATGACGAACATGATGACAATGACAATTGACGTTTAACATACGAGTGTGAAGTAAGACGCGAATGACACGACACGGTGAATACGAAAGACCAGAGTGGTCTCCAAAGCATTTAAAAATCTCATAAAAATCTCTTCCGTGGACACGGGGTATTAGCTCCGTTGGCACTGTTCGAAATAAGGATGATTTTAGAATCGTCAACAGGCAAAAAACTGTCAGACCGATGACCGCGTAGATGTGAAAGGTCCTCATCAAGGCTAATGTAATTATCACTAAGCTGGTAACCATGCACTGAAAGGGACCTAAACGTATAACAGCTGAACAAATGTGTGGTGTTACAGGGTTCGTACTGGGGAGAGGCAGACTGGGAAGTTGGAGACGACAATGACCAAGATGCTCGCATCGCTTACGAAGCACTCCTCAGGGTCTCTCTGCTGCAGCCCACCAGCGACAGCTTCCATGAGTTCGCTCTTAAGGTCAGGACAAGAGCGAAGCAACACTATAACTACACATTTTTCGCTGGAGAAGAGGTAATATTTTATTTTATTATTTATTAATTTAAAGTTATATGTCTGTCACACTTCCATACATCAGTGTCGGTACCAGAACTCCATTGTGAACCGCTAGTTTTGCCCCAGTTGCCAAGTTCGCATTAGCTATAATTACATTCAAAGCGCCGTTCACTTTATTCCCTGCAGTCATTTTCCTTTCGATATCTTTCTCTGTCTTTCCATTTCTATCGAACATACTTCCCAAACACACAAACTCATCTACTTGTTCCAAACATTCATTTTAATGTACTGTTAAATCGTACCGTTCTTTAAATAAAGCAAAATTTATTTTTTATCGAATGAAGTCTTATTTAGAAACTTTATATTTAAAGCCATCAAACACTTCAAAAATGTATTTAATCAATCTTCTTTATTCAGGTCTGACACACTCTTGTTCAATCATTTGTGAAACTTATTACAATAAATAAAACTCAATAAAGATCCAGTCAACAAAACTTTTAAATGAATAAATTGACAAAACTTATAAATGTTTTAACAATCTAGACGCAGTTGGCATTTTCCATCCCTATTTCCTATTTTTTTTCATTCTCATTTTTCTTATAGTAGAACTAATAATATTATACATTTTCATATTTCATTTGTGAACATACATTACTACGTGTGTGTTTCGCTTAAACTGATTTCCCCATCTCGTAGTACTGAAAGGAAACCACCAGACTTTCGTTATTATCTCAATTTCGACAAACATGTTACAATTCTTTTTTTCTTAAATGAGAACTTTACGTAATATCACACTAAGGTCAAAGACACATTTCATTTTATTAATATTTGAATGGCTACATGAGATATTGTAAGCTATGTGTTAAAATACAAATAGCTTTATCCATGTTGTCACTAAAACTAAAGTTTGAACAGGTCATCATTAAAAAACTAGTGTTTAAAACCAGTCCCAGGTTCAATTGTCGCAATTTTTTTTATTGGATCTTATGAGATAATATTTTTAATTAAAACATTTCATTGAAGTTTTGTATCAATTTACAATGTATCAAAGCCCAGACAGATTGATTCAATTTTAGGAGGAAAAATTATTTAAGTGCAACAGGAATAGTACCCCTAAACCTAGGATTATTTTATCATTGGAACAAATAGTCTACGAATGACTTTTTAATAAAGAACGTCGTCCCTTAAATAGTAATTCATCTTCGATTCTGGCACTTTACAATTACAGCATTATGATAAAATGAAAAGAATAAAAAAAATATTATTGTATAATAATTTTAGCAGAAGAATTTTATTTTGCGATGTATTTTTAGCAAGATTAGTTTACATACAAAAAACCTCCAAGTGAAATCAAATCTAAATGCTGCTGAATGACATATCGTACTGCCTTTTAAATACAATGCGTATCATACGTATTTAGTGTTTATACAGCTGCGTGGCGAAAACCGGTCATGAGATTTTATACCTATGTAGTTGATTGGTAATTGAAATATTGATACTTTGTTTCAATTACCGTATCGAAATAGAATTTTCAGCATTCGTGTGACCACTGTGGCTACTTTAAAAAAATATGTTCGAGGATATGACCGTAGAGTTAACATAAATATGTCGTTGCATAATGATTGCACGGACTCCACAGGTAGTAGTAGTAACGTAGTGTTACCATCAGCAAACATCTCAAATAGCATCGCACAATCACCTAATACTCGCCGTGCCCGTATCTAACTGAAAACTACTCGTGGACGGCATATCCGCGGCGACACTAAGCGCTATAGCGGAGCGTTTTGCTTCGGCCGCACACTCTTTAATCCTCTGTCTGTAGACCCTGAGCCTTTCTGCTGCGGTGAGTGTGGTATCGTTAAATTTGTTTCGACTAGATCAATCCACAGACGTCATTTTTCTCGATTTCGCTTGTACTTCTTGGCCAAATCTTCAATATTATGATTTTTTTGCCGAAATTTTTCACTTACTCAGAAACTCTGTCTATTGTTTTGTCTTTGCAATTTATTTCATATCTTACACATATAGTGGTTTACAAACTATCGTTAAACGTTTACTTCATCTTGATCTGACGTACAGTTCATAAGACATGGCTTCCTGAAGTTAACCGCGCCAATTTATGCCGCTTACGTATTCTCTCGCGCGGGGAGCGGTGACGGGGCAGGCGCGGCTCATGCAATGTAAGAAAAGCTTACACCCGTCACCAATCCATTGACATGTGCTTAATTATTATTAAACTTTCATCTGCGTCGTATACTTTCTGAGATATAAGCGTTTTGAGTCTGTCCTATTTTCATGACGGTCATATTTTTAAACATGCACTACGTACCTCGAAATTATTTTAATGGCGTATTACGTCAATAAATTTCAAGGTGTTATTTGAAGAAATGATGACCGCTAATTATATAATGATATAATGAACTCAGTAAAAGTAATACAGAGAACAATTATTAAAGTAATATTTTAAAAAAGATCAACTTTTTCAACACAAACACTTTTTGCAAAATTCCCAGTTCCCAAAATAGAAAACATTTACAAAAAAACCTCAATTAATCAATTAATTAAAGAAAATAACACTAGAAAATTTGAAACAAGCACATAATTAATGTTTAAAAATAACTTTAAAATCCCTAAATGTAACACCAAACACTATCGGCAAAATTCTATATATTTAGGGATAAAAAATTTCAATAGCCTCCCTACACAAATTAAAGAAATAAATGATATAAAAGAGTTTAAAAAGAAACTAAATGAACACTTCAAAAACACATAATTGGACAATAAACAATATTACAGAATACTTCAGAAGCACACAAATGGACAATGAATAGAATATGTAAGGTATTAAATAAAATTATTGTAGTGTAACTCCCTCTCCAAGCACAAGAGCTGGTCTCTTTTTTGGAGAGGTAAGCGAAAGAAAAACCATGTATGTATGTATATAACCATATATTTAAAAATTGAATGTATTTTGCCATTGTATTTTCGCTAAATTAAATAAATAGAAATACAATTCCGTGATAGAAAATTAAATTTTAACAATATTATTTCTGTTGAAAATAATCGGTTCGTTGTTTTCGCAGTGACCGCCATTATTCTGTTTTCGTCTGAATACAGTTTCTGGTTCTGTTAAAGTATTCAAACAAACTCGTCTTCAATAAAACGTCGAATAGAACGGTTGTTTTATTTTTCGAATTCTTTGATTTATTTTTCTGTAACTGTTGTTTTTGAAACGTTAAACGGAAACATTTATTCAATGAAGAACATAATTTGTTTCTACTGGTTAAAGGTGTAAATAAGTGTGAGAATAAGTGCAAAACAACAAATAATTTTTTGTTAAACAACAATTATTTCAACTTCTAAAATTGCGAGTAACAAAAGAATCAAAGATTTTAAAAGCATTTATCATGTCATTAAAATGCAGTGTATACTAACTACAGGTGGACAAATCTTAATTTTGTTTAAAAATTTCATACAAATTATTAATTTTGCACTCACAGAGTTTCGCGGCCGTCAGATAGTTTTGTATGAAATATAATTTATTCTGCCATACTGAAATATAGTCCGTAATATCGGGTACGATTAAAATGGACTCACGGTAGATTAACGCAGAATTACTATCATTATAATGTTGTCAGAAAACATATCAAATGTTATTATGAAATTTTGTCTTCATTGAATAATAATTCACAATAAACAGTTAGTACATAGTACATAATATTAAAAAGATATAGAGAAACAGCGTCATCGACGCCATTGTCTTTAAAATATAATAGAACAATATTTTAAAATAGTATTTTTATGTTTAATATTAAATTGTATTACCTAAAATCACTTTTTATTGACGAAATCGCAATTCTTCAGAACATACCGTTCCTTGATTATTAACCTTTCCCATAGGGTGCTAAAATAATATCGCGCACTCCGGTGCTGTAAACTCAGTGTACATGTAGACTTTTGCGATTAAGTCTGATAAAATATTTTTTATTGTTGCGAATGGTAATTATTTAATCCTATACATAGATATATTACGGAAGAATACCTAATATGTGATCTCTGTATTTAGTATATTTATAGATATATTAACCTAAGTAGAGGCAATGTCAACTCAGTTTACATCATCGGAGAAAAAAGGTTAAACCAAACTAAATACAAACAAATCATTATTTCAAAAAATGTACTCAAATTTTCTTTCATACCAAAAACACGTGTAGGTACCTAACTGTCGATACTATTTTTGTTTTCTATTTATTAGATACAATTCTATATATCTAATAGGTAATCACTTATAATTTGTCACCATTAATGATAAAATTGTTGTTTCGGTATAAACTATATACATATTTTAATTTCAAAAATTCATGTCTTATTTACCGTTTTTTCATCAATTTAAGGTAAAAAAATACTTATTAACTTTCTAAAAATGGTATCTAGTGAATTTATGTGGATATGTAATTATTGGGCTTCTATTGAAACTAAAATACTAGGTAGGTAACTGTATGTTTTCTTTGATTTTAATTATCTTACTATAATCACACAATTGTAAACGTATTCCCGAATGAAATTAAATCTAGACAAAATAGATATTTTTTTTAAATATTAGTAGTTATAATATGTACATGTACATATAAAGCATATTATTGTTGTCGTAACTACTAAAGTTTGTGTCAATGTCGGTACGTACTTCTGAGTAAGTACGGTTTGTGGTATTGGGCTAATAACTAAAGGCTGTTCTGTCTCCTGACCACGTGTGCAACATGTTCACTGAATAGACAGAGAAGATTTTCCATTATCATTCATTTGTTTTTTTAAGTCTGTTCAAACTCTAGACGAGGGACAAATTTTCCGTCAGAGTGGTAGGTAGGTAGGTACCTTGTTAAAATCATTTCGAAAGCACTAATAAATTATTTTAGCCTAGTCTGAAAATAAATGACAGTTAAATACATACTCGTGTACACTGAAGAAATTAATGTGTACTGTTTATATTTCGACCCCTCCTACGTAATGTATTGTAAGTAAAAAATGACATTTTTAATCATTCTAGTATTTCGCTTGTATTTGACACTTGTTTACGTGGCTGATTTAAAAATATATATGTATATTGTATTCTATGATGTAGGTACTAATATACATAACATTAAAAATATTACAGCCATTTAAAATGTATCAAATATGTGCAAAATACTAGAATGACTGAAAATTATATTTTTTGCTTTACGTAAGAGGAGTTGATTTGAATATTTCGAATCAATCATTTGACAAATTAAATGTCAATGTTTCTATGATTACGGTTCAAAAGTGAAACGTGAAATACGTGGCAGAAAACAATTTATTTCAACTATCAAAAGAAATATTGTACACGTATTTATCATTATAGGTACGTAGGTATTAAATTTGACCCTCCCCTTTTGGGGTGCATGACTTCTATAGCTTATCTCTGGCTACCTTCTGAATTTAATATGATAACGAGTTTCATGTCTAATTGATTCATATTGTACAGGTATGGATAGCTCTGGTACGATAATACCGGAGCAAACGTTAATGATTAAATGTAATAATTGTGCCATATAATAAAGAAAAAGAAAAAAGTTAACTATGAAGGAAAGCCACAAACAAGGTATTAATAACTAACTATTCTAACTTTAAAATAAATTCCAAAAACGCTTCGAAGATTTTGCAAAATAATGCACGCGTTGCTTTGTTGAGTAGAATTGAAGCGAGAGTAAACAACTCTCAAAACGATTCCGGGATAAGATGGGACCCTTTTGAATTTCATTCATACAATAAAACTCTTTTATGTGCTTAATTTTAGTTACTATATTTAAAATTGTTTTTTATAGGTATTTAATCTCTGTATTAATTGACAGTTCATTTAGCGCGCAAAATATATATAGATGTTCGAAACTACCGATAAATCGGCGTAAACTGATGCTCGTTGGTTGGTTTGTTTGCCAAAGAGATGTTTTTCTGATTCGTAAATTTAGGGTTCGTCTCACGGTCCGGTGCGTCTTATCGTTCGACAAATATAGTAAATCTGATAACATCATAATTGACCAATATTTTGTAGGTATTTGAGAATAATTGATTATTCGCTAACCTTATGAAGAGATAAAAAACAAAGGAGAATTTATAAAATATTTATTCTTCTTCTTATACCCTGTGTTCAATGAACGTTGGTTGTCATGTTGGCTTTCATCACTTTGCTCACAGCGGCCCGGATAAACTCTACAGTAGATTGCCTTGATTCTTCAGCTATGATGTTCTCCTTTTTCCAGGGTCCCGACTTCCAGCAAACTTTCCCTGCATTGTGAGGTGCAAGATCGCATACTTCTCCGAATATTTTATCATATGTCTGTGATATTTAAGTTTTCAAATTTTTATTGTTTTAAATACAGATTTTTCTTTTTTCATTCGAACCATAACATCGAATCGAACTTCGGTTTTTTTCGTGACAGGCGGGGATACTAATCATTAGTCTGCAGACAAATCAAGATGTAAAAATACAGCTTACAAATATCTTAATCTCTTTATTAATACTAGCTTTTTACAAAGCTCATCAGGTATAATTATTTTTTAATCAATTAAATTATTAGTATTAAAATTTGATATCAAGAGAGCATAATTTTTCATTTAATTAATATTTAATTCTAACGCAAAAAAATATGACAATTTGACACCACAGTCCATTAATGTAGCAAGATAGAGCACTATCAACGATCGATATTCAACGCCTCCAAAATGTTTTTGATTTCAAAATAATTTTGGTGCCGCCTGGTATCGAATAAGGTACTGGTAAAATAAAACAAGATAAATGACACGTATATATAAAAATGAGAGTACGTTAAATTTTCTGACTCGCTATTTCTAAAGCAATTTTTGTGACAAATTGCAGGGTGAATATTATGTTCCAGGCCGATTTTGTTTGATTTCCATTTCGGTTTATCAAATATTTGTCAATTCGCATCTTGTAGTCGTAAATAATAATTGATTGCAATTTATTATGGAGCATCTAATGTCTCAACAACGTATTTAAGTTAATAAAACATTTTATCTAAATAATATTGGCAACGCTGTAACCATTATTGGTGATCGCTATCGTCACATGTTGAAAAACTTCTTAGTAGACGAATTGCATCGATTGGACCTGCACCACATGTGGTTTCAACAGGACGGTGCTCCTTACACACAGCCCGAGCTACGCTTAAAATTTTGCGAGAGATTTTTCCCGGCCGCATAATGTCAAAAAGTAGTGATATCGATTGACCTTCTCAATCATTTGATTTAACGACTTCCGACGATTTACTGTAAGAGTGCTTGAAAAAAAAAGTCTACGCATTAGCAACAACTCCGATGCTACAGGACAATATTTGAAATGAAATTGCTGAAATAACACGCGAAGTGTGCGAGAATGTAATGAAAAATATGGTTAAAAGAGCACGCATTTGTGCTGCTGCCAGAAGCGGCCACTTGGTCAATACCATATTCTAAACATAATTGAAATAAATCAACAAAAAATCAAATCAAAAAATTGTATTTAATTTTCTAATTATTTAAAAACAACATCGGCCTGGAACATAATATTCACCCTGTAGGATACTCTTTGAATAAATATATTATATGTTTAATATAAAGAGTATGAATTTTGAATTTTTCATCAATGCTTTATAATCTCAAAAATCCTTTATAAATCTCAACATCACTTGGGAGTTATTAGATAGAACATAAAGCATATTTTTTCGCAGCACCTTCAGTTTTTCCATTATATTCAAGTTACATTTTTACTTAATGCCGAGTTGCTTCTCTCCGGACTTGCCGCTTGTGGATCAATTTGCTCTCGTGGTATAATATACCTAATATTAATTTTGCAAATATGAACATGTTGAACAGAAGGTTTATTCTCTTTTAATTTTTTAATCAATTTTGTACAGAGTTTCGGACATAAAATCTCGTTGCCACAACATGACTAAAGGTATTCTAGAAGGTCTATATTGCGATATATTACATTGGCACGGCCCTTGGTATATATTTTCTGATGACCTCGGTATTAATATTGTCCAGTGCGTGTCCACGAATGTAATTTTAGTATCGAGACACGTAGAAATTGTTTCAGTCAATTAGCGCCGGCGCTAGACCTTTTATCGCCACAGTCAAGATTGTTTTTTCTCGCTATAGTAACTTAAGTGTTGATGATGTTTTTAATTTTTGTAAAACTATCGCACTCCTAAATCGACCGCCCTCGTGCCGCACACGTTAAGGGCGGTATTTTATTAGGCCGGCATTTTTAAACTTGCCCGAGGGCGGCTTTTTACTAAACGTCGTTCTGTACACTAGTGTTGACTACAAATTACTGCTTTATTAGGAAATAACTATAATGTTATTTATTGGATTCGCTTTCTTGGATTGTTTATACCTGGATTATTTTTATAACACACTTTTTCTTTTCTTTTTTTTTTTAAATAGAGATGCGTACGCGGAATACACGTCACACCAATATTCTTACTATTTTCAAACTAAGCTAAATGCTTGAACTATGAATTGTTCATTCTGGCGTCTGCTATCGGTTTACTCGAAGGTATTTGAGATTCCTTAAAAACAAAGTAGATAGCTTTCAAATAATGTAACGATAGATGTATTCATTTGAAATGTGTAACATATAGGTTCGAAAATTTGTCGTCAAAAATAATATCACTGTAGCATAGTTGGATAATGCACCTTCCCCGGTTTGGAAAGAGATCGCGCAACAGTAACGCAACAACAATATTTTTCGATGAAATTGATTTTATATGTATATCTTTCTAATTAATACATTTAATTAGTATTTAAAATATCACAGACCTATGTTCTGAATAATTACAACTTCACAATAAGAATGTGTTCTCCTAATAAATAGTTAGTGTTTAATACTCGTTTTAGGATAAACAAGAAAGACATCATTTATATAATTTTATCTATCAACAGTACAAATGCATTAGTTTTACAATTTAAAATTTTTTGACAATAAAAATAAGCTTATTGGTTTTCTATTTGAAAAATGTAGAACAAAAATATGTATTAATTATATAAATACCGCCTGTCGGCACAGTAGCACGTGCTATTGTCAAGGCATTGTCTCAAAAACAAATTACAGTACAACCGTAATATTTGAAGGCAACGCCGTGACAACGGCACGTGAAAAACATCGGCTTTTTGTAAATGGTTTATATGGTCCGTTACATATAATTCTCTGATACAACAAATATACGGGTGTGAAGTTTGGTCTCTCACTTTCACAGCGCAAGAAAATTGGTTGCAGGTCTTTGTAATAAAGTCTTGCGCGGGATTCACGGCCCAATACGTGATAACCTGAGGAAGGTGAAAGCACGGAGGCTGTAATGGGCGGGACGGGTAGCGAGTGTAGATAAGTCCCGTAATACACACAAAGCCGTCAGGATCGAGAATGAGATTTCAACGGATGTATGGCGCTCCGTCGTGACTGCGGTCATGGACTACCGAGTCACATGAGGCTATTGAAGAAGAATAATATAAACATATATACAATGTGTCCCAAAAGTCTTTTTCATTTTGGTTCATTCGCTGCACCAACGCAACGAGCGGGAGAGGGGCGGGGGTATGCCGATCTCTAGCCGCGTCCTTGAGAATGCAGTCGCTAGGGAGCGTGTCCTTAGCAGTTGTTTGTGAAATTTTCCCTGGATAATTGACATTCCGACGAGGTGACATAAACTAACCTCCAACGTAGCCCCGACTTGACACCAGTGGACTTTTTCCTATGGAGCTACCTTAAATCAAAGGTATACAGTAATAATCCAAAATATCTGAAAAGAAATGGCAGCGATCACGGAGAATACATGCCGAGCAGTTCTCAGAAATTTCGCCTCGCGTTTAGAAGAGTGCCAGCGAAATAACGGATCACAATTAGGAAACATAATTTTTAAGAAATAAATTCCCAGGGACTGTACTTAAATGCAAAATAAACATTTTTTTATTAAATCCATCCATTATTTTATTGCAGAATTTTTATTATAAAAAAGACTTTTGGGACAGCTTGTATTATACATATAAATTAATATTTGGAATGTAAACAATCTCTCTCTTTTAACACAAGATGTTTCTTTTAGAGAGTTGGCACGTCTCTTAAAAAATACTATACTGTAATACCATACTATACTTATTATGTATATTGTGATGAACACTGAGCTAAAACATTATTGTAATAATTAACGAATTACGACTAACGAATTAGACAGTCTGTGTTTAAAACAAATGAACAAATAAAAATAAATATTCACCTAATTCATATATTTCAAAGAAAATTAACACTTCACTCCATTGCAATGTATAAATTTCCTTTTAAAATTGTCTACGCAAACACACAGAAGGATATTATAGATAAATGAAAGGAGATTATAATGTTTCAAAAAATATTTAAAGTCGATATAGCCATCTCGAGGTGAAAGTTTTTACGAAAATGGTGCTATACAAATTATTCAAAATTATTATTATTATAGAGTACCGAAGACACTATTGTAGATTTAGAGTTCTCACAACGTAACCAAGATTACTCCAATTAGCAAGCTATATACACACATATGATAGGATTGCATCAGCGATATAACCGATATATCTTTTAAATTATTATTTATTTAAAATAAACGATTCATCGAAACAAAAGTATATATTTTATTCCAACGAAACTATTATAATAATCCATAATAAATACAATAATTGCACATATGATAAATAACTTTAAAATATATCAATATTTCACATATCTACTGTATTTTTACTTGTATAACGCCTTTTATTGTAAAAAAACTGTGATAGATATTTATAAAAAGGATTCCAATACATTCATAAGAATTTTTTTTAGGTAAATTTTTTCATCGGAGCTTTCTACGATGGAGTTTACTTATTGGGGATGGCCCTGAATGAGACCCTCACCGCTGGGGAGAACATCAGGGATGGCGTTGCCATCACTCGCAGGATGTGGAATAGGGAGTTTCATGGTAAATTTAAAACAAATTGCAAGAAAGCATATAATTTCTTAAAATATTTATTAATAAAATTATAGAAGAGAGCGGTTCAAATTGATTGCTGTTTCCAACCAGCATCGATACTAGCGATTTAATTAAGAATACACCAAAATTAGATCCAGTGCAAAATGGAAGAGCCCACTGAATATATATATATATATATATGTATAAATGTGACATTTACCTTCCCATTTGGGGGGGCATGACTTCTATAGCTACTCTCTGACTGCCCTCTAAATTTAATATGAAGACGAGTCTCATGTTAAATTAATACATATTGTACAGGTATGGCTTTGGTACGACGATATCGGAGCCAACCTATAACAATTAATAACTGAATGTAATAATGACCAAATGTAAAAATTGTGCCAATGAACTGTTGGAACATACCTAACTAACTTATATTCCAGAAACCTTTGAAGATTTTGTAAAATATTGCATGCATTGTTTTATTGAATGGAATCGAAGTGAAAGTAAACAACTCTCAAAACGATTCCGAGATAGGGTGGGACCCCTTGGGGTTTCCTTCATGTATATATATGTATTGAATCGAAGATATAAGAATATTAATATTAAATAGAAAGAACAAAATTGGTCTCTTGTCTCTAATAATATTTATACTTTCATGAAAAATATAAAGAAAAGTGTGTTTTATGAGAAAATCCATGCTTTGCTCCCTGGAGCAGCCCATTGCCCTAGCAATTTTTGCTATGCGGGGATGGTCTAGTCCCCAACTCGACATATTAGTGGAATACTACTGCATACGTCAAAAATGTTTTCATTTCATATACAAGTGAGAAATTATTATTAGCGCTGAGAAAGATGTCAATACTAATGTAGGCCTCATCTATCCCCTATCTAATACATTGGCGTAGTTATGCTCCTGATATATAAGTACTGATCATCTATTTAATCACCGCCATGTAATAGAGACCTATGTGGCTTTATTATATTCCGTTGTCTCATTAATGTATGTAATGTATAATCTTCAAAATTGATTAGGACTATTATATACATACACAGGGGCCAGTGATGGCTATTACGCGGCCATGGTCAGTATATCCGGAAAACATATTTCTCAATGTTAAAAATATAATTTAATCTTATTCTAAAAAGGGAAGTGGTCCGTCCATGCCACATGGTGACAGATTATACTGTCTCACCATAGTGGTATATTTTTGTTATTTCCAGTTCACATTTCAAAGAATTCAATAGGATTTAACATGCGTTTGTAGAAAGAAATAATTATATTGATCGATTATGCTTTACAAATTTAAAATTATATCTGTGAGACTATTATTTCCAAATGATTTAAGAATACATGTATATATAATTTTCCAGGGATAACAGGCCATGTGCGTATCGATGACAATGGTGACCGAGACGCAGACTACTCCCTATTGGATCTAGATCCATCCACAGGTCGCTTCCAGGTGGTAGCACATTACTATGGCAAGGCGCGCACATATGCACCTGTTCTGGGACAGCGCATACACTGGCCAGGGGGACGGTCCTCACCACCCAGGGATGTACCCAGGTGCGGCTTTCTGGGGACTGATCGTGCATGTCATGTGAATGGTGAGTGCAGAGACATAACGAGATTACTAATATAATCAAATCAATATTTATTTTCAGGAGATAACCTACCTAGTTTAAGGTATAATCAGCCTTAACTTAGTATGTACACAATATTATGTTTTCAGGACATTTCATACCTAAGTCAATGCATGATTATTCTTAACTTAGCTTACATTATAATGTTTTTAGGAGATAACATACCTAGGGCAAGCCACGATCAGTCTTAACTTTGTACACAATATTATGTTTTTTATTAGGAGATAACACACCTAGTGCAAGGCATTATCTGCCTTAATTAACTCCACACAATATTTTAGGAATGAATATATTTTTAACATTTTATTTGAAAACGTTCAAGTGTTGCACAAAAAACTCAAAAATACTGTATCAATCTCAATAATTTTATTGATTTCAAAAGACATACTTTTTATAAAAGGTGGCGATGGGAAGGAGTCTTTATTATTGTAATTATAATTAATTTGATACAAATTCAATTGAGGTTTTCCAGCCATCTACTCTTTCAAATAATTTAAATATATTTTGGTGGAATTGTGTCATCGATATATTTTAAAATCGTTATTACCCACATCATTCAAAAATTCTGATAATTTTTTTAATTTGAATCATGATTATCTCAATAACGGTACACAATTTTCACAAACGTCCTGAAAATTTTGACTCTAAATTTAGGCAAGTACCTTATAAAATATTGTGGACTAAACAGGAATAATATGCATTTGAATCATCAATTCCTAATTACTCTATTTATTTATGTTATCAAAAGTAGATTTATAAAAATAAATATATCTATCTTTCCTTATTACATGCTGCTCGTAAAGATGCTTTTGAAGTAATATTGTACGGCTCTTTTGGATTTGGTATCTTCCTAGCTTTCGCTGCTACATTAGCCTGCTTAGCATACAAGTAAGTTCACTTTTATTGTATTTTAATATCAAGGATTGGTATATTAATGGAACTGCAAAAATTCCAAAGATTCTTATAGTTAACACAACACTTCTGAATGTGTACAATTTTAATAAAAACAATATCTAATGAGAGTAAAATTTATGAGAAAATTAACTGTCTTATGTGACTGATGTCAACAACTGTACTGAACTTTACTGCACTGAACTATTTCTGTCTTCTTTGGACTTTTGGGGGTTAGGTCGGTGGTTAAATGAAAGAGTGTTGATGTTTATTGTGACAGAGTTGGATAGAACAAGGAATATAGTTAGAATGAAGAGATGCAGAAGGTGAGTGTGGACTATGAAAATGTAGCGAAACGAGTCGACGGTCTCAACAGAAACAGAAGAGAGATCGTCGGTGAGGGATCGGACCAGATCTGTAGCGGCAGCCGGCAGCGCTATGTCACTAGTATCGATTGCGGCTAAGACGGCGGTGAATTTGAAATCCTGTCCCCTACAGACGAAATCGTTTACCAGAAGGTGTAGCTTCGCAATACTTATCTATGGAGCCGAGACGTGAACTCTCATAGCCAATGTTATACATAAATTAAAAGGTCGTCAAAGAGTTATGTAAAGAAATATCTTTGACAGATCGTCTGTTACATAAATGCTGCAGGAAATAAAGTGAACGGCGCTTTGAATGGAATTATATCCAACGGGAATTTGTCAACCGAGGCAAGACTAGCGGTGCACAATGGAGTCCTGGTACCGACACTGATGTATGGAAGGGAGGCCTGGAGCTGGTAGAAGAGGGACGAAAGTAGACTGAATGCAGTGGAAATGAGATCACTTAGACGTATATGTGGATAATCTATTTATGACAAAGTAAAGAATGAAGAAATAAGGAAAGAATGTAAAGCTGATGTTAGTATAGTGAGTAAGATTAAGAAAGGATCACTTAGGTGGTTTGGTCATATGGAATGGATGAATGAAGAGAGAATGGTAAGAAAGATATATGACACAAGTGTTGATGGCACCAGAAATAGAAGACTTGGCACGACCAGGTAAGCCAGATAATGGAGAATGGTTCTGTTAGAAGCCTCAACAATCGGCGAGTGTGTATGAAAAGATGTATGAATGTGGATGACAGAAGAGTGTAGCGCTCTATCCTCTCTGCTTACCCCTGCGAGAAACGGCGTGATGGTAAGTAAGTATAGATAAATTCTAACAATATAATTTAAATACTAATTAAATATATTAATTAGAAAGATATACATATAAAATCAATTTTATCGAAAAAAAAAAGTTGTTGCTACCGGGATCTTTTTCCAATCCAGGGGAGGTGCATTACACAGACCGTCTGTTCTGAATAATTACAACTTCACAATAAGAATATGTTCTCCTTAATAATATAATTTAAAAAAATTCTGGACGTGAAGTTTCTGTTCCCCTACCACTGTACATGTATTTCAAATAAAATAATTCTCATATATTATGTTATTATGCTTTTGTCTGGATTGCTGGATTTGAAAAAATATTGCACATTCTATTTTTTTTCAAATTTTATTGAGGTTGATGCATGTCCAGGTGCCTGTTGATGAATATTAATTATTGAAGAAATTGAAGAGAAATGTTCTCATTTTTATTTCAATTGAAAAATTGAATAAATATCAATCAATATAATCAATCAAGATGGCATCAAATGAAGTTTTTGATATTTTGAGGGAAATATCTACTTTAAAATATTGTAGAAAAGGCATGATGTTTTATGGTTGAAAGATGAAATATAAAGATGACATTTTAAGGGGGAAAAAAGATTGACAGGTATAGAAATAATTTAAGAATTATAAATACAATTTTGTAATAAGAATTTTTTTAAGTTGCTCAACTTATATAATATTTTCAAATAACTGGCGCCTGGTGGCATCATCTGAGCCGAAATTTTCATATCGACCCATTTTTAAGTATAGGTTTGGTATTTAATGTTTCTAACTTTCTCTATCGTCATTAACAGGCTTTCATCTAGTATTAGTAATTATTTACAAAAATGTCTCAGGTTTTGTTTGTCCCGATACCAATAGCAAAATTGAAAAATTACTTTGCATCATATCATATATATAATTTATCATGGAGACCTGATATCCTCTTTATTTTGCCACATTAAAGACACATGCGGCTGTCAGCAGACTTGAACAACATGTCGTGGAGGGTGAGAGCAGAAGAAGTCCTTCTCGAAGTCGGCAAACCATATGGCTCAAAATTAGGACTGCAAAAAATTAATGATGTAAGCATAAACACTTTGAATCACAATTTTTTTAATAATTGTGAATTTGAATATAATACTATCTTTATAAAAATTTTATTTAATCTATGACTACTTTCAGTTAACGTATGGCTTGCACAGCGCAAGAGCATCCATTGTATCCTGTAACTCCATACCGCCAGCGCAAGTCTTCACAACTGTGGGCATATACAAAGGCAACAGAGTTGCCATCAAAAAGGTGACTAAGAAGAAGGTGGACCTCAATAAAAAACTACTATGGGAAATAAAACAAGTACTTACAACTTTACTTTAGTAGCATATTGACTTTAGCAAATATATTTAAAATAATGATAACAAAGATTGTATTTGGATGCATATTACATTATTATTCTAGGTGCGAGATGTATCTCACGAAAACACTGTTAGATTTGTTGGTGCTTGCATTGAATGCCCAACTGTTCTAATTCTCACTGAATACTGTCCTAAAGGATCCCTAAGAGATGTTTTAAACAATGATGCCCTCAAACTGGACTGGAATTTTCGAATGTCTTTGATTCATGATATTATAAAGGTGACATTTTACACTTCTTTATTGTTCATAATATCTACATAGAATATAATTAAAATCAAAGATACTATATCAAAGGACCTTGTTCTGTTTTAGGGAATGGCATATCTACACAGTTCAGAAGTTATGGTTCACGGAAAGCTAAGATCTTACAACTGTCTAATTGATGGAAGATTTGTTCTGAAAATATCTGATTTTGGTCTTACAACACTCACTACACCTGCGGAAGTCATTAAAGACACACATTACTATAATAGTAAGATATATTATACTTTTATTTATTAAACATGATGTATGCATTACAACTGGAGGTAACAAATTTTGAAGTCAGAAACCAGAGAAAAATAAGACCCTGGACCATAAACTGAAGAAAATATATCCTAACTCAGCCTCACTAATGCCCATTGATGTCGGGCAAAGTAGAAAAGTGTCCAAGCTGCTGACCTTAAATGGTTGGAATAGAACAAAGGAAACGATGAAGTAGAAAACTTTTCAAGATTAATTTAACAAAACTTGAATTCATCAAAATCAACAACTGAATACAAAAAAAAACTTTTCCAGTAATGACTGTTCATGAACTTTCAATTATAATAATTAATTAGACTGTAGCTAATTCTTGAACAATTGTTTAAGCTTTAACTAAATATAATAAATAAATAAAATAAATGCAGTTTGTTATAATTCTTATTCAATGGCGCTACAGTCTAAATCAAGGTTTGGCTTCTAAACATTTAACACTAATGTAATGCATCAATTTCCTTTCAAATTCAAACAATGAAAAAACACACGCTAGATCAACAAAAGTATTAGTTATGATAATTTATTAGAACTTTAACAATTACAGAACTACTCTGGGTCGCACCGGAACTTCTACCACTCACACTGATTCCTGGAATTCCTGCAACTCAAAAAGGAGATGTGTACAGCTTTGGTATTATTCTGGAAGAAATTGTCGTGCGAGGTGGACCATTTGAAGCTGCAAGACAATTTCTCGACCCTCAAGGTAACACCTCAAAATAACACAGTAGTCAATGAGAATGATAACTATGTATTTACTGTGATGCTAACACAATGTCTTGCTTATTGGTTTATTGGTTAAATTTAATTCCATTTTAATGTTCTATCACGCTTGCTGGATAACCCAATATGTATCAAGTTGAATACAAATATCTGAACACAAATGGTAAACTGATACATTCACTCTCATCATAATCTACCTCCAAACCGCGTACAAATAAAACATTAAAAATACTTACATTTTCTGTTACAAGTTAGAAAATATGCTGATTGATTTTAAATTTTAGAATGACCAATAGATTTCTTACAATCGGCTTATTGATACTGCAAAAGAACAGTTCTTACTAGTAGCTGTGAGCAGTTTTTTGTCCTTGATGAACATTTTTTACAAATGAGTCATTCACGCAGACAATTTTATTCTCAGCTAGTATAACCAACTATAATATTTTTATGTTTAGAGATAATAAGCAGAGTAGGAGCCAGAGAATCTCCACCTTTTCGTCCTGCTGTAGAACAAAGGGATTGTCCAGATAATTTAATAGAATTAATGGAGAGATGCTGGAGTGACAACCCTGATGAAAGACCTACATTTGACGCTGTCAAAGGAACCGTACGATGCATAATGAAGTAAGCTCATCAACTGAGAAATATACATATACATTCATAGATTACTAGACTATTGAAACCATTAAGACAATATTAACTTAATTTCCGACTTAGGGGCTACTGTGATAACCTCATGGACGATTTATTACGACGCATGGAACAGTACGCAAACAATTTAGAAACTCTAGTAGAAGAAAAGACAGAGCAGTTATCAATGGAAAAGAAAAGATCGGAAGAACTTTTGTACCAAGTATTACCAAGGTATAATAATATTTAAACAATACAAAATTACTTTTGAATTATGAATGTAAGCATCTAATGATATTAATTTTGTTTCAGATTAGTTGCTCAACAGTTAATGGCAGGAGAGATGGTTCAGCCGGAACAATTTGAATGTGTAACAATATATTTTAGTGACATCGTCGGTTTTACAGCACTCTGTGCACAGAGTACACCAATGGAAGTTGTAGACTTATTGAATGATCTCTACAGTACGTTTGATAGAATAATAGGATTTTATGATGTTTATAAAGTAAGTTTATCCATATAAATAACATATAAAGTTTATTTATATTTGTAATAACCCAAAAAAAAGTTAATTTTTTGAAATAATATATTTTTTTTTAAAACAATTTTATTTTAATAACATTATTCTAAAATATATTATCCGTCAATAGATGCGACCTTACTCCATCGTTTAAGCAAGTTTTTTATTCCTCGCTTATAAAAACTCGTAGCCTTTGATGCAAAATACTCTGTTAGGGCTATTTTACTTCACTAACATTATTAAATCTTCTTCCAGCTAAATAATGTTGCGTAGATCTAAAAAAAATTATAAAAATTCCTGTATTGTAAATTAATCCCCCTAATACATATATGTATATAAAATAATAAAAATGTAACACACCAAGCCCTTGGAACAACGCATCATCTGACATACACATCAAACCGAGATATTCAAAGTTTTGAAGCCCAATATTACCTTACTTTGGCGGTACTTGGTTCATCGCCCATGAGGTGAAAATTATACAAAAATGTCTGTATATAATAAGGAGTATTAGACTTTATTAGGAGAACACATTCTCATTGTGATTATTCAGAACATAGGTCTGTGATATTTTAAATATGAAATATAAGAATGTGTTCTCCTAATAATAAAGTTGTATCAATGTGTCCAAAATTTAATAAAAATGAATTGATAATTCTGGCATCTGCTATCAGTTTACTCAAAGGTATTTGAGATTCTGTAAATAATGGAACGATTAAAATGTATTAATATCAAAAAGGTAACATATAGGTTCGAAAATTATTGCTGTAGCATAGTTGGATAATGCACCTTCCCCGGTTAGGAAAGAGATCCAGGTTCAAATCTCGGTGGCGCAACAACAATATTTTTCGATAAAATTGATTTTATATGTATATCTTTCTAATTAATATATTTAAAGTATTAGACTTAACCAATTCCTGATTTCAGACACTTTATATAATTGTATTCAAGTCTTTATTCTAAAAAATATTAAAAGTCCGACTAAAATTTTACTTACTTTGTTTACTTGTTACGTATCTCCTAAACTGCTAGGATATTTGACATGTAAAATAGTTCTAAAGAATAAAATACTGTCAGAATTTTGATACAAAAAAACTGTATAAATCAAAATGTTAGATGGTACCTTGTTGTTCCAAGGTCACAATATATAGATTTAAATTTGTCAGTTATTTATAGACCATTTATCGTAGTCCATCTTTCGAAAAGGCATATCTCTTTTGTCAAAATTGAACTACTTTGCCAAAGTACATGCCCATAATCCATTCAAACAGGCAGGCATATCTGAATTTTATTCCATTGAAGTAATATCATATAAAGACATTTTGACATAACCACTCTTATTTCGAAGTGTCATTCTTACAAATGACAGTAATATTTATGGAATAAATACACCTCACACATCTATAGAAATCGGTAAGAATTTTTTTAATATCATTTTTCAACTAAAAAATTCGACACAATTGTCTGCTGTAAAATTAACAAATTCGAGATACGCCGCTTTGAAAGATGGACTGTGTTATGCGGCATAATAATAAGTAAAGCAGTCTACCAAAAATAGAATGTTTCAAATTCTGAGTCCAGTGACTATATTTTTTCGATACATAGATTTTGTTTTAATTATCAAGGAACCGTGTTCTGAAAAATCTCAACTTCACAAATAAAATGTAATTTCATTAAGGATTTAAAAAATCATATCTCATTCTTATAAAAATTGTTTATTTTTAGGTGGAAACCATAGGTGATGCATACATGGTTGTATCTGGTCTGCCGGAGAGAAATGGTGATGACCACGCTAGAGAAATCTGTCTCATGGCTCTCGCAGTTTTAGACGCTGTTAAATGTTTCACAGTAAGACACAGGCCCGAGTACCAACTGAAAATCCGTATAGGCATCCACTCGGGACCTGTTTGTGCCGGGGTTGTGGGAGTAAAGATGCCACACTTCTGCCTGTTTGGAGATACTGTGAACACCGCTTCGAGAATGGAGTCGGCAGGACAGCGTAATAATTTCAATCAATGTAATCTGGTGTATATTTGCTCATTCTCTCCCATATTGCATTGAAAGCTCAGTCACGTGTCGCATAATAATTATATGTAGTAGAAGGCCAGCCTCGATAATCTGGAATCCTGCATTCTGACTGTGTATAAAATATGAAAACGATATTCACTACCAAATCAAAGAAAGCAGACTTTTTTCTAATACATATTTTATTTTCTCTTCTTTTTCCTTTAAATTTCTCTTAGAGTATTGTGAGTTGTTTTGCCTATTCTCAGGTTAACCGAGTCACACCGGCTAGACGCAGAAAAATGATCAACATGTTGCAATAGTGCACCAATGAAACTGGCAAGATCATTTTGATCTGACTCAACTTAACACACCGAAAAGCCCATGATAGATGAAAAAGAACAACTAAATTTTAATGGACTATAAGGCCTGACAACTAATTTGAAATATTAAAAAAAAAACATTTGAAGGACGCATATTTTAGTTGGACTTAGAACATTCACTTGATTTTTATTTGATGTACTCTCCTTTCCCAACCCACTCCCTCCCAAATCCATTATGAAATGTAGAAATATATTTTTGAATTCTGATATTGCGAATGCCAGAAAAAAAAATTGGAGATTTTGATATGATATTCAATATTCCCTCTATGTTTGGATCGTGGTGTGCACTTAAAAAATCTTTTGTGCAATTTTAAAGACCATTGCAATTATTTGTCTGCTGGGTGAAAAATAATAAAAACATTACGACACTAGTATAAGGCTACTGGTAGGGCCTGGGTTTACCACATTACTAATAAAGATGTACTAAGACATATAAATAAGTCAAGATAACTAATAACTATCAAATAAAGCTGCATACTTCGGACATATTCCCTACAGTAAAAAATATGATATTTTACAACTCATTATGAAAGGGAAGACAGAAGGCAGCAGAGTTAGTAGTATAGGTAGAAAGAGATTATTTTGGCTGCGTAACCTCAAAAAGTGGTTCAATTTACAAAATGTTGATGATTTTATACTAAGATAAATAATCAACATACAATGTCATGGTAGCCAACCTTCGATAGGAGATGGCTTATGACGAAAAAGCCTTGTTAAGTGTACGCACTATGATGCCAAATTTGGTCAAAGATGATCTTAGAAGGAATATTGGCGACATTCATATTCACCAGATACTTCTGACCACCATCTATTTCAATCACGCTTTAGTAGACAAAGAATATTCCATTAAATAAAACTTGGAAATAAAATAAATTAAATATACATACAAATAAAATATTTAAAAACCTCATATCTAACTACCTAATATTTGGTTTGCACTCGGCAACCAAATGTGCAAACGATTTTACTGATGACTGAATGACTAAAGCTTATGCTTTTGCAAATGCAAACTACACAGATTCTTTAAATATTGTAAGATAACAGTATTTTAAGAAAACTAACATTTAAAAAAAAACTTGGCAATTTACACCTGTGCATAATAAATCGTATAAATTGATTATTAGAGATACAAATTAGATAACATACAAATATTATAATTGGTGTTGTTAAACTAGCGGTAAGACCCACACATAATGATCAAGCAGTCGGAGTTAAGAGCTTTTCTTAGTGCTAGCATAGTAAGAATACTGACGTGATGTCGATTCCGTGTACTCCATATTACTTAAAATAAAAATACTTAAGATTAAAATGTGACACAAATTCTGAGCATTCAATGTAACCATGACAGACTTTGAAACTAACAGTACATTCCTTTTACAGCCCTCATGATACACATGAGTGATGCCACAAAGCAGATCCTAAGCAGGTTCGGAACATTCAAGATGGAACTCCGCGGAGAGGTAGAATTAAAAGGCAAGGGAAGAATGTTAACTCACTGGCTGATTGGCTGTTCAGAGCCAGATCCGAGGCCACCGACTCCGATACACTGTCCAGTGGAACCAACAGAAATAGCTCCATTTCCACTTATATTTCCAGCAGTAGTATTAAACAAAAATTCTGATACTTAATTATATGATTTACTAGAATGTAATACAAATTTTATGTAGAAATGACTTGATGAAAAAATATTTTATTCTTGAATAAATAGAATAACCGCTTATAGAAGTCCAATGAGTAAAATTTTAATTTGGTTTATATGAAAGATATTAACTTTTTTAAATATATACATTACTTATGTAAGTTATCTGTTTTTTGTCATACGCAATGTGAAAATCAATAGACTTCTTAGTTAGTTCACTACAAAAAGTTTATTGAATGGATGATGATAATTTGTATGGAAAATTACTGTTTTAATGAATTATAATGAAGTAGGTCGAGCTTTTATGGCCGGTAACAGTATTATATAGAAAAGTTTTGTGATAGATATTTATAAGATACTGTTAGAATATTATTTTTAATTAATATCAACAGCAGTCATACTAAAATTTGATGTTAAAATTATGAATTATGGTACAGTTGTGATAAGTCACGATACAAACAGTGTTTCTTTGAACATAACAAGTTTTAACATTTTTAATTTTAAAAAATGATTTGATATTGAAATTTTTAATGATTAATAGATCATCTTACAAAAATTGTTTTTATTCACATACCATAATTCGTTTTTATTCATATTTTTCTAGACATGTGTTGTTACATTTAATGCAAAATTTCAATTATCCTCAAAACAAGGCTGCAGAACTTAAATTATTTTATGTAATACCCGAAAATAGTTATATATATATAAAAAAATATCTTTCTTTTTCCTGTCATTGGAAACAAAAAATAATTCATATTTATTACATCTAAAATATGTACAACTTAGTTGTGTGTACGTAAATAAAAAATACGAAAGATCATTGAATTAAATCAATTTTAAAAGTGCATATTTTTCAATTCCCATTATCTCATATTTGCCCTAAAACAAAAGATTATGCTTCCACTGAAACCGATTTTGACTGACATAATCCAATATCTTATTGTTTGATATCACTCAAATGCCAATGAGATAAAACAGTTCAATTTTGTTGTCTGAATCAGCCAACAATAATAAATAACTTAACTAGTTTTTTAGCTTTTATTATTATAATAACTCATTCTGAAATTCTTTTAAATCCTCAAATAAGTGATAAACACTTTATTATTTTTATGTATTTTAATTAACTTCTCTGGTCCACCATTTTTCAAATGGTGTTCTGTTCTGTGGTGGAGGCCTGGTAACGTGATTCTCTAAATGTTCTTTCACAAAACACAAATAAATAAAGTATTTTAAGATACATGTTAAAACTTATCATGAATATTTTGAAGACATCTTTGAATGAATTATTTTAATTCATTATCTTCTGTGGGATGGGGTGATGATTTTACTTAATGTGTATGAATGATTTTAATTATGTAATGGTTGTAATATTCGAAGCTTCATAAGAAATATTATACAAAGATATTATGTATATTTAATTTACTCTTAAGAAACTAAAGTATTCCCATAAGTCCTGCCTGTATTTGCTTTGAAATACTTGGTCTATATGAGGGCTGACAATTAAGTTTATAGTAAAAAAAAAATTACAGAACACACTTATTCAAAATAGTCTTCCAAAAAATTACACTTAGTCCAACATTTATTCTTTTTCAGGAAGAAGTATTCAGTCATTTTCCGTGAGGTTGTTTAGAGAAATTGTCGTAATCCATTCTACTTCCGCTCATTCATGATTTTGGAAAATATAAAAGTCAGAGGGGTCCACATCAGAAGAATTGGGCGGGTGTTCCAACACAGTGATTCGACTTTTGATGAAAAAATCAATTACATTATGGTGATAGTTGGAAGAGTCATTGTTGTCTGGTTAGCAATCTGCTCTGACTCGGGTAGTTTCACCAATTACATTTATTTCAAGGACTCCAGTTTACGGAACGTTACCTTTAGTTTTGCCTCGTTGTTTATTCTTAGTAGGTAAATTGGCAAAATCACAGTCTAGTAAGGTCAAAATAATATTAATTAGTAAAGTAGGATATTTAATTAAGAGAAATCACAATGTAAGCTGCTAAACCGGCTGGGTGTACAAGAAAGAATGGCAGCTCTACCGGCTGCAGAACCTCGTCAGTTCACACTTCATCGCCGCCTCTGTCGAACATAAAGGGACACTTGATTTCTCCCTCTATGGGCGACGCATCGAAGCCTCTATGTCTGTCTCAACATTAATGGCTGCGGGTGTAGGCTCAGAAACAATTCAGGCTAAACACCTCTCACGCGCTCATAACCACATCATTACATCCAGATACAATACTGCATTAATGTTTACAATATATTTATTCTCTGGGAACAAAGTTTGGTGTTGCTACGCAGTCCGCTTGTTGCCGATGTTGCATTGTCGCTACATACTTATTTTACGAATTTAATTATCAGTCCTCGTGTACTTACCTACATTTCAACATTCTCATACCATTTACTTTACTGTTACTTTTTGGTTCATCTGCAATTACTCATTTTATCAGCTAATATAAAGATTTTAATATAGTAAAACAGTGTCAATTCAAATCATGAATACAGAAGGATCATGAATATGTGTTAATTTAATGAAATACTCAATTGCAAAGTTGAAACTGAAACAGTAATGTTTCATATCAAAATGTCAATATATTTCATCATATTTAAATTTTTTTTAGATAATATCGCTACATAGTGAATGCATAAAAATAAAATAATTGTAAAACCAAAAAATAGGAAAATTATAAAAATAAAAATATTTAGCAAAAAAATCAACAAAGTAAATATTCATATATTTTCAAAATAAAGTAAATTATATTATATACATTTATTTTTAAATACCCAATAAGAAATACTTAAGTATAGGTAACTGTTTTAGTCTATGAACACTGTGATATTGGAAAGAGATAAAATAAATTTAGCCAGAATGTCTGATAAAATGAAAAAGTATCACAATATTTTTTCAATATAAAAATATGGTTGTCAACTTTTCTTCATGTAAAATGCCAAAGAAATAAAGGTGTTTCAATAAATATAATAAAAAGGATTTTTATTTCAATTGTTCTTTTTTCACAACCAGATTTTAAAATGATAATTTTTCGCCCGTTCATTAGTCTTGTTTTTCCAAACTTATTTAATTACATTGATTATACAAAATAAAGATTTATTACACGCCATTCAAAAATACACTCGGTCATAAACTATAAAATATTAGTTATAATACAATATCTTTTATAAAAATATTTTACATTTAAAACGCCGTCTATTTCCTAGTTTGAACAGATCTTTGTACAGTCGACATGCCATCTACAAACTTGGTGCGGAAGAGTACATTAGCATTGTTGAACATTCCGTCTTTGAGAGACACGATGATAAACTGAAAAAAAAAAACCATAATCACTTTAAAGAATATAAATGGAATCTCTATTTAAATATCAAGATTTAAAATTAAATTTGCCTCTCAAGTCTGGTGTCTGCTATCAGATTACTCAAAGGTATTTGAGATTCCGTAAAAATCAGGTAGATGACAAAGTGACAGATATTGAATGCCTAGGCGAAAAAATCCATAGATAATACATAAAATAAAGCATATTTCACGATTATTTGTCATACCTATAGACATCTCCATCTATGCTTTGACAATAGTAAAATTTGATGTTCGAACAACCGGGCAATCGATTTAAACCACGGGCGTTAGTAAAAGGTTACTAAAGTAAAAAGTGATTAATGATCACACAATCGGCCCTAATTGTATGAGATATTCTTACATCTCATAAAGTGTACAAAATTTATAATATAAACTTTTTTTAAATGTAAATCAGAAGCACATCACACCCTCAAACAATTTTTTTACTAAGCCAAGCATGAAAAAATATCAAAATTTGATGTTTGTTATTCAGAAATTTGGATCAATTATGATGAGTATCCTATTGGTAGTGGTAGTCAACACTGAAAAAATGCAATGTCATAATTGTGATAAAAAAAATAAGAATCAAAGAATTATCACAAATAATCACCTGAGAGTGTTTGAAATGTTTTGACAACATGGAACCAATGTTTTGAGTGTGACTGAGATCCAGGGCAGCATCCACTTCATCTAGGATGTACAGCGGAGCAGGACGAAACAGTAACATGGCCAGAATAAGGGAGAGAGCGACCAGCGACCTCTGACCACCAGACAATTCTCCCAAACCCTCCTTCCATATTCCATTAAAGCCCACTTTCACCTGTGAAATTATTTATTTTATACATATTATAATATGAAGCAGATTACAATCGAGTAGTTTGTTGGTCTAGTCGCTGGCCTAATGATCTAGAGGTTGGGGGTTCGCGCCTCATTCCAGGAGACCAGCAAGTTAGTCTTATTTTCATAGTACAAGCGTTTAGTTTAGTTTGAAAATAGTAAGAATATTGATGTGACATGTATTCCGTGTACGTATATCTATTTAAAAAAAAAAACATTTTTTCAATCAGGATTTTAACATCTTTAGTCATAAAAAAAAACTTTGAAACACAGGGTGTCACATAACTGATTGTCCAAACTTCAGTGTAGTTTTCATCATTCAATTTTGAGGAAAACATCAACAATTAAGAGTGTACTTTCATTTTTGCAGTTGGAAGTTTGAGAAATTCTATGTGAATTACATACTCTTTCAAAGCGGAACTAATATTTAAACTTCTTATAAGTGTTACCTAAAGGATGTTATTTGTTACGTACACCTTACTAGAGAGGAAAGTTATGACTGACAGTAAAATTGTTGATTTTCTCACATTCGAAACAACAGTTAAAAATAAATCTTGAGTCGTAACCATGTTTTTTCATATTAATGTTATGGAATGAAATAAAATGTGTGTTGTCATTTGAATTAATCCATCGAAAATTAAATAATTTATTGAAGTACCTAGTTAATATATATGAAAATATTTTGAAATCAGTCAAAGTACTTACATATATATATATAGATTGACACAATATTCTATGTTTAAAATTATCATGTCAGATGCATTGGATGGTTTTGTTTAATATTATTGATTTAAAACATCACATTGCCATTTTGTGAGCTGTTTGTTTCATAATTATGTAGTACAGTAAAACCGCGATATAACGAACCCCGATATAGCGAAAAATGACGTATATCGAAAAAAAAATCGAAATTTAGTCCCTAAAACCAATTTTTCATACAAAAATGCATATATATAACGAAATCCCGTTAATATTTATAACGAAATCATTTTTGTCCCGTACGAAAAAATGCCAATACATTTACGTAAATTTATAACGAAATAAAAAAATGATAAAAGATGAAAATATTATTTCGCACTTACAAAGCCGCGCCGCTGCATCTGCCGTATGCGAACGGTTTAATGGCCTTTTTGGCGTCAAATTTTGGCAATTCAAACTTTTTCTTGGGTTCATAGTAGGTTCATAGTCCCATAAAACCATTTGACATAATTCTTGCGGCGTTCACTTGGACATGTTTTACGTACGCATACGCCTCTAATATGTATTGCAATCCCAGACCCAGACAGCTGGAAAATACAAAAATTAACAGGAATACGCAGAATGTTGCAGTATGTACTTATTGGGAATATCAGTCTCAGTGTAAGGTCTGTAGAGTTAAGTTTGTTCCGTTTTTAACGCGATTATTGCATGACCGAACTGAATATTTACATAAATTCATTTTCGTTTGACAATTGTTTTCGTGTGAACTCGTCAATAATACAAATAATTCTTTAAAATACTTTATGGACTATTTTTTGTGTTTCTATTAACTATTGTTTTCGTGTGTTTACTGCTATGCATACTAGTGTAGTGTAATTTATTATTTAAAGTACATTTCATAATATTTTGTGAAACCTTAAAATGGCTTCAGTACGTGATAATTCCCGCAAAACTTTAACCATGGCACAAAAAATAATGATATTGAAAGACATCGACAACAAAGTGGACAGTAAAGGCAAGATAGCCGTAAAATATGGTATTCCGGTTTCTTATCTCTCCACATTTTTAAAAAATCGGAAGAAGATTGAAGATGCGTTTGATAGATGTAAGGCAGCGTTCCACAGCGTGTAGGTGCCTGCCAAATATGAAGAATTGGAAGAAAAAAACTGTTCGAGTATTTCTACCAAATCCGATCACGAAATATTTCTTACTTCTGGTTTAATGCTTATTGAGGAAAAGCAAGAGTCGTTGGCTCATCAGATGAACTTGTTTTAAGGGCATCTATGGGTGGTTAGATCGCTTTAAAAAGCGTCACAACATTTGTTTGCCTCGCGGTTTGTGGCGATTCCCAACAAGTTGGATGAAGAAGAAGTTTCGAGCTGGATACAAACATGCGGCATATTTGGGGAATACGACGAAAAATGTTTATACATAGAGGAAACTGGTGTGTTTTATAACATGATGCCAGAGCGGACACTAGCTCTTAAAGGAGAGGAGATGTCATGGTAGGAATTACGTTGGTAAGGAACGCCTGACGGCCGCGTTATGTACTAATATGGACGGATCCGATAAGTAAAGATCACAGTCATCGTGATTATATAAAAAACCACGATGCTTTAGAGGCTACTTTAGACCGTTTTCCGTGTTACTGTTGCCAGAATAAAAAGCGTGGATGACGCGGGAAATATTTAAGAGCTTTGCTATTACGTTGAGAGAAAAATGGCAGCCAAGATCGTAAAAATATTGTTGATTTTGGATAATTGTTCGCACTTACAGCACCGGTAAATTGAGCGCCAAATATAGGAAGTTCTGTTCCTACCTCTAATTTACTACGTGTGCTCTTCAACGCTAGATCAAGGGAATAATACAGAACTTCAAAAGCCATTACAGATAAAGTTTATTGCATTCCTGTATTATACAGGTAAACAATGGCTGTTCTGTAGAAAACTTAAGAAAATGGACGGTATTGGATGCTATGTCGAGCATGTTGTATTAGCATGGCAATCGTAACATCTAATCAATCGCGAATTTATGTTGTAAAAAGTGCGGTTTTCTTCGCTGCCCGTAGATTGAAATTGACGGCCCCTCATGCGAGTTTAACAACGGCTGAAAGAATTTGTAGAGATCTACAAGTTACGATGATTTTTATTTCTTACGACCTTGAAGTGATAACGTCTGATTTGTATGTTCCCGCGCTCGCATTACGGTTCTGAGACAGAGTGATGAGGACAAAATGACACATTGATGAGGAAAGCAATGAAATATCATTAGCTTCGTTACCGTCACTTCCGAGTTTTTCATGCCTTAGATGTTCTCCCAACGAGACGTATCGGGAATACCAGAAATACCTGTGGATGAATTTTACCACTGCGATGCATTGGCTAAAATAATAATACGAGACAGTGAAATAAATGTTAAAACTAAAAAAGGTAAAATAAACTATTATTTTAAGTGAACTAATGTTAAGATCATTTTTAAGTTGAAACAATTTTTATCGATTTTTATTTTGAAGTTGTTGCAGCCGTTACGGTAAGTACCTTCGTAATTTTTATACGACACAGTTATATAAATGCAACGATTAACTGTAAAATTTTATTTTTGATTATTTTTTTATGTTTCATGCCAAAACTATGTTTGAAGGGCTATACATTTAACACAATTAAATATTTAACCATAACAAACTTAAAATATGTTTGTATTCAGTTCCCTATGGCCTTTCCTCTCCTTTGTTTGGCAGAATTTGCGATCTTTTTTGAAGCCGCGCTAACATTTGTTTGCGACGGCGCGTAAACATTTTTTGTTGTAGATATTTTTTTTTTTTTTTTTTGTTTTATATCGTTATATGTGGGAAATCGTTATAACGAATTTTTATTTTTTGGTCCTTGGATTTAGTTATAACGCGGTTTTACTGTATTTTGCTAAGATTAAAAGACAACGGTGTTACATAAATACGGAATATTCCATTACGACTTACATACAAAATAACATATATAAAATATTTACTTTGTTTAAGAAACCATTGTTTTCCCTTAAAATCAAATAAAACCATCCAATATACGAAATTTGCAACTTGTGTTGTGAATAAGTTCAATATTTATTCATATTATAGCTAAAATATGTGTGAAAATATATCTTTATCGGAGTATTTAAACAAGAATTAAGGAAACAACAGATTCTACATCCGCTATTGCCTAATCGAGCAGCGGAATGACGTAAATAAAAACAAAAAAAAAATACACATTAATAGGATCGATACAAATATTATTTAGTAAGAAATGGGTGTCTCTGATATAAAATTTGGTTTTTAAATAGTAACTGAAGCCTCAAAGCATGTGAGTAAATATAATATATGATTTAAAATAGTTTGTTTTACTAAAACGAAATATTTAAAAAACGTTCTTAGGTTTTCAGAACTGCGCTTTTCATGAAAAATATGCAAAACTATGGTTGCAATCTTCCACTTTTGCATTTAGACCGTTGTATATTGTTGGTGCTAGAAATAAATGGAATCTTTGTCCAAAAGTTTTGTTTAGTTTTGGCACAAGATAGTGACAGTTAGCCTGTGTCCTTGTTAAGTGAGGGTGCGTAATATTATTTATGCCGGTAAAAGTGTTTTAGTATACCAAGATAACATTTTGTTAATTTGTCTTAGTGCATCTTGGCTTCAATATTATAAGAAAATATATCTTGTATATGCAAGAATTTTCCACATTAAGATAATTTTGTGGCACGTGGAAAATTAATTTAATGGTCACGGTTTTTCTTATAATATTTGTATTGTAATAATTATGGCAAATAACATTCAGTTTATTAGCTTTAAATTAGTGTAAAGGTCCTATCTAAGTAATAGTTTTAAAAAAAGTCTAATCTAATGTATAACTTCTGATATAAATTAATAATAAAAATCCAAAATTTGGTTTAAAAAAGCGAGAAGATGTATTAAGGAGATGAACGAGTTGAAAGTTTAAATTTTTTAATTCAATATTTATGATTTATCTTTTGTAAAACCTTGGACAATCATTGAAGTAATTTATATTGAATTTTATGAAGCATGAATGTGATAAATGCAGAGAAAGGGATAATTTTACAACACTTGCCTCTAGGCCCTCTAGAACAGTCTGTCCATCTGGCGGCATGAGTTTGGCTTGTGCACCGTACAGTAGGGAACTAAATATGGAGCCAAAGTCCTTGTTGACCTGTTGACATGCGTTCACCAGGGCTTTTTTCTTCTTTTCGTCCAGTTCTTTCATCACTTGGACCAGCTTAGCTCGGTCCTGTTCAACTATGTGTTTCTTTTTCATCAACTCAGCATACTGTAATAAAATTATTTTATTGAGATGATGCCGAAATAAAAGCCTTTGAATTTCTAAAAATGACAATTTTGTAGTTGATTAACTTGGGTTAATTCACAGTTCAAGGTAATTTTTAGATCTTGTGCAATAAATCAATAACTTTTTATGTCACTTTTATGTTCCTTGGCGAGATCGAAATTTATATTGCAATAGGTTCAACACGACGATGTAAGCAAGACTGCGTGGAACGCGTAAGGGTGATCAATGCACTACGCAATAATAAATAAGATATGTATAAATATCTTGGAACACTCGCGGGTATGATGATAACAAATTACACAACAAATGGGTAAATCAGATGATGGATCACGATGGATTGGTTGCGAACTATAGCTCTTTAAAATAGAGCTGAGTTAATTGAGCGATGTTAATACTCTGAGCTCGCTTGGGAGTGACCGTTGGAAATTAGCGTTGGTCTGTTGGGACGCGTTCCCGGCGAAAGCGGATATTTAAAAATGTGCAAGGGAGCGAGGGACTAGACGTATTGCGCGTCGTTTAATTATTTATGGCGGTAGGTACTCAAATATTAAAATAGATTCACGACAGCATACATTAGCGAAATCGTACAAATTTTTATGGCTGGCAAGTATATTGAGCATCTGTCATCTCATCTATGTCTCATGATCATCTTGCGTCGCACTCTATGGTCACAGTTTCACTTTTTATATATGGTAGCACTGTCAAATGTGACCATAGAATAAATAAATATTAATGCGACGCGATATGACAGATTAATGTTTTGTTTGTATTTTTCAAGAATATCTTTAAGTGGATATATATATTTCAAAATTGATAAGTAAGAACACTGTTCCAATTCCAGGGAGGGCAATACAGAATGCGCTAACAGAAAAGCAATCGGCGATAGTCAATTACTTTTTGATGCTAGGACCTTGCCTAGACGGCTACGATGGCCGCTTCCTTAGAATCTATATTTCATTTAAAGAAGTATAATAAGGATGCGCAATGTACTATTGTTAAAGCAATATAATAAGGGATTTCCACATTAAAATATAGATTCTACAGAAGCCCCAACCGTGCAGCGGCCACCACTGGCCGCATTGCGGCAACTATCAGCTGTGATGCGGCCATAATAGCTGCCTGCTAGTATTTTATATAATTTTGTGACGGTTTATATAATTCAACAGCAAAAAATAATTATAATGACCTGTTCCTCTTCCTTGCCTAGTAAGGAATGTGCTCTGGCATTAACATTTCTGGATAGTTTGTCTTTTCTCTGTTGGAGTTGTGCTGCCCTCTGTCCAGCCGCTTTGGGTTCACGCTCCTTGAAGTCGTACAACCCTCCTGGCTCACCAAAGTATTCCCGCTCCGTCGCTATCCAATCAAACTGTTTCCTCATAGCCTCTATCTGGAAGTGGAGATGGAAAAGAGTTATAGGAATAATTCAAACATAATTATTACGCAAGCAATTTAAGGGAAGTCAGAAGAAATTATGAAAATTGGTCAACAATGTTATAGACTAAGAAGTCTCGTCTAATCAATGATTTGTAGTGAAATAGTTTAAAAATTCTTCATAACATTTTAGAAAGAAACGAGTTTGAAAATGAAAGAATTATAGGATACAAAAATTATGAAGCGAGTGCAGTATACTAGAACCTAGACAATTTTAAATAGACGGCTTTCGAATTGACTAATAATTTGAGAGGCAAAATATTTAAACAGTTTCAAATGTTAAATTAATGAGGTTCTACCGTAAATTAATACATAGAGGAAATTTATTTAAAGTATAATATATGTGGAAACAAATATAATCTGAAAAAAAACCTTGAATACGCAATTTGTAGCTTCAGACTGGAGTTTGGTGACTTCGTGTTCCAATTCTTTGATTTCCAACTCTAATTCCGAATTTGAGGTCATTAGCTGCTCTTTCTTTTGCAAAATTTTCTTGATTTCTTTGCTCTGTGAAGCAATCTCATTTTTTTTTGCCTTAACTAACACCTGTGCAGCTTTCACAATTTCCTATAAGTACAAGATAAGAATATGTAGGTTAGATTAGGTTAGGTAAAATAACAGTTAAATAGTAAATTAAATATAAATGAAAGAGTTTAAAAAGAAAAGTATTCATAGACTCTTGGTTATTCGGGATGACAGGAAAAAATTGACAAGCATAAAAAACCCTGCGCCAGAATAATCTTCACTAAAAAAATATGTAACACACAGTTATGTGACACAAGAATACAAAATTGAGAATATAAAATATGAATACAAACAAACTAAAAAATCAATACAATCAAAGACACACGCCTAGTGATCCAGTCGTCGGGGGTCTAGTTTAGTTTGGAAATAATAAGAATATGAATGTGACACATACTCTACTTTAAAAAAATATATACAGTAAAACCGCGATATAACGAAATCCAAGGGCCCAAAAAATAAAAATTCGTAATAACGAATTCCCACATATAACGAAATAAATAAAAAAAATCCTACTATATATTACGCGCCGTCGCAAAAAAATGTTGCGCGGCTTCAAAAAAGATCGCAAATTCTGCAAACAAAGGAGGAAGGCGGTGCGCGGCGTTTCCGTTCGCATACGGCAGATGCAGCGGCGCGGCTTTGTAAGTGCGAAATAATATTTTCATATTTTAAATTTTTTTTATTTCGTTATAAATTTACGTAAATGTATTGGAATTTTTTGTACGGGACAAAAATGATTTTGTTATAAATATTAACGGGATTTCGTTATATAAATGCATTTTTGTATGAAAAATTGGTTTTAGGGACTAAATTTCGATTTTTTTTTCGATATACGTCATTTTTCGCTATATCGGGTTTCGTTATATCGCGGTTTTACTGTATTACAATTTGACATGGTATTGCTATTATCTTAAGCACTGATTTAAAGTGCGCCCAAATAATAATTTGTAAACATGCCATAGACCGGAAGCAGTTTTATTATCTGCTACCTCTTACATATAATGTACTCAGAGAAAAATTATATTTACATTTTAAATAATATTTTGAATTTTTTTTACTGCCTAGGTTAATTCTCATCCCAGATAATTTAAGTCTACTGTAAATGAATACAACTCTGTCATAAAATTTTAATATGTATTTTAAAAAGGTTTTAAAAATCACTAACCTTAATGCTATTCAATTCATCATCACATCCTTGCGCTTGAAGCTTCAACTGTACCAACACTTCCTCTCCCGTAGCCAATTGTTCCTTCCCTGTCTCGACACTCTTCTGAAGTTCACTGACTTCTAATTTCAGAGTTTCAAAGTCCTGCTCTCTCTGCTTCCACATGTTACGGCTGTTTTCTGCTTGCTTCTTCATCTTTTTTAACTCATCTTCCACACTCTTCAACTCTCGTTCCCTGTGTCCTTTCAGATCCTTCATTTGAGTCTCTAGATCTTGGGCCTTTTTATCATTGTCTAACTGTACTTTTTTATTTTCTTGTATCTGTTTAGTCAACTCTTTGACTTTATTGTTAAGTTCTTCCACTTCATTATGCAGCTGGTGAGTGGCTGTTGTTTGCATTCTCTGCTTGACAGCGTTCAGCTCGACGCTCTTCATTTCGAATCTCTGTTTGAGACTGGTGTACTTTTCGTACATTTGGTTTGCAGCCTTGATTTCAGATTCAATTTGTATAAGCTGATGTTCTGATTCCTGAAATTGACTTTCAAGTCTTTTGAGTTCTTCTAATTGCATCAGAATTGATCCACCCTGAAGTAAGATGAGAAGTTACATTAATATAAGATAATAATTACTCAACCCTTATTCTCAACTTGAAAAATCAAGGAGCCAAAATACGACAACACTATTTTATATAGATAATAAACATTATTTTTACACTGAACAAATAACTTTCTAAGGAAAATATCTCCACTCTCCTAATAGAATAAAGATCTATCATGATCAACAGGCTTGCATGTAAATGAAATGTAGTATTAATACTTGTACTTTCTGGTGTATTGGTTACTTTAAGGATTTTTATATTGATGCAAGCTATAAAGGAATGTTGTTTTAAAAATAAATGCTGATTTATCAGCACTGAAATTAATAGAATAAAGATCTATCATGAAGAAGGAAACAATTTCAACATCTAAAAATATGTGGTAATATTTATGCAAAATAACAAGCTCCTGTTATGTATGTCCATTACTACCCCTTTTTTATGGTTGTTTTTATATTCGTCCATATCATGTGCCCTTTTTGATAATTCTGAGAACTAGTAATATAGTAATGATAATGTGAAATTGAGAATTATTTGTTAAGTACATACCTACCAAGTAAATAATGAAACAAAAAAATGTTTCAATGTTAGAAAATGTAATATTATTTTTCTTACAAATATAATACTATACTTACAAAACTTTTACAGTGAAAAAATATTTTACAAATCTCGATATTTTGTGACTTGTGGAAGTCAACAACACGCACATGGGTGCGTATTGTTACACATATAACATTAAAATATTTGTAAAGAATTTCATCATTGCTCTTTTACAAATTACAATAAAACCTTGTTAATTCGAACCTCTTTTATTAGAAATTCAATACAGTAAAACCGCGATATAACGAAATCCAAGGGACCAAAAAATAAAAATTCGTTATAACGAATTCCCACATATAACGAAATAAAAAAAAAAAAAAAAAAAAAAAAAAAAATATCCTACTACATATATGTTACGCGCCGTCGCAAAAAAATGTTGCGCGGCTTCAAAAAAGATCGCAAATTCTGCAAACAAAGGAGGAGGAAGGCCATAGGGAACTGAATACATACATATTTTTAGTTGTTTGGTTAAATATTTTAATTGTGTTTAAATGTAGAGCCGCTTCAAACATAGTTTTGGGCATGAAACATAAAAAATAATTCAAAAATAAAAATTTTACAGTTGAATCGTGGCATTTTTATAAAATGAGTCGTATATAAATTACGAAGGTACTTACCGGTAACGGCTGCAACCACTTCAAAATATAATCGATAAAATTGTTCACTTAAAAATGATCTTTAACATTGTTCACTTAAAATAATCGTTTATTTTCCCTTGTTTAGTTTTAACATTTCTTTCACTGTCTCGTATAATTATTTTAGCCAATGCATCGCAGTGGGAAAATGCATCCACCGGTAATTCTGGTCTTCCCGATACGTATCGTTGGAGAACATCTAAGGCATGAAAAACTTCGGAAGTTGACGGTAACGAAGCAAATGAGATTTCATTGCTTTCCTCATTCAATGTGTCATTTTTGTCCTCATCACTCGTCTCAGATACCGTAATGCGAGGCGCGGGAACATACAAAGCAGACGTTATCACTTCATGGTCGTAAGAAATAAAATCATCGTAACTTGTAGATCTCAACAAAATTCTTTCACCCGTTGTTAAACTCGCTTGAGGGGCGTCAATTTCATCTACGGGCAGCGAAGAAAACCCGCACTTTTTAAAACAATTCGCGATTGTTGTAGATGTTACCGATTGCCATGCTATACTCATAGCTCGACATGCATCCAATACCGTCCATTTTCTTAAGTTTTCTACAGAACAGCCATTGTTTACCTGTATAATACAGGAATGCAATAAACTTTTTCTGTAATGGCTTTTGAAGTTCTGTATTATTCCCTGATCTAGCGGTTGGAGAGCACTCGTAGTATTAGGAGGTAGGAACAGAAATTCTATATTTGGCGCAACAATTTCCGGTGCGTAATGTGCTGAACAATTATCCAAAATCATCAATATTTTACGATCTTGTGCTGCCATTTTTCTCTGCATCGTAATAGCAAAGCTCTTAAATATTTCCCGCGTCATCCACGCTTTTTTATTATGGCAATAAGTAACAGCGGGAAAACTGCTAAAAGTAAGGCCTCTAAAGCATCGTGGTTTTTTATATTTTCCGATGACTGTGATCTTTACTTTATCGGATCCGTCCATATTTGTACATAACGCGGCCGTCAGGCGTTCCTTACTACGTTTTCCTCCATGACATCTCTCTCCTTTAAGAGCTAGTGTCCGATCTGGCATCATGTTATAAAACACACCAGTTTCATCTATGTTATAAACATTTTTTGCGTCGTATTTCTCCCAAATATGCCGATTGTTTGTTATCCAGCTCGAAACTTCTTCTTCATCAACTTTTTGGGAATCGCCACAAACCGCGAGGCAAACAATGTTGTGTCGCTTTTTAAAGCGATCTAACCACCCATTAGATGCCTTAAAATCAATTCCCATCTGATGAGCCAACGACTTTGCTTTCTCAATAAGCATTAAACCAGAAGTAGATATATTCGCTGATCGGATTTGGGAGAAATACTCGAACAGTTTTTCTTCCAATTCTTCATATTTGGCAGGCCGTACACGCTGTTGGGAACCGCTCGCCTTACATCTATCAAACGCATCTTCAATCTTCTTCCGATTTTTTAAAATTGTGGAGAGAAACGAAACCGGAATACCATATTTTACGGCTATCTTGCCTTTACTGTCCACTTTGTTGTCGATGTCTTTCAATATCATTATTTTTTGTGCCATGGTTAAAGTTTTGCGGGAATTATCACGTACTGAAGCCATTTTAAGGTTTCACAAAATATTATGAAATGTACTTTAAATAATAAATTACACTACACTAGTATGCATAGCAGTAAACACACGAAAACAATAGTTAATAGAAACACAAAAAATAGTCCATAAAGTATTTTAAAGAATTATTTGTATTATTGACGAGTTCACACGAAAACAATTGTCAAACGAAAATGAATTTATGTAAATATTCAGTTCGGTCATGCAATAATCGCGTTAAAAACGGAACAAACTTAACTCTACAGACCTTACACTGAGACTGATATTCCCAATAAGTACATACTGCAACATTCTGCGTATTCCTGTTAATTTTTGTATTTTCCAGCTGTCTGGGTCTGGGATTGCAATACATATTAGAGGCGTATGCGTACGTAAAACATGTCCAAGTGAACGCCGCAAGAATTATGTCAAATGGTTTTATGGGACTATGAACCTACTATGAACCCAAGAAAAAGTTTGAATTGCCAAAATTTGACGCCAAAAAGGCCATTAAACCGTTCGCATACGGCAGATGCAGCGGCGCGGCTTTGTAAGTGCGAAATAATATTTTCATCTTTTATCATTTTTTTATTTCGTTATAAATTTACGTAAATGTATTGGCATTTTTTCGTACGGGACAAAAATGATTTCGTTATAAATATTAACGGGATTTCGTTATATATATGCATTTTTGTATGAAAAATTGGTTTTAGGGACTAAATTTCGATTTTTTTTTCGATATACGTCATTTTTCGCTATATCGGGGTTCGTTATATCGCGGTTTTACTGTATTATGAAGCCGTTATAATGTTGAAATTTATTTATTATTAAAGTAATTAATTAAATAAATATGTATACAAAGGCCACACAAATGTTATACAAAATGCACCCTCATAGGGGGTGACATGCTGTCATATTAGAGTTTTACTTGATTGCGATTCATTCAATAAATAAAATGGTGCGTGGTGTGGAGAAAGTCGACGAATGTCATGGAAGCACATGAATGAAATTTTAAATATGGCTACAAGATGGTTGAAAGCGCGGAGAAAACAAAGCGATGTAAGGAGGGCATTACCATAGTTTTGAAAAAGAAACGTTTAAGATTTATTTCTGTATACACTGGACTCTTTTTTAAACGGTGGATACGTTCCA